>JAECWM010000048.1:105000-1305000 GCA_018150695.1 Drosophila oshimai | reverse complement strand
TGATAAAGGAGCACAGAGAAGCCAGAGGGTGAGAGCGAGAGGACATGACAAAATAGCAAAAAGAAATCAACAAAAAAGACTGACATATGCTAACAAAAGCCTGCTGGGCGAAGTTTGTTTCGGGGCGGGAAAAAAAGGGGAAGCAAACCAACTGTGTAGAGTGCATTAAACTGCGCCCAAGTCAGAGCAAACACCACACACACACACACACATGAGAGGGAGTGAAAGAGAGAGGGAGAACTGTGTTGAGGCATACCTATCAAAAACGCTAAAAATGGATGTATTTTAATCATATTAATTGTGCTTAAAGTACTGAATTTATTAGGCGATTCACAGAAATCACTAGACACGTTTGTTTTAAAATAAGCTGGAAAAATCTGTCTCTTAATCCAAAGCAGGCCTGGGCACAAAGAGAGTCGCGTTTCTTAGTATGCATGTGTGCTTCTCTCATTACGCAAAAAAACTGAAAAAAAAATGCCCAGGTCTGATTTAAAGAGTATTCAACATTAATTGCATTTCATTTATTTATATCCTAACGCTAAAAGTAAAGACTTATATTTATTGCGTGAGTCACAACGGTTTAAGTAAAATTTTTAAAACCGAGTTTTCGGTTGCCCCTAAAATCTTTTATCAAAAATCAAGAAACAATGGTGAGAACAAGAAAAAATGTTCGATATGAATTAGTAAAGTTCTTGATATAGGTTAGAAAACAATTGTAGCTAAGGCCTTAACCCTCTAATACCCAAGCGTGCCTCAAGGCACGTATCATATAATATGAAAAATAAAAAATGGAAAGCTTTAAAGTCATTTTTGTGTTAGTTGTCAGTTGTCATTATTTCATATGTTTACTGCCCACTGAAAACTATAATTGAAATGACTTAAAAGATTATCGATTTTTAGATAATACAAATTATGTGACGAGTACCCTTATACTTCTTGGGGCTTAGAGGGTTAACTAAGTATTTATATTTAAAGAAGTTGAAATTCTGTTAAGTTTTTAAACAAAACCTTTTAAAGAAGGTGTCATGGTTTATTAACAAAATAATTCAAGGATTCTGTTCGAGATTTTGTGCACATGCTTTAAGTGCTATCTAGTGCTAAATGTTTTTTGTTTAATAAAAATAAAAGCTGTGCAAAAAAAAAAAAGCCAAATAGCCATTTCCGCCTGCTGTGGAAGTTGCTCGACGGCGGCGGTGGCGGCGACAATGACGACCAAGTCGAGTAGCTTACAGAGACGGCGATTGGCGGCAAAAATCCAATCCACTGGTGGATTTACAAAAAGCTTCAGCTACATGCCAAAACCCGCGCACATGCACACACATACACGTAGTCGAAAACAATAATAAATCTCGGCAGCGGCAGAAAAATCATAAAAAAAAAGAGAAGTAAAGTAACAAAGGCAGTCGGAGGCCCATAAAAAAGCACAAATAACTCAAATAAAACGAAAGACAAAAAAAGTCCAAGTAAAATAAAAATGAAATAGTCGGCAGCACACTTCCTCCCAACAACCGACCTGCCCCTTTCATTTCATCAGCATTCTCACACTTTGCTATCAACTACACAAATCGAAACGAATCGAGGGGCAGATGCAACAAGAATTGTAAGTCTTTGAGGAACCAGTCAAAGTCGAAAGTAAAAATATGAAGAAGTTAACTTCCGAAAGCGTGGGTAGATGGCTGAGTTTTTGGTTGGACACTGTAGTTGAAAAATAACACTGGGGGATAGAGAGAAAGGTAAACAAACATACTTTTCAATACCCAGGTGCATCGGTTTATGTGTGGAAAGTTATAACGAAAATTGTGAAATAAAAACACAGCACTTAAAACCATTAACCTAAGGAAAAGGTTTAAACAGGAAGGGAATATTTTCTCTGAATATTAATCAAAAGCGTTTATTTAGCACTTTCTAAATTATGACAATGTTTTAAACAAAAGCGAATATTTAGCTTTTTCTCAACTGTTTCTTTTTCATAATTATTAAAATGGTTTAAACATATTTATAAAGCTTTTACAAGTATAGTAAAAAGTGTACAAAAGGTAAAACATTTTATACGGTCCATTTAAATCGTTAAACTTTCGTTTAAGAATGACAAAAAGTGTTCTTTTAAAATAGCTCAGATTCTTATCGAAGCAATTGAAAATGTTATGTTTTGTAAACCACTAAATATTTAACTTGATGTATGTATTCGATAAAAGAAACCTTACCCTACCTTATCCCTGAAGTTCATTTCTATTGATTTCAATATGTTTCACCTCCGGGTAGACAACAATACGAATGAATAGAGTAGAAGGGTGGGTGAAAAAAAAAGGAAATGCGAAAACCCGCACACATTTAGCAAGGTATACAAATACATTTCGCGCTGTACACACAAATATACATATGGGAGCGATTGTTGGTGGTGTACACAGATATGACCCGACTCATTTAGACCCGGGAGTAGCAACAAAGTTGGCCATTTATTCTGTCCAAAAGGGGGGAGGGATGGGGATGGAGTGAGCGGTGGGAGCTTATAATTACAGTCGCTGTTGTATTTGCTAATGGGATGGCCTATGAATGGGCGTCGTCGTCGCCGTCGTTGGGGGCGTGGCAATTAAAGCACCTTGTCCAAGTGCTGCGATTTCGGTTAGAGTGCAATCAGTTGAATTGCATTTGGCGAATTTGGGAATTGGACTTTGAGGCCATTAATACTGAATTTATAGAGGTCTTGTACACGAATGTGATTGGCTCTAATGATCTGATGAAATTCGTTGTAGTTCATGGTAGTAAACATAACATGCGTTTCGTAAAGAATTTAACTTTAAATGATAATTAGGAGAGTTAACTTGAGAGTTAACAAAAATCAGTATTATAACACAATTTATTGAAGGGAAACGGTATTTCTTGAGTTAAAGCTTTTAGATTTATTTTAGATGATTTAGAAAATGATATAAAGTTACTTAATTTGAGCGCAAAATATTCAAACATCTAATAAGCACTTTTTGTGTTCTAAATCCCACTAAAAAACTTTATTCTTAAAGCACTAAACAAACAGGTACTCGTTGAATTAACTGCAAATAAGAGCTTTTAGCTCCTCCAGTCATTTAATCCAGTCTATTAGCTCCTGATGCACAACTATCAATAAATCGTACATGCCAAAGCCAGCAGACCAAAAAGTAAGTTTGCCTTTGACTCTGTTTACTTTCCATGTGCCACAGTACTCAAGCAATCCAATACCAACTCAATATTGGCTAACCAAAAATAAAAAATAAAAAATAAAAAAAATGGAAAAAGGGGGCTTACAAAAAGTTTCCACATTTTTGCACATTTCTAGTGACTTTTGGCCAAGTGGAGCTGCAAGTTGGGACGCACATCAACAGGATTTCATTTCGCTCTCTCGCTTTTGGGGCTCAACATGGCGTATGTGTGATATTACGTATACGCAGTGAGTTTCAACCAGCACTTTAGACATTTTGATAATTGCTTCACAGTAATGTTGGTCTTGTTGGCTGGCTGAGTTTGGCAGGGTCAACTTGTCATACTAATTTTATGGGCCCCCAACCCGAAAAAAGCAAAGGAAGCAGCCAAGAGGAGTCGAGGAGTCGTCTGTCTCGTCTCCATCGTCCGGTCTGTGAACTGTGAATGGCCTTTTGTGTATATAGGAGGAGCAGGACATGGACATGCGACATGATGGCCAGGAGGGGAAGTTCACTGTCCATTGGAGTCTGGGTTTTTGGGACTGTGAGTTGTCCCCTCAACTACGCATTTTTGTGGTGTTATAGTCGAGCTTTGTTGTCATTTCTATGCGAGTCTCCTGCCGCAGCAACTTCCAAGTGAATGGAAACACTCCTCCAGACACACACACACATCACATCCCAACAACGACGACATTGATCGGCCACAAAGTATGCTATAGTTTTCTCTCTTGGTTGGCCACCATTTTTTGGTAGCAAAAAAACAAATGGTTGAGAGAAAAGCATACCAAATAGCATTCAAAAATCGATGCCAAAGTAAAAAGTTCTCTCTCGCATTCGCATATGCTTCCGGCACACACATTTTTTTTGGCAACTGTGTGGAAATTGAACTTTCTGGCAGTAGTTTCAATAAGCTACCAAATTCATTGATAGGGCATTGAGTTTCTTATTTCCTTGGCAAGGACAGGACTTCACATGATTATTAGTCGATGATCGCATCTTAAAGTGCTTGGGAATTTTACAATCACCCTCTTGACATTATTTTTAAACCACTTAATTTTTAAGACAAAAAGAAGAGTAAAAGGAAATCAAAATATGTATCAAATGCAACGTGAATTGATATGCGTTTTGCAAGATAAAGATACTAAGTATTTGTTTTCGCTATATCATATCAAATACATCTCTTTACTTTACTTTAATCCCTCCAAATCCCATCGATCAATTATTCAATTAGCCTCCAAGTGGGTCCTTTTCATTGTAAGACATCAATCAGTATTTTTCCATCAGGTTTTTTGAATACCTCCACTATTAAATCACTCAACTCGGAATGATGCTACACAACGGAAAGCGAACAGAGAAGAAAGGAATTCAAATTGCCTGGCCAGCAGGAAAAGCAAGAAAAGCAGGGAAAACCTCTGCACCTGACACTCACCTCGAAACGAATTCAGCTATTGGACATAGGCCTAACTGTTGACCTTATAGCTTTTCCCGTTTCCTCTCTTTCTCTTTTTGTTTGTATTTCCCCCCTGCACCCAGAAAAAAATATGGACTAATATACCGAAAAATGGACTTAAAATAAGGTAAAATGGACTATTTTTTGCGCTTAGGAATCATGGACTTATTTTAAGTCCATGACATTTAAGGCTATAATATCCTTAAATCTAGTCCAAATATAGCCTTGAAAAGAAAAATATTTATTTTGACTTTTCTCATATTGTTTGCTTGGAATTGACTCCTTAAATGGATTTATAAGCAGAAGAATATTAATTTTAAACATTTGATATTATATATAAAACTTACATTCCATTTGACTCCACTGGGATTCGAACCTCTGACCTTTGGATCTGTACGCGTGAGTCCTAACATCTGCTCTACAGTCGCTCTTAGTAGCCGCCGTTCTAAACAGCTTTTTAAAGGATGTGTGTGTGCATACCAAATTTATAGTTTCTTAGTGTTCCTTAAGTTAAAAACTAAGTCAAATAGTTTTTTACTATTAAGTAAAGTGCTACGGCAAATAAAAAAATAAAAAGTTTTAGCAAAAAAAAAAAAATGTTCTTTCGACACCGCTAGGAAGTGAACCCGGGCCATTTTGGCTCCCATGCGCGTGGGTCCACCTGCTTACCCCCTAGGCTACCCTCTAGCTAGTACGAAATTATTTTTAAGGTAATTGGACTATTTTTCGGATAGTAGATTCCTTAAGTTGTATTGCCTTAAATAATCAATTTAAGGCCAAAAATCCAAACATGTTTACTTTTTAAGTCCATTGTGCCCTTAATAATTCAAATTTGGCAATGTAGTCCATAATTCCTAAAATTTAGGAATTTTTTTTTTCTGAGTGTGGATTTTCCTTGTTTTTGCAATTTTTTATCTTCCACAAGATTTATGCGGCTTTGTGTCATAATTCTTACGCTCTCTTCGTTTTATTTATTTTTTTTTTGTGCAGTCCCTCTTTGGTGTTAACTTATGTCGGAGTCAGGCGACAGTGAAAGATATAGAACAAAAGCATAAAGACAGATATAGCCTAGCTGCAGTCAAAGTTGTTTTAGTTACTTGTTATAATACAATTTTGTGGCTTAGCATTTTAATATTCTCAATATCTGCTTTTCTGATTATCATGGGGAATATATTTAGAACTAACAAACCCCTCAAACATCAATGTCTGTCTCTTCTTTTTTCGGCATCTTAAGATTTGCAATATATACTATATATAGTATACAATGAGTATTCTGGTTACTCCTAAGGCATGTTATGTTTTACCTTTGCACCTGGAAAGTAAGAGAATGGAAATTTGGCTTTATGAGACATAAATGTAAGGACAAAATGCCACCACCCTCGCACATTAAAATAAATTCGATGCAAAATCCAGTCTTTGGGCAGCCTTTTTTTTTTTTTTTTGTTATTGCCTTGGTTGCAAAGGATCTGTTTGGGTTATAAAAATGTTGTTAAATGCAAAAGATTAAAATGTTTGTGGCTCAAATATAACAAATTCCTTTGTAGATGATTTGTACAAAATATAAAGTTAGTTTATTAAATAGTAGTTAAGTTATCGAAGGTAAACTAGTGTGTAAAGGGTTTTTGATGAATTACCTATAAGGATATTATTTATGGACAATACGTAAACTATGTTTAAAGTTCGGTTTTGTCTGCAAAAATTATATTTTCTTTATAGTTTAAAGTGGAACTTTGCAAATATATGTGTAAACTGAATTAAAGTTATTAGAATTAATTAGGCATGGACTACCATAAAACTAAAGTTGTATATTCCGCAGTTAATTAAGCTTATCCATAAACTCTTGCAAATGCTGTCACTAATATATTCTTAGTATTTCCTGCTAATTTTGACATCATTCAGCCATCTTTTGTGTGTCATCCCCCGACAAAAATATGCCAGCAGCTCAATTTGCCGGCGGGGAAAATGTCGCTTTCTTATGGTGCTCACCATCACCCTCACCCCCTGCCCGGGCAATTACAGCCAAGTCCAACCCGCATTTGACACCCAGCTGAAGCCGAAGCTAAAGACGAAAATTTCATCAAAATCTGTCACGTACGTGTGGCCACCAGAATCCACAATCCAAAATCCAGCGCACACACCCATCCACTTAACCCCATGATGATGGCGATGTCGTGTTTGTTGTTGTTGTTCGCTGTGTGTTGTGTTGTGTTGTGTTCTTCGCCTTTCCAGCTTTGTTGTGCACATTAATTTTGACGAAAACAATTTCATTTAACGGCATTTCCGGCGGAGCAACAGCAACAGCAGCAGCAGCTTCAGCATCAGCACACACATCGCATCGCTAGACAGGCGACATTTTAACCGAAAACCGAAAACCAACCCGAAACCCAAAATACGAAATACGAAATCCAACCCAAAACACACACACAAGTTGGCAGCAGACAACACAAGATGAGTTAACCAGGCGCATAACTGTATAAGTATGTGGAGGACGCGCGCTGCACACCAACAAAAGGAAGCGTTTTTTTTTTTTTTTTTTTTTTTTTTTTTTACGCGCGTAGTCCCACGGCCCACTTACCCGCCCAACCGACCGGGGGGCGCAGCCGTGTATCGTACGGCACGATTCGCGAGAAGATAGACGCGAGTTATGAAAAGATAGGCAAAAGTCCGAGGAAAAGTAGGATCTAATTTTGTGCTAACGAAGTTAATATAAGTCGTTTTAAGAGCGGCAGAGAGTCAGAATTTGAGATTATAGGATAAAGTCTATTATAGTCAGAACATAATACTCTGAAAGGCTCATGCAAGTCATAGTTAGATCTACAATGGTTTAATGTTAAGGGTATATAATTTCTAGTTAATCTACTTGGCACAGAAAGGTTAAGCCGACCTACCAGGTCGGCACTGTCAATATCACCACGAATAAGATTATAAATAAAAATAGTACCAAGCATCGTTCTACGGTTAGCTAGGGAGGGTAAATTAATTAAAAGTAATCTGCTAGAATAAGAAGGTAAGTTAAGGTTTGCATCCCAGTTGAGGCGCCGTAAAGCAAAAATTAAAAAGTTTTTTGAACAGATTCAATGCGATCTATATGTACTCCGTATTGGGGACTCCAGACGGGAGACCCATACTCTAGAATCGGACGGACTAGCGAAGTAAATAAGGTCTTAGTGACGTAGGGATCGTCAAATTCCTTCGACCATCTTTTAATAAAACCAAGCACTCCTCTGGCTTTATTAACCATGGACGAAATGTGATCAGTAAACTTAAGTTTTGGGTCCAAAAGGACGCCAAGATCGTCAACCATAGTTATTCTATCCAAAGATTTCCCACTTAGTGAGTAAGTTGCAAGTTTTGGATTGACTCGGCAAAAAGTCATCAACTTGCACTTAGACCCGTTTAAATTTAGTAAATTATCACGGCACCAGTTTTGAAAATTGTTTAGATCGGATTGTAAGTCAGAATGGCTGGAAATATCCTTGTACTGCAGGCATAACTTAACATCATCTGCGTACATAAGTACGCGAGAATGATTTATAATTAATGGAAGGTCGTTAATAAATAAAGTAAAAAGAAGCGGACCAAGGTGACTCCCTTGTGGGACGCCGGAGGTAACTCGGAGAAGAGCATCTGGGTTTGGTCCCTGGTCTGGTCCCTGGTCAATGCATTTCTCTTCACCCATTTGCTTTGCCTTCTTCCCCGGATCCACTTGATTGTATTGTCATTGTCGGGGCTTTTGAGTTGTTGACCGTTCTTGAGGATTCTAGTTTGGTGGAGTATATTGGTGGGGCAATGTAATTGACACTACTTATACTACTACTATAAGAGCTTGAAGAAGTTTGAGGCATTGTTTTCAGTTTTGTGCTTGACTTTAAAGTGTTATAAAACTCCCTTCAAAAATAATTCTGTCATTTATAACATGTATCTGAAATTCCAATATTTTTTTATCATAGGGGAAAGATTTCTTGAAATATTTTGCTTTTAGTTTTTTACTACAAATTTGTCAAGATATTGGTTAAAATTTGTAAGAACAATAGGTTGTAAACTTTGTAAAGTATATAACTTAAAGACAGAAATTAAAACTTAGATAATACGACGTTATTATAGAGAATTCGAGTTAAGGTAGTTAAGCTGTAATTTAAAGAGCTTTATTTATAAAATCAAATTGTTATTAAAATTATTTTGTTTATATTTTTAAACAAAAAAAATCTTCCGTAGTATCTAAACTTTTTTAAGAACGCATTTCCACCGAATTTTAGGGTATCACCTACTTCGTTATGATGGCTCACGGTGATCTCAGCACTCCATGTTTATATATATTTGCCATATTTGAAATTCCCATTATATATACACACTCAGACAGACTGCTCCACTCGCTAGTGTTGGTTGTAACGGGAAGTTGTGTCTAACACGCACGTACGACCAACAGCATGACCCCTTAACCACCCCCCCCCCCAAACCCAAACCGAATCCCGCCATCGTGATCCCCTTTCATCCGACTTGACTTGATGTTTTGCTCAATATGCCAGTCAGTCACTTGGCCGGGAAAACATGGCCAAAAGGGGGACGACATTTGGCGAAATGATTTTCATATTTTGCGTGCGAGGACAGCTACTTGTACTGCTAATGCTCTGGGGAGGGAAATTTCATTTCCACATTTTACCCCCTTTTTCTCTCACGCCCACACAGCACCCACAGAAAATTCAAATTAATGAGGCGTGTCTCACTTATGTTTTGTTGCCTGTGTCAATATACTCGCAATAATATTATCGTTATTGTTATTTATTGTTGCTGCATATTTACTCAATGGCCACGCCCCTTGGTTTATGGCCTTTGCTGTTATGGTGGCCAGCGTAAGCCGCTTAAATAATTAGTTAATTGATTTTACTGGCCGCACTTGAAATATGTGTGGACTTATTGCCCGTTTTCATGCATTTTGTATTTCAGTGGTTTCTACGCAAATTATCATATGTGTTAAATTCTTATATCATTATTTTGATTAATTTCAGTTCTGGTTTCGCTATTCAATTGGTGGTTTTCGTGGAATATTTTGCAGGGATACAAAAAATATAGAGGATTAGTTGTAAAATAATTTTATTATTTGCTTACTTTGTGTGCATAAACTTATGGAAATTTTAAATTTGTTTGTTTTAAACATGAATTTTGAATTCCTAGAGCTTAAGCTCTGACTGATTTATCATTTGCACTTGACCTGCCCTCCAATACCCTCCGTATGTCAATAAAATCATTAATTCTGCGATGGGGATTTCTTGACCATTTACGCTTGGTTAATTCCTTTATTTATTTAGCTGCGTTTTGACACTTAATTCTTCAGCTCTCCATCTCCAGCCTCCTTTCCATTATTATCATCATCATCATCTTCGACTTTTGTCTCCCTTCTCTTCATGGCAACCGCAAACAGTTTAACGCTACCACAGCGTCCACGCTTGTAATCAACTACCACTCGTCCTGCGGCACTCGACAGTGGGGCAAAGCTATGAAATATATCTTAAATATATGAACTTTCAAGTAAATATTTATTAACTTACATTTTACTAGATCTTAATTTAATTCAGGAGCTTTCACATAACATGGAACACTCTGTTATCTGTTATTCATGGCCCTATTACAAAAGTATGTTTGATTTGAATTTTTCAAAAACAGCTATATATGTCAACTTTCTGAAACACATTTCGATTTGCCTAAATTTTGGTAAATGTGTAGATTTCGACAATACAAACTAAGTTTGCCTACCTTACATTTGTCTAGCTTTTATAGTGTGGGTGCTACAGAATGTAGAAAATCTTAAAGGACGAATTTCGTTAAATAGAACCCACTGATTAGTATTAATTTTTAAAATTAACACACGTTTTGTAAACCTTTACGCGTGACCACTGTGCCGCTTACATTTTGTTTACGTTAGCGCTGTGTTCGCATTAAAGGCTACGCGGTTCTTTATTTATGGCCATCAATATTTTATGACGCGCAACGCGCATGAAAAACCGAGGGAATCGGGAGGAGATGGAACGAAGTAAGTGCTTGGACTTGGACTTGGACAGACGTAAGCATGCTGCTGTCCTAGGAAACCAAGTTTCCTATCCCTCAGCTAGCACTTAAAGCATAAACGCAATTAAGAAAAAAAAAAAAAGAAAAAAAGTGAAAAAGCCAAGATGAAGGACGAAGGAAAAATACAGGAAAGATGATGGAGAAAAACTCTTTGCAAATTAGTTTAATTATAAGGGAATACAAACAAAGTGGCGGCAGAAGCAAAGACAGTGTGGACATTTCATTAACTATTCGAGCAACCCTCGCAATGTTTGTATGATGCTGGTATCGAAGTTATCTGCTAATCTCAGTTCCCTTAATTAACATTTATAGGTTACAAGTCCAGATAATTAAAGCAGCACAAAAATTGGTACACTTGTAAAGTAAATAAAAAGCAAACATCTCTGCGTCCAAATAAAAGTAATTAAACCATCACGTGAAGCAAACGTGACGTGAATTTTCCATTTTCGATTAATTTGTTCAGTAGAGGGAAAAAAACCTAGACAATTGATTACAAATTGGAACAAATTTGAATTTTCCAACAGAATTAAGTCAACTTTTTTCTCTCCAAAGCGATTAACACAAGATATATTAGTTAACTTCGCACTGTCGTTTGTTTATCTCTACTTATCTTTTTGTTTGTTGTTTATTTTCTACGTTTCTTAAAAGGCCAACCAACGCATTTTATACAAAAGAAAATGTTTAGCATAATTTATGCGGAAATATTAAAAATAACGAGACAAAATACGCTCAAAATTTTCATATAAATTGTGAGTAAAGAAAGAGAATCTTGCAATAATCCAGAGTAAATAGATAAAGGCAACCGGAAATAACTGTTTGTCGGTACAACTGAAAAGTCATAGTGGGTGGTAGTTTGAACCCTAAACCTAGACTGCAGGGAATAAGGAAATTAAAAATAAACAAAACAAATTTTTTGAAAACAAGCTTTTGGACATCTTTGTTGCACAACATTTATACATTTTTTTCGTTCAGTACGTTGGAAAATATTTTTACTTTGTAATACATACAAGATTTTGCATTTCTAATTTCATCAAAAACATATGAGCTTTTCCTTTTCCTTGAATTATGTTTTCATTTTTAGGTATCGTAAATCTATTTTAAAAAGTAAATAAAAGCCAAGTCAACCATGCAGTCAGGCACAAGTATTTATTCCTGCCCCTATATGCACTACCTATTTAATCAGCCATTTTGCGCAAAGCATCTCTTTCGGCTAACCCCAAAAAAAAAAAGGTATCATTGGCATTTTGTGGAGTTTTGCATCGCTTTGCATTTTTCGCTTAATTGTGTTTTGTGAGCTCAAATGAAAGCTAACCCCCCAATGTCAGTTCTAAAGTATACAGTGAAACGTAAACGTGTGGTGGCGATGGCTGGACCACAAGAATCTCCATTACCCACGGTCGTTGGCATGGGGATTGGATTGCTGGCCATACATATACATATACCGTGTGTTTTTGTGTGTGCTTGTCAGTGTCGGAATGGCGCCAAAGCGTCCGCATAAGTTTGTTTTTAATGTAACCTTGTTAACAGCAGTCTGCGATGCACACACACACACACCGCCCACTTGGTTCACCCACCACCCTATCCATAGCTCCATTGACCCAACAGTCGATGTCGATGGGCTCACAATTGCATTAGCTAGCTGCTAATAAAAGGATCCTGTTTCGCCCTGCGGTTCGGGGTTCAATAACATGATGGCAAGCAATTAAAATAATTTACATTACGTATACGCACCGTTGTTGGCCAAACAAATTCCATTCATGCCAAAGTTAACTCAATTTCTGGTATGTTATTAGCGGAAAACGTGTGTTTGATTTTCGGTAAAGCTAACAAAACATGTCAAATATGTGATTCTATATTGCAGGTAGGCTAATTTTGATTTAAGGGGAGCTTCTCATGTAGAATTTTCAAAAAATTATTATTTTTTTTTTTTCATAGATTGATAGAATAACGTCTTGGGAGTATATTCCCAAAGTTTTATGACTCAACTCTTAATATTATAAAAGATATGATTGATTGAAACAGTGCGCTCGGTCGCGCTTTGTATGCGATTTGGCGCTAACTAAAAACTTAAAATCGTTTTTTCTCAAAACTATGATTTAAAAAACGCGGTACACGATTGCGCAAAAACTACTGAACCGATTTTTGATTTTTAAAAAGTGTTTTGGTGATTATGAATTAAACGAGTGCGTGAATGTCTGGAAATGTTTTTAAAAAATTATTTTATACACTTTTAAGCCTTATTTAGCGACAAAAACTGACGAAAAAACAGCATTTTTTTTCAAGACGTGATTTCAATATTGTAGAAGAAAATTTTTTTTAAATGCAGACATTCACGCACTCTTTTAATGTTTTCTGAATAACAAAAATTATTTGTTGTATGTTTCAGTTGAAAACTTTGGGCTCCACACTGTACCGCGATAAACACCTCAGCCGAATCGCGCCGCACGCGACCTTCAATAAGTCCGCCATTTTGTTTTTTAAGACTTTCAAAAATTTTTTTTATACTTCAAACATGTCTTCAAATATATGCTAAAATTATTTGTGTGTGTTTTTATTTTCCGAGTGAAAAAAATCACAAAAACCACTACTTTTGACGTGTTACATGAGAAGCTCCCCTTAACAATAAGATTTAGGATGAAGAATATTAAAAAAAAAACCTACATGAAAGCAGCAACACTCACAAATAGTTAAACCAATAAAAGAGTAGAATTTGTATCTCTATCTGTCTGTGATGTCAGTTTAAGTCTTATCACTCCCCGCAAAAACTAAAAAAAAAGAAAAATAAGAGTGAGAGGAAAGCGCGCACATGTTGCAGAAAGCAGCGTAGAAAATACAATAAATTACGACAGATAAACAAGAGAACAGAGAACAGCGCGCAAAATTCAGGGGTAGAAAAAAGTTTGTTTTTTACACTTTGTGCGTCTCTCTGAATTTGCTTTGCTATTTTCCTTATTGCGGCCACGAGAATTTTTGTTTTCAGTTGTGTTTTATTTTGTTTTGTAATTGCCCAATAAATAATATGCACAGAATTCTTGAGTCATTCGAAATACATCATAAATTTTTCAACTTAGATTGATGTTGATGATTGTTTATTATTTTAAATCATTATTAGTTTTATCAAAGAGGTATTAAAAATTATTTTAATTGACAGTTTGTGTGGTTTTTTGATGGTATTTTACGCAATTATTTATCTGTAAATATGTATTTAAAAAGAGCAACAAAATTCTAAATGACTGCTTGTTTTAACTTCAGTGACCACCTTAATAGTGGGTTTTGTTTTATATGTCACGTTTTCCACAGCAATAATATTAAATAATTTAACATAATTCCTTATAATCCCTTTTGAAGGTGTAAACGAGAACTAGTTTCATTTATAGTCACGTTCTTGGTCCTTCTCATAAAATATGTATTATAATTTCAAATAAAAGTATAAACAAACTGAGTTTATGTTTCATTGACTCTATTTATATTTTCCTAGATTTGTTTTGCTTTGCACACAATCTTTGCACAACGGCAGAAACAGAAACTTGTTTGCACCGCTTGTTTTTCCTCACGTTTTTGTGATTTTTCACAATTTAATTGAAATTAATTGATTAATGTTGAAAACGTTTTTATTGCCTTTGTTGCTGATGGTTTCCGTTGTTATTGCTGCTGTGTTCTGCTGTTTGGGGCTGCCATTTTCCGACTTGTTGAAAGTTTCCTCCCCCCGGTGGTTGTGTTCCCCTCCTGTTTTTCTCCCCCCCAGCAATAGTTTTCCCTTAACAAATTGCGCGGTAATTTATTATGAGACCGAAGACAACGGCGAGACCTCATCAGTTTTGTAATTATCTCAGTCTCTCTCCCTATCTCTTTCACTCTTTTGTGTTTCCGTCTCTCTTGCTCACACAAAAGATGAATTAGTTACGCTTATATTTTGGCAGCTGTGCGCGATTTGCGGTCAAGAGTTTTCAGTTTCAAATTTACCGAATCCTGTCGTTTGGGATGTAAAATAAATGTACCCCTTAAACTTGAATAATGAAAAGCACATTAAATATAAATGATATCACTTGTGGGATTATTCGGGTTCATGATTTATAAAACACACGTGGTAAACCAGTCACAAAAATTGGCTTCACATATTATTTTACTTCTTGGCTTGGCTTGGTTGAAGGAAGAAGCAAGTAATTGTCAAAGTAGCACTTGTGCATAACTAAACAATTTTCATTAAGTTAATTGATTTGTCCGTGATGTGGCCACAAAGCAAAGCAATCTTCTAACTTTGGCCTTGATTTGAGCTTGTTTTGTGAGCAGTAAGGAAAATATTTAATGGAATTTAAATTCAATCAATAAATGAAATAACATTTTTGTTTAATATTAAGTGTTTCATACAGTATTTTATATTAAGTATTATAATTTAAAGTAAAAAAGTTAGCTTAACAACTTAATTCTCTAAACTGTGCCTAAGAAAAATTTTATCTCTTTCCTCTGTGACATTTTTATGTGCTCAAAAGTTATTGAAACACTTTTTCTATTTCCAAACTCTTTTTATTTTTTGTACAACCCTTAGCTAAACGCACATCACCTCAATATTAACCACACGAAGACAGTTAAATAAAGTTCCATAAAATAATATGTACCACAAAACCGCTTATTTCACTCAACAGTGCCTAAGAGCAGGCAGCGAAAGAAACAATTTAAAGTAACATCGACAACTTTAATGGCCCAAAAGGGCAAAAAGAGGGGCAGACACATAGACATATAAAAAGGAGATAGATGGACAGGACAGGACAGGCAGAGGGAGTCGTTCGTGCACACATGTGTTGCCAAACGCAGCTACCAAAAGCAAAGCAAAGATATCTGCTCGGGAATATACCAGATACACACAGATACGCTTAAAGTGGGTTGGGGAAAAGCAGGAGGGGATTTGGGGGGAGTAGAGGTTCGCGGCGCACGAGTAAGTTGTCAAAAACAGCGGCAGACCCAAAGCGCCAAAAAATGTTACCCCAAACTATCAAAGTGAAACTTTTCTGCAATAGTCGTAGGGAGAAGCGGGGAAAGAGGGTAGAGGATAGAATGCTATAATGTAGATTATACACAGACAAGCTTAAAGGAAGTTAGCAACAACCATGTGTGTGTGTGTGTGTTGGCCATGGTGGGGAGCAGTAGATAAAAGAACAAAACTCCCAACTAAACTTTAGATACATTTATTTCAAATGTAGTCACGGCAACCAGTCAGCAGAATTCGCAAACAGGAACTCATCCAGGCCTCTCTAGCAGTTGCAAAAATAAGTAGAACAAAAAATAAACACTCGTTTTATTACGCGACGAGATTACTAATTAAAATGCTAACTAGATGTCAGGGATTTGTATTATAGTTAGCGACAAGCGGTGAGTCCTTTGACTAAAAAGTAAACCAACTCAGCTTAACAGTTAACTCATTAAGAGATTGCGTTAAGATCGTTAAAATATCCCTTCTTATAAATAAATCAACATAAACAAGTGTTATGTTTGACACAAAATTAGTCCACATTTATTTACATTTTTTTATTTTTATTTTTAATCGATTTTTTTAATTAAGAAAGCTCTATAAATATATTACTTTGTTGTGAGGGTAATACAGAATAAAATATAGTTCAATAAAATGTTGACTACATAAAATAATGACTAGTTCTAAGGATAACAACTAAAAAAAAAACGGATGATTTAGTTTTCTATGAATTTAATTGTTTTAAAAACCATTTTTTCAAAAAGCACTTGAAATTTCTTTAATTGTGAGCGGTTTTCAGTCTTTAATTTAATTATGTAATGTCCTATGATTAAATTCAAATTTTTATTGGTTCTAAAAGTGCACAAAAACTTAGGGACATAGCCTTTCCTCGTTAGCAACAATCTTAACAAAAATCTCTCCTAAAGAGGGGTCAAATATTAAAATTGGCCATTTTAGTTAAGTTCACAGTTTGAATAAACAGTGCTTGTCCAACTGTATGCCACAGCCTCCTCCTGCAGCCAACAACAAAAAGTGGAACGAACAATTGTTGCCAACCGCAAAACTTTTGTCGCTCGTCACTGGCTTTTGTTTTGGAAAATACGCAAAAAAACAAAAAAAAAAGTGCTAGGGTTTTTGTTGCACCGACGAAGTGTTGTTTTTTTCCCCGCAGCTTTTGTAGTTCTTGCAACAATGCAATTTCAATTTAAACTGTTATTATTTTGTACATTTCACTTGAACAATTTCTCTGATTTGTTTTTGTTTTAGACGGCACAGCTGCTCGCTCCGCTCGTTGGTTGAATGGGCGTTATTGTGTCCCAATGGACACAACGTGCCCAGCTTATTGGGAATCGTTCTGTGTTCTGTGTTCATGTGCAGACATTTTCCCTTTGAAGTTGTGGCGAAATTTGTGTTACCAACAAATATTAGCCATGTTTAGTCAATGTTTTTGTTTGTCTTTTAATTTGTTTGACTATTCGAGGAAGCTACTTTGTTTTGTTAGCGACTAAAACACAAAATTCGAGAGAGAGAATTTGTGAGAATTAAGATAGATTTTAGTAATGCATAATTTTTATTACCAATTATGCAGTTTACATTTTAGTTTTAGCTACCCACACAAAAAAAGTTTACTATTCAATTTTTAACTGAATGGAAAGGGCAAATATATTAAAAACTTTTTTAATGCAGCTAAGCTGATTAACATTTTTTTTTTAGCCACACAGATTAAAAAGCGAAATAATTTGCTTAGTTCACTTTACAAATTTTCTCAATGTCCTGTGGCACGTGTAAAAATACCAGCGGTTAACCACGCACATAACTCTCTAGGCCATTGCTAGCACTTGTGGGCTTTGGCTTGAAAGCCTCCGCGCCGTTTAAAGTTACCTTCATGGCCCAAAGCCGAGCAATTTGAAGCAGTTGATTCAGTGGTGGCCACCGAGCAGTGCAATTTCGCTAAGAGATCCATGGAAAAAGGCAGAGATTTACAGGGGGTGAAAAAAAAGGATTAGGGGAAACAGGAGGAAATTGCAGCAAATGTTGTGCCATTTTATTAATGGAATTTTTATGTTGCACATCCTTCTTTGCGTGAATCTCAACCCTCTCGCTTTAAGTTGGGAAATTTGTTTGCCCCAAAAATAGCACACAAAAGGCTGTAATAATTTCGTTCCTTTTGTCCCTTTTTTTCGGCTCCTTCTGCAGAAGGAGCAACAGAGTCTCTGTAACCCACATCAATTTAACTTAAATCCCAAAAACTATTATCATTTTAATCAAATCAAGACGTTGAACGGGAAAAATAGCAACAAAACCCCAGCAACAGGAAGCAGGAAAGGAAACACTCTCTCAGGAAAACGAAGGAAGACAGTGGAATGAATGGGGTGAAGACGACTAGGAGAGAAATAAAAATCTTAGAATAGAACTTGGGTGAACGAAAAAGGTAGAATAAACTGCCTGGCAAAATGGCAATCTTTAAATACTCTTTTTTATTGAAAGGAAACAAAAGTACAGAGATTAAATAAAGTGAACTTTAATCTTGTAAAGAATTCGATAGAAGCATTTAAAGTTATCCTTTTGTCACCCTATGAAAAAAATTAAAAACAACAAGTATGTAAATTAAAATAATTAGTTGTATGATTTTTAGTAACGAAGATAAGATAATAGTTATTGAAGTATCAAAATATTACTGATAGTAAAGACTACTTAATAGTTTAAAAATCATAGAACTTCTATCAAATCACATAATTAAATGTTATTTATGTTAATGTAAAAAAGAAAAGCCATTGAAGAAGTTCAATACTAAATTCAAACTGGGGAAAACGGATTAAAAAACAGGAGTAAAACGGTAGAAAAAAAAGGATAATGCTGAAATGGAGCAGCCAACACACAGTCAGGAGGAGGCCCACCGTGGATGTGGCTGCCGGAGTGGAGCAGCAAAATGAGGGGAAAACTCCTGTCAGGACGCTCAACTTGGGGAAAAGGGGAGCCCTCGCTCGAACTAGGACGACGACGTCTCGTTAAAAGCCAACGCCAGGTGCCAGGTGGGAACAAAAAACGATAAAAGTAGGAGCTGCTGCTGAACGCAATGCAGTTTTTTAGACCCTCGTCGTAGGATAGCATACTTTATGGCGGCGTCGCTGTTAATGAAGCAGGAAATATGCGTCAGCATCAATATGGAGCTGAAGGTGGAGCAGGAGCCGAGAGGTGTATTTGTATTTGAAAGCTAGCGACGGACACCACCGGACAAGTCAAGGTGTCCTGGGGAAAAGATAAACGCTGCATGCGCAGATAATAGTCTGTGTTCTGTCCACTATGTATACACATATATATATAACCATGCAAATTGACAGAGGAGGAGGAGGCAAACCCGACTGTCAAATGCGTGTGCAAATCAAATTGATTGGAATCTGTGCAGCCGACAACCCAAAAAAGTAGGCAATTTAAAGCAACTCAATCAGGGCTAATTGAAAGACAAATTGTCTTTCTATTTGTAAAATAATATGTACAGGAGGTTAAAGAATTTAATTAAACGACAATAACTTAAACAACATTAAATTGCTTTTTGCAATATATTTATACTTTTTTTTACCGCATTTTATGTGTATTTTGTTGTTTAATGTTTTGTAAAACATGTATTAAATTAAGGGGAGGTTCTAGTCCAGATTTCCGAAAATGTGCGTAATTTCATGATTTTTTTAGATAGTACACAAATTGCGTTCTTTACCAAAAAATCTTAACTAGCATTTTTTTTCTATATTTTAAAAAATTATAAAAAATTTGCAATAAAATAAAAACAATGGCGGCTCCAGCCAATGACGGCGGTCTTTGACACTGTGCGACGCAACGCTAAAGTGCTCAAAAAATTAAAAAATCTTAAAGAAGATGAAATTTGGGGGCCACCCCGATTTTTAAAACCCCTTTTAAAAAATTGTGATATTTCTAAAAAACAACCTTTTTCCTCGTCTTTCTAGTTCTCACGTTAAAAAAATACAAAAATAAAAAAAAAAACTAACCAAATAATAAGCTTTAATTAGAGCCTCAAACAAATCGGTTTAGCCGTTGAAGCACGCCCAAAAAGGTGTTTCAAAAACGCGTTTAAAGTTTGACGAGACCTGTTTTTCGTCCGACGGTCCTCTAGCTATAATAAAATCAATAAATAGGAAATATCCTTTGCCTACATTTTTAGGACCATAAAGAGAAAATAAAGCAATAAAAAAAAAATTTTTTGGTCCTTGTACTAGAACCTCCCTAAGTTGCCAATTTAATTCGACCCGCTAATAGACCACAAATTGCGTTCTGGCCAAAACAGAAACCACAAAATCTAAACTAGATATTTTTTCTATTTAAATTTAAAGCAATAAAATACTGGCGACCAGATTGATTTTACACTCGACGCAACGCTAAAGTGCTCAAATTAATTAAATAAATTTCCACCACCACCCCCCTACTCTCTCTCTCTCCTCTATCACTCCACCTGCTGTGGAAGAAGACCTTAAAGATATAAATTAACCCACCTAAAACCGAGTGGAGTCGCAAGTTGAATGCGAGTTTGAGGCGCTTTGCTGAAAGAAAGTTTAATGACTGCCATAAAATTTGTTGACTCTGCTTGTACAGACATACGAGAGTACTGTGTTCAGTGCCATCCGACGAAGGCAGGCTTTTGTGGAGCAGGACATGGGGGAAATGGGTGGCAGCAGGACACACGGTGAGGTAAAGCGACTGTGGCTATGGTCGTTAGTCTATGGCGCCCATTTGATAATAAATCCTGTCCAACACACACAGACACCCGAGTCACACTCTCCAAGGGAGAGAGCAGCGGCAGACCTGGCTTTGTTTATGCACTGCCCAACAAAATGGGGATAATTCATCCCCCTGCTGCTTACAACCCCCACCCAATGCTATCTGCTGCTTCCTCTTTACTGCAGATATACCCTTGTCGGGGGCATTATATTTTAAATGGGTATTACATAACGAAAAGTCTTCTTTTATTGATGGAAAATTATTTTATTTATCACTCAGCAAATAAACATAATTAAAATATTGTTATCCTTAAACTTAGAGAGTTCTTTAAGTCACGTACAGTTTTAACTAAAAATATTAGAGGTATGGATTTATTTGTATATACTGTTAAGCAACGTTTTTTATTTCCATACTAGAGTAATACCCCGGCTAGATCGCGTAATTATAAAAATGATTACCTTTATTAAAAATAATGGTCGTACTTTTTATGACTTTTACTCATGGAATCGTTCAGGCTTTTTGTTAACAGCTTAAATAACAGTCACACATCATGATTTGTATCTCGAATTTAATTATAATAATTTTGTAATCGCTGTCATGTTATGCAATTATAGTTTTATTTGTATTTTTAAGGGTTCCCTCAACAAAACCATTCTCCAATGTTTAGTTTGTTTAGATGTTTTTCAATGATGTAGTTATTATACAGGAATTACACGTGACATGGGGTATTTTGTGCTTCGGTCAACCAACTTGGGATTACTTGCTAGATTCCTTTTATTTATTTTTTTATTTTCACCTCTACAGTTGGCGGCTTAGCGGCGGCGTCTCTGCTTGTAGTTTCCATAGGGGAGTTAAGTAGACTTTTGTGTTATAAATTAGGCGTGCCAATGTGTGCAGTGACTGCCTTTTGCTTTCCTTTTTTGCCCCCTACCCAACTGCTCCAACTCTTGCTCCTCCTCTTGTCCCAGCGTCATCATCTTGTGCTCTCGGCTCCTGGGCCCTCGGCTATGTATTGCAGTCTCTCCTCCCTTGACTGGTAGTTAGTCTAAATATGCATATGAATATGAAATTAGTCGCATGTGTTCGTTCGCTTTCTGCCTTGGTCTTCATCCTGCCTTCGTCGTCGTCCTGCCGGTTGAATTGAATTTTCTATGCCAAGAGCTTGTGTCTTGTTTTCCATTGGCCTGTGTTGTGTGCATGTGTCTGGGGGTGCCCCTTGGTAAAAAGGAATTCCATGCGTAATTTAATGTTTGTGCATGTTGTTAAATGATTCACGACGAGCATGGCTGAGGCCGCTGCAGCCATGAATGAAGTGAACCTGATTGGTATTAAGGATCATCAAAACGAAACCCACACAGAAACTATTTTTACTTTTCTTGGCCAAGAAAGATTATTTGAGTTAACATGAGTTTTAGACAGATTAACCAATTAGTTTTCTATTTATCGATTTTATGGTACTACATTCCTTTTCCAACAAACAGAATGTCTCTGAACAAATCCACCATCTATCAAACAAGTAAAAAGTTGTTAAACTTTTTGATCAACACTTGCTACTTGAACTTTTCTTAACATTGCCCCCTTACAAAACTGAAGAAAAACAAAACTCAGACGAATTTTGTTTTTTTTCTTTAACACCTCCCCCCAAAAAGCGATTTAAATGTTAATGGAGCAGCGAACCCACTGGAAAACGACAAACAAAACAAATAAGAATTTATAACGTCGCGAATCTTGCTAAACTCTTGCAAAGGAAAAATGGGAGTGCCAATTGGGGTGTTGGGGGACCATTCTCCCGAAACATATTTGCATAAAATTCATAACATATGCCCCAAAATACAGGCGTCAGAGGTAGAGGTGCCTTTGGGTGTGAACTTTGCTCCGTTGGAGTCTGCACTGAAAGTCAAATCGATAATATATTGAGTTGGTATTTTTAAACAATTTGGTGAAAGTTTTGATCAACAGTTTGCTTGTATTTATAGTTTAAGTAATACGTTTTCTTCAAATTAAAATTTATTAACAACATTTCAACTCATAAGAATTACAAACCAGTATTTAAGGAATCAATTACATTTAAAAAACTTTATTCCCCAGTGTCGATACTGTTTGAGGTATTGGGGTTGGTTTTTGAAGCCGCTCCTGATGATGCTACTTGCGCTGCCATCGTCCTCTTTTGTATTTGCTTTATAAAGACAGTAAAGTAAATAAATAGACGTGTGTGCAGGGCTGATGAAAAACGAGTGTAGTCCTTTGACATTTGGAATACAAAACAGGAGCATTCTTTTAAAAAAAAACAAATTAATAAGTATTTAGCTAGAAAATAAACCAAGTTTCAAAAAGAGGGAGAAAAGTGAATATTAAAATAATTATTTTATATCGAAACGTTCTATTTGAATTCTAAAATCCTTATAACAGATAAATATATCCATAACCATATATTTTTCTACTCTCGTAACCTGCTAAAGCACTAGATTATTACCTCCTGCGTAGTATTTGAATACTATGTGCAAATTATTTATAAATGCCACCAATGAATTTGCAATCCCCAGACTAAACCAAAAGTCAAAATGCAAATATACAAAAAGGCCGAAACCGAAACGCACAAACAAAAACACAAACACACACACACTTTGAGGACGAAAAAGGACGAATTATAGTAGCTGTAGATTAAATGGACGCACATTAAAGCAGACACACTGAGAACGGGGAGGCAGTTTTGGGTGGTTTTGGCGGATGAGTTCAGTGGTTTTGTTGCCCTGAACTGTCGGCCATACATATACATATACATATACATACATATAAATTAAGCAATAGCCAGAAACCAAAAAGGCGGCCCAGAAAGTTTGTCAAGCTTTTTCTGGGTCTGTGGACTCTCTCGTCTTCCATTTATTTTCGGTGACGTGCATAAACTATTTGCTGGCACTGTGGGGGCAGCAAAAGTTCTACCCAAAATAAAATAATTAAATGTTTGTCTCTCCGGCTCGCCTTCAGTTGAGATGTTAACAAAATTTATAAGACAAATAAATTGTACCCAGCAAAAACAGCAAAAAAAAAGAAAAACAGAAAGCCAGCAGATTTGTGACTCTGCTCTGCTCGCGTTCCTCCTTCTGACATTTTGTCCCTTTTTCCGACTCAGTAAATGGAAAAAAGGGTCAACGTGGTGCGTCTGTCGCTTGTGACCAGAAAATTAATTTAACTGACACGTTTTTCATTCATAAATAAAAAGTACATTTTGTCAGCAAAAAAAAATGAGAGCGAATCTATCAAAAAATGGCTAAAGGGTTTAAATAAAACATTTTTTTAAAATTAATAACAAGGTTGTAAAAATAAATATAGAAAGTCATAAAAAAGAATATTTTTAAAATACTTTAAAACTGTTTTAAACCACCATGTTCTCCATAGTTAGGTAAGAAATAGCTACTCTTTAAGTTGTACAGTTAATTTGTAGTTAATAAATAAATTTGATTACAAATAGAAACCCTTTAAAAATGTGTCTTAAAGTATAAGAGTTCAAATATAAACACCTTTACCCATTTAAACTGATGGTGCTTTGAAACCCGTGTGTTTTTCCGACTCAAGCCACCTTGCTTGTGTAGTTCAAGTTGCAAATTTTCCATCCAATCCTTGCTTTTTCTGAATCTATTCGTATAAGTCCACATTTTTGATTCGATTTTTGTCCTTGAGCACCCCCAAAGAAATCCAATTTTCTGGATGCCGCGTGCCTTGTGTTGAAACCCAGTTCTCAGTTCTCGGTTCTCAGGCATCCAGTTCTTGTGGCAAGTTTTTCAAATGACGGCGACAACTGAGCACTGAGGACTCAGGACACAAGATGTGACGCGCGTTGGCCATAATCCTACCAGCCATACATACATATGGTATGTGGGTGGTTGGGCGCTTCCGTTTGCATAATGGGAAGGCAAGTGACATTCACTGCAGTTCCTTGATGTTCACCCACTCAGTGTCTGGGTTCTTGGTTCTCAGGCTATCCAGTTCTTGTGGTTAGTTATTTAACAATGTCGGCTACAACTGAATACCTAGGACATTAGTGCACATAGCTGTGGATATACGAATATGGCTTTTAAAAATCCTAACAGCCATACATACAACAAGTTAAATTATTGTGTAAATGATTTTACTCAAAACCGGGCGTATAAGTGAATTTCACTAAATAAAAACACACACCTGTCGGTGTTTAAGGGGGCCATCTGAGTGAACCTATTTTTAGAAACTCGAAATTTTTTTTCTTCTTACAATAGTTCTTTATGGCTTAAAAATAACATACCAAAAATTAGAGTCCGGCAAAAGTGTGTAAATGTCGAAATATTTCCATTCTGCAAAGATGCTTACAGGTATACCCCAAGGAACCTTATTGTGTTTAAACGCGTTTTACTCAAAACCACTTTTTGAGTTGGCGTAGTAGAGAACTCGCAATTTCACTAACCGATCATCTAAAATTTGACAGTATATTCAAAATACCTTTGTCTATCGACTCACGTAGGAAGTAAGTAAGGATTCAATAGGATTTTTTTTTTTTTTTTTGTACAAATATTAAGCATACGACAAGTATACGAAGCTAAATTATTGTGTAAATGATTTTGCTAACAACATTGCGTATAACTCCTTTTTTATTTGTTGGGATTTTGTATGTCCAATTCCCAAAGTGTTCAAGGACTCATTCTATCAAATATGAAGTTTCTAATAATACAAAAAATAATATTATTTTTATGAACACAAAAGCATGTTGTAAAAGGGTATTCCCAACCTTAACGCACATCACTCTTTCTCTTGTTTGTTTTAGAAAAAATCTTAAGTGCTCTCAAAAGTAGGCAACTAATTTGATTCTCTTTTCTCTGCTTTTCTTTCAGGTACTGGAACTTTATTTTTCCTACTCACACACACACACACTTATAGCGAAGTACTCAAGCAATAAAAGACTCTTAAACCATAGAAGATACGATCAAAATCTTTAAAAACAAATCAAATTCAGCATTTACGAGAAAAGTCTGCGTGTAGAAAGAAGAAAAAAACAAACAAAGATTACTTAGCGGACAACAACAACGAGATATAGTGCTTGTCAAACTGCAGAATATCAAAATGTTGCAAACGCTAAAACAAAAACAAACCAAGAGAAGCAACAACAACAACAGCAGCAGCAACAGCAACAACAACTGTAACTGTGATTGCAACAGCAACAACAGTAACAACAAAGCGCCGTTTCAACGTCGCAAAATTACAACGATAACATAAGCGGGCAATTGAGAGCGAGATAGTTATAGAGCGAGAGGGAAAGAGAGGAGAAGTTTAGTTTTATAGTCCCCCTTCCAATACCTCTGCCCCCACCCCTCATCCTTCACCACCTCTAACTGCTGCCTTCCTTGGCTGTGTGCGTGCCTCTCTGCCTGCCTGTCTGTCTGTCTGTGTGCCCTCTCAGCTGAGGATAATTTAATTATTTTATTTGTACTAAGCGCGCGTTATGGCACAGCAGCAGCAGCAGCAACAACAACAGCAACACCATAGCAGCAGCAGCAACAACAACAACAGCATTCTCCTCATTCAGCCGCAGCAGCCCCAACAACAACAGCAGCAACAACAAGAACAGCTACAGCAATACAATAACAATTTGTATAGCCAAAATTATAAGTAAGTTTTAGAGTCACTCCACTCTATCTCTGCCTTTGTCTGTGTCTGTCTCCGTCTTCGTCTCTCTATCTCTCGCTGTCTCTGTTCATACATAAAAATATATGTTGTGTTGTGTTCTCAAGCATGTCTGCACCACCACTACTACCACTGCTACTACTACTACTACTAGACTTAAAAACCAGACAAAATCAAATGCAAATATTTGCACATTTTAACGCCCCCGCTTTCCCTTTAAAAAAAACGCTTTTCATAGCCAACAAACTGTGCCTGCGTGTGTGCGTGTGTGCATGACACCTATCATATGCTTGTCAAACTGCTGACACCTAACAACAGACATGTCCACATGTTTAGATCAAATGTTTACATAGAACAAAATTTGTAAACAAATTTTGAAGTGTTTGTTTCTGTCACTACACAGGACAATAAAAAGTTATTTTTGTATCCTTAACCCATAACCCTAACCCATATTGACAAAAAGAACTTAAGAAAAATTAAATAATATTTATCAGTTTTGTGATAGAGTGATTTTGAAAGGCATCTAAGCTATTTAGTATTATAAAAATCAGTGAATCAATACACAAAATATTTTAAATTTAACAATAGTTTAAAACGTCATTGTCCCTTTTTTTAGAACTAAAGATTAAGTATTTATAATAGTCTTATATTGTACGCCTTACAGTCCGATTTCGATAAAACTTTTATTGTTTATCTCTAAATGAGTTGATATTTATATCAGAACTTTACTATAAAAAACAATTTAGTATTTTTACTCCAAAATAATTGGTAACGAAAATTAGAATAATGTTCGCTGCTATAATATAAATTATATATTAACTGATGGTAGTAATATAAATTCCAAATTTTTTTTTTAAGTTAAGAAAATGTAATTTAAGCTGAAAAAACTAACTAAACTAAACTAAAAATTTCTTTAAGTCCCGAAACCGAAATGTGCAAAATGCCTTTTAAGCACGCAATGCATGATGAACTGTTTGTTCTGGATGAAAACCCATGAAAAGCTAAGCTGTTTGTACGCCTCATGTTTGTTGCTGTTGTTATTGTCTTACCTGTGATGTTTGTTTGCTGTTCTAATGTACATGAAAATGAAAATAACCCACAAAAAGGCAGTGATTAGAAGTTGAAACCTTTTACTAAAATCAGTCCTTAATTTCTTTTTGCAGCATGGAGGAGTACGAGCGGCGAAAAAGACGCGAGCGTGAGAAAATCGAGCGACAGCAGGGCATACAGATCGACGATCGGGAGACTAGTCTATTCGGGGAGCCACGGCGGCTGACTGAGGGAGATGCGGAGATTACGGCTGCACTGGGGGAATTCGTTGAGGCGCGGGTGTACATCAATCAGTCGACGGTGGGGATCAGTCGGAATGCGCCCGGCGCAGGAAATCCGCGCCTGCAGGCTCCCCTGCTGCCACCGCAACCCAAGTCCCTGGGTCACTCCCCCTCTTCCGCCTCCGCCAACTCAACAGGATCCACCTCCTCCGCGTCTGCAACCTCAGCGCTGCCCAATCAGCAGCAACAGCAGCAACAGCAACAACAGCAACAGCACTACCAGCAACAGCAGCGACCGCCCACGTATCTGAAGCAGGCGGACAACAAGCCGCCGTACAATGGACGCGGTGGCTATCCTGGCCAGCCCATGAAGAACGACATTCCGTCGAGTAGCGGCATGGCCCCACCACGCGGTCCTCCTAGATCTAGTTCCAGTTCTAGTACAACAACAGCAACAGCAACTCGTCCAGCGCCACAAACAATGCCAGCAGCAACAGCAATAGCGGCGGAGCTCCAACGAGCACGCCCTTGGGTCCACCGCTCTCCACCCAGATGCCCAACGGGCGGGAGAAGTCCTTTCTCGGCCCTCCGGCTCCGGCGCTGCACAACGGCACCGGCGGTCGCTTTGTGCCGCCAGCGGCTAGCAAGCGACCAGGTGGCGGAGCGGGACAGCAACCGCCGCCTCCAGAGGTAAAATATATATGAATTTACTAATTAGGATGTGTAATTTAATGGAACATTTTTTTTTGTTATGCGATTAATTATAAAACTATCATTATCTTTTATTCACATTACTTACAAACATAATTTGCTAAACCGCTTTTTTGTCTTCACTCCGCAGAAGGACGTCAACAAGATGATCAGTGAGATTGCGAACAGCTTTTGGGTGACACCGCTTACATCGATAGCGGCCACGCCGCATGCCCCAATGCGGCAGGACTACAACCTGACTGCACCCAACAAGCAGAAGTACGCCATCGACATGATCGGCTCCCCGCCCTCCGCCGAACCATCGTCACTGATGACGCCCCTCTTCCCGCCCATTGCGCCCATCGCCTCGCCCATTGCCCCGCTGCTAACGACACCACCGCAGGCCAGCCAGCTGCCCCTCAGCGGAGCCAACAGTGTGACGACGTCCGCGGGAGAGGCGTTGGCGCCTCTGCACCAACTGCCACCCACTCCGCCCAAGGCAGCCTCCGTTAACACGTCGCCCGCACCGGCCAAACCGCTCAAAACGGAAAAGAATCACTCGCTGGAGAAGCAGGACTCGTGGTTAGTATGGGAACAATGTGGATCCCTATTTTTGAAAAGCTGTCAATTAAAGAGAACAAACTAATAAGAAAAGAAAACGTCTTACTTGTCAAACCTTTGCTTAATACATTTATTATTGTCGTTACAGTCTCGAGAACGATCTGGAGCTATCGGAATCAGAGGACGAACAGCGCAAGAAGGAGAGGTAAGCTTGATGAGCTTTAAACAATGAAGATCCAAAACTTAATCTCTAAATTTTACTCTAGTCGATCGGCGGGGAACAGCAGCAATAGCTCCGAGTCGGACTCCAGTGAGTCGGGCAGCGAGTCGAGCAGCAAGAACGACCTGCAGCATCACCACAACCACCAGCAGCAGCACCATCACCACCACCCACTGCAGCAGCCATCCATCCAGCAGCAGCAACAGCAGCAGCAGGTTCTCCAGCAGCCGCAGCATCGTCCCCAGCCTTTGACGTCCAACGGAAACCAGAACAAGAAGTACAGGCACGAGATAATTGCTAGGGGAAGCAACACGATAACCGGGCTGCTCAGCTCAAGTGGGTTCGGCAACGGGCCATCTGGGGTAAACTCCAACGCAGCGTCTGGTGGAGGAAGTGGCTCGGGTGGAACCATGAGCAGCGGAGGCAGCTCCTCGAACAAGACACCCTCGCCAACGGAGAGCAACAAGTGGAACCTTAGTCGGTTTTTCCACAAGCCCGCGAATCAGACAAACTCCGAAAGCGTCTCGCCAGGCAATGTGAGCATGAAGGTGCCCGGAATCCTGCCTGGTGGTGCCCAGATCATTCCCGAGTCCATTGATGTGACCTCTGCGATAGTGAAGAATGAGAAAATTCACGACGAGCACATGGACATGGAGGAGGGCGAGGAGGACGACGAGGAGGAGGAACAACAACAGCAGCAGCTGCGCTACGGAGCTGGCTTGAGTGTTACCCCGGTGGCGGTGAAAAAGGAAGCCATTGATGAGCTGGCCCTGGGGGCGATACCAAAAAACCAAATTAAACGGGAGTCGGCAGCGCGTCTTTCGGATTCCGGAACCAGTGGGAGCTCCTCCAGCAGTAGTAGCTCCTCTGACAGTGCGGTGCCCATGCCGGGTCCCGGGGAAACCCTACAGCTACCTGGAGTTCCAGCGGCCATCACAACGGTGATGCGAGTGCCACCGACGCAGTCACAGAAGGCTCCACCCAGCAACAGCGTTACTTTGACACCCATCCTCCCTCTACCCACATCGCCGAAGCCAAGGCAAAAGAAACCGCGCAAGAAGAAGCTGCCGTCTAGTGCACCCATCCTGGACTCCAGCGACGATGATGAGCCCCCGGCCAAGCATCCGGGTGTGGAGCATTCAGTAGTTGCATCCCAAGCGCAGGTTAACTCCGATCCGGTGAAAAAGGGACGCGGACGACCGAGGAAACAGCAGCAGAGCGGGGGCAGCGGGAACTTGAGTAGTAGTAGCTCACAGACCAAGGGTCCCACGCTCACGGCTGCCAAGAAACCTCTGACCAAGGGACCAGCACTTGTAAACCGGGCCAGGAAGCGCGACCATTCCAGCCAGAGCAGCTCCAATGGCAACACACCGACCAAAAAGCTGGCCACACCCCTGTTGGTTGCTCCAAAGCCCAGCAGTAGCTCCGACGAGGACAGCTCCTCCAGCGCAGGCTCCAGCTCGAAGTCGAGCAGCTCTTCGAGTAGCAGCGATGACACTGAGACGCAGAACTGCCGGATAGTCAAGCTAAATAAGACTGGTGCAGTTCCTCCAAAGGCGCTGCTGGGCAGCGGGAGCAGTTCTCCAAGCAGCAGTGGCAGCGAGCAGGAGGATCAGGCCAGGAACCAGGTGGTAGCGCAGCAACTTCCACACTACAAGCCGCTGGCGATGAGTCAGCACAGCCAACAGCTGAGCAGCTCCGAGTGCTCCTCGTCGAGTGGAGGTTGTGGCGGCGGTGGAAACGGAGGCAGCAGCAGCAGTGGCGAAGAGGACGAAGGGGTGCGAGCTGCAAAGGAGCGCGAGCGGAAACCCAAGAGCGACAAGAACAAGATCAACACGCTGACGAGGATCTTCAATCCAAAGGAGGGCGGTGCCAAGAAACAGGGCCAGGTGGTGATCATGGACCTGCAGGAGGAGCAGCAGCAGGGCAAGCTGGATGCACAGGCTCCGCCAGCTGCACCCACTGCGAAGCCCAGAATGACTCCCATCCAGCAGCAGCAGCTGGGAGCGGGACTGGCCTCTCCAGCGAGGACAACCACTCCACACCTTACCTCTCTGATATGCAAGATCGATCTGAGCAAGCTGTCGCGCGAGCGCATCATGCGGCTCAAGAAACTCACGCCCGCCCAGCAAAATGGCCACCTGACGCCCAAGGATCAGGCCCAGTCAATGGCCAATGGCTATGCAGGCGACACGAATCCCGCAAAGGTCAAGCACGAGCATCCGGTGAAACCGGAGCCCGAGCTGGACACCGGCTACGAGGCCAAGTTTAAGCCCAGTAGCGTCAAGCAGGAGTTCCAGCTGAAACAGGAGCGTGACCGGGACAGGGAACGGGAGAGAGAAAGGGAACGAGAGCGGGAGCGAGATCGCGAACGGGAGCGGGAACAGCCTCCCGGTCGCCGACGGAAGCGCAGCTCCAGTTCCAGTTCGAGTCCCTACAAGGAGAAGAAGCGGAAAAAGGAGAAGGAGATCGGCAAGGAGCTGTTGCCGGTGCCCATGCTTCTGCCCTCCAACAACCACGAGCGAATGCCCAACCACGACCGCCTGTCCTATGACAAGCTGCAGCTGCTCCACGAGGACGCGGCCGCCGCTGCAGCAGCCGCTGCCGATGCTTCCGCTTCGAACGGCAGTCCCAGCAAAAAGCTACTGGCCATGTCCCCGCTACCGCCTCCGCCGACGTCTGCCACCGTCGCCCTGGTGGCCCCCGCCACCTGCAACGAAGCCGTGCAGACCACACCGCCCTCGGTGACGACTGCGTCTCAGTCAGCGGCAACAGCAGCCTCGGCGACGGCAGTAAGAGCTCCTCCGGTGCCCATTACGCGGCTCATCTATCGCTCGTACTTTGATCGCGAGGAGGAGCAAACCAGCGACGATCACAGGTACTTATATCTCTTTGTTTCATACGTATTTCTTCTACACTACTATCTACAATATTAACCATATATATTTATATTTTATCTTCTAGAAAAAACAACCAGTTCCTGCAGGAGGCCATCAGTCGGAAGCATGCTGCCGACACTGAGCGCGACTCCTTCAACCAGGTGACCCTGTATCTGGAGGCCGTTGTCTACTTTCTGCTGACCGCCGACGCCATGGAGCGTTGCAGCTCCGAGGCAGCCACCTACACCATGTACAAGGACACCCTGTCGCTAATTAAGTGAGTAAAGTGTGCCAACATTTGTGCGCCGACGACTACGGGAGTGGTGTGAACAACGCTAACATTTGGTCAACTTTCAGATTTATCTCCTCCAAGTTTCGTCCCTATCAACAGTCAACGAACGGGCAGCACGAAACGCACAACAAAGTGGCCATACTCAGGTGGGTCTTTGATACAGATGGTGCTTAGCAACTCATCATTATGTGCTCATCGAGATACCCTTACTAATATTTATTTTAATGTACCCAAATAGTTTGCGCTGCCAATCGTTGATTTCACTGAAGCTGTATAAGCTGCGTAGGGCGAACTGTCGCGCCATCATAGCCAGCCTCACGGATTTCTTTCGCACTGGCAGGGGGGACATTGTCAATGGCAATACGCCGTCCTCCATTTCACCGTCGAACTCGGTAGGCTCGCAGGTAAGTCTCTCTAGTTAGTATTCTATTGATCCATTATGATTAATATAAATTATTTACATTGCAGGGCTCCGGTTCGAATACGCCGCCAGGCAAAATAGTGCCTCAAGATATACACAATCAGCTGTGCAAGCAGAATGAGTATCTGAGTTATGTGAATAGTGCTCACGAGTTGTGGGATCAAGCTGATCGATTGGTGCGCACAGGCAATCATATAGGTGAGTGGTTTTGAAAGTTCAATGTGTGATCTTTAGACCTTTGCTAATCGACATCATCTTTCTGCAGATTTCTTCCGCGAACTGGACCACGAGAACGGCCCGCTGACGCTGCACAGCACCATGCACGAGGTGTTTCGGTATGTGCAGGCGGGCCTCAAGACGCTCAGGGATGCCGTGTCGCATCCGACGCATCAGTCGCAGTAGCGACACCGAACGCAACGGAAACGAAGACGGAAACACCACCAAACGTGTCTAAATGAAAGTCAGGCCAAATTAGCAACTATTATCTACTACAAGCTACTAATTTAGTTAGTCAACAAAGGAGTAACGAAACGAAGCGATACAAAATAAAACAAAAAACAAAGGAAAAGAAATCGAAACCGAAACCAACAACCTTCCAACAGAACGAAGATAACCACAACAAAAACAACACAAGAAATGATTTGTTATTAATTTATAATTTGTATATGTAATGTATTTTGTACATGCACACCATTTACTTATTTCCTTATGCTCAATTTTCAATTGTTTTAAGCATGTTAAGCTTTATATTTATGCCTAGTTTTAATTGATATTACCACAACAAAAAACCAACACACATTACAAGTTATATTAGCTGTACGTCTAGTCTATAAGCTCTTAAAACAAATAAGAAAGAAACCAACTCCCCAGCCCCCCCATCACCATTCGCCCCCTTAACACAAACATTTTAGTTGAATTTTGTTTTCGTATGCGTGAAAAGAACAGAGGAGAAACGGCTTTTTAAATTGTTTAAGTTTTAGTTAATTTTGCTTTGCAGCCTTGGTAATGAGAAATGTTAGCAAATATAAACATATATATTATCGCCTATATAAAGAAAAGTTATAGTTATAAATTCTTTGTAATATTTCAATATGAATTATGTTTAATGCAACTATTTTATTAATTTTAAATTAATTTTTTAAAAAGCAATCACAACACGTTTTTAGAACAAAATACATGAATGGAAATGTAACCTTTGTTTGGTTTTATTCTTTCACCCCTAATCCAACCCAACCCCACCAAACCTGTCCCCCAAATATAGTCGATTTAATTCATAATGGGTGCCTCAAAACTCTCACACAGACGCAACAACTAATAGTGCATTAGTAGACTTAAACGAGTTAAAAATCAATCGAAATAGACTTGCCCTTTGAAATAGATAAATAAGCTGTACATATAGCCGCCGATATACAAGAAATATATTTTTAAATGCCAAAAAAGCGGAATGCTGTAAACTACATACTTTAAGCCGATTTCAATCAGTGGGGGAAAAAGCGAGCCCCTCGAAAAGTGTGGGACATCGGGATGGGATGGTTTGCAAATGGATTAGAATGGACAGATCAAGGGATCCCTTGACCCTTTTTTGGCACAGACGAAGGGCGAATATGAAATCGAAAACTACGAAAATCAAAGCGAAAATGTAACGAAAAACAAAACGGAAAGCAAACAAAAATTAAAAGATTATTAAATTATTAATTATAATGGTTCTGGGAAACAAAGCATTCGCATTCAACAAATGAAACAGAAAACAAACATTTGAATCGTAGACAAATTTTAAGTTATCACTCTCTGAATGCAAAATGCAGATGCAGGAGAAATATGCGCAATTTTATTGTGCAATGCAACTAAGTGTAATTATTATAAATTAATACACTTATGTATTGTTAATAATTAAAACGCTGTAAATAATACAATTATGTAGGCAGGAACACACGGACACACATGCATATAAAGACATACATACGTACATTAAAACATAATTACATGCATACTTTAAATACTTATATATTGGTACATATGAGGATATATAAATATATATATTTTTATATATATACACGATGAATTACAACTAAACGACGTAGAAATTATAGTTAAATTTTTTCAAAACGACAAGATTAACTTGCAGCAATAAGCAACAGACAACAACAACAAAAACAACAACAGCAACAACAAACGAAACGCGCCTAGTAATAGTTAATAATTATATTTTGTTAAGCGTTATTGTAGTGAAACAATGCAAAAAAAAACAAACAGACAGAACGAACAGCAAAACCAACAGAATTAAGTTTTAAGCTGGGCATCATGAAGGGCAAGGGCGAGATGAATACCAAAATGAATGCAAGACAACATGTTGTTCATTAACAAAACTAGAAGTAAATATATATTTTGTACAAATATAATTAAATTCAGCCGCAGCTAAAACCAAGTACACTTATTAAAGTTTAAGCAACAACAAACAGAAACAACCAATTTAATATGCAATTACCGTAACAGTAGTTGATAAATCAAACGAATAAAACATCAAAAATTGTAACATTTAAATGTTCCTCTAGTTTTATTTCGCTACTTTAAAGGGGTTTCGTGCTGTAAATCAACATGCATTCTTTTAACCGCTCTTTTTAGGTTTGAGTTTAAATAAAAACTGTTTTCGGCGTCCTGCAACAGTTTTTTTTATCGAACAGTGTTGAAAAACAGTCAAAGTGTACAACTGCAGTGTGACCCTGCTAAACAAAGTTTTTCACGTTTTTTAGCACCGAAAAGCTGGCCGCGTGGATCGATTCGTGGAATTGTTGATCTCTTTTGTGGCATTTACTTCGGTTTTGGTTATAAAAACGTGTGTTGTTTAAACATTTTATAGGCTTTGGCGTTGCCTAGAAGCATGAACCAGCGGGAGGAAGGATCGGTTGATACTGCAGAAGTGGGAGAATATCCGAAATACAGTCGCAGCGAGCGCAGACGCTTTCAACGCTATAAAAACAAGGTGATGCAACAAATTCCAGCCTTAAATATAAAGAATTTAAAAAGGGAACACGCATCTCCCAATTCTCAGAGAAAACGTCGCTACAGGGGCGAAGTTTCCGAGTGCTCCAGCGAAGAAGCAGAGAAGGTCTTCCCCGACAACGAGGACACGGATCCAAACATTTTGATGCAGAAAAACAGGCTGAAGGTGAGGGATATCAAGGAGATGCAAGCTTCACCGCCGGGGATCGATCATTGTTCTCAGGGAAACCACACCCAGACAACTGAGTTTGGCTACGCAGAGACTCGCCGGCTACAAGCTTCAGCCCTCCAGTTTGGATCAAGCACCATATGATTACCAACTTCGGAAACATCCACTTCTACCAACACCCACAATGAAAAAGGATTTAGATCAATTAAACCAAACTCAAAACTGGAATCCCAGCGGACAAGTGTCTCAAACTTTTATGGGGTCACAGCATATTGGAAATTTTGATCGCCACTGGGCACCATGCCCTACACCCCAAACATCCCAAGCTTGGAAACATCCAGGTCAAGACTGGTACCAATATAAAAACTCTCAAAACCAACATTTCACTCAGAGCCAATATGAGAATCAGTATCCAGTTAAATGTGGTTCGCCAAGTGGACAAGCTTTGACATCTCAAGTTCTGCAGGAGCAGAAACATCCAGTTAAAACAGAACTAGAAATCCATCTAGGTGGGAATCAAAAGCTGCATTTCAATATAAACCAACAGGGGAATCCCAGATTCCAAGCTCAACATCAGGACTTTGGAAACCAACCACCACAGATGAGACGTCAACACCCTGGACATTTGCAAGGACCCGGAAATGGGGTCTATATGAATCAGCACATGCCATTTATGTGCATTCCTTTTCCCTACCAAACGTAAGGTAAGTGGAAAATCATCAAATATCAGTATCTTTAAAGCTTTCATGACTTAATATGGTGTATATTTTTTTGAGCTCTACCTGAAAATATTATTTTATTAAGATTTCTTACTGTTTAACTTTAAAAAACTTTAACTTAACATCAATCTTATTCAATAATATTTCCTGAAAGTATTTATTATTTTTAAATTGTAAAATGAATATATTTTGCAATATAAGGTATTTTGGTCCTGTGGATTTAAAAGATGTAGGTTTGATTTTCGGAGTTGCAGCATGTAAAAGCTTTAAATTTTTCGAGCCCATACAAAACACTTGTCATTAAGATTAAAAAAGTTTGTTAAATTTTAGATCACCTCAAATTTAACCCACAGTTTTGGACGCACAGCGCCCCCACTTTAGTTTGAAATGCATTGGGATCCATCACCTTAGCATAAATGAGTGCGTGTGAGTTGGTTGTTGTTATTGTGTGCTTGCTAACAGCAACAAAACAAACCGCATAAATAAGGAGAGCGAGGGATTGTTGCATACTTGTAGGCGGAGGGGGTGGGGAAGATGGGCCATTCCGCTCGCAGAGTTCAATGGTCTTTTGACACAAATGTCAAGTTGAGCTCGTCCTACGCTCTCGCTCTCTCACGCTCTTGCTGTTTCTCTGCCAAGCCCCTCTTGTGCCGCCCCCACGGACCTTCAGTCAGCTGCCTGGTGTGGTTGTTGTTGTTTAAGTGTTTGTTTGGGTGCCTTTTTGGCTCTCAGCTCCAACAGCAATGCGGCCGGCTTGCGATTCTCTCTCCGGAATGCTCTCTCCTGAATGGAGAACCTACCGCAATTTGTTTCGTGTTCATGGCTGCATTTCCTTGTTTATGTTTTGCGAACGAATATGTAGGGTACATCGGCTAAGTGCCGAGCTGGAAGAGCGACAACGAATGTAGTTGGCGGAGGAGAGTGAGTACCGTTATGTTGTCGGAGCTGTTGCAGCCTGCGCAACTTGCGGCTGCAGCTTTTTATTATTTGCAGTCCCTTTGACGTCTTCTTCTTCTTACCCACATTAATTTTTTTGGGATACAATGGGTCGAATTGGGAGCGCTTAGTGAGAAAATTCATGACACTAAATTTAAAAATAATTATAAATTATATTTGAAATTATTGGCACTGAGTCGTTTGTAAATTGAAATTCCAAAGGAGATTAAACGAATAAAATAAAAGGGGATATAATCATTCTTTTTCCGACAGTATTAAATTTAAGTTTATTATTGTTTAAAATTTACTTAATAAATGCTTTTTGATGATTTTAGGCTTTCCCGAACACAATCAACAACATCAGACATTTCAAGCATCCGTTGGATAGCTTTCGAAAGTTTAATCCTTTGATAGATCCCAACTTGGTGGAATTGGCCCACTGTGCACGCCAGTGCAAAACTACGCAGTTATGCTGTGCATTCGCTCTCGCCCCCTCCGCCTCCCCCACCTGCTCTCCCGGCCCCGTGCTCAACTGTACGCCGATTGGAGGAGGAGCTGCTGCCGACGCGGACGGCGCTGTTGCAGCGCTGTCGCGAGTCCTGGCTGCAGTTGTCCTGGCGGCAATCGAACACTTTAATCATTTAGTTCTTGCACTCTCCGCAGCAAGTTGTGTTTTTTGATTCTCGTGTATTGTCGTCGTTTCTGAATTGTTGTATATCGGTATCAAAGTACACACATCTTGCATACTCACGCAACTACGCCCACATATGTATTGCACGTAGTGTTAAATACAACGGAATCAGTTCGAAAACCCTTAATGTGTGCGTGCTCAACTAAGTTTTAAAAGCTCATTTGCAACGAAGAAAATTCTCCAGTTTTTCAAATCGCTGTGAAAATCGGTGTAGTATACTTTGCGGCGCTGCCAAATAAAAGTAAGCGAACAGAAGAAGAAAGCAGCGGAAATAGTTACAGCATTTTATTTTGGCTTGCACTGTGCAAATTGCCCACACCCAAAGTCGATTTTTCGCTTTGCATACTAGTGTGTGTGTGTGTGTGGGGTTTGGAGAAGAAGCGAATAGTAAAACGGGGGCTCAATGGGGCGGCTCGCAGTCGGCAAAATCTCAATTTCTCTACACTCTGATATATATTTGCCGCCTACACACACACACTAGCTCATGCAGCTGCGTTTCGTGCAGCGCCGGCATCGCAGTTTTCATTTTGCTGCCTGCAGCCGCCATTTAACCTAAAAAAACAGGAGCACAGGAGCGGGGACCTAGCACAGGGGGGTCATCTGTCACCATCGATCTCCAACGAACAAGTTTTATTTTTTGGAATTGACAGCGAAGTTTAATATTTTTGGCATGGTATTGACCAAAAAGCATTTTTAAAATGGTTTTGATGATAACATCCACAACTCAGAATCATCTATTTCTGCCTGTTTCAACTTAAACATTCAAAGATTGAGCTCTCCAATCAGTGCCCAGATTGGAATCCAATTGAAAACATATTTAGAACACATCCTCCCAGCATATTTTAAAAAGGATTGAGCTTTTGGTGTAACATTTTTTTGGTTTTTTAAAGTTTAAAACATATTTAGTGAGCCTGAGCCCCTGATCTCAAAGGTTCCTCTTTCGCCCGCCCCTGTGTAGGCAGCGCAGTCGACGCCAGCTTGCAGGTTAAGCTCGCTCTCTGAGCTGGGGCTGACTCTCTCACCCTCTCTTGCGCTCTGGCCATTGCATATCTTGTGGCGCGCTCAGCTGACTGCTGCGCTTCCGCTGCAGCCTGCGCTCTCACTCTCTCACTGTATATATCTCCTGTTTATTTTTGCCGCACCCAAATGCAAGCGGCCATAGCCATCGGCCTTAAAGGGTCCTCCTCTGCTTTCTTACCCGTTCCTTTTCTTAGCACTTTGTCGTGCTCTCTCCTTTTATCCTTTGGCCAAGGTGTGTCACTTTTTTGTTTTGTTCCTGCCCTTTGAACACGGCTTCTGCTTCGGCATTCAAATAAGTCCCTACCTATCCCTATCGCAGTGTGTATGTGCAATCGGTTCATCCATCAATTAGCCGGAAACAATTTTCAACTATTTATGAATGAAAATTAATGGTTGCGCTCTATTATTTGTGGGAGTACTTAGAAAAGAGTGTTATGTCAATATTCTCAGAGGGGTTTGGAGCTAAAAGGTTTGTTCAAATGGTAGCTATTGCAAGGGATTTTGCAGGATTCTAAAAAAGTTTTTAATTGGCTTGCACAGAAAACAAAAATTGGTCTATCTAGTAATCGATTAATTTTGGTGATTTATTTTTAGTGAAGAAAAAGAGACATTTTGGACACTTTAATTGAAATGTACAGGTTTTTTTAACTATCTTCGAGTGTTGAATTGAAATTGAACGATTGTATCTTTATAACCAAAGATAGTTCGCTTTTTGTTTCCCTAAATTTGTAACTTTTTACATCTTTATGTAGTTGAAGTTTATCTAAATTCGAGTACGAGTAAAATGCTTTTACCGTTTTAAAGTTTATCAGATAAGTACAGATAAGTACACCAAAAATGGTTATTTTTTAAAGAGGTATTTTGATATTTTGAAAAGGTTGCAGTGACATACAAAACAAAATACTTAATGAATTTGTTTGATAATGCAATAAATTAATGTCCTACCTACGTACACAGGTACCTAAGTACCTACCGCACTTAATTATGAATAATTAAAAAAGAATTATGGCCTGACTGACAGTTCCCGTGTGCTAAGCAGTTTTAACAACTGTTTTGCTAAGGAGGCAACAAAGAACAGATTTCCTAATTGAGTTGGCCATTATCACGGCTGTTTGTCGTGGCACCGGAACTGCAACCAGAACTATGGGAGTCACTTAGCAACTCTTGATTTTGAATTTTAGCAAGTTCCCATAACGCAATTATAAAAATATCGAGCACGTTAATGTGTGTGTTTGCGCAAAATCCAATTATAAATTACCTCCGCCATCGAACATCTCAGGCATCCACCTTGTGGATACTTGTATATGCATCCTAAAGGCGAACACATAGTCGTGTAAGTTGTGATCCATTCCCATCGGGTTTCTCTTTCTTTTCGAGCAGGCAAAGAGCAGGCGGCCGTTCTGGCCAACTCTCTCGGTTTTCCGCTCGCTGCTCTCCGGATTCTTGGACATGTAGAGCAGTGTTCGCCCTCGTCGGTGGGGCATAAAAATAATTTCCACGCCGCTCGGCAAATCAGTTTATTTCTGTTCTGTTGAGTTGCAGGAACGCGTTCTTTTCTACTTTCCGTTCGGTTTTATTTCCTTATTATTATTGTTATTACGAATTAGTTTCACGTTTCGGTTTGGCTTGGTTTTTTCGTTTTTTCAAACACACGGCACACAATCAACAAATTTGATCAATAATATTCCAGAAATTATTTGCTTCGGTTATTTGTATATGAGTAGAACTTTTCCGTTTGTCTCGTTTTGTTTTGTGAGCGCTTTCTCGTTCGGTTTCCGTTTGGTTCGCTTATTATTAAAAGTACAAAACCAAACATCCCCTGAAAATTGTTTCGTAATCGCGTTGAAACATAGAAATCAGCAACAAGTCTTATTCGATTTGCCCGGATAGAACCCGAAGGTAACCAGGCGATTTGCACCCACCCGCCTGTCTTTATGTAATTTGAAAAGATATATCAATATTTTGGCATTCCTCTGAAAATCCCCACAAGCTACTTAACCTCAAACGTCGTCGACGACGTCAGCATCAGCATCTCTCCCATCAGCTGCGCGTTGTGGCTGTTGATGTTTTAAAAATATTTTCGAAAATAAGTATAATCTTGCCGGCTACGCAGCGGCGCAATTCTCCGCACTTGTGTCTTCTCGCACTCATCCCACCATTTGATTGTTTATTTTTAAAATTTAACTTTTCGCACGATTTGCGCCGTTGAATGCAACACACTGCCCAGACTGGCATTACAAATTGAGAAATTTTCACCTGAGGTTCAAAATTCTGTTCTTGATTTCTCGTCAGCCATGAACATTGCCAGAAAAAAAAAAAACATAAATTCAATTAATAAACATTCTGGCAAACTTGTAGCTTGTTTATACCCTTGTAGGAGGGTATTATATTTTTGTATAAATTTTCTAGATCACTTTCACCAGCATTTGTCAATCTTTAAACAATCAAACTTATTATATGAATGGTTTTAAGTAAGGTGTTCAGTCATTGTTTGTTGTTTCAGAGAGTTCGGCTCTTGACTTAAAAACAATATAAATGCTATAATTATTTTATTTAAAATAAAAATAAGTTTCCATCTTTAGATAAACTATTTTTATCTGTTCCTTTTTTTACGCTCCCGCCATTTAGTGGTCTTTATTTAAGCCCAAAGTACATACGTAGTTGCTATGTAGTAAATACATACTTACTACCGCAATCATAAAGGCCAATTTGAATGAAGGCTATAAATACTTTTCTGTTTTTGGCCAATTTACTGTTTACTGTAACAAGAAGCAGATACGTTAAACGAATGCGGCAAATTAAGGAAATAATCCATACGTCAGATGGTTTTTTTAAGCTATAAACAATAACACCTTTCCCATGTTTGAATCCAAATGTTCTTTATTTATTCATTCAGGTTTTTACTGTCCGACACAAGTGCTTTTACCTACATAACGATGAGTGTACCTACTGCTCTTTATTAAAACCAAAGAGATCTCCACAATGGAGTTAAAGCGAAGCGCATGCGTTAGTTTAGCGATTTGCTAAATATAATAATACAAAAAAAGTAGGTAAATTTGATGATTATGAATATCACAACACTTTTCCTGTGGTATTCGATAGGGTCAATCAAGAAAAAACCTTTCCACTAGGCCTTCAATTCAATTACCCAACTAAGGGAAGGTAATTTTAATTGCATCGATTTTTCAGTCACTACTTTGGTAATTTGGCCCTATTTGCATTTACCACCCAGCCAGTCAGTCAGTCATTTTGTCAGCCAACCAGCAAATTTGCGAACCGCAGAAGCAAAGAGCCCTCGACATTTGTATGGGTTTATTCCAAACGTTTACTCTTGTTATTTTCCCAGTTTCACCGCGAGGAGGGGGATAGCTTGTAACAGGCCTGCATTTTATTTAAATTAAATTAAAATAATTGATTTTTATTGCAACTTTGTTGTGTTCTTTCATTTGCTTTTCAGTAAACTTTCGGGCATACCATAAAACTTATCCGTAGTGGATGCCACTGAGCGATTTGGGGCATCGTTGGCCACGCGCTTTAAACTAGGCTATAGTAAAAGCTGAGATCAGGCAACCGAATTCGGGTTATCCACTGCGGTTGCTCAGCGTGTGCATCTTAAAGGGTAAGTACACCTTCAAGTATTCCGCATCTGAACATTGCACTAATAAAACCAACTTCTTTTCAGACTTCACAGCAGTATTATATCTACAGCCACTTATTTGATTTTCTCACCATCTCTATTTCTGTCTATTGAACAAGTTTTCGAAGAAGAAAGCCGTAAAGTTGCTCGCTTTCCAAATCAATAGTTGCGGTCACAGTAATAGCACATTAAATCTAACCTGTTAGCTCTTTTTCGTTCTGTAAAATCATATTTTTTGGGGGTCTAACTTAATAATTTAATATTGAACAAATAGGAAAGTCTTTATATAAAGTTGGTTATACTTTATAAATGACAAATGTTATTAGTTTGACCGCATCAGTATAATTAAGTCAAACGTTCGAATCAGGAAACAGAGAAAAATTGGTTTTAACAATGAATTCCCTTCAACAGCAGCAGCTGCACCATGGTCGAGGGTCAAACAGCCGTGCAGCCGCCACAGCAACAGCCATCGGGAACAGGAGGCGGTGCCAGTGGTGTGAGCAGCACCACTGGATCAAGCGGAGGACCCACTCCACCTAGCAATGTGACCAACAGCCAGGCCCAAACCAACGGAGGAACCACTGCAGCAGCGACTGCGGCAGCGGGCACTGGATCCACAACAAACGCGGCCGGTGGACAAGCTCCTGCCAACAACACGGCGAACAACAACAACAATAATAATAATAACAACAACGCCACTGCGAACAACAACAACAACAATGAGCCAGATCCGAAAACCAATTTGATTGTGAATTACTTGCCACAGACCATGTCGCAGGACGAGATTCGTTCGTTGTTCGTCAGTTTCGGCGAGGTGGAAAGCTGCAAATTGATACGCGACAAGGTGACAGGTGAGAAAAAAAGAAACAACAAAGCCACAACATCAATATGGTCATTTAACTACTATTTAATTTTAGGCCAAAGTCTGGGCTATGGTTTCGTAAACTACGTGAAGCAGGAGGACGCGGAAAAGGCAATCAATGCGTTGAACGGCCTGCGTCTGCAGAACAAAACCATCAAGGTCTCCATTGCACGCCCCAGCTCCGAGAGCATCAAGGGTGCCAATCTTTATGTATCGGGTCTTCCAAAAAATATGACTCAGTCGGATTTGGAATCATTGTTCAGTCCATACGGCAAGATCATAACCTCGCGTATTCTTTGTGATAATATCACTGGTGAGTTGTGATCAAAGAGAGAGGCGAGAATATATGGTAGATATCAATAGTTTAAACAAGAACATGGAAAGACCGATTTACACTGCATACGTCGGATAAATCTGATTGTGATCCAAGCCTTTCGAGTGTTGTATTCTTTTTTGAAAGCATGTCTAACTTAAATGTAGTTCAAAAATTGTTTCCAAATTCTTTTTAGCCTATAGCCTAGCCTGCACAATTTTGTTTATATATTTGCTGGTGCTCCACAATATATTCTCCATTTTAATTAGTGAATTATAATTAATGCAAACTTTATTTACAACTTTATTTTTACATGTAATACCAAATAAGATGAACATGCGCCGGGTATGTTTTTATTTTATTTTCTTATGTTTAAATATTTTCCATTGCTGTTCATCGCTCATGCAATAACACTTACTATCTGGTTGAAAAAGGAAGTACCACATTCCTTATTCAAAATTCATAAACGATCAGTAATGCATGGCTTAGAAAGTATTAAAGAGATCTCTTGCATTCGCCTTGCTTCTGAATTATTTTCACACGCTGCACATACTGCCTGCTTGTATTAAATCACAGACTACTAACCTTTTCGCTGGTTTCAGGTCTCTCCAAGGGCGTTGGCTTTATACGCTTTGATCAGCGATTTGAGGCCGACCGGGCCATCAAGGAGCTGAACGGCACAACTCCGAAGAATTCCACCGAACCGATAACCGTCAAGTTCGCCAACAATCCTAGCAGCAATAAGAACAGCCTGCAGCCACTGGCAGCCTACATAGCGCCCCAAAATACGCGGGGCGGTCGAGCATTTCCGGCCAATGCCGCTGCCGGAGCGGCAGCCGCCGCCGCTGCAGCTGCCATTCACCCCAACGCAGGCCGTTACAGGTCAGGAAAATTAAGCGGGATAGTTACTAACTTTTTCTGAAAAAAAACTAGCTTCCTTTTCATACTCTTACAACTTAGAAGTAAGAAATGCATGTAGGTAGTCATTACTAGTTATCTCGAGTCATCTATTAGAGTAATTTCTTGTATTGTTGCCCACATATTTGTAAAGATCTGAGAGTATTGAATTGATTTTGAAAGTAATGGGGAGAGATTCTTGTCCGTCATAGTGCAGAAATATTAATTTTTTTTTCCCTACAGCTCTGTAATCTCGCGCTACTCACCGTTGACCAGCGACCTGATCACCAATGGCATGATTCAAGGCAATACCATTGCCAGCTCCGGCTGGTGCATTTTCGTTTACAATCTGGCGCCCGAGACCGAGGAGAACGTGCTGTGGCAGCTGTTTGGTCCATTTGGTGCCGTGCAGTCAGTCAAGGTGAGCTTCGATTTGTGTTTGTGCTGCCAGCAACTTGTTCCGATTAAAACCCTAATTAGTTATACAATGCTATGCTATTTTTGGCTAATTGTTTCTAAGTCAGCTATTGATGTATCAAACTAAAGCTGTACACGACAATCTAAACTTAGTACGAAAAAAGATTTCATTTGTAATTATGTAGAAGGAATTGGCAGCACAAATTCACAAACATGATAGACATCGCTAACATTTTATGTAACCCCCTCCAGGTGATTCGTGATCTGCAGAGCAACAAGTGCAAGGGCTTCGGTTTTGTCACCATGACAAACTACGAGGAGGCGGTCTTGGCCATTCAATCGCTGAACGGCTACACACTTGGCAACCGAGTGCTTCAGGTCAGCTTCAAGACCAACAAGAACAAGCAAACGTAATTATTAACCAAGTTGGCTGCTGTTGTCAATGCCAATGCGGCGGCGGCGGCTTTGGCGGCCAATGGCTTTGGCGTCCTCCACAATCATCACCACCACGGCAACATCGGTAGCATCAACAACAACAATAATATCAACAACAACAACAACAATGGCTGCACTGCAGCCTATCAACTTGGCAAATACGTTAACCACAACAGCAACAACAGGCAGCACAACACCAACAGTAACATAAGCAATACGAGCAAACAGAAGCAAGCAACCTCGAGCAACAAGCAACAATCAATGGCGCCACCTAAGAGATTAGCAAGCAGCAGTGCAGCAGCCGCCGAGGTGGTCATCCCAGCCACCAATAGCAGCAGCAGCAGCCACTCACTGTCCAGTGGCGATGCCGGAGCCACCGTCACCGCCGCATCCTCCTCGTCGCAGTCGTCGTCGAGCAACATCCTGAAGACATCAACGAAATTCATTTACAACAAGCCCCAGAATCACTACGAGCTGCTACAGCAGCAGCTGCAGTTACAGCAGGAGTTCGCCCAGTTCCTGACCAACGTGGCCAACAGCGCCGCAGCCACGCCCAGCAACAGCTCGGCCAGCTCGGCGAGCCAGCGCTCCGGAGGAACCATGGGAATGGGTCTGGGAATGACGGCCAATTCTTCCGGTGGTGGAACGGGCAACAAAAACGGCAATAGCAGCAACGGGTACATGCCCACCTGGTCTAATTGGTTCTTCTAAAGTTTATTTTTGTTTCTCATCAACCCATTTCACGAATCCTTTGTAAAATAAGGGAATAATTACTCACTTTGTTAAGAGTGTTCTTTTGTTTAGTTGCACCAAGTTTGTTTAAAAACAATTTTGAAGAAAGCCTTCGTTTTTGCTTGACAACTGAATTGTTATTTTTCGAAGATTTTAATTTGGTTTAATTTGTCAGTTAAATATTTATCACATTACTTTAAAATACGGATCGTTTTATTTTTTTGCTATATTTTTATTTATCCTAGATTAGATTACATTCGAGAGCGTTACTCTTTCGTTGATGCACTTTTAAAACGTCTAGTCGAGAATAGCTTCCAGAAAGAAAATAGGAAACAGAAAAGGTAAAGCTGTAGTTAAGTTTTTGTTTGAGATGAGGGAGAAACAGAGCATACTCTACGGATATTTTTAAACAGAGAATAATAAATACAATTTGCAGGCATAGAAGCCCACAATCCACCAAAGAATGAAAACAAACTTGACAAATATTTAAGCTATAAATAAATGTATAAAACGAGATACGAAAACAGAACTGAATGCGTAAACAGATAGAGCGTTTGGCTTGTAGTCAAACCACTTTGCAAATAGACAATGCAGAATGAAAAGGAAAGCTAGATACGAAAAACCAAACAAGCAAAACAATTTAATTTAATTTAATGTATAACTTTTGCTAAAAATAAATGATGTATGCATAATATTACAATTAAACCTTTTATTCTATCTTGACATTTGTTCAATTGCCCAGTAAACCTTCACCTAGCCACTTTCATATGTTAATCATTACCTATATTTCGGAATAAACAATAACTATAGGCTCTCTTAAATCTTGGTAGTGTCATTAGCATAAAATTGGGCGAGCAAGTGAAAGGAAAAACGAAAAGAAAGAAGAACTCCCATGAGAATTTTTTCAAATACAACGAATAAATATTTAAGAAAATTTGAAAACAGCAAGTGGAAACAGAGAGAGAGAAAAAAACACAAAAATCAACGATTGTAAAGCTTGAACAAAAGCCAGCTAAATAATCTAAGCACGCCACTCTAATCGAAGTTAATGTAACTAAAGACAAAGATCAGAACAAAGTCCCTCCCTAGACAAACAAGAGAAAAAACAAAGAAAACCAAGCGAGATGTACGTAACATACACAGATGACAGAACGCGTTTCAGCCTAACGAATTTGTTTAAGCCCAACTCAACAGCAATAACATAAACTAAAAACGAAACGAACAAATTAAACAAATTGCCAAACTAAATATAGCAAATTTTTAAACCCAAAAAATGGACATGAGAATTAAAAAAAAAGAATTGAGCTGGTATGGAAGTTTTTCGAGAGCCTGGCAAAGACAAAATAGGAAAGGATATAGTATCATGGTGCTTCACAAATTTCCTTCTAAAATGGGTCCTTTAGATGACAGAGAATTTTTAAAACAATACTTTAGAAAAAAACTTAACATTTGTCATGGGAAACTAAATAAGCTTTCGTTACCCCATTATTTATTAGTCTTATTTTAAACGTGCCGAGACCCCGATATGGAAAAATCGCAATGTTAGACGACATTAACTATGCTATATCTCTCTATAAAATCTATAACTATTTATGAAAACTATTACATATGATTAACAATATATTGATGTTGTGTATTGCAAATTTTAAATGTTTATACATACATACCAAGGAAATTATTATGAATACTAATTCATGGCAAGCATTAACAAAACGGAAATCCATTTTCATGTATACGTCAAGTAAATTTATTGCATACTATTTAAAACTAATTATCATGAACAAATTATATATACAAGTATATAGACTACATATATCGTTATGGCAACGGTTGCGATTATTAGGTATGTATGTGTGTAGTGCATAGAGAAACCGGAACGCCAAGCCTCCAATATTTGTAGAGCTCAACGGCTTTTTCTCCCCTAACCCTCTTTACTCTACTAGAAAAACCCAGATAAAAGGAACCCTCACATTACTCACACTCTTGCGCAAAAGCTTGACTGAAAATAAATTAGAAATTCTGGCTTTTAGGCGGTAAATTAGAAGTAATACCTTCCAGAAAGTCTCAAAGCAAGTTTAAGAAAACTAAACCAAAAAAAGAAAAAACACCAAATGAAACGTTTTTTATACAAGATGTAAAAAATTGAGGCACAATTTTTGGTGCATGTGAGTGGCACAGGACAGGGGAATGCAGACATGCACAGACATGATATCCAGGCGATAGCGGAAGCGGAAGTAAAAGTGAATAAAAAGCATGAACAACAACAAAAAGCAATCGATTATATACATTTTTTAAGATGAAATGTTTTATAAATGATAAATACAAATGGATGAAAACCAAGAAAGTATTTTAAAAATTTAAATATATACATGAGTACTATATACAATATATTATATTATATACATATTAAATACTTAATGGGTATGGTAACGAACAAAAACACCGCACAATAATATACAAAACAAAACGAAATCGAAATCGATGAGGAGGAATGGCACGTCATGAAAAGGGAAACATACGTAAAACAAAAAAAACAAATACCAGAAAGATTAACTAAATGCAGAAAAGACTAACGAATCGAGAAAACTATAAAGCAAATTTTTAATTTTTACATGGAAAACGCAATAAATGTTAACATTTAAAGAAGACAAAAACAAAGCGCATATCTTGAAAACAAAGGATGAGTACTCGTTTTGAGGAGGGGATCTCACACAACGGAACGAAATCGAAGACACACACAAAAAAAAAATCGACAAGTTACCACAAATTTTAACTACCAAATGAAGTGAAAGGCTTAATTACGGCACACTTTTATACTTTTACACCAAAACAAACGAAACAAAAGCGAAAACCAAAGACGTATGTATAAATGGCGACCGATCTCGTTGGCCGTTTTAAGTCGTTTCACGAGGCACCTTCGCGTTTTGAAGCCAATAAGGTTGTGCAAATGCCTGCAGACGCAACCGGAAACGGAAGTCTGCAGCGCGCCCTCTTTAAATGTCTGTTTCTCTCACAAACCACACAAAGAACACCCCACACAGACACACCCTCTTAACCCACTAGTCTCACTTAAATGAATGTTGAATAGCAAAGAAACCAAGAAATACTAAGAACCACTCGTGTGAAAATGAATTGAGAACCTATCTATCTGAGAAGTGTAATTGATGGCTTTTAGGTGTAGCTTTATTCAAAGAACTGGCGCCCTTTCTACAAGATCCATTGAATTACCCGGGGTGATTGCCAGGCAAATTTTTGAATTGACATTGAAACATTATCTTCTAGTTTAACTTGTATGAAAAATACAGAAATTTGGGTTTATAGACTCTCCTGGCCCAGATCTTTGTTTTTTAGCTGTAGCATCCTCCAACAAGACCCGGCTATCTATCGATCATATTACAAGGAATCGAATAACATTTTGTAGTGCAAGTCATCAGTAAGTTGCGGACGCAAGGACGCTCTTTATATATGTTTAAATGTTCAAGTAAGAAATGGAAACACTTAAAATATATTATAAATTAATTAAAACCAAATCTTAGTCGAAACGAACTTAGTCAAAGGTACTAATTTTAAGCACTATTGTTAAACGCAAGTCAAAGGCAACGGCAACGGCAAATTGCATTGAAGAACGAAGGAATCACTTTAGCCAAAATGGAAAAACAAATATTGAATCTTAACTGAACTCAGAAACTCTAGTGGCATTCGCTCTTTCAAGCTCAACATAAGTTAACGAACATATTGAATTCCACATAACAGATTATAATAATTCAAACTCATTTCTATTTGTCTATCGGTTAGCTTGCATATTACATTATGCCACATATTATATATGAAAAACTATGCAAGTTTTTTTTCTCGTCGTTATAAAACATAGTCAAAATATTGGTGGACAGTATCGTATTGTAGTAGCAAATATGTATTTATCTTTAATCATCACAGAACAAAACTGAAAACAATTATTCCAATTTAATTAAAGTGCATAAATTGTATATTGAATTACTGTCGAGTTCTCTCATATGGACACAAAACCTTAACGATTTTCTTCAAATTTACATTCAATTACTTAATGACAAAAACCAAGAAACCGAAACAAAACAAAATCACAATATTAAGTGCGAAAAATGTCAAGCAAATTTATATAGCATATTTACGGTATACTCTGTGCAAGATTTATTAAGAATCAATTATACTTCATTATGGATTACTCTGAGAATTTACAAACAACAAACACACACTACACACGATGAATGAAAGCAACAATTTATTCAAATAAAGCTATGAAATGATGTGTTTAAAAAAACTTGAAGTGGAGTCCCTGAACTTCCTTTTTTTTTGGGGAGGTTTATATTATTATTTTTTTATAAGTCTATCCAATATTTGAATATTTTTAGGTGTTGTTTTAATTCGGCCAAACCTTTTGGTATAACAAAAAAAAGATTTTTCGTTGTATTCTAAAATTTTCCAATAACTGGTTTAAATAAAATGCAGTCATATTTTAATGGTTTAATAATATACATATATTTAGAAACAACCAATCCTTAAAAGTAATGATTAAATATTTGCAAGAATAGATAGATAGTTTCATAGTATTTTTATTTTTAAGGGGATCACTGGTTATCTAAATACTGTGAAAAGAAATAAAACTAATATGAGATTATTTTCAAAGTTTATAGAGAGCGGTATAACTAATTTAAGTAATAACGTTTGGAACATAATGATACAGATCGTTTTAACGAATTCGTAGCATTTTCAAGAGAGCTTTTGCTTCACATTTTAAATGAATGAATTGGGCCAAATTGAGCCTGAGCTCCGGAAAGTTTACAACTTTAAAAGCCCCCTTAAACCGCCATATCCATCTTGATTTTGGGGTAGGGATTGTAGTCGACTACCTCAAAGTCCTCGAAGCGAAAGTCCTCGATGTCCTGCACCTGTCGCTTGATAACCAGCTTGGGAAACGGACGTGGGGTGCGCTCCAGCTGCTCTTTTAGCGGTTCCACATGGTTCAGGTAGACGTGCGTGTCGCCCATTGTGTGCACGAAGTCGCCCGTCTTCAGACCCGTCACATGGGCGATCATGTGGGTGAGCAGGGCGTAGGAGGCGATGTTGAAGGGCACCCCCAGTCCCATATCGGCGCTCCGTTGGTAGAGCTGACAGGAGAGCTCGCCGCGCGTCTGCGAGACGTAAAACTGGGCCAAACAGTGGCACGGCGGCAGAGCCATCTTGGGAATGTCCAGCGGATTCCATGCGGACATGATGATGCGCCTGTCCGAGGGATTGTTTTTAATGGTGTCGATCACCTGGCGCAGCTGGTCGATGCCCTTTCCGCTGTAATCATCGTCGCAGGTCTTGTACTCCGCCCCAAAGTGTCGCCACTGGAAACCGTACACAGGTCCCAGGTCGCCCACGGCGCGCTCTGTGTGCCCCAACTTGTCCAGGAACTCCCTGGTGCTGTTCCCGTCCCAGATGTGCACATTCTTCGCCTGCAGCAGCTTCGCGTCCGTCTTCCCTGCCACGAACCACAGTAGCTCCTCTGCCACAGCGCGGAAGAAGACGCGCTTGGTGGTCAGCAGGGGAAACGAGTCCCGCATGTTGAAGCGCATCTGGCTGCCGAACACCGAAAGCGTGCCCACCTCCGTGCGATCCATGCGCTTCTCTCCATTTGCGATGATGTGTCTTAGCAGGTCCAGATACTGCTCCTCGTCACGATTGATCGGCTCCTTCTTGGCCTCCTTCCCATTGGCCAACTTCAGCTCCGGCTTCTGGGGCGACTTCACCTCCTGCGAAACCACTTGAGTGTTTTCTGGGGTCAAAACCATTGTTGAAATTAATTAACTTAAGAACGCGCGCAATTTGGCGGGAATATAATAGCGATGTGTACGGGGCTATCGATATCAGCAACGATCGTTCTTGAAAAGATTATCGATGTCCCAGAAATATGTTATTTTCACTTCAAATAATTAATTTTAAATTTTTTTTCTTAAAAAAGATTAAGGTTTTTTTTTTTTTTTTTTTTTTTTTTTTTTTTTTTTTTTTTTTTTTTTTTTTTTTTTTTTTTTTAAATTTTTTTACCCCTAAGTCATTATATGTTTTTTCGCCTGTTTGGCAGCGCTTGAAAGTAAGTAATATATTTGAAAGCGGATCAGAGACACGTCCTTGAGGTTTCCGTTTTATTCATTAAAGCTAAAAAAAGATTTCCTAATTAAAAACATTAACATTCAGCAACATTAAAGATTGAGAAGAGTTTACTTTATTGAACAAAAATACCAATTCTTATGGTCGATCTACAACAGAGAGTTATTACGATTTATCAAATCAAAACGGACAGTACAATTCGTACAACACTTTATAAATAAATGTAAGACGAGTGAAAGATTTAGCAGAACAGAAAATTGATGAAAAAATAACGTCGTTCACAACAAAAACAAAGTAAAATTTTAAATATTAAAGAAGATGGTGATTGGGCAGTGGTCGCTTCCTAGGAGTTGCGACCTTATCTCGTGCTCCACCACCTTTTGGGCAAATCGCTCCGAGACAAGGCAATAGTCGAGACGCCAGCCCACATTGCGTGCCCGCGCATTGGCCATGTATGTCCAGAAGGTGTAGGCTCCCTTTCGATCGGGATACAGATGCCTGAAACTGTCCACAAAACCGAGGCCCAGCAGCTCCGTCATCCTGTCGCGCTCCTCCTTGGTGAAGCCGGCATTCTTAGTGTTATTCTTGGGGTTTTCCAGGTCGATGGGCATGTGGGAGACGTTCATATCGCCACAGATGACGACTGGCTTTAACTCGTCAAGTTTTTGAACGTACGCCTGGAAAAGCGATTCCCATCGCATTCTTGCTTCCAAATTGACGAGCTTTCGACCTGAGTTCGGCACGTACACATTGATCAAGTAGAACTTCTCGTACTCAGCTGTAATCATGCGCCCCACATCGTCGAACTCCTCGTTGCCAATGCCGTACTCCACGTTAATGGGCATGATCTTGCTGTAAATGGCGACGCCGGCGTAGCCACCGGGCATGCACAGCCAGTAGGGATGGTAGCCCGCCAGGCGGGTCACCTCTTCCGGCAGTTGATCGTTTGCGCACTTGGTTTCCTTTAAAATGGGAACAGTTTAATGGCTAATATTTGATTTGCTTATAAGGGGGCGTACCTGCAGGCAGAATATGTCTGGCTCCTCGAGGTCCACTAACTGAAGACCATCCTTTTTCAGCCAGGCCCTCAGACCAGCTACATTCCAGCTGGAAATTTTCAAGTTGAACGCCTTGTCGGCTGGCAAGGAGAAGGCCTGTTTGTCCAACGTCCCATTGGACTTGCTCTCCGCCTTCTTGGCTGTCTTGGTTGCTGGAAAACAGAAGTTGAGCACGTTTTGCAAGCTTTTCAATACGGCAGCGCCACCGCAACCGGATTGCTCCGCCAACATACTTTTCGAGCCAACCTCCTCATCATCTTCGACGTCCTCAGCCTTAGGGGCTGCCTTCTTACGGCCCCGAACTGCGAGTAAAGATATGTTTAGAATGGAATTCAGATTTATGTGTTTGAGGGTTTTTCTACCTGGTTTGCTTTCAGCTGCGGGCTCTGCCACCTCCTCATCATCTATCGCAGCCTCTGGCTTGACGGCAGCCTTTTTCCGTCCTCGAGCTGCGAGTGAAAATGAATTAGGAATGTTTTTAAGTTGTTATTTTGAGTTTTTCGCACCTGGTTTGGTTTCAGCTGGGGGCTCAGCAGCCACACCGTTTTCCTTATCGGTCGTAGCTTTTCGTCCGCGTTTTTTAACCGGAGCAGGCAACTCTTCCTTGGCCTCCTTCTTAGCGCGCTGCTTTGTGGGCTTGGCTGCAACCTTAACCTCGTCTTCTGTCCCAGCTTCGGCCTCTTTGGCTTTTTTGGTTCGCTTTTTGGCAGGCACAGCCGCTTTCTGCTGTTCTGGTACAATTTCGGATTCAACTAGAGCCTCGGGAACAGGCTCAACTACCTTCCCCTTTTTGGTTCGCTTGCTTGCAGCCTTTGGAGGCTCGTCCTCCGCGTCTTCCTCTTCGAGGGCAGCTGTGATCTCAGAATCCGCTAATCGCTTGTTTCCGCGTTCACGCTTGGGAGCTGGATCAGCTTTCTTTGCCTTATCCTTGGACGGTGCCAGTGGTTCTACCTCTTCCTCGATCGGCGGTGGCGGTTCTTTCTTTGCTCGTCGCTTCGGTGGCTCTGCTTGTTCCTCCGGCACTCCATTAGTCTCGGCCGACGACTCCTTCCGCTTGCGTCCCCTGGCCGGCGCTTTCTCGACCTTTTTGCGCCCATTAGACGGTCCTGGTGCCTCTACTCCTTCCTCTGGAGCCGGAGTGGCCTCCTTTTTCGCCCGTGGCTTGGAAGCTTTGGGTTCCGCATCTACAATTGTTGCCTTGCCGCGTCCCCTTGACTTCACCACCACCACCTCCTCGGAACCATTTTCTTCTGTATCCTTTGGCTGCGGCTGCTTCTTCTTGCCACGTGCAGCCGCCGCGGGCTTCTCTTTTGCCTCGATTTCCTCAGCGTTTTCCACAGCAGCTGTATCCGTCGTTTTCGTAGCTTTTTTCGAGCGTGGCTTTCCCTTTGCCGGAACCTTGACTTCTGCTTGGTCTGCAGCAGAATTTTCGTTGCCGGCGAATCCATTTCCATTTGGAGTGGGTTCAATCTGCTCGGGCACCGCCGCCCCTGCTGGTTTTTTCGTGGACTTGACGCGGGGCATTCTGCTGTGCTGCAGTTCAATTGAAATAGTTTAATTTAACCGCACAGATATTTTGTTTTTTCGTTTGCGTGTTTTTCGCTGCGCTGCGAATGCCGCTTGCTCTGTGCTCGGGCCGATAACAAAAAAAAGGAAAACTGCGCGGGCAATCCGATTTATTAAAGCCGGCTTTAGTGCTGAAAATAAACCCTATGACAATCGGTTTTCAGCACTATTTTTGTTCCATCTTTGGAAAAACACAGCTGAAAATATTTACTTTTGACGTCACAGACCATTAAATTAGTTGATTATTTTATTATTGATCTTATTATATAAGAGTAAACTAATTTTAGTTGAACACTCAATTATTAACTTTAAAATAAGGCAAGAATGTGTCTTCTATTTTATCTGTCATTGATTTTAGGTAGCTACTATTGCATTTACTAAGAAGCACATTGAAATATAAATCTATGTTACATTAAATGTAATAAACCAAAGCTAAGTTATTATTCCTTAAAATAAGGGGAAATCAATGTAGTTTATTTATTGTTTTGAAATTATTGCTAAAATTTAATTTGTAACTGCTTAAAAAACCCTTTTGCGTCACCTTCTCATAAGTTTCAGCATGATTGAACCTCGTGTTTACCAACACTGTTCGCCTGGCATTAAATGCAAAACTAGATCCCCGCTGTGGCAATTTTTTAAATATTTGCCACAATCCGAAGAATTTTAAGTTGTTCTTTGTTTTAATTCGAACAATTGATATTTAAAGATTAGAAAGGTGACCTGAACACGGAGCTTAAGACAAAGCAGGCTGTCAAGGAGACCGAACATTACTTTGCGCTCCTGGTCTGCTAGAAAAACGCTCTAAAAATGCCAAGTGAAATAATTACACTTCAGCTGGGTCAGTGCGGCAACCAGAGTAAGTGTATCAAAGTGGTGTCCTTGTTTGCTTCGCTAATTTTAGTCTTCCGCAGTTGGCTTTGAGTTCTGGAAAAGATTGTGCCTGGAGCATGGAATATCCCCCAATGGCGTGCTGGAGGACTTCGCCACCGATGGCATGGACCGCAAGGATGTGTTCTTCTACCAGGCGGACGACGATCACTACATACCGCGTGCAGTGCTGCTGGACCTGGAGCCGAGGGTGATCAATACCATCATGACCTCCGCATACTCCAAGGTGAGTTGAGACAAAAGGAATAGAGATTCTGAAGGCTGACAGCTTTGGTGTTTTTGCAGCTCTACAATCCGGAGAATGTGTACCTATCCAAGCACGGTGGCGGCGCTGGCAACAACTGGGCCTCTGGTTACAGCCAGGGCGACAAGCTGCAGGAGGAGGTGTTTGACATTATCGACCGCGAGGCCGATGGAAGCGATTCGCTCGAGGGCTTCATACTGTGTCACTCTATTGCCGGCGGCACTGGATCGGGAATGGGCTCGTTTATCATGGAGCGCCTGGCGGACCGCTATCCAAAGAAGCTCATCCAGACATTCAGCGTGTTTCCCAACCAGGACGAGATCAGCGACGTTGTGGTACAGCCCTACAACTCCATGTTGACCCTGAAGCGTCTCACCACTGCTGCGGATAGCGTGGTTGTCTTGGACAACACGGCCCTTAACCGCATAGCCTGCGACCGCCTGCACATTCAGAACCCGAGCTTCTCACAGATCAACAATCTGGTCTCCACCATTATGAGCGTGAGCACCACCACGCTGCGGTATCCCTCTTACATGAACAACAACCTCATCGGGCTGATGGCGCCACTGATCCCGACACCCCAGCTGCACTTCCTCATGACTGGTTACACTCCCTTGACCAGTGATTCGGATGTTAATAGCCAGCAGACGGTTAATGTGCGCAAAACGACCGTCCTGGACGTAATGCGTCGTCTGCTGCAGCCCAAGAACATGATGGTGTCCACGGGACCCGACAAGTCAAACCACCACTGCTACATCTCTATTCTGAACATCATCCAGGGTGAGGTGGATCCTACGCAGGTGCACAAGTCGCTGCAGCGCATACGCGACCGTAAGATGGCGCAGTTCATTCCCTGGGGTCCCACCTCCATCCAGGTGGCCCTCTCCCGCTCCTCGCCCTACGTGCAGAGCAACCACCGCGTGTCCGGCCTGATGCTGGCCAACCACACCAGCATCTGCTCGCTGTTCGAGCGGGCACTCAACCAGTACGATAAGCTGCGCAAGCGCGGTGCCTTTCTCGACCAGTTCCGCCGCGAGGACATCTTCAAGGACGACCTCACCGAACTGGACGAGTCTCGTGAAACAGTGGACTGTCTGGTGCAGGAGTATGAGGCGGCCACTCGCGACGATTACCTGCAGTTCTCAGTGAAGCGGGGATCGGGAAACTCAAAAGCGGATGAAGCCCAGTCTGCGGCCAGCGGCGGAATCTAACTCGCTCGTGCCAGTAGTTATGCGTGCCATGCATTTTCTTGAATGTATTTTAAAGTTTTATTTATCTCTAATGACCCAGGATTCGAAATCCCTTAGTATTGAAAAGCAAAAATGCTTGTGAGATTCGCGAATGTAATATTTAAAGTAATATCTTTTTGTTGTTAACTTAACAAGGGTGTTTTTAATCAATAAAAAATTTAAATGAGATTCACACTCGCTGGAAGTTTTTTTGGTGGATTTAAGATTACTATCTCCCCAAACTTATGCCGACCTATTCAAATGTATACCTTGCTATTATCATTTAAACTTCAATGACAGTTTTATATTTTGAATGTTGTAGCGAGTGTTCAGGTCTAAAACATCGTTTTTAATGCAAGTCGTCATGTTGAAATTACAAATTTCGTGAGATTTTTAACTTGTGGTATACATTAAAAAGGAAAATAGTGTGAACCCGCTACAAGAAGTAATACACATAAACGGAAGTAGTCGTCGTTTTATATGTCTTTGTGATCGCTTCATATAGCCAATGTCCAAGGGGTTCTTCATAATACATGTGTACTTCTTTCATGTGTAAATTTAACTTGCATCATGTGTAAAATTAGCTAGGTAAAAATGGATAGTAAGTGGTTTTTCTATAACTGGATGCAAAGTTTAAATTACCTTTAGATGCCTTAGCTTTTCATCAATGTTGAATACTTACGGGGAGCAGTTCAAGCGATGCTGATCTCCTCGCCCTTCCCCTCACCTCCGGGATTCTCTCCCTCCTCCTCGGGATTCTCTACCTCTTTCTCGGGATTCTGAACCTCCTCCTCAGGGTTCTCTCCCTCCTCCTCGGGATTCTCTTCCTCCTGCTCGGGATTCTCTCCCTCCTCCTCGGGATTGTCTTCCTCAACCTGGAGATTGTCTTCCCCTATCTCGTGCTCTTCGCCATTTTCCTCGTCCTCTTGTTCAGCCATCTCCCCTTCATCTTGTTCCCCTTCAGCCATCTCCTCTTCTCCGTGCTCCTCTTCAGCCACCTCCATGTCTTCATGCTCCCCTTCAGGCAGCTCGTCCCCCTCCCCTTCAGCCATCTCATTATCCTCATGCTCAGCTTCAGCCACGTCCTCTTCATCGTTTTTTAGTTTAGAAATCTCATCCTCCTCATCGTCTCCCTGGACCTCGTCTACAACGGTCAGGTCAAGCTGAGAAATATCTGCTTCGCCGTCCTCCTCAGTTAAGTCAATTTTCAAGGTATTTTTTTCTTTTTTTGGTTGTGTACCCTTATTATTAACGCGAACCACCTTAAGTCCCCTCCTGCCGGCGATCAGCCGACACGAGAGCTGGCTAAAGCGGTAGCTCAAGGTCATGCCCCTTTTCTGCAGCAGCTCCAAAGACTTGTTGCCAATGCTGAGTGTTATGATCTGGCTGGCCTTTAGTTTGACACTGCGGGCGACAGTCCAAGTTACTGACTGTAGATCTGTGTTCTGATCTTTAAGAAGGCCCATAGTAACTTTATCGGTCTCTTCAGGGGGCCGTGGCACAAGGATTGAAATGAGGTTTTTGCTGGGAATCTCATCTTCCGGACAAGTTCGCAGCTTAACTCCCGAGATCAACGTGATGTTAGGCACCACCTGCTCCAGCCACTCCCTAGAGCTCTTATCCAAGCAAACAACCATTATCAGTCCGGGAAGGTAGTTGATGCCTCCAAAGTTAATGCTGCTCTTCCAACCTTTCAGCATCTCCTCGACGAGGGCAGCCTCAATTGATTTCATATGCTTCCTGCTCAGCACGCAATCTGGATAGTTTTCGGCCATGATGGCCATGGTTCCATTACGCTTCTCGGTGCTTACCGATTTTTGGGAGGTTTCTGGGGCCCTCTTCTGCTTCTTGGGTTCCTCTCTGGCAGTGCTGCCAGAGGGTTTGCCTTCAGACGGACGCTTGCGCCCGCGTTCAGCGGTAGCAGACGGCTCCGATCGCTTGCGATTGTGCTCCAGAACCATGGCCCGAGCTTCTTGCGGAGAGCACCCGTTAGCAATATGTGTTTCGTACCACTTGAGTGAGCCACCTGCGAGGCCAGATGCTTGGCGGTCCCGCTCCGTGACACTGCTGCCAGAGGGCCTGCCTTCAGTCGGACGCTTGCGTTCGCGTTCAACTGCTCCAACCAACCGAGCCTTTTCTATCTGGAAATTCACCACCATATCTCGAGCCTCCTTTGGAGAGCATCCGTTCTTGATATGTCTATGGTACCACTTTAGTAATCCCTTTGAGAAGCCGGCTGCATAGCGGTCGATTTCCGGTTCAGAAAGCTTGTGAGCATGCATTTTCTTGTACTCCTCCCTGGCACGGCTGACAGGAAGCTTGTCTTGAATCGGACGCCCGCGCCCGCGTTCAGCCAGACGAGGCTGCTCTGATAGCTTTTGACTACGAGCGGACTTCTCAGGATAGCTAGACCAGGGTTCATCCAAGACGAGAACCTCCTCCGGACTGCAACCCATGCTTAAAAAGCGAAAGGAGCGCTGTGGTACTTCGTCTTGCTTCTGCGCGCGCTGTGGCTCACGCTGCATCTGCCACTCGTCCCCGTTGGAGTTGGGCAGACCGCGACCTGATGACCACTGGCGGCTGTTTATGGCGCTACTTGAGCCCACTTGCTTGTGGTAGTCACCGCGCATCTCGTTCCAGTCTTGCATTTGCATGCGCTGTGGCTCACTACGGGTGTGCCACTGGTCCCCGTTGGAGTTGGGAGGACCACGGCCTGATGACCACTGACGGCTGTTCATGGCGCTACTTGAATTGTCAGCACGCATCTCGTTCCAGTCGGTTCTATCGCGGCTCCAAAGAGAATTCACCTGCGGGTCAGCAGGGTAGTCAGTGGAGTGCAAGGGTCTAGTCTCAGTATCGTCCGACAAGGGTGCCCAGTCCCCCAAGGACCGGGAAGCCCTCTCGGTCAAAGAGCGCGACTGGCCGGAGTAGCCGCCTCCATCGTCATCATACGTTCCACGGCTGTCGTCCCACTCCCGCTGCTGGTTGTACCTCGAATCCATTTTCGGATTTATTATACTCACACAAAATGATAAGTTAGTTCACCTGCCTCGCACGACAGTCACAGACAAAGTGAATGGAATAGAAACCCCTTACAAATCAGAATGTGGTTTTTTCTATTGGATTGACAGCCAGAAGTCCTGGCCTACTTTGCGTGTCACGCAAATCACGCCATTCCGTGTTTTAATCTTTAAGATTGCACGAACCCATAAATTGAAAGCTGGACTTAATCGATTGTTGTTACGATACTTAATATTTTAAGTTTATAAAATTGTTTTGTAAAATTAATAACTATGTTAATAACTGGATATAAAAAATAATAACCAGTAAATCACGATTTTACGGTGCCATCTCTAATAAAAGTGTTGGTAAATCTGGTAAAATTCCAAAGTCCAGTCCAAACTAAACAGTGCATTTTAAATAAAACGAATAATACATATATGTAAAATTGTGTTTGCCTAAACAATGGCGCCAAACGAAGTGCTTGGGGAGCAGTCGCAAGATCAGGACCAGCCAAGGATTTCCACATTCGCTGTGATAGACCTGGAAACGACGAACTTGCCCGCGTACAGTAATAATCGTGTTGGTATTACGGAGTTGTGTATTTATGGCTTTGAAGCGGCTCTCCTCAAGGAACGGTCCAAGGATGAGGAGCAAGAGGTGGCCCTGCCGAAGACGCCCCGTGTGCTGCACAAGCTGAACCTGCTCTTCCAACCGTCCATGATGGTGCATCCGAAGGCTGAGAGTACCACAGGTACGTTGTAAAGTGCATAGCAACACAATGATTCATCCACTGATTTCGTCATATGCAGGTCTGAACAACTACCTCCTTGAGCGAGAGTCGAAGCTGGACGGGGACTCCGCGCAGCTTATCATCAGCTTCCTGAAGCATTTGCCAGCTCCGGTTTGCCTGGTGGCTCACAATGGCTGGGGATTCGATTTTCCCATTCTGAGGCAGGCCCTTGATAAACTTAACATGGAGTTTCCCCGCTCCGTGACTTGTTTGGACTCACTGCGTGCCTTCTTGGAGATCGACGACAACCGCTTTAAAGAACAAAATCTGATGAAAGTACCGGAGTCTGTGCTGAATCAGCTTCCTGGTTCATCTGATGAAGATGAAACTGCCACGGAACTCGATTCCAACCAGGACACTGAAGCTTCCTTCAAGGAACCGGAACCTGCCAAGGACATTGACTGGCAAGCGAGGAATGAAACGACACCAAAACGTCCGGTTCTGACCCCTGCCGAAGCTTCTTTCAAGCGCAAGCTCTTATCCGATGGCGACGAGGCCGACCTGGAGCCGCAGACGCCGGACAAGCTGACAATGAAGGAACTCCGATCGCGTCGCAAACTGTTTAGCGGGCTGATGTGCGCCGAGACTAAGCGCTATCCCCCAAAAGGTTTATACCAATTGGGACCTCTGTACACTCGGAAATTCAAATTACCAGCGACCAATGCGCACGAGGCAGAAGCCGATGTGGCCATGCTTACAAAACTGATGCAGCATTATGGTATGGATTTTCTCGCATTTGCCGAGGAACAGGCCATTCCATTCCACCAAGTAGCGCCACTTGGCTCGCCTGTTCCCAGTCGAAAGTGGCGCGCAATGTAACCCATAACCAGTCATTTTGCATGCCTTCAATTTTACCGTGTGATTTATATTTTTCTTAGTTATGGTGCGGGGAAATCATTTTCTGTAAGACTGTTGCAAAATTTAACATTCAAAACATATTTTAAATGCTCTAGACAATAAAATTTGTAATTTTATACTAAAATAAAATTTTAAACCTGTTCGTAGGGTTTATTTGTAAAAATACGACTTCTTTTAATGGAGGCCGAAAGTCTTTGGTGCCCCCAACATTAAGTGATTGACAAATTAAAATTTACATCCAGCATTCTTCAAAAGGCAAGATTTAGAATAACAAATTTAGAATTTCTTTATTTAAAGTTTCCTAAACACAACTGAGGTGACCACGTTGCCTACCTTGCCTCCAAACTTAAAGGTCGGTGTGGGAATAGAATGGTGCTTGACAAATTTTCCCGCAAAGTTCTCCTCCAGCTCCTCCTCGGTCCAGTTGCACGATGTGATGACAAATAGGCTGTCGGCAGTGCGCAACAGCTTCTCTACCGTCGCCAGGTACAAGGCGCGCTTCTCTTTGGGATTATCGGGACAGAGGCTAACCGCGTCAAAGGTTCCCTTGTCGTGCACTACATCGAAGCTGCCCAGTTCATCCTGGGGCTGCGTCAAGTCCGCCACCTTATAGCTGATGTCTAGTTTGTTGTCCTTTGCAATGTTGTGGGCCAACTCAACAGCCCTGGGGGAATAGTCAACGCCTGTCAACTGGTTGTATCCCTCATTGGCTAGTCCCACGAGAAACATCCCATTTCCGCAGCCCAGGTCCAAAACTCGGGCCTCTTTGCTGACCTCCTGTTTTATCAGCCAGTCGATCACACGCTGCTGAGAGTCCTCGTCGAACCAGATCTCGCCCACATCTCCGTGGTTTTCGTAGTTTCGAAAATCACGCTTGTAGCTGTTCTCCCAATATTCCTTGGTTCCCAGTTCGGATCCGTGTTCGTTGTCCATTATTTGATGGTTTAAATGTGTAAATTTCCAGGTTAAATGTTTTCGAGGTTTGTTTTGTCGTTGTTGTGATTTTGTAGTGTTGGTAAACCTGTCGGCTAAAGATAATGTGCGTCAAGATAGCGTCAAATGTTTGATTTTGAAAATTTAAAGCCGAAATCTGAATTTCAAAAATGGGGTAAAAAACACAATACTGGGGCTAAGAGGCCCGTAAACCACCACCCGCCCTTCATACGCCTCTGATGCTTAGTATTTTACTAACGGATCCTTTTTAAAAGAAGGCAGACATAATTTAAAATAAAAGCGTTATAAAGAAAACTAACCAAATATAAGCAACTGTTCGTTTGACACAATAATCTTGCTTTAAACAAAATAATAAATAAACAAAAACCAGCACTTTTACGTAAATGCTACTTATTAATTTAACCGCCAAAAATTTTTCTTTAATAAGCCACCTCACTGAGATCATACCCAAAATCTGATTTATTCAGCTGTGCCGAGCAATTAAAGTCCTCATATAATTTAATGATTTATAATTTATTGATATATATAATAGATTTCTCAGACACTACAACGTACTTTGTATATTAATATATCATTAATATTAGTAGCTTTAATTTTAACTAAATTACAGTTCTCTGGATCATTCGCTGATTCTTTATTCCTAAATGGTATATAAAAGTTAGAATGCAATATAGACATAAAACAAGTTTGTAGTCTGCTGCTATATTTCATAACCTTGATACGACTCCTCATCAGCCCCATTGCTTTTGTGTTTACAAACATATTTTAGTGTTTAAATATAGTGAGAATTTGTTGTTTGTTTAAAAGCTTTTAAACGACTTGTTTTAATCATGGGCCACATACCACAGCACACTTTTGTAACCCGCTGCACCTTCTGTACAGTTGAATAGTATAAAAATAATGTTTCGCAATGATGAACGAGTTAAAGCCTAGGGTTTATACACAGGAAGTCTAAGATTAGGTTGCTGGTATTGCCGCTAAACCCTGGATGACGCAGTGCTTGCTCTGTGCGATCGGATGTGACATTATGTATAGTAGTAAGTTAACTGCTAGGTATTATGGAGGTACGCCTAACGTATTGTATGCAGGTTGGTTTTCATGTGTCGAGCAGTCGCCCTCCCAGCCGCGCCTAAGTCTAGGCATTTTATGTACAACAGACACTTTTAGAACAGCCTCCTCAGGTCTGCGTGCGCCTCTCGTAGTCGCTGCGTCGGTAGTCGGCAGGATAGTCTCGTGGCATCACAGGATAGCCGCGGGGATCACTGCGGTAACCGGGCGGCGGCGGTGGCAGGCCGGGAACGACTCCATTCGGCATATAGTAGTTGGGTGGCAGGTAGTGGCTTGAGTAAGCATGAGGCGGCAGGGCAGACGGGTACCTGAAATTAATTATTTATTAAAAAACCAACTTCTTAAGGTATTATATATTCTGTAAGGTTGTCTCAAAATCTATTGAAAGACCAAAGAAAATCGAGGAATAAATTTAATAAAAGATGAAATCAAAAATTGTAAACAACGCGACTACTTCGGGATTTATGTTTTCGGGACTTCGATTTCGGATTTACGAGTCAGAACTGATAAAAGTTACTTATGATAACGGTAGAGATAAATTACCTGCGCTTATCGGGACGCCGTTCCCGTTCGCGGTGGTCGCGATGATAGCCGCCGGGAGCTCCCCCACTGCGCGGATACCCCGCATCGTAGCGATCGCGCTTGTATTCCTGGCTGTACCTGCAACAAGATAAGATATTAGGAAGGGAACTAGACAGACGGTCTCCGTCACTTACCGTTCGCGGGAATGCCACCGCTCCATCTCCGGTGTGTAGCCAGACGGAGCGGGCGGTGGCTCGTAGCCGCCTCGACCTCCACGACTGCTAGGCGTTGAGGGAGAGTTGGGGCCCTGACGGCGGGCGTTGCTGCTGCCAACGCCTTCGTAGCCACCACCACTGCCCATGGGCTGTCCACTTCCACCGTAGTAGTCAGCTCCGCGATGGTGCTTCTTGCGCTCCTCATGACGCTCCATATTCAGACGCTTGAAGGACATGGACTTGAGGTGGTCGCCGATGCCTCCGCCGGGAATACCCGCAATACCGCTGCTAGCCTCAGCATCGTTCTCGTCCCGCTTTCGTTTTAGAGGTGAGTCGTTCGAAGCGAACCGACCGGAGGAGGGTGTACCCGTATCCGGATAGCGCGACTGTCCCGAGCGCTCCTTGTCCTTGTCTTTCTTCTTTTTCTTACCGCCGCTCTTGTCGCGCTCCTTGTCCTTTTCCTCAGGCGACAGACCATTCCGCTTGGACTTGCTGGGACTTCCCGCCGTGTCTTTGGTACCGTCCTTGGCCTTCCCGCCGTCCCCACCGCCCGTCTTCTGTTTGAGCGCGTGCTTGTAGATCTTAAAGAGACGCTTCGCGTCTAGCTCCGTGAATTTGGACACGAAGTACCACAGGTTGCTGCGCCACTCCTTCTTCTCTGGCTCACCGTAGGGATGCAGGCAGACGTCAATCTGCTTGCCGATCTGCAGCAGGCAGTCCCTGGTGTGCTGCAGTTGGTCCTGGTCGGACAGACTCACATCCGGCTGGTCGAGGGCTTTTAAAGCCTTCTTCACCGGTCGCATCTTCTCCTTGCACTCGTTGAATATGCTGGGATCCAGGTCGCCCAGCACCTCCAGAGCCCGTGGCTCGTTGTTGGCCGTAAAGTGCATAGGCTTGTTGCCGTTGTTGTCCGAGGCGCTGGTCTTTTTCGACCTGGCCTTGGACTTTTTGGTCTTCTTAGAGGTACCACTGGACTGATCGGCGGTTGGGGGATTGTGCGGGGAAGCGGTGGACGGATCCACCTGACTGGTGCTGCCCTCGACGATGGACGGAGCGTCCTCGGCCTCCTGTGACTTGCTCTCCACGTTCGAGCTTGCTGCCTGATTGGCTGCTTTGGATTCATTGGCTCGTGACGCTCTAGGGCGACGCTGCCGTCGTTGCCCACCCTTGGTCAGCTCCACGTTCTTCTTGATGATCTTGAGCAGGTACTCGGCTCGCGTTTGCAGCTGCTTGGCCTGCGGCTTGCGCGTGTCGTTCAGCAGGATCTTGTCCGTGAGCTTGAGCGTGGGGTCCAGCTTCATCTGCTCCCAGGAGCCAATGCCATACTGATATATGCCGCACAGCAGCTTGGTGTCCTCCTCGTTCCCCCAGTCCACGTCAAAGACGGGTGCGCGCGTCTTGATGTTAAAACTCCACTGCTGCCTCTCGTCGGCCATGCTGGGCATGATCTCGTTGAGCGGCTGCAGCTCCTGCTCGCAGGCTAGCAGCTTTTTGGCATTGAAGGAGACGCCGCCCAGCTTCACGGAGAAGGTGGCCCGTGCACGGCGCTGCTTGGCGCCCGGCGTCTCCTCCACCGCCGCAGTCTTGTGCTCTTCCTCCTGGTGCTCGTGCAGAAATTGTACGCAGCGGTCGTGCAACATCTCCCCGAGGCGCTTCAGCTCAGCCAGAGGCTTCTCCTGCAGCTCGGCGTCGCAGGCGATGGCCTCCATGCGGTTGAGGGGAGCGGGGAACTTTTTGTAGCTGCGGATGAAGCGACGCAGCTCCGCGTCTGTGAACCCGGTGATCTTCTCCTTCATGGTGGGTCGACCTCGCTTGCGGGGTCGGCCATCGTCACCGCTGCCCTCGGAGCCCAGCTCGTAGTCAGAGTCGCCGGAGTCGTCTGCCTGCTGCTTACCCTTAGCACCCTTTCCGGCGCCCCGCTTAGTCTCGTTTTGGTTAGCGGCGGCCGTCTTCCTGCGAGGCGGCAGGTACAGGTCCTCCATCTCCTTGGCCCGCGCCTGATCGTCAATTACCTTGCGGAAGCCCTCCGGGATGATGTCGTCCCAATCCTTGCTGTCGTCCTCCTCTCCTGCGGCATCCTGCTCGTGCTTATTGGTCGACTCGCTGGGCTCCTCCTCGAAGGCGGCTATGCTGGCCACCTTGAAGGCGGACAACAGGTCGTCGGCCGGCATTTCGGGGTCCTCGTTGCGGGTCTCGGCCCTGCGCAGAATCTCGTCAATGTCGCACACCAGGTCGTCGTCGTGGTCCTGCTCGTCCTTGAACAACTCCTCTGCGCCAAACTTGAGGATGGCAGACAGGTCGTCCTTGTTGAACGGATTCGAGTTGGACGAGTGGCCGTTGCCGCTCTTGTCCAGCACTGTGCGACCCGTGGTGTCCATCCGCTGAATGACCAGGTGGTCTAGCACCATCTTCTGCTTGGCCCGCTCCACGATCTGCTCCTCCACAGAGCGGGCGGTGACCAGGCGGTATATGTTCACCTGGTTCTTCTGCCCGATGCGGTGGGCTCTCGCCTGCGCCTGCAGATCATTCTGGGGATTCCAGTCGGAGTCAAAGATGATCACCGTGTCGGCGGTGGCCAAATTGATGCCCAATCCTCCAGCCCTGGTGGAGAGAAGGAAGCAGAAGTCCTGACTGCCATCGGCATTAAAGTGATCCAGAGCCTGGCGCCTCATTTCCCCCTTAATACTTCCATCCAGCCGCTGGAAGGGCCAGTGACGCTTCTGCAGGTAATCAGCCAGCACATCCAGCATTCGCACCATCTGGGAGAAGATTAGCACGCGATGGCCTGTTTCCTTTAATCTGCACAAAAGCTTGTCAAGCAGCACCAGCTTTCCGGATCCTTTGAGCAGCATCTGCAGGGCCTCATCCTGCTGCAGACCCATCAGCTCGAACTCCGAGGGTCGTATGAGCGCTGCGTGGTTGCAGCACTTCTTCAGTTCGATGACTATGTTCAGGAAAGTGGAGGTACTGCCGCGCTTTCCCTTGCGCAGCGCATCAAAGTTCTTGGTGAGGATCCACTTGTAGTACTGCTTCTGCAGCGAGGTCATCTCGACGCGCAGGATCTGCTCCACCTTGGCCGGCAACGACTTCTCCACGTCCTTTTTCACTCTCCGCAGAATGAACGGCTCTAGCTGCTGGTGCAACCGGGTATAGCCCTTGTCCTCGGCATTGCCGTGCTGAACCTCAAAGTTTTCCCACGTGTCAAACTTGTCTGGCATGATGAAGTGCAGCAGTGCCCAGAGCTCCTTCAGCGAGTTCTGCAGCGGGGTGCCCGTGATGAGCAGCCGGTGGTTGGTGTCGAACTCTTTAAGCGACTTGTACAAAAGTGAGTCGTCGTTCTTCAGGCGATGTGCCTCGTCCACTAGCAGCGCAGCCCACTGAAGCGTGCCCAGGAACTGCTTATCCTTCAGCACAATCTCGTATGTTGTGAGGATGCAGTTAAACTTGAGCCGCTTGGATCCCTCGAACTGCCACTCGTATTGCTGGATCAGCTCGCGCGACTTAATGTCGCCGAGGTAGGTGACCACGTTTAAGTCCGGGGCCCAGAGGTCGAACTCCCGCTGCCACGCCGTCATCGTGCTCAGCGGCACCACGCACAGGAACGGGCCGTACAGGTGGTGGATTTTGAACAGCGAGTACAGAAAGCAGATCGTCTGGATGGTCTTGCCCAGGCCCATCTCGTCGGCAAGGATCACCGAGTTCTCCTTACACCACGAGTGCAGCAGCCAGTTCAGCCCGTCCATTTGGTAGTCCCTGAGCGTAAGACCCGCGGCGAGGAACTCCGGCTGGATCTTGATGCGCGAGAACTTTGGGCGATACTTCAGGACTCTGCAGTGGCGGGAAGGTGTGCATTTGGAGCTCTCACGCTCGCTGAACTGCTCCGCACAGCGATTCCACTTGCGCAGCACCAGAGTCGCTTCCTCCCAGGTGGACTCCGCGTACGGAAGCGACTGCCACTTGCACAGATACTCCTCAGCGCCGTCGTCCGACTTGGAGCCCTTGGCAATGATGCGGTCCACGTTGTTGTACGACTTGAGCAGGTCGCTCTGCAGCTCCATCTGGCACTCATAGTAGTCGATGTCCTCAGGGCCGGCGTAGCGGCGCCAGTAGGCCTGGTCCTGCTCCTTTTTAATGAAGTTGTCCAGCTTCTTCATGCCCTTGGCCTTCATGTCGCGCAGGGTGGCCTCCGACTCCCAGGTGTTGTGGATGTACGACCAGCCCTTCCACTTTATCAAGAACTGCGACTCGCCATCCGCGCCCGAACTCTGCTTCTCTTCGAATCCCGCATTCGGATCAACGCCGTTCTCCTCGATGGCATAGATCGTTGTTTGGTTGCCGGTGCAGCCCTTCTTGCCCACCCGCTGCGCCAGGATGCGCTCGATGGTCTCGCTTTTCTCCTCCTCCTCGGCTGCGGCCGCAGTGTTGGCGGCTTGGCTTTCGTCATACTCAAACTCCAGCAGGTCCTCCGAGTCGGTGGCTTCGTCCTCGGAAGCCTCCTTGTAGCTGACAGCGGCGGCTGTGCGACGTGTGGCGCAGCTGCTCAAAAAGGATGGACAGGGGTCAAGAATGGGGATGAAGCATCGGGATCGGGAAGATCATTACCGTTTACTAGCATCGTCATCGTCACTTTCTTCGGAGCTGAAGGCTTTTACCCTGCGTCGCTGCTGCTGCTGAGCGGGTTTGCTTCGGGAGGTAGAGGCGGCTGCTGACTTGCGCTTTTGGGCGGCGGATGCATTCTCATCACTGTCCTCGCTTTCGTCGCTCTCGTCCGAGTCCCAGCTGGGAAATGAATCGAATGCTTTGGCAAAAAAAGATGAGGAAAGCGAAGGCGCTTGAACTCACGTTTTCTTTTTGTTTTTGGGAGCTGGAGCTTTCTTGGGTTTCTCCGCAGCAGTCGGTGGTTTGCGCGCCTGGCGCGTTCGTTTGGGTCTGTAGTCTTCCTCCTCCTCCTCCTGTGTGAGCAAAAGTTAGGAGCTTTTAAAAAAAAAACCCGCGCACGCCGACTTACGCTGCTGCTGCTGGAGGATGTGGGTGAGACATTGGCAGAACTATCACTTGCCTCGTCAGCAGAGGCCTCGCTGGCTGGCTGCTGCGGACCAGCCTCAGTCTCATCGTCCTCCTCTTCGTCCTGCTCGGGCTTAGACAAGCTGCTGCTGCTGGTGTCGACCTTGTTGTTGCTCTGGTCCCCTTGATCTGCTGGGCCTTCGGCATCAGCATCCGAGTCGGAATCGCTGCCGCTGGTCCCGTCGCTGGAGCTGTCCTCCTGGTCGTCCGTAAATCCGTTTGTTTTGCTGTCCGCCTGGGCAGCAGCTGCTGTCGGTGGAAAGCCCGCCACTGACTGAGCTTTGGTCTCTGGCTCCGGGGAACTGCGCCCATCGCTGGAGTTGCCCGAAGAGCTGTCTGAGTCTGAATCGGAGCCGGAGGAGCCACTGCCGCTACCACTGCCACTGTGGTCGGTGCCGTTGGCCTCGTCCCGAGTGTCATCTTGTTCGTCTGAGCCAATACTATTCGCCGATTCATTGAGTGCCTGGCCGGATAGGAAGAAATTAAGTTGAAATTAATCTAGGCTGCAAGCAAATTACTTGTTTTCATATAAGCCCTGAAAAAGAAATGAGTAAGAGTGTCAACATGGACTCGTTCCTTGGTAATCCTCGCCTGAATTTACCTCTTTTGCGATAAAAAAAAAAGATTGAAAGTAGTAAAAATGTTTCAATATTCTCCTTAATCTGCTCCTCAGTGGTAGAAGACTATCCCCTAGGTCAGCGGACTTTTATGCGACTCTTAAGCTCCACATTTAGAAGAAAAAACAAGCCTAATCCTCCCAAGATTTAAGCTTAACTCGAAAAACACAAAATGCTTAGTAAAATCACTTTAAACTTCGGAAACGATGGACTTGTGCGTTGCAGACTGGCTTCAAAATATAACCGAGTAAAGAAACATTCAATAAAAAAAAGCCTAGTGGCTCCCACAGAGCTAATCCTCTCCAGAAATTCTTTTCTGGTACTTTAAGTGATCAAAAAATGGCCAAAAATTGTAGAAACCATCATGGAACCAGGCGGGTTATGGAGGAATCACATGACTTCTTCACGTAAAACGCGGTAATCACAAGACACAACTCCTGGTCAGGAGAAAACCAGGAAATCCTTAAAAACAAGCGGGTTTTCGGTCTCCTGGCACGATCTTTCCCTGAAAAAAGCAAAAAACTGTGGAAACAGGCTTGACAATTTGGGAAAAATTATTTTTGACAATTGTATCCGTGAAAAGGAGCAGGAATTAGAGGAAACCGAATGCCGGTTGACTTTTGGCGGGTTCAAAACCACCAGGAATTTGGTCAAAAATCTTTGTGAGGAAACTTTGCACCCTGCAAATTCTGGTTACGTAATCGATGAAAATTTTCAATTTGAACGGAAAACCAGTGAAATCCATGCAATTTGAAGGATTTTTATAGCCGCATTCGATGAAAACAAACCGAAATTCTTGAATTTGAGTAGAATTTGCGAAAATGGGTACCCAATGGATCTTTACAAAATCCACCTTGGCTGCCACGTCGGAGCCTTGGGAACAGTCTGGTGTCGTCGGAAGGATGAAACACAGTTGGAATAGTGGACAAATCCTCGCTTTTACCCAAATGCTTCACTAGCAGCCGCACTACCAGCCATCAAAGTGCGGATGTCTCGCGACGAGGGGACTTCTGCGGACTCCGGGGCTGAGCAGCCACGCCCACAAAACGGAGCCTGTGTTTCGTATGTAGCACTAGTTTTACGTTAATACTCACACGACAACTCCGATCAAACTGATTTGAGTCGCCCCCTTTTGAACGATTGAAAAAATTCATAGTTTTTCCGACTTTTTTCACACACACCGACGTTCGATATTCACAGCTTTTTCAAGGCCTACTCACCTGGCTCATTATATTGTCGTGGTAGCACACACAGTTGCCTTGCAGCGCTCATTAAATACAGGGAATACACTTGTATGAGGTCGCTGGCAAATGTTTATGTTTTTCCCGCAAGCCACTTGTTTTTAAATGCACTTTTTCGACACAAAAATAACCTTTTTCACGTTTTACTCATGCGACGCAGCAGAAATATTTCCACCATTTTGAATTAGTGTGGCCGTGCGTTTTGAACTAGAGACTGTAGTGCACGACAGAGATGGGATGTATCGGTTTTTTTAAATCTTTTAAATTAACGTTGTAAATAAATAGCTCTATAAATATTCTTTAAAGTAAAAATAAACATAAATATATGAAACAAAAACGCAATAATTGTCAGTTAGTTGTAAAGTACCTCTGACTTTTGTCTTATTTATTTTAAGAATATAAACATTCTGATTTGTTTTTTGTTATGTATGAAGAATGTTTTTAAATATTATTAATTGTTACAATTGTATTGACAATCTTTATTTTCTGTTATTTTTTCCAGTAAAGTTTTGTTTCCAACCATTTAATTTGACCATACCTATTCAAAATATGTTAAAATTAAATGACTTTTGGATACTTTCAACGCTTACTGCGGCTAAGCCTTTTTTGGATCTTGTGAATTTGACAACTTGCTGTTTGCAAGACCTGCTTAATAGTTGAAATATTCTCAACTGCCGAATTATAACAAATTTAATATTCCCACTATTTCACGACTTTGGCGTGTTTACGAGTGTTTACTGTACCGCGAAATCGATAACTTATCGCACCGCACAGGTGTCCACAAAATCAGCTGTGGGCGGTGTACATTTTACAACTTCGTCCGTTTGGTGTTCTCAGGGGAACTGTAATTTAATTCAATTAGAGGAGTGGACATGTAGCGCAGCTGGGCAAACGGCGATCATGAAAGAAGTGGGCATCGCTCTGCCCAAGTCCCGAGGCGTGGGCGTGGGAGTCCTCGCAGCCTTCCTCTTGTGCTTCATTTTCTACTACTTTTACGGGGGTTACATGACGTTGGCGCTCTTCGCTGGAATTATACTACGTACGTATTCATCTCGAGTAGCGATTCTGTATGGTATTCATTATCTTCCTTGCAGTGATATTCTACTATGCCCAGGACCTATTACTTTATCACCCGGACCTGCCAGCCAATTCGCGCATCTACGTGCCCATTCCCACAATGCACAACCTGCCCCACATCACGGTCAGCATCAAGACACCCGACGACGTCACCCTGCACGCGTTCTGGATAAGCCAGCCGGAGGAACGCTCCAAGTCGGTGCCCACGTTGCTCTACTTCCACGGCAACGCTGGCAACATGGGCCACCGCATGCAGAACGTTAGTAGTGGGGCCTGAAAACTGGTCTCGAACTCCCGATTACAACACTATTTTTTATTTTCCTTAGGTCTGGGGCATCTACCACCACCTGCACTGCAACATCCTGATGGTGGAGTACCGCGGGTACGGCCTGTCCACCGGAGTGCCCACGGAACGGGGCTTGGTCACTGACGCTAGGGCGGCCATTGACTACCTGCACACACGTCACGACCTGGACCACTCACAGCTTATACTCTTCGGTCGCTCCCTCGGCGGAGCAGTGGTCGTCGACGTGGCCGCCGACACCGTGTACGGCCAGAAACTCATGTGCGCCATTGTGGAGAACACTTTCAGCAGCATACCGGAAATGGCCGTGGAGCTTGTGCATCCCTCTGTGAAGTATATACCAAATCTATTTTTTAAGAATAAGGTGAGTAGCCGGTCGTTGTTTGTTTGTAATGTGATAATATCGTTGGATTCCTACGCAGTATCACTCCATAAGCAAGATAGGCAAGAGTTCGGTCCCATTTCTGTTTATATCGGGCCTTGCGGACAACTTAGTGCCACCGCGCATGATGCGTGCCTTGTATACCAAATGCGGCAGCGAGCTAAAGCGCTTGCTTGAGTTCCCTGGCGGCTCGCACAACGACACCTGGATAGTAGATGGGTAAGTCTTGGCAGACAATCTATTATCCAGATTTCTTCTTACGCATACGTGGTTGCTTTATAGATACTATCAGGCAATCGGAGGCTTTCTGGCCGAGCTGCAGCAGGAGCCATCGCCTCTGCAGAAGGCGCCTGAGAAGAGCAATGTCTGGGTGGAGCTAGAGCATAAAATCATTGATGTATAGCCCCTGGACCAGAATACATCAAGTGTTCAATTGACTGTGTTAACACTGCGAATGGTTTAATACTTATATACACAAACACATATATTAATCTGTATATGACAGGGTTTTAATTCGGACGTTGCTATATGCTATGTTGCTTTTTATGCACAGAGAATAACGTGCTAGCGGAGGTGGCTGTTGATTTTAAATAACTACGAATTTCTCCAAACTCCTATCGGCGCGAAGTTAATTTATACTGAGCTATGTTAACCTACTATTCTACTATACAAAATTGGTGACCACTTAAGATTATAGAAATTAATCAGTATTTCACAAGAGAATAAACACATTTTCTGGACTGATTCCTAGTTTGCCAGATTTGTTCAAAGAGCTTTTATCCCTAGCACGTTTACATTTTGTGCTGGTTCCATTTTTGAAATGTTAAACTATTTAACTGTTAAGATTGCGACGGAAACCAGAAAAATTATCTTAAGTTTAGGCTTAAGCAAACAAAATCGGCAAACTGATAAACAATAAACCGCAACAAAATTGCTAGAATCCAGCAAAGTCCTCATCAGCACTGTCGTCACTGAGCGGGGTAGATGGTCGCTTGCGACTGACTGGTTTTGGTGCCGGAGTTTCCTCCTCTGCCTTCGCCACAATTTCCTGGGCCTGTGATCGGTGGTGAAAGACAAAGGAGACGCACTTGCTGTCCGTCCAGGCCTGGGCGAGAATGCTGTCGGGCAGCCCGCGATTGTTGGAGCAATGGTACCACTGTGATAAATGCGAGGTGCAGTCCGTGTCATCTGGAGGAGGCTTCGTTTGTATATTTTGAACGCAGCGTTTGCATTTGAGTCTATTTTAAAATAAAAACTTCATATTAATAAAGTAAAATATAAATAATAGCAAACCCATACTTTTCGTGAGTGTCGGAGAGAATGCTTGCATCGAATTTGAACAAGTCCTTGAGGTCATCGCGAGTAAAATGCTTCTCGGCCGACTCGTTGTTGTCAATGATTGTGCTCGACAGGGACTTTTTGTGCGTCTGCCGCTGCAGGATCTTCTCTTCTATGGATCCACTCTAAAAACAAGCGTTTCCACAATTAAATTTCGTAACTTTTCACAGAGCTTTTTGAGATACTCACAGCAACAAGACGATAAATGTAACAAGGCTTCTTCTGCCCGTCGCGCCACACTCTGGCCATTGCCTGCTCATCGTTGGCCGGATTCCAGTCCGGATCGAACATGAACAGGCGGTTGGCTCCGATTAAATTTAAGCCGCACCCACCAGCCTTGCTGCTCAGCATAAAAAGGAAACTGTCCGACTCCGGGTCGTTGAACCGGTCAACAACCTTCGAGCGCTTCTTAATGGACATGGTACCATCGAGTCGAACGAATCCGTACTTTCGCTTCCTCGCCAGCTGCTCAAACAAGTCCAGGGTCTGTGTGTAATTGGAGATGAGTACGACCTTGTCATCGCCAGCTGCTCGTATGGCGGCCAGCATAAAATCGAGCAGCATGAACTTGCCACTCAGCTCAGGATTGAGATCTCTGAAACACAAAAATGTAGTTTCAATGGCAATATTATACGTTGCATGTTTACTTACTTGGGCTTGTAATTGCTTGGAAGAACATTTTGCGAGTTCTCGAATCCCTTCTCGCGTGCAGCGATCTTATCAAAGATGAGATCCGGATGGCTACACAGTTTCTTGAGGGTTGTGATGTCCGCCAGGGCCGTGAGCGAGGCCTTCTCGTTGCAGTCTTTAAAGGATTATAATTGTAAATTGAAGATACATGCAAAAATAAAGCTTACCCGCTAGGCTACGGCGCACTTGGTCCGACTTCAGGAAATTCGTATAAGAGTTCGAGCTGAATCGGAGCAAGCTTCGCACAGATGACCATCTCGAACTTGACGGGAAGGTACTTGGTTAGAATCTGGTTGGTGCGTCGAATGATGCACTGGTCAACCAGGCCAATCAGCTCCTGGGTCTTCTCGATAGCCCGTTTCCGCTCTCCGTCCGTAGAGTCTGCATTCTGGCCCCGAAGAATACTGCTCTCGAAGTTCCGCTTGAAGACGGCTGCCGTGCCCAGCATCTCTGGGTTCACAAAGTTCACCAGGCTAAAATACTCCGTGAGGTCGTTCTGGATGGGCGTGCCGGAGAGCAGAACCCGCCGCTTTGTCTTCAGGCCCATTAAAGCCTGGTACGTGAGGTTGTCGCTGTTCTTTAGTCGATGACCCTCGTCGCAGATCACCATTCCCACCTCGTACTTGCATAGAATCTCCGCGTAGATACGGAACGTCTCGTAGCTGATGAGCAAGACAGGCGTGCCCAAACGCGAAGATGTCATGGAGAACTGCTCGAGGGCGCGGATGGTGTTCTCTTTGTTGCCACCCTCCATCGGCAGGCAGAGGAGTCGGCCCTGCAGCCACTTGGTGAACTCCTTTTCCCAGTTCTTCACCAGCGATGACGGCGACACGACGATGGCCTTGTTGATGGTCGGCTTGCACTCGGCGCTCTGGCGAAGCAGCGTCCACACCAGGGTGACGCACTGCAGCGTCTTTCCCAGACCCATCTCGTCGGCCATGATGCAGCCGTTAAAGTTGCCCCGCTTTCCCTCCACGCACTCGTACATGAAGCGCACTCCCTCGCGCTGGTGCGGCCGCAGGATGTTGCTCAGCAGCGGGTCCACCACCACGTGCACCAGCACCTGGCTGGGATCCATGGCCATGCGCTCGTGCTCTGTGTACTCGGGCGGATTGTACAGCACCAGGGCATTGCAGGCAAGTGGATCGTGCAGGGGTCGCCGCGAAATGCAGCGGCGTACGCCCAGGCAGCGGTTGCCTCCGTAATCCGGCACGTAGTTGTCGATGGGCACCTTGAACTTCCTGGCCAGCACCTTGGCAATGGCCCGCTCATATTCGCTGTTTGCCATGCGAATTGGCAGGGGAAGGTCCACCGTTCCATCAAAGGTAGGCAGGTGCTTCGGCGAGTCCTCTCCTGCTCCTGCTCCCGCTCCAGTTCCTGCTGGCATGATCGTTTGTTCTTCTTCAGCAGCGGCGGAGTGAAAGAGTGCCGGGACTCGGGACGCAAAATCCCCCTTTGGCTGGGTGCCAGGCTGCGACGCTACACATAATATTCATTTAGTTTGAGCGGGAAACATAGTTAAACCAATTTATTTACCATTTCACAAATTTCAAAAGTCTAGCGCGAACAGCTGCTTAATGTATTTGTATTGTATTTAAAACCGCAACGGTCACACTTTGTTGCCTTATCGATATTAAAAAAAAATTTATTATTAATACACATTTGTTTTAAAATACTTTTCAAAAAACTCAAAACCAATTTTTATTTATATTAATTAATTTTGAAGTTTTCTTGTGCCAAATTACAAAAAAATATCGATCCCTAACCCTCGGTTCGATAAGCACGTATCGATACTTTTGTAAGTGGTTTGCCCAGCTCTAACTTTCTATTTCCGTGCAGATAATTGTAAATATTTACGCAAAATTGCACTCAAAAAGCCCCGAAAACAGTGAAAAATGAGGCAATAAGTTGTGGGCTGGGTTGCCTCCATGTTGTTAACAAAAAAATTCGCGGCAAATGCAAGAAATTCGAGCTGCAAGGACTCAAATCTAATCCGCAAAGCTGCGGAAGTGTTGGTACAATTGTACTTGTAATTGTAATAGTAATTGCCCAAGTGCCAAAAAAAAAGCGCTGCAAATGCTGCAAACGTAAGAGCCCGCATAGATAGGGCTGAAAGACAATGGTGGGTGTGGAGAAGCGATGCACGGAGAACGGAAACCAGCAAAGACGATGACGACGATCAAAACCAAATTCATCAGGTGAGCGAACAGCAACAACAACAACAACGACTGCCCAAATATGTAGGCACACCTATGTATGTACAGTGCAGGTGTGTGCGTAAGTGTGTCACGGCGTGCACTTGTTGTTCTTGGGCTGTGCTGTGCATTAATGAAGAGCGAATATTCAGCTAACGAGCGTCTTTTTTTAGCTTCTAAATATTTACACAACAAGCAACATTGGAATACTCGCAGCCGGACAAAAGCACAAAACTGAGATAACACAGTACCAACACCGATACATGCCAAACTGAACGGAACGCACAGGGAGTTATCAGCGGATTACCATCGCACACACATAGCCAAACGATGAGCTGGCTGCGACAGAGCAGCGCCGGGGGCGTTGCCTCCGCAGGACACAGCAGTGGAACCCTGCGACAACGACCCATTGACGCAGCCACGGACTGCGATCCAAGGGCCTGCTACGACAGCTTCTGCAAGCACTGGCAGCAGGCCTTCGAGATCATCCAGCACAGCGCTCCGCCCTCGCACGACGACGTGCTGGGCGTGGTCTCGCACCTGGACTACATGGTCACCCTGCTCCTGGTGGAGCTGCACCACTGCAACAAGGTCTCGCTGCCGGCGGCGGAGGCCAGTGGACCGCCGGCTGCCCCGTGTCTGGAGTTCCTGCTCAGCGAGAACCTTCTGGACAAGCTGTACGAGTGGGCCTGCACCACAGGCAGATATGCAAACGCTGTCCGGTTGGAGCAGCTAAAGCTTTACGAGCTGCTCGTCAGCCACTCCCGTCACCAGCTGCTCTGCCACGAGCCATTCCTGCGACCCCTGCTCAAGATCCTGGCCTCTAGCCAGGGAGAGATCTTCCCACCCGACCTGGAGAAGCGCCTGGTCATCCTGCTGAACCAGCTGTGCGTGGTCCTCATGCAGAACGTCCACCTGCTGGACCTCTTCTTCTTCTCGGCCCAGACACAAGTGCAGGAGCAGATACTGAACGGCAGCGTGGCTCAGCCCAAGAGTGGAACCACAACCAAGTGAGCAAAAAAAAATTAGAAAAAGTCCCGACCATCTAATCAATGTCTATAATTGCAGCTTTATAATCTTCTCGCTGCTCATCCCTTACGTTCATCGCGAGGGAAGTCTTGGCCACCAGGCCCGCGATGCCCTGCTTCTGTGCATGGCGCTCTCCCAAAAGAATTCCAACATTGGGACGTACATAGCCCAGTACTCGTCGATCTGCCCCCTTTTGGTGACCGGACTGGGTGGACTCTATTCGCGCCTGCCCAACAGCATCGAAATCAGTTCCATTGATTGGCACCGGATCACTCCCGACGACGTAACAGAGATTCCCGAGCTGACGCTCTTCATGAACGCCCTCGAATTCTGCAACGCAGTGGTGCAGGTGGCCCACGAGATGATTAAGCAGCAGCTGCTGGACTTCATGTACCAGGGCTTTATTGTGCCCGTTTTGGGTCCGGCGATCCTCCAGGTTAGTGCCGCCACGCTTTTGTCTCGTCTCCGTCTCGGTCTCTTCTCGTGAAAATTTGTCTTCGATGCATTTCTGTGGTGTTGGTTGCAAGCGAATCATTTATGTCCTGTCTTTGCCTATTTAAGTAATTGGAGTATTTTTAAATGAACGAATTAAGTAGATATTGGTCTAAAACGCAGCAAATTATTTTAATCATTTTAAGTATACTATTTATTGGATAATGGTATATTCTTGGTAAAAAAAACGTTTATGAAAGTAATAAAAATAACTAGCTATTTTAAAAGAAAAAGTGCATTATCTGTAACAGGTAAGGTGAATCAATTTGTTTTAATCGAAAATAGTAAAAAAAATGTTGAGCTTTTTAATTTATAAATCAATTTAACTCAGTAAATAAGACATTTTTGCTGGAAATAAGTTCAATGAACAACCAATAATTATAAATTGGATAAGCCTAAGATTGCTGTGTTTATTTAAGTCTTAACCAATATCTACATTACTCCTATGACATTTGTATCTTATTTAGAAACTCTGTTAGCATATAGGGATCTGCACCGCCTTCAGCTTTCCGTTTCTTGTGTGTTTCTTGTACCTTTTCCTCCCTCGTAGCTAACCACACACACACCTCGAAATCTCGAAACAACTTTTTGCGCTCCATTTTCGCAGACACTGAAGGGCAAACATTTTCAGACGAACATCGACTCTCAAATCTCGGCCATGTCGTACCTGGACCTGATTCTGCGCTCTATCACGGAGCCCGGCTTGCTGAGGGCCTTCGTTCGCTTTCTGCTCGACGCGGAGAAGTTTGACGGGGAGCGGATACTGGACGCTCTGGTGGAGCGCCTGAACTCACCCGATCCCAATCTCTGCATGGTGACGATGGCCTTGTTCGACACCCTGCTGGGACTGCACTGCGAGGACCTGATGCTGGAGCTGCTGCTGAAGTTCATGCTGCCGGGCAAGCATGTGCCCATCTCGCATCGTCACAAGATCAACAAGATCGATCCCTATCTGAGCAGCAGTGAGTTCTTCCTGGAGCTCTCGCCCGATGTGATGAAGAGGGCCAGGGACCTGGCCAGGCCCAAGAGCATCCAGTCGTATCCAGAGGCGGTTGGAGATCTGACCCCGCTGCCCAGTCTCCCGTCTCCGGTCATGAGCAAGACAATCGGGGCCAATTGGAACTACTATGGAGTGCACACTGGTGATAGCTTGTATGCGAATATCCAGGCGTATCTCTTCGAGGCGCACTGGCGAATTGCCCAGTGCCAAAGAGATTGCCTCAAGTGGGCGAACAGCTACCGCTACCAAAAGTGGCCTCGCCACGGCCAGGGGAGGGTTCATGCCCACGCCCTGGATCTGGCCAGACAGTTCTTCAGCGAGTTCGGAGGTGGAGCTATTGTGGCAAACGAGACGGGTGAGAAGCAGCTGGACAGTCTGCAGTCGATTGGCGAGTCCAGCGGCTACGAGTCCTTCAAGTGGCGACCGGCCGACGAGGAGAGTGAAGCCACGGACACCACACTGGCCACCACAGCCAGCGAGGTCGATATGGAGCACAACAGCAGCAGTATCAGCAGCGTGCTGGGTGGATCTGGTAGACGAGAGGCCTGGCGCGTATCGCACAACAACCGCAACGAGTTGCTTCTGACGGATCTGGACTTCTCGGAGGATTTGTTTGCGCAGGGCACCGTGAGCTTAGGTGAGAATGAAACAAAAGAGTCGTAATCAACAGCCCATTTAAATTTTCCATGTCTCCTTATAGGTCCCTTTCTTAATGCCATCTGGGGCAAACTGCAAACCTTCACGAGCAACTCTCTATACGTCAACCTGCACCTGACCGGGCTGATCACTCGCTTAGCCTGGTATCCCCTACCGCTGATCCACTCCCTGCTGCTGCGCTCCGATATCGCCATCACCTCGGACACGCCCTCGTTCCACCAGGTGCTGCGCATCCTCAAGCAGCAAATAGACGCTGAACTGCCGGTGACGGAAGACTCGCTAGAGATCATTGATGTGGCGCGATCGTCTCTTATTGATCGGGAGTTCCGTTTGGCGAACGCAAGAAAGGGCAACGAGAACTCTCCAATGCATCACAATCAACAGCAACAGCTGGCCACGAACTCCGGCGGCCAGCAACAGGGACAACTGCGATCTGCCTATGCGACCCTTTCGGCTGCCACGCCCGTGCAGGCCACGCCCACCAGTGCCTATGATCCCTTCAAGCGCAGCGACAACAAGCGGCGCAGCATCAGCAAATCCATCACCAGCATGTTCAGCAGAAAGTCTGCCCCATCGTCCGTAGCACCGCCCAATGGCTCTTCCGGTGAGTAGAAGCGGTAGAACGAGGCTTCTGGCACACTTTTGCACAACCTTTATCTTTTTATAAAGAAAAACCAAGCAAACAAAATAGAAATCACCAACAGTTTACAAATCTGCAGCGTTGGATGTTGGAAGAAAGTTGGTTTTGGGTCAAAATAATCACACATCACTCACAAAAACACATTTACACATTCTTAAGCCCTGCATGAGTGCCTGCAGCCGTAAATAAAGCCATATAATAAACTATCATACAACTGAACTTGTATGTTATCTTAAAATAATATTCATCAATGGCATTTTCATAAACAGGACTCATTTAGGGCTCCATTTGGTTGTTACACATTTCTGTAAATGCCCGCCGGCGTCGTCGTTAATAATAAATTAATTTCTTTTATTTCTTTATTTTTTATTGAAACGAAAAAAAATCAAACAAATCTTAGCTTCATCTGGCTTATCACAAATTTACGCATTCTTCACCGGTAAATATTTCACGCTTGATAAAAGTATTTAAAGTTTAAATAAAACCTAACCCAAACTGGCATAGTCTTGTTAAAAATAGTGCGTAGTCTCGTTAATCCCGTAGAGCTTTGTAAATTATGCTTCCCACCTAACCAAAAAATAGTTTTTTGTAGAATATGAACATTTGTGGAATCCCATTTATATGTTTTGTTGTTGCTATTCCAATTAACCCAGAAAAGTAACACCATGAATTTGTACTAATCCCGCTTGAATTTTTTAGGAGCTGCCTCGAATCTGGTGGGAAATAATGCAGGCGCAGAGGGAAGAGGATTTTCACAAGGGCAGCCAGCTGGCGGGACCTGCGAGACCAGTTTAAGCACACAACCACAATCGGGAGCATCACGCACAGGATCCACAACGACGACGACAGCGGCCTCTGGGAGCAGCAACAACAGCAGCATCGGCGGATCCACCCAAACCCTCTCGGCCCAATCGAACACCACAACGCACTCCTCGAGCACCTTGCACGGCCTGGATGGAGGTCCACCAACGGGCAGTTTTAACTCAGAGCCAGCGTCCCTTGATTCGGTGGCCTCCATGGGAATCATTGCCAGCACGAGTGGTACCGAGCGATCCCGGGATCTTGCTCTATGTGCTGTGCTGCTAGACGAATGGCTCAAGGAGCTGGCGGCCATTGCGCAGGAGCAGAGCGTTGTGCTGGTCACGGAGCAGACGCTTTGACATGATCGCTTGGAACAGATAGCGATGCAGATGCTGCTACAGACGACTTGTGTATACATTATTTTACGGATTTGTTGGTCTTTGTTTGTTTTAACCAGCTACTCTTACGAAATTATTTCTTTTACCTGTTAACTTATCGATATTTATATTTTAGACAACCATTTTTAACGAACAATGCCGCAGTTTTGATCAGATTTACACATTAATGCACACGGACTCAAACAAAACAACTCACACACGCGTTAACCAAGCTAGAATTTAGGTTTAAAGTTGTAAGTGAATAGGACGGTGGATTTTAAGTGTTCAGATGTAAACAATTATTCTAATTAACAGCAATATGCGAGAGAGAGAATTATATAACACACATACCATGTATACATATGTATTTTTGCAATATATTTTATGCCTTTATGTACATACATATGCAAGATCAAATTACACAAGTTATGTAAAGTAAACTTGAAAGTATTAAACTGGTCCAAGTAAATGCACAGAAACGAAAGACAGATTTTTTGTTTTGGATGGATCTTTCTTTTCGGGTTCGAGGCCTAAATTGACAATTAATTTTTTTCATATAACTAATCATATTTTACATTGTTTTTTTTTTTTTGCGAAAAAAAATATGTTTTTAATATAGGCCGGTAAAACGTTAAAAGAAAGACTAAACTAAATTTACTAATATCTTTCCGAATATTTTTTTTAAGTGTTCAATTGGTTCGTGTATGTGCTGAAATGGTGTTAAGGTTTTATACCCTGGATCGAGCAAGTGTGATCTAAAATCTTAAGGTCTTTTAGGCAAATACACGGCTTTTTAAAAAATATTTGTGTAGAAACATGTATTAATATTTATATTTTATTTTTCACAAGCAACTTTTTTGGAGAATTAATAATTTTTTTTTTATTTTATAGTGGACTGGACCTAACAATGATTTTTTTAGTTCGACTTAGTTTTAGTGTGTGCATTTTTAGAGGGTTTTTAAGAGTCGGGAGAGAGATCGCTAAAATTAGAGGTGGATGTTTACCGATGTTTCGAAAACTTCGATGACATCGATCTTGCAATCGATGATTCTCCGAAATCGGCGGTTGTGCGATCGTTTGTTATTCACTAAAAAACCGAAGAGAGCGGATTGAAGATCGGATCGGATCGTCTAAAACGGAAAAACATAAACCATCAGCGTTGTGATACTTGTTTTCTTGTAAAAAATCGTGTTTTTAAATTATGAAACGTATTAAATAGCTCGCAAAGTAAAATCCTCGCGACTTGAATCTTCGCTTCTCATTTTTTTTCCCAAATTAATGTGTTTCTGCGTTGAATCGGTAGCGTCGCTAGCGTTTCCAATGTAAGGAACACCGGCTTAAACCGCCTTCTTCGGGCTTTTGCCATGCGAAAATAGCTCGCGTCTTTTTGGCTCTCGAAAAGGGCAGCAGGCAGGAAAACTCGAAAAGTGGAGGCAATAAAAGATACATACAAGAAAAATAAGCGAGTGCGCGAAACCACTGCGTGTGCGCTGCGAATGTGTCTGTGTCAGTGCTGTTGTGTAGCTGAAAACAAACAAATAAAACTACAAAGTGTGAGGAATAATTTGCGCTGTTTAAACAATTAGCCGCAAAACAAACGCCGGAGCAAAGTGGAGTGAGTGGAGTGGAGTGTGGAGTGCCTGTGTGTGTGTGTATCCCTGGAATGCGCCAGTCGCGCAGTCGCGCATGCGCAAATATTTGTGATTTGTTTTGAAAGGAGAGAAGAAGCGAGCAGGAGCAGACAGAGAGGGCACGATCCAGCGAGAGGGAGATCAGATTGGAATAAAAACACATCTCCTGGCATTCGCAAAAGGTGAGTTTTGCTGTTAGATTGCAGTTGCAAAAGCAAAAGCAATTGCAGTGCTCGTTGCCAAAGTTGCCATTTTCCCTGCCCACGTTTCTCCACACAGAAAAAAATACAAACCCTTTTGGGTCTCCTCTTTATTGTATTAAATACATTTTCAATCCATTCTTGTCAAAGGATTATGAAAAAGATTTTAGGTTTATTCTTTATAACAGAAAAAATAAATATTTGGTACACCCTGTGCAGGTTAAACTATTTTAAATTGTTAGCTTTTGAAGAACCAATTATAACTATTCGATACATTTAAAATTATATTTTAAAAGTTGTTAAGAAAACATTTTTACGAATGTCCTATCCTAGTTTCAGCAAAAATACAAAATTTAAAGAGGATTAGTGGAAATAAGAGGTGTTAATTGAACTAACTAACACAGCACCTAGCGGGACAGGACACTTGTTTTTTGTTGGAGTTCATTCAGTATAAATATAGAAATAAAATAGCAAGCATTTTTAAGAGCTGTGTATGTTTCTATTAACCAAGTGCACCCAAAATTAAGCAACTCGTACACACTTTTTCCCGTGTACAATACCCACGTCACTCGAGTAAAAATCCCTGGGCCTGGGCCCACTCGAAATTAACTCATTGCCCCCTCTTTTTCCCTTCGATCCCGAAAATTGCTCTATTCTCTTTGGTACGCCCACTTTGTCAGCGCTACGCCCACCTTGCCTATTTGTTCTTCTTTTGTCTCTTGGTTTTCCTTAGCCATCAGCCATAGCAGTTTCCATGGCAGTTTCCCTCCACTTATCGCTCGGACACTACGGCCATAAAAATCCGAGTAAAAATTAATTTTCAAAACAAGCAGGACAAAAACAAAGCAGGCAAGAGAGAGATACAGATACAGAGAGAAAAGCAAAGGAATATCGAACGACAATAACATCAATTTTGAGGCATTTATATGCGCCAATAAATTCAACGGGAGAGAAAGAGGGAAAGCAACAAATAACAAGCAGAAAGATACACGACAACGCGCAACAATAAGACACAAGATCAAACAAAACCAGCAGCCGCAGCCGACGGGGCAGCATCGCATCGATGTTGCTGCTGCAACTGCTGCTGCTGCTGCACCACCGACAACAACAACAACACCAGCAACAGGCAACAGGTAAAAGCAGCGACGTAAGCGCAGGCGCATGCGCAGCGTTTCGAAATGTGCGCGAGTGAAAGAGGCAGCGACAACAACCTGTTACATCGACTGCTGCTGCTGCTGCTGCCTGAAATATGTAAAGTCAATTTCGTGTATCGGAAAACTGTAACTAATGCCGCTCCAGCAACATAAACCCATTAACGCGAATCGGAGAAATCGGCTGCAACTACTTTTTCCTAGGGTTATACGCCCATGCGGGATAGAGAAATTTTGGATCCATTTCAATAAGGAAGAGAGCCTGCAGCACATAGCACACTTTTAGTGATCCTACATCTGTGATCAATGACTTTGTATGTTAATTTTATGAACGAACCACCATGTGATAATCAGTGATCATGATCATAAGAAGAGAAGAAGAAGAATAAGAAGAGTAGCACGCTTTTTCTCCTTGACCAGTAAGCGGAGGTTACAAATTGTAGGTTCTGTAATTGAAAGGGTGTTATCCCAAGACCTGAAGGTGTTTATTACTTAACTGACTGCTGTTGGTCGAAAGGGGTCGAACGGAAAATGAGATTTTAATATACCGATTTAAGAACCCAAGAAAAATCCTTTGATTTTTCCGTTTCATTAGCTTGCAAAAGGTGAAATAAATAAATTCACAAAATAATAACTATTTTCTTGTTACTAAACTTATTGGTTTTTATGTAGTAAATAGTTTTCTACAAAAAAAACGCTTTGAACTATCAATTAATAATGGCATGCTTAAGGTTAAAGCCCTTAGAAATAAAAGCTTGTTACAAATATTTATAAGATCTCCTGGAACCGGCGTGGAATCTTAATGGGTTAAGATCTCCGCCAGGGGCCAACTCGGGCCAAGTTCGTTGTACGCGGCGGAAAATAAAAGACAGCCGAGCAAGAAATTTTTGTCAATGAAAGAAAACTTTCTTTTGGGCTTATCCACGCCAACATCGCCGCTGGCCCTCTCTCCAATCATCTTTCGTTTTCCTTCCTCCTCGCTGGTGATTTTGTTTTCTGTGTCGCCTTATTTTTTGTATACATTTTTTGTTGTTTAATTGGGCGGTTTTTGGATTTACGCGCTTGCCGCCATCTGCAGTATCAGGTCTTTTTTTCGAGACTTGATATCTCCTTGGGCTCTTCATGGTCCATTAAGACAATTTAGGTTGGCTTCTCTTTTTCCGGACCTTAGTTGAGCTGTGGCAGTGGGAGTGACTGGGGAGGAATGGATGAGTGACTGCTGCGTGGGAAGGTTCTGTTCGGTTCGTTTGTCTGTTTGTCATCTTGGGGCTGCCAGTTTGATTGCCTCCAAGCCAGTCATCCAGTCATCCGGCCAACCAGCCATCGAGTGTCCAAGTTGCCGCAACAAGTGTCCCAGTTTATGGCCCCGGCTAGAAGCCAGCTACTCGTACTAGAACTAGTTTAAGTTTCCTGTCCCGGCAGCCATCGCTGGAATCTCCTCCATCTCCTCCTCATAGTCGCTTACATACTTGCACACAGTTGCGGTGGGAATGATAGTTTAGTAGTGTATGACACAATGTAGGTTATTTTAAAAGGTTCACATTGTGACATGTACTTTAGATGAAGTGAATAAAATTAAACATATTTCATTTGAAAACATCAATAGAATCTACAAAGATTTAAAAAAAAAAAGAAAGGATCTTTCTATGTGGGCAGGTCTGCTTTAAACACCAATGTGTTATTATTTTCCAACCCAAGTTAGTTGTGTACCCTATAAAGTTTCAATTAAATATATTCCTATCAAAAACATCAATAGAATCTAAAGAGATTTAAAAAAAGAAACATTGAAAAGTCTTTCTTTGTGGGCAGGTCTGCTTTAAACACCAATAAGCTATAATTTTCGAACCCCAGGTAATTGTGGACCTTTATACAGTTCATAAACTGCCTGAGTGACATCTTTTGTGCTATTATTTTGACCGCAAGTGTTTGGCTTGCTTACGCTTTTCCTTTAGGCTCAGTTATGTTGACTGTTGCTGCCGTTTCTGCGGTTGCCCCAGCGCCTCTAGCCCCCCTCTCGACCCCCTTTGATACCCCTTCCAGCGTACCTACTCCCCTGTTATTAACCGTTTGGCCACATTTTCTCACACAGAGAGCGCAAAAATGCTTTGCAGGCCACTCTGGCAATTGGCGCGCCTCTGGAAATGACAAACGGCCATGAGCATGTGGCTCCGACTCCGACTCCAGCTCCAGCTCCAGCGCAACCAGAAGGGGGCGTCTCGAGTGGAGCTCCACTAAATAACTGAAATCTAAAAATATTCTATGCATTCACCGGGAAAATTGATTCGGAATAACTGTATCAGAATGGTTAAAAGACAGAAGAACGAGTCTCCGCTTGGGATGCAGTATGGATGCAGTAAATTCTTGAAATTATCGAAACGGGACCGGTTGAAAGTTATGATAAGTAATCTGTAGATCGTCATATCGTGTTTTGAGCATGTAAATCAGATAGGGCGATAAGATCAGAAGTTTAATAATAAGTAGCTTACAAATTATATGTCTGCTTTTCTAATAAAATCATACGAATATATTGAGTACAAGATATATGAGAAACTATAACCATTACCTGCTTTAATAAATATGGGTAACCTCAAGTTTAAATAGATCTTCATTCTTTAAGCCAAGATGTTCGATTTAATTGCACTCCAAACGAGCTGTGCACTATCTAAGTATCGGGCAAATGATCCAATTCGACATAAATGTCGAAGGAATGTAAATGAGATCAGCCGATTGGAACTGCCATTAGATCATCAATGCTTAAATTGGATCCCCGGCCTTTTCCGTTCAATTTGAGGAGTGCTCCACTTCAAGTTCATTAGCCAAAGGCCTCCTTTACTTTCCATTCGCTCTGCTTCTGCTTCTGCTTTTGGCCTCAGCTCGTGGCCAAAACTGGCCGCCAACGTTCTCCTGTCGGCCCAAAAGAAAAAAAAAAAGAACAGCCTCACCACGTAACTGTAACTGATTTGACCTCCCATCACTTAGCTACCAAAAAACCTCCTCCAAAAGCGTCGTTTTCGTATTTTTTTTCTTCTTTTTATTTGCTGCCGTTCTGGCATTGTGAATGGTTATGGTTATGGTGATGGAGGGGAGGGGGGGGGGAGCAACTAGGGGGACGGCATTGGGTCTGCTTTGATGATCGCTTGGCGGAGCGGTGTGACCTCGACAACAAATTTCTATTGCATGCAATTTGGTGAATATCGCATGCACAAATGAACATTAACACTTGGCGGACTTCTCTTCGGTGAAGAGATGGACAATAAAGAAAATACCAAAAACTTGTTTGTACAGGGTCAGGCCATGTCAAGTGAGACAAAAATTTTGGGGTGATTTTTTTGATTCGAAAAAAAACTATAAAAATGTGTACATTAGGACAGTACCTAAAAACACTTTTAACAGTTTTTCGAAATTCCGCACCGTTTTCGATATTTTGGACTTCAAAGTTCGGAAAATTGTTTTTTAGGGTTTTGGCGAAAAACGTATAACTCAGAAACGGCTTGACATATATCGACGAAATTTGTTTAGGGTGCATGAGAATCGTTTTACCCTTAAAAAAAAATATTTAAAAAATTTAATTTATAAATTAACTTAATTTTTAAGAACAATTGTTTAAACAAATTAATTTTTGAAAGTGTTCTGGAGCAAGTATTGAAATGAAATTTTTACACAATAATCTTCGAACTCTTATTAATGTGTTCCCAAAAGAAAAAATTTGTATATTTGCCTCGGACAGTAGATATCGAATTTTTTGTCCCGCCGCGCAAGGTTCGCCCATGCAAAACGCGAGCTAGCAGTACAGGGGTTGGGGTAGACGCCGGCAGCGCAGTCGGCGTCAACGACGGTCAACGACGACGCCTGTGCTTCTAGCTCGCGTTTTGCATTGGGGAACCTTGCGCGGCGGGACAAAAATATCTACTGTCCGAGCAAATATACAAACTTTTTCTTTGGGAACACATTAATAAGAGTTCGAAGATTATTGTGTAAAAATTTCATTTCAATACTTGCTCAAGAACACTTTTTAAAATTAATTTGTTTAAAAATTGTTCTTAAAAATTTGGTTAATTAATCAAATTTTTTAAACATTTTTTCCTCTTAAAAAAATGAACATTAAAAATTTTCGCAACTTTGAAGCCCAAAATATCGAAAACGGTGCGGAATTTCGGAAAACTGTTAAAGAGTTTTTATTAATGTACACATTTTTATTTTTTTTCGAATTTTTCAAAAAATCACCCCAAAATTGTTTGCATGCCTGACCCACAACAGAAAGCAATGACAACAAAAATATTGGTAAATAAATGAAGTCAACAGACAGCGAACAGCAAATACACTACGATTGAAAATGTACTTTTTAAAGGGTTTAAATGAATACTTAGTTTCCGAAATGCTAAACAAAAAAAAACCGAATTATTTTATTAAAAGACGAATATTTTCCGGGTTGTCGACCTGTTTAATTTTCAACCCTTAAATTGTACATAAGTATTAATATGGGTATAAAAAATACAACAATTCATGGTTGTAGTTTTACTGCAGTTTTACTGCTTTTAACAATGGTCACAAACATATATTTAAATGATTTTAACACGTAATTTTCATAAGTAGATTTATATATATTTTTTTAAATATCACTTACTTTGTAGAGTCTCATAGCATAGCTTATCCCTTTGTTAGAGTATAAAACATCAAAAAACGGCAGCCAGGGAGCAGCAGCGCAATGAGGGAAAAAAGTGCGCCTAGAAATTAGAAAGTACGCGGCGGTCTGGAGGTCTGGAGGAGAGGCTGAATCTGAAGTTGGGTCTGAGGCTGAAGCTGAGGCCAAAGCCAAAGCCAAAGCTGAAGCTGAAGCCAAAGCTAAAGTCGAGGCGGTGGGTATGTGAGTATAACTCGATTTGTGACTGTCATAAATGGCGGAAATTGTGGGGCTCGAGACAAAGCGGGCTTGGGGACCGAGGCTTTCTGGCTAGCTTTCTGCTTTCTACTGCCGGTCTTCAGCTGCGGCTTTTTCCAGCTCCAAACTCCCAACTCCAAACTCCGGCTTCAGCTTCAGCTCCGTCTCCGTTTTTCTTTCTTGCTTGACTATAATTTGTGCCATCAGCATTTTGTTGTCGTTATCGTTAGCAAAGCGAGAGACCAGAAGACTGAAGACCGAAGACTGGCAGCCCCGAAGACTCGGCCAGAAGCACAAGTAGAAGCTGAAGCTGAAGCAGAAGCAGAAGACAGGCGACGAGGCAATGAAGCGTACGTTTTGACATTTCTCCAGCTCCTCCAGCGCCTCTCTCTTTTGGCATGCTCTCCATAATTATCCGAGCGGAGAACGCACCACAGTTGGTGCCACAATTTGGCCAGATTTTTATTTTTATTAATTCCCACCTTGCGCCTCCGCCCTCCCTCCTTTTTATGACTTATTCAATTCACCGCCGCAGAGGAACACCACACATACATCATCGGACCCAAGAACCAAGAACCGGCTCAAGTTCGCCTCGATCTGCGTTTATTATTACACTTAATGTGACTTGATTTGTAAACAAGAGCAGCGGCTCAGAGGCACAGCCTCCACTCCAGTCCCTGAAAGGCTGCTCACCTTCTGCCTTTGGCCCCTCTTCCCCAGCTCCCCAGCTGTTGCGAATACAAGCGCTCGACATGCCTCAGTGGCCAAAAGGAACACTGGGCGAAACGCGATCCGCAAGTGGATACCAGATCAATATTGGCCAATACTTTGTTAGCCATCTAAGTATTTATTATTTATTATATTGAAAAATATAATAATACCCAAATAACTTTAAACCTATAACATTTTGGAACACCTTATATTATTATTAAAAATAAATATAAAATAAACACTTCAAGTCATTTGTTCGAAGAAATTCATTGTTCTAAAATTTGTAGTAATATTTTATGTTCAAAATAATGAATGAACATTTAAAACATAAGTATTTCCCGCAGTATATGTTTAATATTGGTGTTGGGTTACCCAGTTCCAGTCCCCCCAATCCCCCACCATATTTCCCCAGCTCTTTTCATCACCGTTTTATAGGAACTGTCTTTTAATTAGTTCATAAATTTCATGTGGAAAAGCTGCAACGCAATTTCTTCAGGTCTCCAATGTGTAACACCTTCCTTCTCACTCTTTTCATTTCCCTGGGATCTTTGGGATCTTAGGGGTCTTTCAATAAATCGTTCAATCCGGAAGTTTGTTGCGCTGGCAGACAAAAGAAGTGCCGCCCCTTTTGCTGCTCTAAGCGGCTTTTGTGTCCAAGAAAGGAAATAGAATTCCCCTCCCCTTCCTTCGGGGCTGAAAGAGATTCTCAGAGTCATTTTAATGGTTTCCGCTTTTTATGGCATTGCGCATTGCGGGCATTATTATTGGTAAAAAAAAAAAATTAATAGAAATTTAATTGGATGGAGGGCAGTGAGGGGTTATTTGCTGGGGGCCTCTATTGCGCATGCGCGCCTGCTTTTGTAGCTGTCGCTAATTGTTATAGCTCTCTGTCGTCGTCGTTCTTTATGGTTTCTTCACGCTCCGATCTTTTTTCTGTGGACGTGTGTGGGAGTAGGGGACTAAAGCGTGCTAATGCTTACATAATGCTTTGTTTTCGGGTTTATTTTATTGTTCTTTCCCCGCCCTCTTCTTCACGTCTCTGTACTACGTGAGGTAGGCCTAGTTTGGAGGAGGGGAAGAAAGTTGAGGACCTTGTAGGGGGGTCATAAATTATTATTTTAGGTTTCGTAATCCCAGGGAAAATAAAAATGATGAATAGTCCCTATTCTCACTCTCATTTTGATCCAGTTATTTTCTTTGGTTTAGTTTTATGACCTTTTTTTATGGTGGGAAAAGGGACGAGATGGGACCAGATAGTCTCCGATAAGTATACAATGTATTTGGGCTAAATAGGGATCATATGATCTAATTTGTTACCTTTTTTTCCTCTAGGAATCTCGGTTAATAGAAAAATATATTTTTTAGGGGAAGAAAGATATGAGAAAAAAGTATCTACCTATAAATCACTAAACTGCGAGTTTTTTGTTCGTTATATTCACTGAGTTTAAACAATTGTGATCCCATATATTTTTAATGGTTTACGCTTATCGCCTTAAATGGTTAAAACTACCTGTTGATTTCGATTAATACGTTAACAGCTTTTAGCAAAAAGCAAATCACAAACAAAATGATTAATGACCAAATAAATTTAGATATTACATGTGTCCAAGCTATTAAGTAATAATAAAAAGGTAGGTATTAAATTGATTGAATCAAATATTCTTCTTAAAAAAAAAGATAACTTCAAAAGCCACTTAAATTTATTATATACTTCAAGTGGTTGACCCCAATTGAAATTTATTTCCCTCTTCACAGCTCAAATCTTCCCATAAACATATAATGGTGGACCCACAACAAATTCGGTCTGAACAATCCACCCACTCATAAGATAACTTGTAATCTCCAAATATCACACCATATAGAGCACGCGTTGTCCATTCTTTAATTTGAAGTCAACCACCCACGTTAATTCAAAAGTTTTGGGAATATTGAATTATGGGTAGAGGGAGTTCTTTTAATAAAGCCATACAAAAACCGAAAAATCGAAAGTAGCCGGCCGGTTTTCGAAAAGAATTTCAGCAGCTCAAAATTAATGAAATGCCAGAGTCAACAAAAGAATCGAAAAGAATTAGAAATCAAACATTAGCATACCTGAATTTATTTCTCTTGATTCCTTTTGTGAGGTAAAAATATGTAAGTGGAGAGAGGGATGATGAAACAAAAATTTGTAGAAATGTTTAGTTTTGTTGATGAAGAATGTTTTTGGACCGCCTCCAGCCAGATGATAATTAAATATTTGTACATATGAACTTTACTAGGTTACGGGGCCAAAAAAAAAAAAAGAACAGACTCTTCTTGGGTTTCTATGTTTCGCTTTTGGCCAAAACTCCAAGAACTCGATGCTGGCTTTAAGATTAATGTTTCTCCGTACGCCGACTCTTGGTAAATTAGCATATTTCAACAATTTGCGTCTTGTTCTCCGTTAATGTGGATGTTGTAACTGCTCGCAGATCCCCTTTGAGATTTTGAGATTTCGAGGGCGTGGTAATGAGTTACCGCCGAAAGATTCTCGGTCTGCGCGATAAATTCGAAAGTTACCGAAACCATTTCGGGTTTCATTTGTTAGCTTAGTTTTTGTCCGTTTCTGTTAATTTACATGCATAAATAATTTGCACAAAAGTGTTTGCCGTTGCTGGCTGGGAGTTCCGCGCATGAAATGGCCAAGTTTATGGCTATCGACGGGCGGTCTCTGGGACTCGGAGACGTGGAGACTCACTCGTCGTCTACCCAGACTGTCGTAAAAATCAAATATGCGACGCAGACTTGACACAAATGATACCCATAAACCATAAGAACGTAAAGCCGAGAAATGGAAGTTGTATTCAATCGATTGAGGGATTGGCGAGAGCTATGGTTTCTCGATTTGGATTTGGCCAGGGAGTGTCTCCTATATTGTCTATTCAGGTTTGGTTTAATTCGCTTCGATTAGGCCCCGACCTGAATAAAATAATGATAAGAGACCTACAATGCTTTGGAGGTTCTACGGGGCCCATAAAATAATCTACATATTAATTTTGTTTTCTTCATTTTGTGCAGCTCAGCACATAATTAACCAGATTATAGGCCATTAGACCCCTGGGGATCGTGTTTGCGAGATGTAAAGAAAGCAAGCGAAATTCTTTAAATTTATTTATAGATCTTTGAACTTATAATCCACGATTAACCGTTTAATTTAATTATTTTATTATAGATTTTGGATTTTGGAAAAAAATATAAGTTTAGAGATTGTTTCTGGTTCTAATCAATATCTAACATATGGTTTTAGTGATGTTACATAATATCTTGAAATCAAATATTAACCTATTCCTTAAAAAATCTTTTAATATTTAAATGGGTTTTCGCTGCAGCTTGCATATAATTTTCCCATAAACCATAACAATTTCTCCCTTTCCTTTAACCCTCTCTTTCCATTACCAAACTGAAAATTATAATTCCCACAGCTGTTTACCAAGCTTCTGCTCTAGTTTGGAGCTTTTCATTAGGAAAAGAGCCGCTGCATTTGTATTCCCACCACACTCTTGACTTATCGCTTAACCTTCACTCACTTATAACCCTTCCTCCGACGGCTTTTGTTATATTTTCAGCTTTGTTTTTATTTTGCATTGTTAAGTTTTGGTGTGTGTTGCCTACTGTGCTACACATGGCTCATTACGCTTATGGCTAAAACATATACACAAGGGAGACGTGGGTGGCCTCTCTCCAAAATTAGAGTCAAATAGTTTTAGATTTCGGTCTATAATCGAGGGGTATGCATTTCAAGGGTATTAATTTCTTGGCTTATATTTTCCAAGAACTCCAGACAGAGTGTCACGTGCAACATAATCGTCTTTCGATGGTTACAAATCTTCCCAAGCCGGGCCCGTTGATAAATGGACTTTCAGACTTCGAGTCTCTTGAATGGCGGTGTGTGTGGATCCTTTTGTCTGGTGCCCATTCATTCATTCATTCACGAACATTTTCGCTCTTCCGCCAAAGTCTCTTTTATTTTTGTTTTTCTCGATTTAAAGTTGAAGTCATCTGTATGACTTAACGTCGACGCCGACAGCGCCGCTTGTCGTTTGTCATTCGATCCGGGCAGCGAAGGCGTTTGATATTTATTCGGTTTTCCCTGGTTTTTGTCGAGCAGCGTTTGAAAAACGATATATGTATACGAGGCATGGAGATGGAAACGTTACCTTGTGTATACCACGCGTTTTTTGGTGCGTGCAATGCAAATCCGCATCCAAATGCAATGGACCGTAGACCTGGGAGACTTTCAGTATCCCCCATACTTATTCTTATAACGTCGTGTGGGTGTGCAGGTTTTCTTGTCTCAGTTGTCATTTAATGTTGTAGGTTTCGCCTAGTTGTTGTGGGTGGTTAAAAAATATATTGAAAATGTATCCAAGTTAAAAAAATAAATAATTGTAAAATGGTCACAAACCAAAGTGGATGTTAGAGGTATGTACCTGACTTTAATTAATAGAGGCAGAGTTAAAGTCATAGGTCTACAAAATTTAAATAAAAAAACTTGTTCCTTGGTAAATTGTACTATAAATTTAAGACCATTAAGGGAGCTTACCAGAAATGATAAGACTAAGTTCCTACTTATTCAATATTTATACTTGTATATTAAAAAAGTATAACATGTGTATAAAATATATAAATGTTAATGTGTCAAAGGGGATACTTGTTTTAGTGGTTGCTTAAACTCTGGAGTACAACTATCCACCTCTTCCTAAAAGTAACTGGAATCATTGGTTATCATTTCGATGTGGTCGTATTCCCAGCTCTGTCCTATATATAGGAAATATTTCACTTCGATTCAGTACAAGTACAACCTTTTCATTACGAACTTCATTGTCTGGGCGCGCGGTCAGTTTTGGATTGTTGTTAAGTAAGTGTACTTAACCCACATGACTTGCGGTTTTCGCCTTTCTCAGCCTGGGTTAAGACTCAGTTTCTGGCTTTGGCTGTTGCCGTTGCTGTCATCACTCGAAAAGGCCAAAAAGCTGAAAGCAAAAAGCTGTCATTGCCTGCGATCTTGTGGTGGCCACAGTGCGTATATGTGATCGCAAAGAGATTTCTTAACCTTGAGTGACTTTGAGCGTTTCTCAACCATCCATCCATTTACACATATTTATTTATTTATCTTTCCCCCTTTGGCTTTACATTTATTAACCAATTTTTCTTGGCTGATTGTGTTTTTTGGGTTTATTAAATTACCGCTTGCACGTGTGCGTGTCTGCGTACTGCGTACTTGACTCCACGCTCATTTCCTTAATTAAACACTTGTTTCACGGTCCGCTGGGCAATCTTGCAAAGCGAATATGCCGATCCAAAACATATTCACGAAAAAAATGGCAAAGATTAGCAAAAAAATAAAACAAGTTGATGAAGCCCATTTGCAGAAATAATGATCGAACAGCAAAAAGTGATTATAACTTAAAGATTATGTAAAAACGATCAACAGCAATTTTGTATGGCTGGAAAACAGCTTATAACATTTTATTTTTAAATTGCTTCATCATTACATTTAAAAAGTTGTTGTAGCAAAAAAACCTAATGCTTCGAATTTGATTTATTATATTTAATGTTGGAAATTTGATATAAATTGCGTTTGTATTTATGCTTTTATTTTACTTTGTTACTCTTTTTGTAGGTAATGTTTTTTAAATTACTTTACCCATTTAATTTATTTATCTTATTTTATTTGTTAAAGTTTTGTAGATAAAATCACTAGTTTATAGTAAATATTTGAGCTGTAGTAGAAAATAAAAGTATAGTTTATGTATTATTAAAGAATAAGTATTTCACGTAAATTTCTTCACATTTTTCAATTTTAATAACTTTGTTCTTTTGCTGATTGTTTCATGTGTGCCGATAAAAGTGTTTGCCATAAAAAGTATTATTTATTCATATGTTAATTTGCATAATAAATAGGGATCCACTTCCTTTACATATCGTGCCACCAGTTGCGTGTAACTTTCAGTTTAACCCTTCAAGTGGTTTTCCATTAGCTTGGCTTGTATCTTGTGTCTTGTGGCTTGTATCTGGCGGTTGCCATCTATAACAAATAAATTCATGGCTAGACCCATTAAAAGCTTATTATGCTTTTTGTGTGCCACTCTTGTTTTATTGTCCATTGTCGAGTTAGGATCTTCTGGCACTGGGTTCCCAGCCCTCCAGCCGACGAAGACGAAGTCGAGGAAGCCACCCACTAAGCTGTGGGAAAAGTAATTTTCATAATTTTGCACTCCGACACCTTCACCTCCTCCTCCTCCTCCTCCTGCTCCTCCTCCTCCTCCTGTTCGAGAACCCAAAGAAGTGACTACTTATGTATATTATTCGAATGGCCCAGGGGGAAAGGAAATAAGTCTCGGCTCGTTATGAATTCAGATTTACATGGTGTTTGGGGTTGGGACTGTGAGCTGGAACCTCGAATTAAAAGGCCGCTAATTATGGCAATTTGTTATTTGCCAAACCGAACTGAGGCCAACGCCCATGATCTCCGCCTGCTTCGGTTTCTATTGCCGTTTTCTAAGCCATCAACAAGGGCAGCCATTAGCCAAATCAAAAGTTTATTACCAAAATAACCCAAAGAGAGAGAGGAAATAGGAATCTGTGGGCCATTAAAATGAAAAAAAATATTTAAATTATTCAAAATAAAATAAAAGAATAAATATGCCAAGTGCTAAGTGCGTAAAATATATATATTCATTGCCGAAGGCCAAACACGCTCTTACATTTATATTTATTTATTTTTTTTTATATTATTTTCCCCTTCACTCTTCTCGTTGGTTCCCTCTTGAGCTCTCTGGGCTTCAGGTACCAGGTGATGATTTGCTATTTGCTGGAAAGGGGACGTCGTTTCGGTTCGCCCAGGGTTAAGGAGGGGAGTTGGTAAAGGTTAAGTCGCAGTATGTGTACATGTGTCTACAAATTGAAGGCTTTTTATGGGAGTACCCTGCCAATGTTTGGCCCAGTTTGTGGGCTTATAAAGTTGGCTATAAATTAGGTGATTATTGAATTTAGTTTGGTATCTTATTACATAGTAACCAATGGTTTTTATTATAGACCAGGCTTTACTTATAAATTATGGGATGAATTTTTTTTACATTAAATAATTACAAACAAAGTTTCTTGACTAAAACTTGGTATAACTTTATTGGCCATTATCAGTAGTAATTTTTATGAAAAAGGTCAGATGACTCCTTAACTAAGTTATTAATTAAATGTTTATTTCCTACTCATTCGATTGCTAGAGTATCTCAAGTTCTTCTGCCGACATTCAACTTTAATATCACTCCTTCATCATTATTTGCTGCCCGCGAAGCTTTTCATTTGCTGTTTCCCCTTGTTTTCTCATGGCCCCAGCCGAAAAAAAAACGAAAAGGGAGATTCGCTGGCCGGGAATTGGGCTGAGGGGCAGTTGAGGGTTAAGTATTGGCATTTCCGACTGGGAGATTCAGACTCGTCTTCATTGAAATCGAGCTCAGACCCACAATCGCACTGGGGACTCAAGCTCAAACTGAGACTGGAGACTGGTGACTGCTCCGTGGAGGAGCCCAGTTTCAACTTGCACACGGCATGGCAATCAAAGCCAGTAAATCTACACCAAAAGCAACAATAGCCAGAGCCACAACAACAACAACAACAACAACGAGAGCAATATTTGTGCTCATTAAGCGTAACTGACACACGAAGTTTTTTTGTGTTTTTTGTATTTTTGTATTTTTGGAGGGTTTCTTCATTTCGCAAGTCGCCAAAAACTACGCCAACGGGACTGAGTTTTTTCTGGTAGAGGCTGTGACTCAAGATTTCGCCCCCTGGTCTCCATTCATTCTCCATTCTTCGCTCTTGTCTTCTGAAACTGAAAGAGAAGAGCTGCTGCTTCGGGTGCTGTTGCATTGTTTTGGATACCCTTTTAAAGGGTATGAACACTTTGATTGACATCCTAGAAAGGGTTTAAGCACAACATAACAAAGTCCCTTCTTTTTGAAATCTCTAGATATGTCGATGTTTATTTAAACTGACAAAAAATGTTGGATTATTAATTTAAAAATCAATATTTGATGCACACTTACTTAAACCATCTCTCAGCTATAACCTATTAAAAATATCCTTTGATCTTTTTTAGGAGCAATGTTTTTTTTATAAGAGAAGATCTCTTCTAAGAGTCGATATGTAAAATTCTATTTAATCCTGTATCTATACCTACGCTTTATTACAATGCTGCAAAATATCATTTATAATACAGAATTTTAAATTCTTGTTTCACATGGAATTTATTTTAATAATGAGTATGTAGAATGATGAATTTAAATATATATATTTCATAAAGGGTATTTCAATTATGACCCTTCTGCTATACTAATTCTCCACTTTTTCGCTTTGCATTTTCGTTTTGCTTTTGGCCAATTTCGGGCCCCCCAAACGGGCAGAGAGCGATTGCTATTATTTTGAGGTAATTCGATGATTTACAACTGTTGCCCCGTGTTTTGTAAGTTTTCTTTTCAGAATTCCACAGATCCCACTCGCTGTCCGACCGATCTTTATGTGTGTTTCAGTTTCGGATTCAGTTCCAGACTCTGGGTGCAACAATGAAGGGCCCAGCCTCGGCCAGGCCCTCGCTAAATTCCTTTGTTATTTTCGCAATTTTTCCCCCAGTCTTTTATTGTGTTTTTTCTGCTGTAATTCCTGCATACCCCAAAGATCTCAATGGGTTGTTTGGTGCACTGGGGAAGTGGTTGCCTTTGTGTAAATTCTTTCGCGGGCAACTTACATTTCACACCTGTTGTTGTCATTTCTCTTCTCCTGCTGTGAAGTTTACGTGCAAATAAGGGAAGTCCTCGGATGTTTGGCTGGCAAGTTGACAGCGTAAATAGCTCAAAAAAGGGGGAAGAGCCCCTAAAGTCTATGGCATATGTTAGCCCTCGGAGGGAACTGCATCCGATATGCAGATGTTCGCTTTGCTGAATTAAAATAAAATTGATTACTTACAGTTTAGTCTGAGACCATAACCTTAGACCTAGGGGCTTATTATGGTTTCAAGGGCAAACTCTTCATTTAAACAAGAGCATTAACTAAGGTTATAGTTGATAGGAAATGTTTTTGAAGCAATGATTAAATATTTCAAGCTAGATTTATTTAACAGGCTTTAAATGAATATAGTAAAAATTATATTATTATGAAGTTACATTGAAAAGTAGTGTGATAATTGCTTAATAAATTACTTGAGTTGTAAACTAATAATATTTATTGAAACTACGTTCTTCATAAAAAATTGCATTTAGAGTCAAATATAACACAGACAGAATGGTGTTTTTCATGCATAGCTTGTTTTTAACTTGAAGATTAATAATTTAATCATAAACTAGCTTGCATAGATAATCTACTATAAATTAAATGACCATCTAACGAACATAAACTATAGGCAGAACGCTTTTTTTTATGTTAAGCTTTGTGCTAAAGTCTTAAAAAAGATATAAAGCAAAGACCTCAGAATATACTATGAAAACAACTGTTTAGATCGTTCTGATGCAACACTAATCAACTCATTACAAGCAATCAAAGGAAAACGCCATTTAAGTACTCCACCAAATTACCATAATCATGTCAAGCTCCGAACTCTGCAACATTTCAATTTGCCTGCCCCAGAGAGCTGCCATCCATCAAAGCATGAACAATTTCACTTTCCAGATACAAATGCGGCGATATGCGATTCAGTGCATCGGGCTGGCTCTGTGGCTGGCTTTCGGTTTCCAAACCAGAAGCGGAAGCCTCCGTTTATGTCGACGCACACGAGTCGCCATCTGGTGATTAGACGCTTCAGCGCCAACCCATCCGATCTCATCCAGAAAGCAGAGACAACCTTATATTCCCTTCGTCACACGGAGAAAAATTAGTCACGTTTTAAAACTTTTTCCTTGCTAAAAATACTTTAAATATTTATGGTCAACCAGAAACTGAATTGAAAAATAGCTAAGGTGCTTAACCATAATTTATTATATTTTTGCTTGGCTTTAAAAACTTTTTCATGATCAGTACTTCTTAAGTATTTTTTTTGTTATGTTCAATATTTTTATATTTTTCAAGTTAAAAAACCTTAAAATATTATAAATATGATACTATGGTTTAAATTTAAAACCAACCAAAAACAGGAGTCTGAATCTCTTTTTTTTTTTTGTGTTTAACGTTTTAGAGATTCCTTTTTAAAAAAAAAAATTTTTTAAATTTCCGTATTTATGTAACAAATTTACATTAGAATGAAGTATCTATAAATGATGGATCCTCTTTTTTTTCTCTGTGTGCTGGCGACATTTCGGCGACGCTTCGTTGCCTTTTGCGGAGTACTCCGTGGCGAGGACGTGGATTTGTGTGTGCCCGCCTCGTGTGGCATGTCATGGCTCCAGTGGTGCGATAAATGCTCATTTCACTTTCTATCAGCGTCTCGCGGCAGTCTAATGGAGGTTTAATTATGCTACGCTGGCGGCGTGCCCTCGGCTGTCGCATAAATTACACCGAGCAATGCCTTGATTTATTGTTTGCCCCCAGATTTTTTTTTCCACTTTAATTTTTCGCTAATGCCTTGCCCGTTTTTTGTGCTATCTTGCAGTGACTTGACAATATGACTCCGAGGTCGTAGACTCCGGAAAATCAAGGAGAGGGGCGGCACAGGGAGAGACACCGAAACGAAACGACACAAGGCAAACAAGGAACCAACACGAAAATGTCCGGCAATCAACAACAGCAGCAGCAGCAACTACAACAACAGCAACAACAGCAGAAGTCATTAACCAACAACGCGACGGCAGCAACCACAAACGGAGCAACCACTTTGGGCCATAATTTGATAAAAATAAATAGCGTTGACAAAATAATAGGCAAAACCCAGGCAGCGACGCAGGCAATTAACAAACTTCAGCAGCAGCAGCAGAAGCAGCAGGTCCACCAGCGACGCTCTTTGTTACCAGCAACAGGAGGAGGAGGAGGAGGAGCAGCAGCAGCAACACCCCACCAGCAACACTCATCGCAGCAACAAAGCGGAACGCCAGCGTCGCAGTCCCCGGCCCAAAAGCAGCAGCAGCAATCACATCAACTACAGACAGTGGCCACAATCCACCAGCCGCACTCCACGCAGCAGCAGCAGCAGCAACACCACCAGACACTGACTTCCCGCCTGCCCATCCAGCAGCAATCTGTTAAGGAGTTGCCCAATCTTGCCCAGCAGCCGGCGCAGCAGCGTCGCAGCTTCCACTACCAGTTGCAACAGCATCATCAGCAGCAGCAGCAGCAATCTCTGCGCAGCCCGCAGCTAAAGGCCCCCGCCCCCGCCCACTCCATCCCGCCGAGGTACCAGCCACCCCCGCAGCCAGGAACTGGGATCTTGAAGCCCCACTTGCCTCTGAAGTATCCACCGGATATCCCGCAACTATCTAGCATCTACATACCCGACTCCATCAAGCAGCAGCAGCAGCAACAGCAGCAGTCGCGCTATCTGCCCCACCAGACGGCAGCGAAGGACATGCTGAAGTTTGTGCGCAAGCCGGACCAGGAGCACCCCTCGCCCAATGCCTCGGTCACGTCCAGCGGCACGGGGATACCCACTTCGAATGGAGGTGGCCGCCTAACTGCCGAGCAGAACCGCCAGCTGCAGTCGCTGGTGAACGAGCTGCGGGCCCTCAAGGAGCAGAATCAACGACTGCTGGACGACAACCAGGAGCTGAGGGACCTCTGCTGCTTCCTGGACGACGACCGCCAGAAGGGACGCAAGCTGGCCAGGGAGTGGCAGCGTTTCGGACGCTACACGGCCAGCGTGATGCGCCAGGAGGTGGCCGCCTACCAGGTAGGTTTCGGAGATTTCTTTACGTTCTTGATTTGAGTGTTTCCGATCTCCAAAATACTTAAAACTGTTTTCCTTTTGCAGAACAAACTACGTCAGCTGGATGATAAGCAGCAGGAGCTAATCACCGATAACCTGGAGCTCAAGGAGCTGTGCCTGTACTTGGACGAGGAGCGAGCCCATGTGGCGGCCAATGCGCTGTGCGCAGGCTGCGGAGCGGCCACCAGGAATGCCCTCCGAGATGACGGGGATGGGTCCAGCTCCAGCACCAATGCGGACGAGACCATCACCGCGCTGAGGAACTACGCAGAGCAGCGGCAACTACCCCAGGTGGGCAAATGGATGAATTCCCTTTGACAGAACCTGAAATAATAAAAACTATAACTTTTCTCCTGCCAGGATCTACGTCATGCCCACACGCTGAACGACCAGACGCTTCAGTATGTGCGATCGCTGGAGCGGCGCATCCAGCAGCTGGAGGAGGAGCGCACCACGCCTACGGCTCATCTGCAGCAGACGACGCCCACGCCGCAGGCCACGCCCACACCCACGACCGCAGCCACACCAACAGCACCAGCCAAATCAGCTCCCTCGCCCCACCAGCAACATCAGCAGCTGCAGCAGCAGCAGCAACATCAGCAGACCCAGCAGCAACAGCAGGACATTGTGGCCGCTGCAGCGGCAGCAGCTGCTGCTATCCAGCTTCCAGAGCCCATTGCTGGTCGTCCGGAGGCGGTGGTCCGTGCTCTCCAGGTGCTGGAGGTGCGGGAGCAGTTGGAACGCGATCGTCTGGGTAACTTAGCCGGCAGTGCCCTCGACCAGATGGACGACGGCGAGAAGGCGCTGGTGCGGGAGATGTGCAACGTGGTGTGGCGCAAACTGGAGGGCAGTCCACATGGACCTGCGGCCCTGGAGCCGCTCTAAGCCGAGGGCAACAGAAACGGAAGCAACCTGAACCGGGCTAACACCTAGACTCTAATGTTTAATGCTAACTTATGCCGTAATATTTAACCCTAACATTGTACAAAGTTCAAACCACAACACAACCTAAGCTTAAGCTACAGCAAAAGGCGAAAGAATACTCAAAAAATATTTGAAATACTCCAGCAACTGATTCGAGATAAAGAGTAATAAATTGTAATAAATCTATTGGGCTAGAAACTTGCTAGAAACGTAAGCGAAAATTTAAAGTACTTAATGGGTAACTGGTATCACATTTCTGACTTATTTTCGCTTATGTTATTTTACCAACTAAGCCGCGATTTTTACACTCTAAGATTCAGCTTCAAAATCGAGCTTTAACTGGTCTTAAAGCTAGACGATTTGGATGCGAATCGATGACTCCACAAAATCAAATAATCAACACAATTGTTAGTTATTTTCGATTTGGACCAACTTTATTTGGGATCACTCTTTTTAATTAGTTTTTAACTCTGCCGATCAGTTGATGGGGTATGCTCACAATTATTTTTGTACTTATTATAAACTTTGACTGTTATTTTTGAATGCCAAGAGGAAAGCTACTGTCCTCGTTGAAAAATTTGCTAACTCGAAATACAATGCAACAAATATTTCCATAAACATCAATGGGTTGTTAATTGGGATGCCTAAGAGGAGAATGTAGAACGCTGATTCACTGTTGCACCCGTTACATGCTTACATATCTGCGTTCTGTAATAAATCTAAGCGCATTACACGCTTTCTACTGCTGGACTGGACCTTACATGACCGCCTGCTCACTTACATATGTACGTTGGGGTTTGTCGAGACAAACGTAAATTACCGCAGAGCAGAGCAGAGCTGTTTAACCTGATTTCCTCGGCCAATTTGCCCATATCACGTTCATTCAGAAAGATCGCTGCTCGCTGGTCGCGGGACAGGATGATGCGGCAAGAAACTGCACGAAATGAAATGCAAGCCAACCCACTTTTGGCCGTTCTTTCCCGTTCTCCCGCTTTTGTGGATCTTCCACTGCCAGCTAATTCATGCATCACATTATCCGCGCTTTTGGTCGCGCCTCAGAACTCGCAACTCGGAACTCGGAGCTGCGAGGCGCGAACATGTGAGTCTCAACTCTTCTGTCATTAAATATGCAACCTTTCTTTGTTTTGCCTTCATTGTGTTCCTCCGTTCGATGGTGCGGATTGGCCTAAACGGATAAGAATCAGTTGAAAGGCGTGCGAAAAGAATTTGGGCAGGAGGAGGAGGTGCGAGATGTGAGGGAATTGTGGATTTTTATAAACAATTTATATAGGTATGTAGGTACTTTAGCAACTGAAAAACTAAGGGGGTATAAAATATAAATTAAATTAAAGAGTGAATACTATTTTGTACAACAAAAAAATGTGGTGTACGCTGAATGTCGTGATTTGTGCCCATGATCCCTTCTTCGTCAACGCGTAAGTGAAACCAAGACCCTTCCTTCAAAGTTTATAAACATAACTTTAATGTGCTTTACTACCTTTAAAATGACCTTTAAAAACCTACCACTTCTGGATCTTAACAGCTAAAGATAGTTTTTGGTGACCCCGATTCTTAACTTCTTAACTAAAATCGTAGTTTAACCATCTAAAAACCTCTCCAAAATCTTTAAAGTGACATGGTATACACAAAAGCAAACCAATAAAGACTTTTAATATTAGATTAACCTATGGGTACAAAGTTATAGAATAAATATATGTACTAGCTGTACCTACTATTTGTTTACAGCAAGCTTCCACGATATTCTGCTCATTCAGGTGGGATGTCCGCTCTCAATACTTGACACACTTTGGAGACCCCCAATCTAAATGGAACATTACACCGCCGAAAATAGCAAATAAGCGGAGATTATAGGAGAGAAACCAGTGAGAAAAGCAGTTCCAGACCGCCAGACAACCGCACAGTCACCAGATCCAGCATCCAACAGCCAACAGCATCTGCGCATCTCGGGGCGCACTTTTCATCCAACTTCGCAGCGAAACGCACGCGCGACAGAAACAATCGGAGTGTGCTAAAAGAAGAAGGAATCACATGGCATGGACGTGGACATGGACATGGAAGCCATAAAAATGCTGTCGTCGCGCCAAGACACCAACTCGAAGTCCGATTGCAAAGCAATTGCGATATTACGACCCAACAAAAACAGCAGTGTCAGCCAGAAGAGCAGCGCCAGAAAAAAGAAAGTTATGGGAGCCGGTTGTGGCCATGGCCACCTGCTGCCTTCCCTCTTCGCTGCACTTTGCATACTGATCTTCCAGCTGAGCATCACCCAGCCAGTGCGCTCCATGTCGTCGCCGGCCAACGAGACGGCCTGGCCACCCATGCGGCATTACGATATCTGGGACGACCACTTGGGCGAGCCTGGCGATCGGGAGGAGGAGCAGTCGTTTGCGGAGGAGGCGGACTTTAAACTGCAAACGGAAGTGAAGGAGGAACTGGGCGTAGAGATGCCGCAGCAGGACATCTCTGAACAGACATTAAATCAGTCGAGCAGCAGACAAGGAAAGGGTGAGTTTAGATAAGGTTTAAAATTGTTAAACATTAAAAGTTAGTTTCATACAAATAAAAACAAATTTATCACGATTTCTTTAAGGTTTACTTAAACTTTTTTTTAAATTCAACATGCAAGAAAGTAAAAAATAATTTACGTTTCATTGATTAAAATTGTTTATTTCAAACTCGTTCTCTCTTAAAATAACAAAATATTTATTTTTTAAATATATGCAGTTAAAAATTTCAAGTTATACAACTATACGAATTTACCTAAATTATTTCAATATTTACGTAGCATTATTTAACTAATCAATTATTCATATTTAATTAAATTACTTTAAATTTCAATTTTAAAAAATTATTGTTCAACATGAAAATTATCTTGATCCTTACAAAGTCTTCGCACCTAATCTGTAAAAATAATTCTTTGGCTCCAAACCAGTAATTCACCTGTTCCCAGTCCCTGTGGATGGTGACTGCATGTCCGACGATGGTCGGCGGTTGGGCAATTGCTTGAACGCCTACGAGTGTCGCCAGAAGGACGGACAGGCGAGGGGCGAGTGCGCCATGGGATTCGGGGTGTGCTGCGTGTTCATGGCCAGCTGCAACGCCACCATCGCCCACAACATCACCTACATTGTGTCACCAGGATTCCCCAGCTTCATGCCCAGCAACTTCAGCAAGTGCAGCCTGCGGGTGAAGATGATGAGCGACGAGATCAGCCAGGTGCGGATCGACTTCCATCACTTTACATTGAGCCAGCCGAATCGAAGGACTGGCGTCTGCGAGGGAGATGTCTTCAGAATAGGCGGAGGACCTGGGGGAAGCTTCTCACTTTGCGGGCAGAACAGTGGACAGCATTGTGGGTATATCGGAGATTTAGTGGATACATACTCATTGCTATCATCCTTTAGTGTACTACGATGTGGGGGCTCGTGCTTCGCCACGACAATCCACCCTCTATGGGAGCCTTCGTCCCGTGGGTGCGGGTAATAGCAGCAGCAACTCCACACCCACGGGAGATCGCTTCATCGACATCAGTCTCGATCTGTCCAATCGTATGCTGCCCCTCCGCATTTGGGAGATGAGCGTGGTCCAGATCCCATTTGCTCAACGAGCTCCTGCGGGTTGTCTGCAGTATCACACCGGAACGGAGGGCATCATGCAGACCTTTAACTTTGCCGAAAACGGCCGACACTTGGCGAATCAGAACTACCGGATTTGTGTGCGCCAGGAGCTGGACATGTGCTCGATTATGTACCAGCCATGCGACGAGCAGTCCTTCCGGATTGGCGGTGGAGGACAAATGGCCACACGTGCTGGTGAGGCTGGAGCTCAGGCAACAGCAACTACTGCGAGTCCCGCTTTGGCTCAATCGGATGTTGCAGGTGCACCAGCAACATCAGCTAATCCAGCAATGCAGACAACGGCAGCTCCAACCTCTAGTACCCTCATGCAGATGCTGGCCAACGTGGCCAACTCCACCACCACCACTCTGATGTCCATGATGACGGGGAACTCCACGGCAGCTTCTTCAGCATCACCTGCAAGCAGTAGCAGCAGCAGCACAGCTGCAATGAGCACAACGACTACGTCCACCACTCCCACCCCACTCCGTTCTAGTACAGCGTCCTCCACCTCCTCAGAAGCACCTGCATCCTCGCCAGCCAGCGACGACGTGGAGGGTTCGGGGGGCGAGGACGGGGAAGTCAGCGATGATGACGACGACGGTGGGTTTCTGTTCTTCAGGAGTCGCCCCACCACTGAGGAGCCGGGTGTTTCCCGACGCCCACGTCCCAGTGGAGGCTTCGACATCATGGGCATCATTCGCAATGCCCTCGATTTGCCGCTGAAGTGGCGACGTCGCGAGGCTCGCCAGTTCTTCAGCACCTGCGCGGACAGAATAACCATGCCGTGCATCATAGAGGACTTTATAGGCACCGGGCTGGGTCCTCTGCCTGGCTGCGAGCCCGTCCACTGTGGCGCCCAGTTCTGCTCCTCTGGAGCATGGCCCTGTCGCATCGAGAGCACGGTGACTCCCTTCTACATAGGCGTCCATTTCGGCAACGGAATGGGAGCGGGCAAGGCGAATGCTGAGGACAATGTGGGAGCCTGTCTGCGCTTCTCCCAGGTGCAGTGCATGTAAGGATTTAATGGGCTTTCCACTTACATTTCGTTTAAGAAAATAGTAAGTGGGGTTAGAATTGATAATCTCTGAAACATAAAATTAAGTTACCGACCTGAATCCAATTCATTTATTTATATACCAGCCTTTTTCTAATTTAATTTTTTGGAAATAAGCTTTCACAAATACATTCGTTAAACTATTAATATATAGTACAAATACAGACTATGTTAGTAGTGCCCCGCTTTCCTTAATTTTTGAGTTGGGTCCATGGTGACATGCCGTGTAAAAAAATATTGGTATGTACATGATGGGTGCGGTGATATTGGACAAGTTTCTTCAACTTATTCGAGTTGAGTTAAGTGTACATTTGAGATATAGTTAGACCCAATACTTATTGTTACTTAATACAAGCACAGTGGCGATAATCGGAGTATTCTAAGCTATCTTATACAGCAGTGAGCCTTTTTTGATTTGTTCGTTTGTTAGTATTTCCGGATGAGATTACCAATCAGTTTGTGTAAATAAAAGTTGCAATCGGACGAATCGCAAATAAAAGTGTTAATTTCTTTACTTGCTGTTCGACTTGTGTGCGAGCTTGAGCTGTGCTAAGGATGTGTGCGTTTGGATAAGCTGTTATCTCTTGGAATGCGGGTTGCAAAAAAGCAAACAGAAAGCAATGCAAAAGTAATGCCACCTAATAAAAACGATGACTCTTTGGTTGCAGCGGGAAACATACATATACAACAGACTCGAGCTGGAGAACCCTGGGCTCGACGGATCTAGAAATACTCGCCCGCCGCCTTGTAGGCCCGCGGGCAGTTTTGTTCGGCGTACTGGGCGTAGGCACCTTTCGAGCCTTGTTTGATCGGCAGCTTGCTTGAGTGCTTGTTCCACACATGCACCACATACGAGTCCTTGCAGCGGGCCAGCGTTTCCTCCAGTTTATCCGGCTCGAAGAAGTCGCGCCACTGTTTCCAGGGAACGGCGTAGAAGGCTCCCCGCCCGAAAACCTTAAATCCCAGACAGCGCTTCCGATCCTCCTGCATCAGCGCAATGTCCTTGGTGCCGCAGATCTTCTGGGCCACGCGCGTTATAACCCCAGGTCCGTTGTTGCCCCAGTCGCGGCCATCGAAGTTGTGCTGAAAGTCCCGCAGACAGGATTCGGCGATCTCATGGCCAAAGCCAGTTGCTGCCAGGCTCATCACCCCAGCGGCCAGGTGGGTGTTGGACTCAGCTCCCGTGTAGTTGGGCGGCACCTCCTCCATGTTGCGTAGCACCACCACATCCATGTCCAGGTAGAGGCCGCCATAGCGATACAGGGTGAGATAGCGCAGAAAGTCCGATATGTGCGAGAACAAGTAGCTGGAAAAAAAAGTCAGGAAAGGCTAATAAATTATAAGGATAGTGTCCGAGCTCACCTGGAGCGGAACAAGCGGCCGTCCTTGAGCCATTCCTCGATAGGCGTGCCGGCAGCATAGCTCCAGAGATTCAGTCGCCGCAGATGTACATTGCCGTAGCTGAGCACAGCGTCGACCAGTGGCTGCGGATTGCTGTTGTTGCGTCCGCCGGTGTAGGTGGGGCCGGCGAACAAGACGAACACTTGAAAATTCGGATTATGCAACGCCGCGGACTCTATTGCGCAGGCCTGGCGGGCGGTGAGCTCCAGCATCTTGTACTGCTTGTTCTCGGCCTGGTGACAGCTGGTCTCGTGGAAAAAGATGCTCCGTCCGGGCGTGGGCTTTGGCTCCGCCTGGAGGACATCCTCCAGAGGAACTGGATCACCTTCTCCGCCCGGCATCTGAGTCGCCATCTGCTGGCCGTCCATGAAGCAGAGCTGGAAGTCATTTTGCCAGGTGAACGAGTACAGAATGCCGCCAACAAGCACCAGGATCAGGACTCCGAACAGAAAGCGCAGCCTTCCGTTGTGGAAAAAGCGCGCCACCAACATGGGCAGGCGCAGGAGCATGGCTGGAGCTGGAGATAAGAACTTTAGGGGTCAACTTCCGCTGGCTAACTGCTACTCACATCTGACCGCGACTACTTTCGCATCGCCTGCATGTTTGATGGGCGCTCAGATGAGATGATAAGCCAGGCAATTAAAGTGTTTTCCTCCAAACCAATGGCCACAACAAAGCTACAAATCAGTGTTGCCAACTCTTCAGGTCATAAAAGAGCTAAACTGACCTTTGAAAAAAGCTAGAAAAAGCCAGAAAATTTAAATTTTACCAAAAAAATAACGCTTAAGTAGTCAAAGGACTTTTTAGGCATACTGCAGGCACTTCATAGTTATGACAACATTTATTTACCCGGCGTAGTCCATTAAATTGGAACATTTTATAAGGCGGACGATCTTTTGCGAGATGTTTTGAAAAAGCTAAAGTAACGTCAACATTGCTTGGTAAAAAGCTATCATTTCCGCTAGCCGCTAGATCACAATTTATCCCGCATGTAGATTTGAAAACCGCCTGATCTAGCCGTGAAAAGGCTAAATTGGGAATGCTGGTGAATACTCCCTTTGGTATTTTTTCAGTATTTCTTAGCACACTTGGAGTACTTTTTAGCAAGCCCAACGGTATAAGATAGCGCGGTCACACCACAGTTGAAAGCGGCATTTGCTGTGAAATTTTACCTTTTTTTTCAATTAAATCGAAGGCAACGTGTATTGGCCGGCGCAGCAACTGCAACGCAACGACCGGTAGACGCCCGTTACACCCACCACCGTTACAATATAGCAAAATAGTGAAATGAATGTTCCTCCTAGCGTGGGCAATGGAGGAGCGCCGCCGGGCAGGGGCATGGGTTACACGCCGCCGGCTGCCATTGTACCGCAGTTTCCGCCGCCCGGATTCGCAGCCCCGCCCCCTCCCGAGCTGGCAGCCGCCTTCGGCGTGCTGGCCACCAACACAGAGTGGACGGAGCACAAGGCGCCGGACGGAAGGCCCTACTACTACAACCAGAACACCAAGCAGAGCTCGTGGGAGAAGCCCGAGGCCCTGATGACGCCCGCGGAGCTGTTGCACAACCAGTGCCCCTGGAAGGAGTACCGCTCGGACACGGGCAAGGTGTACTACCACAACGTGGCCACCAAGGAGACCTGCTGGGAGCCGCCGCCGGAGTACGTGGACATGAAAGCCAAGGCGAAGGCAGAGGAGTGAGTGGATTGAAGGGTGCTTATAATTTATCATTTACTCATATCACGTACCTGTTTTCTTAGAGCTGCTGCTGCCGCTAAGGCTGTGGCAGCCATGACATCCTCCAGCTTGGCGGGAATGGTTCCACACGCTGCTCTGGCCAATATCCTGCCTGCTGCTTTGCCCGCTGTTCCCAGGATACCCACGCCGGAGATTCACTCGCCCCTGACGCCCAGTAGCAACGAGAATTCGTCCTCTGCGATGGACCAGGCCATGGCAGCCACCTTGGCCTCCATTGAGGTTCCCCAACAGAATGGTGATTGTAATTGCCCTACTCTAAGTTCCCTTACTTATTTTTCCTTAAATTTTCTCCAGCTAAAAAAGACGACAAGTCGGACAGCACTGTGGTGTTTAAGGACAAGCGCGAGGCCATCGAGTCCTTCAAGGAGCTGCTGCGGGATCGCAACGTGCCCTCAAACTCCAACTGGGACCAGTGCGTAAAGATAATCTCGAAGGACCCGCGCTACGCCGCCTTCAAGAACCTCAACGAGCGGAAGCAGACTTTCAATGCCTACAAAACGCAGAAGATCAAGGACGAGCGCGAGGAGTCGCGCCTGAAGGCCAAGAAGGCGAAGGAGGACCTAGAGCAGTTCCTCATGTCCAGCGACAAAATGAACTCGCAGATGAAATACTTCCGATGCGAAGAGGTGTTTGCCGGGACGCGGACTTGGACGGTGGTGCCAGAGCCGGATCGCCGGGATATATACGAGGATTGTATATTTAATCTGGCCAAACGGGAGAAGGAAGAAGCGCGGCTGCTGAAGAAGCGCAACATGAAAGTATTGGGTGAGCTACTTGAGTCCATGACGTCGATTAATCATGCCACCACCTGGTCAGAGGCTCAAGTCATGCTTCTGGACAACGCGGCGTTCAAGAATGATGTGACTCTGCTGGGGATGGACAAGGAGGATGCCCTTATTGTTTTCGAGGAACACATTCGTACCCTGGAAAAGGAAGAAGACGAGGAACGCGAGCGGGAAAAGAAGCGGATGAAGCGACAGCAGCGCAAAAACAGGGACTCTTTTCTCGCACTCCTGGATTCGCTGCACGAAGAGGGCAAGCTCACTTCCATGTCGCTGTGGGTGGAGCTGTATCCCATCATATCCGCCGATCTGCGATTCTCCGCCATGCTTGGCCAGAACGGGTCCACACCTCTGGACCTTTTTAAATTCTATGTGGAGAACCTGAAGGCCCGTTTCCATGACGAGAAGAAAATCATTCGGGAAATCCTCAAAGAAAAGGTATTTGCGGTCCAGGCGAAGACGTCCTTCGAGGACTTTGCCACGGTTGTGTGCGAGGATAAACGGTCGGCCAGCCTGGATGCGGGTAATGTTAAGCTCACATACAACTCCCTGCTGGAGAAGGTAATTATCGACTAAGGAAATAGTGATTGTCAAACAAAATCTTATTAAATTATTGATTTCAGGCGGAGGCGATTGAAAAGGAGCGACTGAAGGAGGAGGTGCGTCGACTGCGAAAGCTGGAAAACGAGATAAAGAACGAGTGGCTGGAGGCCAACGTCTCAGTGGCCGAGCCCTACGAAAGTGCAAGGAAACTAGTGGAGCACCTGGAAGCATTTGTCCTTTATGAAAAGGAAATTGGCGTGGAAAAGATCTGGGAGGACTTTATTAAGGAAAGTGAGGATGCGTGCAGCCATCACCACTCGCGGTCACGCAAATCGAAGAAGAACAAGAAGCACAAAAAACGAGTGCGGTCCACGTCGAGATCAGACATTGAGAACGAGCAGGTTGAAGTGGAGAAATCCAAGCGAAGACGCTCCAAATCGCGATCGGTAAGTCAGCAAATAATTTAGTCATTAAATACCAGAAGTAATATTATTCCCCTAACAGCATTCCCTAAGCTCGATTGGCAGCATTGAGAGCGAAAAGTTGCTGAAGAAGAAAAAGAAGCGCAAGAACAAACTGCGAGGAGTACGTAGCAAGTCCACTCCTATTCAAGAACCAAGAGATCTAACCTGGCTTACATTTCAGTCCTCCTGCGAGTCGGAATTGGCGGGCACCCAGTCGCCCGGCACCCAAGCACTCCTGCAGAACGACTCCAACTCGCACTCGCCGGCCAAGAAAAAGAAGAAAGAGAAACGGACCAAGAAGGACAAGGATGGCAAGCGCCACAACAAACACAACCGCTCCGGCACGCCCCTCAGTCCTGCCCAGTCCCTGGAGTCGGCGGGATCGCGCAACGAGGAGTTGACGTTAAGTGACGGCGAGCTGGAATCGAAGCGAGCGGCCCTGCTGGCGCAATTAAGCGAACAGCTCGACGAGTGACCAGCCGTCGGGCGTGGTCCGTACCCGGCATAGACAGCGTGTGGCACACTCCAGCTCCAGCTCAGCTAAATGCGGGGCAGGAGCAGCAGCTGGCCTTGGACTCAGTTGCTGGCCAAGTTCTCCCCAGTCCTTGCCTTCCACTGCACTCCGCTTCGCTTCGTTAAGATAAAGTCCTGGCCCCAGCACAAGCCGCACAGCAAACCCTACTGTAATTTTTAGTCGCGATAAGTTTCAATGTATAAATGAGAATTAAAGCTAACAAGTCAAGTTTTAAGTTATACACAAAAGATTTTGAGTCTCTAGTTCAGAATAAATGAAACAGGAACGTAATTGCACGAACAAACTGTTTGATTGCGCGACATATTTTGTGGGAGCTTTTTTTGCAGTATGATTTTAATTTAAACGAATTTAATTTTACTCAAAATCGAGTTTACACAGCGGAATATGAGGGTTCATAAACGAACGTAAAAACGTTTAAATTTAAGTTGCAAATTAGATTATTTTCAATTACTTTTCAATTGAAACGAAACATTACCTTAGTTTTTACTATGTTTAATGACATTCTCGACTTGAATCTGTCCGACAAACGCACAAATGGAAAATTAGTTTTCTTGCTGTTAAATTAAAACTTGAACTCCTTGTACTTCTTTGTGGTCTTGGCCGGATCCGTCTGCTGTCGCTTGCGCTTCGATTTTTGTCGCGCCACATGCTCGGCCAACATGTCCGACAGATCCTCCTTCTGCAGGTGATTCTGCTGCTCGCGCATCTGCTGCTCATAGCGCTGGGCCATTGCGTCGTTGTCCATGTCCAGTTCGCTGGGATCCAGCGCCAATTCCACGATGCCCTCGCGATCTGTGGTAGAGCGAACTGGAGGCTGCTTGTTGGCCCCACTGCCGCTGACATCGTACACATGTGTTGATCCCATCATGGAGGCGCCTATGCGGTCTGTGCGCTTCTCAGGCAGCACTTGGTATAGCACGGGGGTTTCATTGCTAGGGAAAAGATTAATATAATTAGCTGGGTTCTTGTCTGAGATATCCTGTTTAACTTACTCCTCCATCTCGGCTTCGATTTTCTTTTTGCGAAGCTCGATGTTCTCGGGCGTTTCCATGCCAGCTGGGACACTGGTAAGTCCAGAGGGTGTTACCAGTCCCTCCACTGGAGTAACCAGGCCAGTCTCATCCTGCTGATCGCCCAGGTCCTCGCCATCTTCCTCCTCTTCTTCGGAAGACTCTTCGGACTCCGACTCCAGTTCGCCCCATTGATTGCGCTCAATGTCTGCTTCGTCGATGCCGTTCTGTAAAAAGCACACAAAATATTATATTTATATCAGGCAGAGGAGTGTGCTACTTACATCCAAGTCCAATATGTTGGTTCCAAACACATCACCGTACAGCGGCTTGCCGTTTTCATCCACAGGAGGCTTGCCCCAGCCTCCTGCATGATAACCGAACGAAGTTCCGTCCGGGATGGGCGCGTTAAGGCCGGGAATTTTAAGATTCGGATACGATGGCGGCGGCCCGTAGCGCTGCTGGGCAATCAGCCAGGGCGGCGGAATCTTGTGCGAGTTGGGACCCACGGGCATGCCCAATGCGATGCGCAGTTCCTCGGAAAGATCTCCCGGCTTCTTCTCCTTCAAGCGCGTCTCGAACTCCTTGCCCTCGTAGTAGAGATCGCCGTGAATGGTCATGCGGGGTTTGGTCTGCCACTTGAAAAAGGCGTCGTGCAGTTTCTGGTAGTCAATGTCGATCTTGCCCATCTTGGGACGGACGCGCTCCCGCATCTTTGCCTTGAGGGTCTTAGCGTCCTCGCGCTCCTGCAGTGACTCGCGCATCTCCATGATGCCCGTCTTTTTGATAAAGGCGGGAAGGTCGAACGGAGGCTTTTCGATGCCCCTCTTGCCCTGCAGATATTTTCGTTTGAAGCACCAGTGCCGCGGTACCTGCACTGTATTCCTATAGGCCTTCAGTTGGACCAACAGCTTGGGATCTCTGGCTGTCACATCATGCATCTCCACCACATCGGGTCGTGATACCAACTGCTTGAGCTCCGCCACACTCAGACGGGTTAGTTTCTTGAGCTTTCGCTTGGACAGCTTCTCCTTGTCCTCCTTGTGCTCGTCATCTTCGTCATTATCGTCGTCTTCGTCCTCGAGGAGCTTGTCGGCCGCCTTCTTGTCCTTAGACAGTGACTCTGAGTCCAGAGAAGACTTGTCCTTTTCCGCAGGCTTTGGTTTGTTTTCCAGCTTAAAGATTTCGAAGACACGATAGAATTGGCGGTACATCGGAGCCAAATCTGCAATGGTTATCTTTTCGGGCACGTATCTGTGGGGGAGATTGGAATTATAGGGTGCAATGGTATAGGGTTAGTGTAAGGACTCACTCTATGGTCACTTCCTCTTCATTGGCCTCCGCTGCCTTCTTTTCCTTCTCTTTTTCATCACTGCGGTCCTTTCTTCTCTTGCTGCGGCTGTCTTTGTGTTTGTCCTTCTTCTCCTTTTCCTTCTCGACGTGCTCATCATCGCTGCCTGGGGCCTTGGCCTCCTCCGTCGGCTGATCTTGGGTCTCATGCTCCTCCGCCTGGGCCAACTGCTGCTGCCGCTCGTACTCCAGCTGGTGGCGAATCTTCTTGTTCTGCTTCTTGCGCTTCTTCTTCTTTTTGTTCCTCTCCGCCTTGCTTTGCTTCCCAGGCTTTCCGCCCCCAGTGCCGTTTACCTGGTTCTCCGCGTCGTCGTCGCTGTCCTCGCCCACATCCGCATCGTCACCGTCCTGTGCTGCCCCCCCGCTGCCGCCCTGCGAATCGGCGTCCACAATGAACTCGGCCGCCCGCTGATCCTTCAGGGCCAGCACGTCCTCCAGGGCCTTGGGCAACACTAGCTCAGCGGCCGACTTCTCGGCATCCGCATCCACACCATCCTCAGCAACTTCGCCGGTGGCACTTCCATTCCCATTGCCGTTCTCACTCCCATTCGCCGCCGCATTTTCGTGGTCGAAGCGGATGGACATCAGCGGCGTGGGCTGGCCGCCCTGGAAAGAGGCGCGTTTAATGGAGGACTTGCCGGTTGTGCAACAAACTTACCTCATTGTTTAACTGGTCCGCCATGAATTAAATAAATTAATAAACATTCACAAAACCACCAGCGAAAAAAACACTTCCCAGTGGTGGGCGAAAAGAAATAAGTGGGCCTTATCGATAGGTTATCGATGAACGCGCAGAAAATAACCAAGTTGGCACCTCTTGACCACCGGGTGACCACAGTAAAAAAGCGTGGTTTGTGCCGACAGCTGATTTTGTATCAATTTTAGTTTGCAAAGGTAAATACAAACAGTTAATTAATAAATTACTGAAAAACTTCATTATGTATTAATTATTATAGTGCAACATTTCTTAAATTTGCTCAACTTCAAGGAATCACACACCTCATAGGGTGACTCAGGCCTCTAAAAATGTTTAAATTTAATTTTGAAGTGGAAGCGGAATCTTCTGAAGACCCTGGAGTCGTTAAAAGTCCCTTCGTTGAAGAAACAGAAAAGGATACCGGAGAACCTGATTCGGAAAGCACAAAGGATGTAGACTGGTACCCGGCGGAGAAAGTTAAGCCAATAGAAAACCTAATAGCCACCCTAGATTTCTACGAGCTGAATGCAAAGGAAATGGAAGTGGGAAAGACAACCATAAGACACCTAGTAGCCGGATTTCTGCTGGATGACATTAAAAACCAAACACACCTAGAGAACCTCGATATTAGAAAGTCTGAGGAAAATCATTCGGATCTAATTGCCGGTGTCTACGAGGGTGGTGCTAAAATATGGGAGTGCACAGACGATTTACTACTTTATCTGTCCGAAAAGCATGAGGACACCTTCTGGAAGGACAAAAGGGTACTTGATTTGGGCTGTGGATCTGGATTGCTGGGGATATATGCCATGAAACTCGGTGCACGCGTCGATTTTCAAGACTATGTGAGCATAAAATTAACATTTTAATTATAATTCATTAATGGAGTATATTTTTAGAACAAAGATGTTTTGGAATACATCACTTTTCCGAACATCCTGCTTAATGTGGACGAATCGCTAAGTGACGATGAAAAGTTGGAGTTTTTGGATAAAAAGACAGGCTTATATTCCGGAGACTGGTCCCATTTCGCTCTTCTGACGAAGGAGGAGGAGAAATACGATGTTATACTTACCTCAGAGACAATCTACAACATTGAAAATCAGCAAAAACTGTTGGAAACCCTTGCCGGCCGTCTGAAAACGAATGGAATCGTTATGGTGGCTGCCAAATCTCATTACTTTGGAGTGGGCGGTGGCCTAGAACAATTTGCGGAAAAGATAAAGCAAGCAAATGTTTTTCAAAGTGAAAGTGTCTGGCAGGCAGACGAAAATTTAAAGAGGGGAATTTTGCAATTAAAATTTAAATAAATCGAATGTTAAATATATTGAAAACCAGTTGGCAACCCTCAGAGCGCGAGGCACCCTGTCACAGGGTGACGTCCGTCAGCTGAGTTTTTTGTTGTTTTTTGGACGAGACTGTGTGAGTACTTTTCGTGAGTACGATAAAATAAATAATATGGCCCACCCGGCACAGATAATTTGTTTAACATGTTCCTCCAGTCTGCCCATAGGGTGTGCACTAATCTTATCTAAACTGTTTCCGTACACGCTGCCCGGAACTCCTTAAAAAAACCTCTTCACCAATCGAACCGCTGGTCTAATCGATGTCCGCCGGCTTCGTTGATTTTGTGACTGCAGCCCGGCGATCGGAGGAGGAAGAGGTCAGGTCGGAGACGAAAAGGACTCTCTGCTGCTGTGAGTACGTCGCGGACAAGGGTCAACAATCGCACATCCTGGGATGCTGTTGTAACTGCGAGGACTTCGACTTAGTGTGCACAAGGTGGGAAAACAAAGACAAGGCGCACTGAAAATTCCTTCAAAACCTGGTTGCTCTCGCCCAGACTCGTCACCTGCCGCCCCATTGATCGGAGGAACATAGACGGCATGCTGATCGCCTTCCAGGACCGCCTGCGACTGCCATGGCGCGGGGGAGCCAAGCGAGTCTCCCCTGCAGCTGTGGCTCCTGCCTTCATTGTGCCACTCATGCTGGGATTGGCCACGCTAAACTCCAAGACCGCGGTGGTGCTTCTGCTCACTCTGGTGGGCTTCACCTGCTGGGGAATGCAGCTGGCCAAGCGCACGGCCACGCGGACCAACTTCTTTCTGAGCTGGGTGGTCTTCTCCGTGCTCTACATGATCATCATCTTTGAGTTCCAGGTGCCACTGCTGGAGCTGGCCCCAGAGGAGAACTACGCCCTGATGTTCTTCTCCTGTGCCGCCCTGTACTGTCTGTACTCCACAAAGGTGCTGGCCCCTTTGAACCTAGTCTCCGCTCAGTATGGAACTACGCCCAAGGACGAGTTGCCTGGCATCGCGGAGGCTTCTAGTGGTGAGGAGCAGGCAGAGGCCCAGACCACGCTCCAGATGGAGAGCGTGCTGAGCCTAGAGGACGATGACGAGGTAGTGGATATGGAGACAGCAGAGAGGTCGGGTCTGATGCACGGGCAGCCAAACATCTGCGAGATCTGCCGGAAGGTGACTCCTAGGCGGGCCTACCACTGTCCCGTCTGCGGCACCTGCGTGAAGAGGCGGGATCACCACAGCTACTGGCTCAACTGCTGCATCGGGGAGCGTAACTACGTGTGGTACATAGTCGGACTGGGTCTGTCGGAGATCGCACTGCTGCTGGGCGCTAACCTGACCCTCACTTCGATTTGCCATCCGTTCATGGTGGTGCGTCCTTTAGGTTATCCTGTGCTGCTGCCCGATGACTGCAGCGAGGTGTTCGAAGGCTTTGAGTGAGTAGAACCTGCTCCGCTTGGTGGTCATCATTTAACCCTTTTTTGAACACCCTATCAGGCTTGGAATCTCCTTTGTGGTGGCTTGCTACGCCCTGCTCATCTCCGGCTACATCGCCTTCGTACTCACGCGACAGGCCTATTTGTGGTGGAAGGGCTCCACCCTGCACGAATACAAACGCGCCTCCAACGCTGCTGGACGCAACCGAATATGGAGCAACTGGCGAGCCATTCTGAAGTGATCGCTGACATACCAAAAAGCAGAAAGCACAAACCAGCTTGTCGCCCAAATACTAAAGTATTTCACTCTTACCGCTGTTCTTGGTAGTCGTACTTAGTAGTCGTAGCGCTTTAAGGTCTTAAATGCAATTTCAAACTTACTCAAAATAAATATAATTAAGATACAAACGTAAAATGAAAGAAACAAAGTAAAGTGAACTATAAACTGAGCTACCACAAGCTATCTTCCCTGGGCTTGTAATCGGGCAGCAGCTCCCAGATCTTCATGCGCCATCGCTGGCGACGCTCCTCCGTTTCCTTCTCGATCTTGAGGATCTGGGGCAGCCGTCGCCAGCAGTCTAGGACTTTCCATTTCAGGTGCCTAGAAGAGATGGTTAAGTGTCTAAATAAATAATCTTTCAAATACTTAAGTTTTTAGGACCCACCATTCATGGTGCGAGATGGCCTGCCGGGTTTTGGTGTCCTCGATCATTCGACAGCGCGTGGAGTAGTTGTGCCACCGTCCAAACCAGTACTCCATGGCGTGGAGTGCATGCCAATCAATGGCCACCTGCATCTTGCTCCTCTCATTCTGCACGTACACCAGCCAGGCGAACAGGGCACGTCGCTTGAGGATGCGATGCCAGCACCTCTCCGCTCGGATCATCTTCTCGCGTTGCTTGTAAGCCGTGTAGTTGTGCCACGAGTGGAAGGCGTTCTTTTTGAAAAGCTGCCGTGGGATCACATAATGTTAGTCTAAAAGTTCGCAACACAAATCTAACAACCCATACCTTAGATCGGAACTCCTCGCTCTTCACCAGATTCTCGCGCTTGCGCTGCAGCAGACGTTTAAAGCCTTCCATACCGATCCGGCTTAGCAGAAGGCGGCGACTGAACTCCACTGCCTTGCGTTGGTTCTCGATGAAGCGCTGGCGTTCACGCTCCTTCAATACTTTGGCCATTTTCTCCTGGCGTCGCTTCTCTTTGAGGACCTCTATCCTCAAGCGCTTGGCTTCTTCGTCCTCCTGACGCTGCATGAGAAGAGATTTAGGTAAGTTATTACACAGGTAATTAAATATTACTAAAAAGACCCACCTTGGCCTCTTCCAGGGCCACTTTGGCCGCCTCCCTTTCGGCATCCGCCTGAGCCCGCCGCTGACGAGCCTGCTCATGGCGCACACTCCGCTCCGTAGCCCGCTCCTGCATGTGCTGGAGGAAGCGTGGCTGGAGGAGTGCCTTGCCCTGGAGCCGGGCCATTTCCTCGTCATCTGCGTCGCGCAGACTGCCAATCAGTTGCAGGCACTTGGCTTTGGCCTTTGCCTTAGGATCACCGCAGCGGATGACCGTCTTCAACTCCTGCTTCAGATCCTCGCGCGCCTCCTTGGCCTCGTCGCTGAGCTTGGTCAACTTGAGCTGCATTATAAGCCGCTCTTGGCGCTCCAGCTTGATTCGCTGCAGATCAATGATGTCCTGCTGCACTTTGAGTCTACAAAAGGTTATGTTTTCAATGTTTTAAATAGTGAACTATTTTGGAGGGTGTTACTTATTCTTAAACTGCTTGGCCATCTTTACGGCCTCCTCACGCTGTTCCAGGGACTTTTGTGTGATCTTGCTGGTTTCGTTACCAGTTTCTGTTTGTTGAACCGTGCGCTGTCTCTTTTTCTCCTGCCGCACCTTGTCCAGGAAGGCGTTAATCTTCTGCACCCGGTTGTCCCGTGCCTGACACGTCTGCCCCTGCTCCCGCTCGATCTTCTCCATCGTGGTGAAGTGTATCCACTTGAGGAAGTACTTGCGCATCATCACCAACTGAGTGTTGGCCCTGGCATGGAACAGCTGATCGATGATCTTCTGCTTTTCGTGGGTGGGAGCCACACCCAACTCGTCTTCACTGTCGCTGGAGAGCTCCGGGGGCTCTGGTTCCCTGGGCTTGACCACCACTTTGGGCAGCTCTATTCGGCGGATGAGCAGGGGCTCCGGTTCAGGTTCAGGCTCTGAGTCTTCAATAGGATGAGTGCTGGGTGTGGGAGTCTTCTTCTGGGGCAACTGAAACTGCACGTGCTTGGGAGCGACGGGCAACTCCTTGTCTAGCTGTTCGTTCTGCTCCTCAGCCGCCTCTAGTTGGAGTTCATAGAGGGCTTCCTCGGCCAAATCGGAAATCACGGAGTCTATGCCATCGCTGGTGTTGGAGCAGGTGGAAGATTCCCTTTGTAGTGAAACAGGATTACCATCTGGTTGCTGCTCCTGCTTGTTCTCCAGCTGCAGCTCCTCCTCGTGGCGAATGGTGCGGACATGAAGCATCTGGCGTTCGGCTGCAGCGCGCATGGGCCGAAAAAACTCCTCCGTGGAGGTCAGTGGACTGGGAGTGCGGCACCTCAGAAGCTGCGCCTTGCTCTCATCCGCCTGGACTTGCTTGGTGAAGTTGCGGTACTCCAGTGCGTCAAAGGATATAACATGCTCTTCTAGGAAGTCAGGAAGCTGCATCACGTGGGCCTCCTGCTCCTCCCACTCACAGTCCATGTCCGCCTCCTTCTCCGGTTCCGGCCTTATTTGCTGGATCAGGCTCTTGGTGGCCGCTGACTTGGTGTCGGAGCACATCTGGGTCATCATACTCAAGGCCTGGACGGGAGTGTTGTAGAAGTTGTCTATGTGCTGGGCAGCCTGGGCCAAACTCTTCACCAGGGGCCCATTATTGAGTTTAAAGTCAGGCTTAGTGGGGGGCACCTTGTGGGACTTGGTCCGCTGAAACTGCCTGGCCAACTGCTGGCGGAACTTCTGCAGCTGGTTGTCGATGAAACGCTGTTCCACCTCCAGATTGTGAGCCTTGGTGGCTTCCAGGGAACTGCCGTGAGCCAGGGTGGCCAGGGGCAGCTGGTGAGGTATCTTCTGAAACTGTTTAAAGAAATTAATCAAACCATATACCATATTCTTTTAATATTTTATCATTAGATATTAAACTAAACTATTTTCTTTTTTATAATATAAATTTGTGATTTAAACAAAACTTCTTACTACCGTAAATAATAATATGTATGATAAATACATATTTAAAAATACCTTATTTTAAAATACCTTATTTTAAAATACCTTATTTCTAAAATATTTATTAAATTTTTCCTATTTTTAAAGTAAGCCCTTTTTCAAAGTGAGTTATAATTGTAAATATTACTTTATAGAATTTAAGAAAGAAAATTTTGAATAACTTTTGATATGCAAGGACATCATATATTTTTTGTTGTATTTCGACTCACCATCTTATGCCGCATATCCATAATCACACTAGGATTCAGCTGCTTGGGCTCTTCTCCATTAATGAGAAGGTGCTCCTGTCGCTTTCCCACGTAGTCCGCCTCGATAAAGCGACGGACTGCATCAGTCTTCAGGCCCAAAGGATTCGCCTGCTGGTGACGCTTGCGAATGCGATCCCAGCGGGTCTCCTTGTTGGGCTTTTCACGGCGTTTCTGATTAAACATCTTGCTCAAATATCTGTCTAAATTCTGATAGTAAAATTTTTGCTTTTCCTAAATTTGAAATTGAAATGACAATTGAAGGCAAGGGAAAATTTTCGTAAACAAGTTAAAAGTATTTCCTTGGTAACCAAAACTGCCGGCCGGGGTGACATTGGCACCCTAGACAAAAGACCTATATAATCGAAGATAAGTTTGGCTCTTTACAAACAAAGTTTGTGCATTAGTCCAGAACGAGCCACATTCCTTTTAAGTTCTTTATATTAAGCCCCACAATTGTGATTAAAAACATTACAATTGCATTCAAAGCACAGCTTGACCCAGTTTTATTTTTATAAAGTTTATATAAATGCCATAAATATTAGATAAGTCGATAAGTAACAAAAATTTTGAGGACTTTGCAAGCTTAGTTTAGCAGTATATTTTGTAGTAATTGAGTGGAGTTTAATCTTAACCGGCAGCAGGGTCCTTCTTGGTCTTCTCCTTCTTTCCCTTTTGTTTCTCAGCAGCGGCCAGCTCCAGATCAATAGGAGCGGGCTTGACGAACGGAATCTCGTCCTGGAACTTGGCCGGCAAGTACTTCTTCAGTGGCTCCGGCACCTTGATGCCTGTCTCCGTCTGATGGGTCTCCAGGATGGCGCATATGACGCGGGTGGCGGCGCACATCGTGGCGTTCAGCATGTGCACGTAGTCCACGGCGGCGTTCATCTTCTTGGTCTGGCCGTAGCGCACCAGCAGACGACGGGCCTGGTAGTCCAGACAATTGGAGCACGAGACCAGCTCTCTGTAGGCGCCGCTGCCGCCAAACCAGGCCTCCAGATCCAGCTTCTTGGAGGCAGCGTGGTTCAGAGCCCCGGACACGATGTTCACCACGCGATATGGAATGCCCAGCGACTGGCAGAACTGCTCCGCATTGCCGATCATCTCGTCCATCATCTCCCAGGATTTGTTGTCGTGCGGGGAAGTAAGCACGAACTGCTCCACCTTCTCGAACTGATGGACGCGGAAGATGCCGCGAGTGTCGCGACCGTGGGAGCCCACCTCCTGGCGGAAGCAGGTGGACAGACCGGCGTACTTGATGGGCAGCGATGCCTCCGGCAGCCACTCGTCGCGATGGTAGGCGGCAATGGGCTGCTCCGAGGTGGCGATCAGGTATTTCTCGTCCGTACCCGCCTCCTCGGCCTTTTCGCTGCCCTTGCCCACCACCTTGTAAAGCTCCTCGTCGAACTGCGACAGCTGGGCCACCTCCTGCATCACCTCCTTGCGCATGAAAAAGGGCGTGTACAGGGGAACATAATCCTTGGCGTACAGCAGGTGCAGGGCGTGCTGGATAAGGGCCTGCTCCAGAAAGACGGCAGCCCCTGTGAGGAAGTAGCCTCGTCCACCGGACACCACGGCTCCCTTCTCCGCGTTCATACCGTCGATCATCACAATAAGGTCCACGTGCGAGTACTTTCCCCTCTTTTCGCAGTCGCCAAAGGTACGCTCCACGCGGTTCTCCTCCTCGTCGTTGGACACGGGCACCGACTCGTGCAGGTGGTTGCCCACCTCCCGCAGAGAGGTGTTCCGCGTCTGCTCGGCCAACTCCAGCGACTTTTGGTTCTCCATCATGGCGTTGTCGATGAGTATACGCAGTTGCTTGATCTGGCTAACCGTCAGCGGCTGCAGGGTGTCGGCCACGATCTCCGTGAGGTCCTGGGTGATGTCGGCCGGCGGATCCTCGCTCATCGCGCCCACTGGCTCCTTCTTCTTCATCTTCTCGCCGATCACCTTGCTGCAGACGTTCTTCACCTTGTTCAGGTTGTCCGCGCGGTGGCGGCACTGACGCCACTCCGAATCCTTGGCGATCACCGTCTCCACCAGCGCCACATCCTTGAAGCGCTTCCTCTGGTTCTCGCGCACGGCTTCAGGGTTGCCGCCCTTGTCGCTGCGAAACAGATCTAGATCGAGCACCATTTTAGCTACGCTTTAGTTAAGTTTCAGTCGCGGTTTAGTTTAGTCTCGCTCGTTAGTCGGCTTTTTCACAACGTGGCTGGGATTTGCGTCAGCTGGGCAGTGTTGGAAAGCGCAGCGAGGAGCTGCATCTAGGGGATTTTTGGGGGTGACGAAAATCATTGTTGTAATGCATCATGTTCCCAAAAGTTAAGAGATTTTAACCCTTTAAAAAGATATTAATACGGTTTTTATTAAATAAATTTGTGTGTGAAATAAATGATTAAACTTTGAAATATAAAAGGAAAATGCAAGACTCAGGTACATAGGTACATATTTCGTTCGTCACCTTTTCAAACAAAAAAACATTACCCATTCACAACACTGGCAGTCGGAATGCCTTTCCCAGCTGTTCAAAAACAGTCCAATTGGAGAACACGAACGAGAAAAAGATTCCCCCAACAATGAGCTTCATTGATCAGGAAGTTACGGAGTTCCGGGCAAAATGTGAGAAGCAGGTGCCGCACACCAAGATCATCATTTGCTCCAGCTCTTTGATTCGGGTTGACATCTTCCCGGAGCGGCCCAACCGCTCGATGACGGTGTGCCTCCGCTTCCCGGAAAACTACCCGCAGAGCACTCCCATCCTGGTGGAGCTGAAGAGCCGCGTGTACTCCGACATGCTGCTGACGGAGCTCACCCGGCTGATTGATGACTATGCCAGGGATTTCCTCGGGAAGCCACACGCGCTGCTGGTCCTGGCCTTTGCCCAACAGTATTTATCGGACAACCCCCTCTGCGTGTGCCTGGACGAGATCAAGCAGCTGAGGGCGGACATTAAGAGTGGAGGCACGGAGAGCCAGCTGAAGCTGAAGCAGAAGAACAAGAGCGTGGAGCTGGTGGCCAGAGGAGGCCTCTACAAATACAGAGTCACTGCTGTCGTTCCGGACAGCTATCCTATGCAGAGTGTGGAGCTACGGAGCCAGGATTCCAATCTTCCGGCCGTGCTCGTGCGTTACCTTAACGGTCAGTCGCGGGAGATAGCACGTCAGTGCGTGGAGCCACCGGTGAGGATGACCAAGGAAGCTCTGGCCAATTTCCGACCAGTCAGGAGCCTGCAACGTTCGCTCAAGTTCTGTCTGGAGGCCACCCGGGACTTCCACATCGAGCTTTGCCCCATTTGTGATAATACCGTGCTGCCGGAGTATCCGGAGGACATCGAACCGGACGACAACGCTGACTCCTTCATCGAGCGCGTCTACTGCGGTCATCTGTTTCACCAGGGCTGCCTTAAAAAATACCTCTCAGAGCCTCCTTTCCCGAAAGGCGGCAAATTGTGTCCGGCCCAACGTCGCCACCCCCGATCTGATGCACAGACCTACATGGGGAGGTCCCAGGCAGGAGGAGCCTCTGTGTCCAAGACTCCGGCTCCGGACGACGCTGTGTGTGGCATCAAGCTGGCCCACGATCGCTGGGTGGTCAGCGTGAAGACGGCGGAGGCTCGTTGGGCCCAGAAGCAGGCTCGCCAGCGGGAGCTGGAGGAGGTCGTGGACTTCCTGCAATAACAGAGGGATCAACTCGGGAACAGCTATACTGTATATTGTTATGTATTTTGTGATTTCTATTCGAATACGCTTATATTGCTAAATATGAAATAAATAAAGTGAAGATGAAGTGCGACTAGGTTGGTTTTTGTCCCGTCAACAGGATGTCAATAGGTCGAGCACTTAGCAGTGCTGCAGTCTTGTTTGCCTTGACTTTCACTTTGAACAGAGTGGAATAATACTAAAGTTCACTGGAGATTGCATTTCTATACCCTTGTATGGTATAAAGTGGTCAAAAAATGTGCAATATTAAAAATACTTTGAAATTCAAATTGAAATCTCTTAATCCGAACCAAATAGGTGAAGTCGGAATTGACATAATGAAAGACAACAATTTGAAGCAAACGATAGCTTTCTAACTAAGATCGTAATCAAGAAGTTTGGTCTGGGTGTAAAGGAAAATGCTGGAAGCCCTGTAGCTGCAGGCTTATTTGGCTAAACTTCAGAAATCGGTGACTATCTCATCGTCCTCGTACCGCTTGATGGGATCCCCCTTAATCAGCGATGAAATAAGACTGCAAAGAGAAGCATCAAGGAGATTCAGTAAGATAACTAAGCTGTTTACAACGCTCCACTCACCAGTACAGCCCCACGAAGAACATGACAAAGTAGTAGCCCAAGTAGATCATACAGTTCCTCAAATGGACCTTCAGCAGTCCCCTACTGTGTATGTCCACCGGATCGTAGACCCCAAGGCTATCGCGTCGCTGACGGTGCAGCTCGTAGAAAAGCCAGGTCACCATTGGCAGGTTAAAAAGGAACATCACCCAGTGGCCTCCGAGGAGGAGAAGAACGCAGAGAAGGGCGTGGGATCCGAATTTGGGAATGACCCAAAAGTTGAGCCGACGGCAACACTCCTGGGCATTCAAATAATCGCACTCCAGATCCGCCAGCGTCAGGACCTACAAAAATCCATGGTCAATACTTTTTTCATAAAGAGAACACAAAACTCACATAGTAAATCAGGAGCAGAAGGATGGCTCCATAGACCAACAGGGTGATACAAAACGTGGCCGTTTCGGGCAGAAACATAATTGCGATGTACATGTTTTCACTTTTTCACTTATAAATACGAGTTTTTGGTTTTCTATTTACAGATTTTGCAGCATTTCGCGTTTGATTTGTTTTTAATTAAGGAAACGTACTTAAAAATGGCATACTGCGTCTAAGGAACGGTGTTGGTAAGCGTAGCTGTGATTTTGCAACCCTTAGAAACGGTCCCTGTTAATTTAAAATGTTTTACATAAACTCCTATGTATACATTTGATTTTATGTATTAAGCTATTAATTTTTAAATAATTTCTTAATCTTTATTTAATTTTGCTAAAAAATTTCTATATCAAACTTTTGATTTAAATCTAAGTTCTTGTTTCTTTAAGCACTGATTTAACGGTCGATAGGTCTTATACTACATATCGCGATAACAGCTGATTTCTCAGCCAACGGCCACACTGTTCCTAAAACCAAAACAAACGCAATTTTTTGGAAAAAAAAATAAAATCCTTAATTTTAAGAGTAAGTGCTTGTTAAGTCCAATTCTGGCAATGCAGGCTGCCGGCTCTAATGCCATGCTGTCCTCGAGGCAATTCGTCCTCCTGGCCAGGCGCCTGGGCTCGGCTGCGGCGCAATCCACGCTTTCAGGCTCCCAAACAAACACCCAACAATTGCCGCCGTTGAGTTCCACCGGAAAAATGCGCGGATGGCAGCTGCACAACTACGGCGACATAGACGAGCTGCAGCTCTCCGAGAAGCTGAAGATTCCCCAGATACGCAGCTCCAACGAATGTCTGGTTAGGGTCAGGACGACGGCCGTGAATCCGATCGACCTGGCAATGCTTCGTGGCTACGGGGCCACGGTGCTGAACAAGATGCGCTGTCATCCAAGTGACGGCATCGAGTTCCCGCTCAGCCTGGGCCGGGAGTTCTGCGGAGAGTTGGTGCAGACGGGCATGGGTGTTCCCCTGCGGCTGGGAACCCGCGTCTGGGGTGTAGTGCCCCTGCAGGCCAGCTCCGGAGCACATGCGGAGTATGTGGCAGTACCATCTTATTGTGTAAGTGGATAGGTTTTACATTATGACAGTATATGCTGTTTTTAAACACAACTGCATCCTTATTTGACTGTTTTTTCGTTCTATAATATCCACAACGTTAGACAGAATCATGATGAATATTCCTTATGTATCTTTTATTTTCTTTTATATTTTTACTAAAGGAAGAAGAACGTATTCACTTATTTCTTTAGTGCTCTTTAAAAGATTCAGCAGTTAATTAAAGTTGTCTTAATAAATCCTTTCAGCTTGCTCCTGCCCCCAAAGAACTAGATGACTGTGAAGCAGCCAGCGTGCTTTACGCCGGATTAACGGCGTGGTCAGGTCTTTATATCACTGGATTACTTGGTGGTCCATGTGGAGCCACCACTGCTTCCGGTGGTGGAGCCCACAAGCGTGTCTTGGTCCTAGGTGGATCCGGAGGCGTTGGCTCTTTAGCCATTCAAATCCTCAAGTCACAAAAAGTCCAGGTTCTGGCGACCTGCAGCGAAAATGCCGTGGAAATGGTGCGGAACTTTGGGAGCTGACATCGTGGTGGACTACAACAACAGCGTGGCCATGGAGGAACTGAGCAAGTACGCGCCCTACGATATCGTACTGGACTGTGCCGGCCAAGGAGGCCAGAAGGCGGCAGAATCGAAGTTTGACTTCCGGCAGTACATTACCTTCTCATCCCCTGTGCTGGTCAACATTGATAAGCAGGGACTGGGACTGGGAGCGATTAAGAATGTGATCGACCTGGTCCAGACCAACGTTAAGTCCGTCTCGCAACGAGGAGGTCTTGTAAAGTGGGGATTCTTTACTCCGGCACCACATGGCATCGAGTTCCTGCAGAAGCTGGTAGATCAGCGAAAGGTCAGTGTTGTTCTCCCAATGAATTCTGTGGACTAATGTTTTCCTGCTTTTTCAGCTGATGCCGCAAATTGACAGCAGCTACGGGTTCGGAGATATGCCAAAGGCCTTTGAGAAGATGAAGGGGGGACACTTGCGGGGCAAGATTGTGGTGAAGCTCTGAGGGAAAACTGGCGACTGACGGACTGATATTGTTGTTTCTGTTCCATTAAACGCTTGTGTTGGTTAATTAAAACACTACAGCAAATTACTTGGTGAAACAGCAAAACTTTGACGGAATTCAATTGCATCAAAGACTACTAAGTGAAACAGCGAAACGTTGACGCAATTCAATTACATCAAAGCCACTTGCCCAAGGTTCATAAACTGTAATTCCGAGTTGAGCCACTGACGCATATCATTATTTTTTATATAAATTAATCGCTGATCTGCGCGATTAGGGGGCTGGCCCCCGTCAAGGATCACCTTTAAATCACCGTGAAAAGCCTTCTCTAATCGTCTGGGGATCTCCAGCGTCCAGCCTGAAGGGCAAGTGGACGTCAGGTAGCTGCAGCTGAAATGATTCAGCAAGCATACTTCCCAGCACTTGCTGGTCGTGCGCCCATCGTAAAACTATTCTCGAACCAATGTTGACACACGCCACCGGCCTGCGTAAATTTCCGTGCGCCTAATTTAGTTCCATCGCCTGCTTGGCTAGCTGCCCCATCATCGGCCGATACCCAGATTCGTTATCAGACGTTGAGTGGTCGGCGGGGCGATTCCGCAGTACGCGGCTAATCACATCGTTCTCATGCGTTCGCATGAGCATCGAGGCATGAGTTGGTCGCTATCGCCAAGGTCAGGCTTTCCGAAACCCAAAAAATGGCTCTCCATCACCGCTATCATCCGACATAGCCGGCGAAGAAAGCAAAAAATATGCACGATTCTCTGCTTTGTTTTGGTTTTTATTAATAGCTCTCAATTTGTTACCGGGCCCGTGGCTCTTGATATGATCGGAGTTGCCTAGCTGTTGCTAGCCGATGTGAAAACACCCTTTACAAAAAGAATTAACTTAATAGAACCTACTGATAAAAATCTACTGCTTTAAAGAGCATATTATAAAATACTTAAAACGTAAACTAAAAGGTCACATATACCTTAACTAGAGTAATCCCAGAGATTGCTGGGGGGAAATGTTGTCTTAGCTTTCTGAAGACCTTGAAATCTCAGCGCTTATCTGATGTCCAAATACAATGAGCTATTTTTGGGAATAAATTGTCCAGGCAGTAACAAACATGAGCACTTTAGATACGTAAGCAAGGTATAATAGTATGCTTGTGTACTTGACAATAGGACTTTGATTTCAGACGTGTTTACAATTTTTACAATTGTTTTTTGCATGGAATTCCCTTCGACGCAATAAAATCATACAAAATTGTTGGGGTAGCACCAGGAATGTACTTATATAGGAAATGTTTCTTTTTACGCAATCACTATACATAAACAATACTGAATAATGATTAATCTATGCAGTTTAACAAACAAAACTAATGCTTCGATCGAAATTGGGGCAATGAGGGTTCCATGTTTTTAGGAAATTATTTGCATCTGATTAAAAAGAAATGGGTCTCGTAGATACGCAATTACAGTGTCTAGCGTATTAATTTGATTTAATTTGGCATTTTAAGCAGTATCTGAGAAGCAAATTAAATGAGCTGTCTACCATTCAAGTTGTTTTGGCCAAGGACTTTTGTGTAGATGTGAACATTTTTCCGATCCCAGAGGCCTTGACTGGGTAACAGTCACATGTCACTCAAATACATATCACCAGTATTTCAAAGAATTCGAATACAGTAGTCAGTTATATCGTTCGTTAAAGAAATAATATAAAAGTTTATTTCTTCCGTGCATCTAAATTCATAATGGATGTCAAGAAGTGTTCTTTGCTGCCCTATATAATGGACCTTCTCAGTCGCAAGCCGCAACTATGTGAGTAATTTTAGGAAGTCTGCTTAGTGTCATTCCTGTAAGACTTTTTGTTAGTTAAAATTTTAAGGACATTTGTTGTCAAATGCATTGATTAAAATAGAAGACTGACGGCTGTATGATTTTTAATACAGCTGATACAAAAACTTAAATACAACAAATATTGATGTTTGGAGTTGTAATAAATTATTTGTAACTTTTGCAGGTACCACTAAGGAAGATCTGATTGAAAGCATCAGGGATGTGGTGCTCGACGAGCACATCGGTGCATTGGGCAGCCTCAAGCGAGCCGTGGAGTTCGCCCTGGAAGTGGGCAGCATCCTGGGAATCCTCTCTTTAACCGACGAGAGGGCCCGTGTGCCCTTCAACTTTCGATTGCACCGGTCCGAGGAGTCTGGGACCCGGATCTCGCCCTGTCAGGGACGCCAGGTGATCAATAAGCGGATGCCGAAGTGCCAACCAAAGCGTAAAACAGGCCGCACTATTGCACGAAAGGTGGCGGACCAAGCTAAGCGAAACAAGAAGGGCAAGACCATGCAGAAGTGTCGTCGTTAGAGGATCCCCAAATCCAGGTAGTTGCTCCCATGCAATAAACAACTGAGAACCGTTTTTGGAGCGTATTTTTAAACTAGACGGGCGGGCTATTGAGCAACTGGGTTAACTAGGCGATGTCAGCTGCGATGCCACACACTTGGACTAATTACCAGGGCAGGGACACAAATAAAATGCAAAAAAATAGGGGTACACCTGTCCTGCTCGACGCAGTAATTTCTATTTCATTTGGTCGAAGTTAGAGGCGAGTTTAGCATGAAAATGAATTATTCAGCGGATCGGTGTGTTTAGTATGAGCTCTGGTAAAGGGGAGCATTAAAAATGCGCTTTTTGGTGGCCACATGTCGCCCGTGTCCCCCCAAACCAAATATATATAAAGAATCCGACGAGGGCAGCCCTTGTTCAGTCTGTCTGCGGAACAAGTCGGATCCATACGCGCCCACAAAAAGGATATACAATCTAACTCCAACAAGAAACAAGGATATATAATCACTGCCCAACGGTATACAAAAAGGATACGCGATCAGTGAACTCAAGTGAAAGTGAAAACGTGGCCGTTAGAAAGTGACTTACCCTCCATAACCCAATATTATTCCCATTAAGTGACATAAGAAATGTGAGTCAAGTGCAGTCAAGTAAAAGTGGCGTGTTTATTCATGCGCTTAAATTTGTTCCATTAAAAATCGAATTAAAAATGCAACGGCAAAACCAAGTGTTACAGGATATTACGATAAATTACAGGATATTACGCAAGCCGTATTCCCACTAATCTAAAATTCACAGAATTTGTTCAAATACTTAATAAAAATGGTGCGATCATTCAGTTACTTGAAAGTGCTTAACTAACCCGCCTGATTTCATCGATTTGTGAAAAGTTTATTAAGGATATACACCAACAATAACATTGTGAACTAGCATTGTATTTAAAACTGGTTAGATAAATTAGAAAAGGATCAAGGACAGTTCTCAATAATTAAAAACTGTGTTTTCCAAGATTTTTCAACATTTGTGCAATCATCCTTTAAAAGTGTAATCTTTTGTTAATCAAATATCAAAGGATAATAATTGAGTATACTTTATTCGGTTATTAAAAAACACAAGGAGTAATAATACAAATCAATCAACATAATGAGGTCGATCAAATAAAAATATTTTTCAAAAATCAGGAACAGAGATTAGTGGTGTTTTTACAATCATCATTATCTTTTAAGACACTTCGAGACACCAGACCAATTAATAAGCTACTGTGTGAGTTCTGGCACGCGCCACATTCATTGATTTGAGTGTTAGAACAGCATTTTGGCGAAATATTCTATCAAAAGATTATAATTATCGGTGCTATCGCCCCTGTGCGACCCAAAACCCTCCCAAGTGCAGTGCACGCAGTCAAGAGCTGTACGACTATCTCGAGAGCCGGCTCCCGTAACTTGGCAACAGGAAACCCAGTGACCCGTACCCGGCTCCCTCCTCAGGTTGGGATTGTGCCAAATAAGCAAATCGTACGATCAGTGCATATAGTTTTGATAGGGAAAGGAAGGTGACTGCTGCTGCTGCGTTTCCCTATCAGCGAAGCAGGGCGACAATATTCATTAAATCAAGTGGAGAGGATCGATTGCGATCTCATTACTCATGAAATGTCGATTGAGCACTTTTAAATAAGTACTCCTTATCTGGGCATCTAAGATTAGTTGAGCGATTTTAAAAACGCTTTAACAAAGACTACCTATTGAACTTATGGAAAATTTCACTTCAGATTTTATATGTTTTTTAAGCTATTCCTTTTTTTTGGAAATAAAACATGTATTGGTTTTTAAAATAATAAAAGATAAACTATTTGCGTGGTACTTATTTCTACCAAATCGGCTGACCAATTTTCAAAGTAACCCTCTAATCATTGTTATTATCTTTGTGGATTGTTTTCTTTTTTTTTTCAATCTAAAGCGATCGATTTTTTGTTTTCTTTTGAATATTTGGGAAGTCTTGTTTACAAAAGGTTATGCTGATAACATCAGTTTATATGCTTACGTAACCTTCATAACATAAGATTATAATATATATACCCTTTTTTTAATTAACCTGTTTGATTTGCTATTGTTTTTTATTACAAAAATAAGGAATATTAAAACCCATCCATTAACATAAAGGGATTGAAAAATATATAATTTGTTTTATGCATTAGATATATAGGTTTCCTTATAAAAAGTCAAAAGGATTTTTACCATAATGCTTTTATCTTTCGATTTCCTTTAGTAGGTTATTTGTAGAAACCTACATAATTATATACGTATTTATCAAGCTGGGTTTTGAGTTCTTTACACAGGCTTTGTTAAAAAAAATATTAACCACATTTATTTCTGGATATTCATTTAACTCAAGTTTTTTATTTTGGGTTGTTTTTTTTACTAATTGTTTAGATATACGTATAGTAAGAAACTCAAACAGACTGAGCCAAAACAGAGCCCACAGGATGCCTACTAAAAAGAAAGCCCAGGCGGAGACCACGGCGGGTGAGGACGGCGACATTGTGATCTCTGGACTCTCCGGAAAATTACCAGAGAGCAGTAACATCGAGGAGTTCAAGTACAACCTGCTCAATGGCATCGACATGGTCACAGATGAACCCCGACGATGGGAAGCGGGTTAGTACCGAAAATACCCTTTAAACTACACATAACACCAAATTATTAATAAAGAAGGTATAACTTTCCTGTTAGAATCTCCCCTTGTAAAGCAACAAGTCGGTCTTTGTGTCTGACTCATAACAAGTATTCAAAGCCAATCCCTTGAGTTTTATTTTTCGCGAGCTGCTTCTTTTATTCCCCCGATCCGTTGGGAGCCACGTCACGATCTCCTTTCATCGGCGGAATAATTCCCAACTGCTTAAGGCAATCTTTGAATAGAGAGTCTCTGCCTGGTGGGGTTGAAGATGTCTCGAACCTTGCTTCAGTTGAGGAGTGAAAACTTCGCAATGGGGCACAGGGGAAGAGTCATTATCCGAGGAATTTTTTGAGTGCCTGGCCGCGTTCTGTTGCCGGGCCGTAAATAATAAATTAAAACTGGTTTGGGATTTGAGATGGGTGTCGGACCTATGAGTGTCAGCCCCTAAAGTTTGTTAATCCTATCTTTAGGTAAGAGACACAGGAAAACATTATAAGTTATTATTATTATAGACACTACTACCTGGATCGAAATGCTTTTTTTTTTTTTTTTTTTTTTTTTTATATTTTTTTATTTTTTTTTTTTTTTTTTTTTTTTTTTTTTTTTTTTTTTTTTTTTTTTTTTTTTTTTTTTTTTTTTTTTTTTTTTTTTTTTTTTTTTTTTTTTTTTTTTTTTTTTTTTTTTATTTTTTTTTTTTTTTTTTATATTTTTTTAAATTTAATTTTTTTTTATTATTTTTTATTTTTTTGGGGTTGTTTTTTGTTGGTGGTTTGTAGGCTCACGGGAGTTATATATTTTTTTTTTTTTTTTTTTTTTTTTTTTATTTTAAAAATTTTTTTTTTTTTTTTTTTTTTAAAATTTTTTTTTATTATAAGGCGTAATTACTTATTATTATAAAACATTACAGAAAACACTTTAAAACGTTTACTACCTGGGTCGCAATGCCTCGTTGGTCTGTAGAAGATAATAATAAATAATAAACCGATGTTTACTTCGAAATTAATAAATACAACAAAATTTAACCGATGGCTCTAGTAAGATTTTTGTTAATTGAACAAAATTATAAAAAAAAAAAATTTAAAACCCTAAATTAGCTTATCAAATATCATATTAAATTTTATTAGATATTTTATTAAAAGAAAAGTAAGATTAAAATAAAAATAAAAAACCAAAAAGGAAGGAAGTGTTGTAGATAATTATCAAGACCGTTCGTAATTCTTAAAACGTAATTCTTAAAATGCACTGATTGAGTAGTTTTTAAATTTAAAATAAAATTGAAAATTACACATCTCTTTATTTCTTACTCACCCTTACGAAATTGAATAGGAATCTATGGACTTCCCGAGCGCATGGCCAAAATGAAGGACTCCGACCTGGAGAAGTTCGACGACAAATTCTTCAGCGTGCACCAGAAACAGGCGGAGCTGATGGATCCCTGCATGCGGATGCTGCTGGAGCTGACCCACGAAGCTATTATCGACGCGGGCATAAATCCCGCCCAGCTGCGCGGCACTCGCACCGGGGTCTACATCGGGCTCTCCTTTGTGGAGACGGAGCACGAGATTCCCAACATGGAGCCGAGCAGCATCAACGGCTACTGCCTGACGGGATGTGCGCGGGCCATGTTCGCCAACCGAATCTCCTACACGTTCGACTTCAAGGGGCCCAGCTTCATCGTGGACACCGCCTGCTCCAGTTCGCTGGTGGCCCTGAACCACGCCTTCGCGGACATGCGGGCTGGTCGCTGTGACTACGCTTTAGTGGCCGGGGTGAATCTCATCCTCAAGCCCATCTTTGCCCTTCAGTTCCTGAGGCTGGGGATAGTCAGCCACGATGGAGCCTGCAAGACCTTCGATGCGGCGGCAAATGGATATGCCCGGGCGGACACCTGTGCCGTGGTCCTGCTCCAGAGGCGAAAGGAGGCCCGGAGGGTGTACGCCAGCATCCTGAATGTCCGCACCAACACGGATGGCTTCAAGGAGCAGGGGGTGACCTTTCCGGACGGGCGCATGCAGCAGGCTCTGCTGGAGGAGACCTACGGTGAGATCGGCCTGAATCCGGACGAGGTGGTCTATGTGGAGGCCCACGGCAGCGGAACACCCGTGGGCGACGACCAGGAGGCCAACATGCTGAGCAATTTCTTCTGCCGACCTTCGCGATCTAGTCCTCTCCTCATTGGGTCTGTAAAGTCCAACATGGGTCATGCGGAGCCTGCTTCTGGGGTCAGCGCCCTGGCCAAGATGATCATCGCCATGGAGGAGGGCATTATCCCAAAGAATCTGCACTACCGCACTCCCAATCCTGCTGTGCCCGCTTTGGTCGAGGGTCGCCTCAAGGTGGTGGATCGGAACCTTCCCTGGCAGGGTGGCATCGTGGGGCTCAACTCCTTTGGCTTTGGAGGCGCCAATGCCCATGTGGTTCTTAAGTCACATGCTAAATCCAAAGTTCCTAGGGCAGCCCCAAAGGCAGTGGATGCAGAGCAATTCCTGAGATTAGTCACCTGTTCTGGCCGCACGGAGGAGGCAGTGCAGCAGCTACTAAAACTGGCCACCGAGCAGCGGCAGGATCTTGAGCTGCTGACGCTCATCAACGATATCCACTCGCACCCGATTCCGCTGCATCCGTTCAGGGGCTACGCTGTCCTCGGCGCCAGTGGCTCCGTCAAGGAGGAAGTGCTGCCCTTCGAGGAGGAGGAGCGGCCCACCTGGTTTGTTTACGCCGGCATGGGCAGCCAGTGGGCCAGCATGGCCAAGGATCTCATGCAGCTAGAGGTGTTCAAAAAGTCCATAGAGCACTGTGCCGAGGTGAGTTTGATTTTGCAATTAAATACATTTATTTATTTATTTTATATTTTCAAATGTTTTAATCACTATCAGACAAATATTTTGTAAACAAAAAGACCGATTTTTTAAACAAAAGACTTCTTCAGTTCACAGGTATAAATCACTTTCCTTTTACCTGAGGAACCAGCCCTTATTCCTAAGTATTGCCTACTTTGAGGTGATCCCCTCTCCCTTTTCTCTTGCGTTATAATTCCCAAGTGGTTGTAGCACTAACTGAGTAGAGAGGCTTTTGGCTGAGGGTGAAAAGTTACTCTGGCCTCTCTTCAGTTGTCGAATAAATCTTTCGCCTTTTACTAAAGATTTCCGTGGAGAGGGGCACTCAAATGAGTCTAAATTTAATTTTTTGTAGTGCCCTACTGGAGTATTCCGGAGGGGCCATAAGTAATAAATTACAAAACTTATTAGGTAGTTGTTTATACAATCAACTTAAATTTATCGAACATTTTGATTTTGGTTTGCAGCGCATATCAATTCTATGTAATAAAAAATAAGTTTTTGAAGGAAGATTTTTCCGCTCGAAAAAGCAAGCTTTAATTTTCTTAAATACATAAATCCTTTTTAAACTTGCATACTTATTAAAACTTTTAATTGCATTGAGAATTTTGGTATCGGAGGGATAATAATGATTCATTTTGCATTTGCAAGCTACTGTTAACTATCAAATAGCAATATAAAGATACTTGAACCACACAAAACAATTTGTCTAAAAGTTTTTAAAGGAATTTAATAGATTTTTCCCAGACGTTTATTCTAAATACTAACCTTTATTATTTACTTTATTACTTGATTTATTTCATTAACAACCTTATCTCGAATTACGCGAACTTGACATTCACTGATTAGTTTCATTTAACAACTAAGGAAAACATGCATTAAATATATAGATTTATTTGGTATTTACGCAAAGATTTCACCAAGATTGTAGTTCCAAGATATAGTTTATTACGATTTGTGTATCGAAGTAAATTTATTTGTATTTGATATAATTATTGTGTTAAATTTAATTTTTAAAACATTTTTTTTTTTTTAATTGTGTAGCCTAAATAATTAAGGAAATTGCCTTCACCTGAATTTTAAATTAAATTTTAATTCAAATTAAATTTTAATCATATCTTAAATTCTTTCAGGTGCTGGCCAAGGTGGACTTTGATCTTATAGATGTACTGACCCGGTCCACGGAGCGCACCTTTGACAACATGCTGTACTCCTTCGTCTCAGTGTCCGCCGTACAGGTGGCACTGACCGATCTTCTCCTGGCGCTGGACATCCGGCCAGACGGCATCATAGGTCACTCGGCTGGTGAGCTGGGCGCAGCGTACACGGACGGCTGTCTTACGGCGAAGCAAACAGTACTGGCCGCCTACTGGAGAGGAAGGAGCGTCCTGGACACTCCGGACTTGCCGCGAGGAAAGATGGCGGCCGTCGGTCTCAGCTGGGAGCAGATCGGATCGCATATCCCAAAAGATTGCTATCCAGTGTGCCACAACAGCGACGATAACTGTACGGTTTCTGGGCCCCCGGCCTCCATGGATGCGACTATAGAAAAGCTCACTGAGGAAGGAATCTTCGTGAGGGAGGTGGGGTCAGGTGGTTACGCCTTCCACAGTCCATACATCGAAGGTGCAGCTCCCATGCTACGTAAGAATCTAGATAAACTGATCCCAGAACCCAAGAAGAAGAGTCAGCGATGGCTGAGCACCAGCGTCAAAGAAGCGGAGTGGAACACGGAAAAGAACCACATGGCCTCCGCTGGCTACTTCATCAATAACCTGATCTCTCCCGTGCTCTTTCACCAAGCCATCAAAAAGATCCCGTCAAACGCTCTCATTGTGGAGATTGCACCTCACGGACTCTTTCGGGCGATCCTCCGCTCCTTGAGCCCCCAGATCAGCTATGTGAGTCTCATGCAGCGGGGCCACGCCAACAACTTTGAGTTCCTGCTGAGTCAGCTGGGAAGGCTCTTCGCTGCCGGCGGGCAACCTCAAGTCCTGAAGATCTCCCCTCCAGTAACCTATCCCGTTTCCCGGGGCACACCCATGCTGGGATCCTTGGTAGGCTGGGACCATTCACAAAAGTGGAACTACCCCAAGTTCAGGGGGGGACGCCAAACAGGACAGCTGAGCGTGGAACTGGATTTGGGAAAGGAGGAATATGCCTACCTGGCGGGACACACGATCGATGGAAGGGTCTTGTTCCCAGCCACCGGCTATATGACCTTGGCCTGGATGAGTCTCGCCCAGCAGCAGGGTTTGGACTACCTGCGCACTCCCGTGCTCTTCGAGGACGTGGTCTTCCATCGGGCCACGATACTCGCTGTGGGCACTGTGGTGAAGCTAGCGCTCAACTTCTTTCCGGGCAGCAGCTCCTTCGAAATCTGCGAGGGCAGCAGCCTGGTGGCTTCGGGAAAGATCCGTCTGGTGACCAACGTGCAACAGGAGCAGCTCCAACTGGCCTCACTTCCTGGAATTGCAGGCTCCAACAAACTTAGCACAAAGGACATCTACAAGGAGCTGAGGCTGAGGGGCTACGACTACAGTGGCGCTTTCCAGGTTCGTTTCAAATAATTTACTACACACTTTGTTGTCTTAAAATTAAATTAAAAATTGATTAGAAAACTAAAGTGTAAAGAAAGTTTAATTACAATATTTTAAAAGAAAAAACAGTTCCTTAAAAGAGCTCGTTTTAAAATAATCATTATTGAAAGAGGAAAAAAAATAATAATAATAATAACAAATGAGTTTTACAAGTAATACTATTAACGATTATTATATTTCAATTGACTTACCAGGGAATTTTAGAATCGGACATTGCGGCAGTTACAGGTCGCGTGCAGTGGGCGGATAACTGGATCAGCTTCATGGACACGATGCTGCAGTTCCGCATTTTGAGCAACGATATCCGCGAACTGTACGTGCCCACGGGAATCGAGCGGGCCCTGATTGATCCCCTGAAGCATCTGGAGCTGGCGAAGAAGCACCAGCAAAAAATGACCGTCAACTGGCACCGCAACATTTCGGTGGTCAAGTGCGGCGGCGTGGAGATCCACAAGATGAAAACAGCTCAGACTCAGAGGCGATCCGGTGGCCAAACTGCACCCAGTTTGGAGCGCTATAGGTTCTGGCCACATGTCCAGCACTTGAGTCAGCGGGAGGACCAGCAGAAATCGAGGAGCACGGCTCTAGCAGTGGCTATTCAACTGATTATCGAGAACAGCGGTGGGGCTGTGAAGCTCAAGGGCGTGGAAATAGCTGGAACTCGATCTAGTTTGGATACACTGAGTGCTGTGCAGCTCCTGGAGTTAATCGAACGAGAACCCATTCTGGTGGGAGACCTGGCAGTGGTCAGCACGTCCTCGAAGGAAGCAGAGCTCAGTGAGCAGCTCAAGGAGCACGGCATTAGGGTGATAGCCAAAGATCTCTCAGCTGGTGCGGTGGAGCAGCAGTGCCACTTTGTCCACTCTCTGGATCTGCTAGCGAAAAACACTCTCAAGGACCTCCAGCACTGCTTGGATAGCCTTAAAGACGAGGTGGGCTTCCTGCTTCTGGAGGAAACTGCCAGCAGATATAACATAATAGGAAAGGAGAAGTTGTGTAAACTTCAATTAGTGCCTGTTTTGGAGCAGTTCTTCGGATCGGATCGAGTGATTGTCCTGGCCAGAAAACCCCTAGGAGTTAAGTCCACTCAACCCATGACTCTTCAACTGACCAACAAGCACTTCAAGTGGGTCAACGAGCTTAAGAATTCTTTGGTCAAAGCCCAAGCTGAACAGAAGAATCTCTACTTGGTGGCGCAAGGTGAGCCCAACTCTGGAGCCTTGGGTTTGATGAACTGCCTGAAAAAGGAAGCAGGAGGAAACTGCCTGCGTCTCTATCTTATCTTAGATGAAGGTCTGCCAAAGTTTTCTGTGGAGGATCCCTTCTACGCGGATCAGTTGGCCAAGGATCTGGCCATTAATGTGTACAGAAACTGCAGCTGGGGCAGCTATCGCCACCTGAAGATGGAATCCCAACCGCCTCTTTTGCCCGTGGAACAGGCCTATGTTAACACCCTGGTCAAGGGCGATCTCTCCTCGCTTCGCTGGATCGAGAGTCCCCGTCCGAGTCCCACCCACTCGCATTTGGAGCCCTGTACCGTGTACTATGCTCCGCTCAATTTCCGGGATGTGATGCTGGCCTCGGGAAAACTAGGAGTTGATGCTCTGCCCGGAGATTTGGCCTATCAGGATTGCGTCCTAGGACTGGAGTTTGCGGGCAGGGACTCCCGTGGTCGTCGCATCATGGCGATGGTCACTGCGAAGTCGTTGGCCACCAATTGCTTGGCCAACAAAAATCTCTTGTGGGAAGTCCCACAGAAATGGACCATGGAGCAGGCGTCGACGGTGCCCTGTGTTTATGCCACCGTTTACTACGCTTTGGTGATAAGAGGACAGATGCAGAGGGGTGAGAAGATCTTGATACACGCTGGCTCCGGGGGAGTGGGTCAGGCGGCCATCTCTGTGGCCTTAGCCCATGGACTGACCGTATTCACCACTGTGGGCAGCAAGGAGAAGCGCGAGTTTCTGCTGAAGAGATTCCCCAAGCTGCAGGCTCGCCATATCGGCAACTCAAGAGACACTTCCTTTGAGCAGATGATCATGAGTGAAACCCACGGTAATGGAGTGGAGCTGGTGCTCAACTCGCTCTCCGAGGAGAAGCTGCAGGCCTCCATCCGCTGCCTGGCCCTGAACGGTCGCTTCCTGGAGATCGGAAAGTTTGACCTAAGTAACAACACTCCCGTTGGGCATGTCTGTGTTCCTTAAGAACACCTCCTTCCATGGAATACTCTTGGATAGTGTGATGGAGGGTGAGGAGGAGATGCAGCTGATGGTGGCTAAATTGGTGACGGAGGGTATTAAGAGTGGAGCCGTGCAGCCGCTTCCCACTACGGTGTTTGCGGAACAAGAGATCGAGAAGGCCTTCCGTTTCATGGCCTCTGGCAAGCACATTGGCAAGGTGGTGATCAAGGTGCGGCTGGAGGAGGAGCAGCAGGCGTCGCTGCCGCGTCTTCGGCAGATCCAGGCCATTCCACGCTCCTACATGCACCCGGAGAAGAGCTACATTTTGGTGGGTGGACTCGGAGGATTTGGTCTGGAGCTGGCCAACTGGCTGGTCTCCAGGGGAGCTCGCTTCCTGGTCTTGACCTCGCGATCTGGGGTCAAGAGCGGCTACCAGGCCTTGATGATTCGACGCTGGCATGACCGAGGTGTCCAGGTGCAGATCGACACAAACGATGTGACCACAGCAATGGGCTGTCAGAAACTCCTGGAGGTCAGCAACAAGTTGGCCCTGGTGGGTGGCATCTTCAACCTGGCGGCGGTGTTACGCGATGGACTAATCGAGGATCAGAACGCTAAGAACTTCGAGAAGGTGACTGCCCCCAAGCTGTTGGCCACTCAGCACCTGGACAAGATCTCTCGGGAGCTGTGTCCCGCCCTAGAGTACTTTGTGTGCTTCTCCAGTGTGTCCTGTGGCAGGGGAAACCTGGGACAGACCAACTACGGGCTGGCCAACTCCACCATGGAGCGGATCTGCGAGCAGCGACAAGAGTATGGTTATCCGGGGACAGCGATTCAGTGGGGAGCCATCGGTGACACCGGACTGATCATCGAGCACATGGGAACCAATGAAACCGTGGTGGGGGGTACCCTCCCCCAGAGAATGAACAGCTGCCTGGAGACATTGGACCTGTTTCTGCAGCAGCCACATCCCGTCATGGCCTCCATGGTGGTTGCTGAGAAGCGCAAGACGGAGCAGGCCAACCGGATGAGTCTGATAGCTACCATTGCGAACATTATGGGCCTGCGGGATGTGAAGAGCGTCTCCGACAGGACCACCCTCTTTGACCTGGGTATGGACTCGCTGATGAGCACGGAGATCAAGCAGACGCTGGAGAGGCACTTCGATTTGGTGCTGAGCGCCCAGGAGATCCGCCAGCTGACCTTTAGTGCCCTGCGGCAGATCGACGCCCAGGAGACCGTGTCCTCCTCCACCGCTTCACCCACTTCAGCTTCTAAAGAGAAGACCCAGGTGCAGGTGCAACCCCAGAGCGACGAGACGCGCAAGGTATTCGCCAAGGAAGTATTACCCCAGGAGGTGATGGTGCGCCTCCAGTCAAAGGCCCCAGTGGCCAGCGAGGATCCCGCTGTGTTCTTCCTGGCTCCCATCGAGGGCTTCACCATAGCCGTTGAGGCGCTGGCCGCCTCGCTCACCTGCCCCGCCTACGGGCTGCAGTGCACAGAGCAGGTGCCCCTGGAGTCCATCGAGGCCTGTGCCGCCTACTATCTCCGCCAGATCCAGAGGCTGCAGCCGCTGGGACCCTACCACATCGTGGGCTACTCCTACGGCTGCCTGTTGGCCCACGCCATCGGGGTGGCGCTGGAGCAGCGCCGCTTTGGGGTCAAGGTCATCATGCTGGACGGAGCGCCCACCATGGCCAGCGGCTACGTGCAGGAGGCCAAGAAGCAGACGGACGACTTGAATCGCCAGCAGTCCATGACTCTCGCCTACTTTGGTGCTTTGTTGGCCGATGTGGACTATAACCAGGTAGGGTTTGGTCTTAGGTTTCGTTGAACTTCATCCTTATAATCTTGTGTTTTTTTAAAGCTGCTGCACCTCCTCGATGGCGTCCAGACTTGGCCGTCCAAACTGGACAAGCTTGCTGATACTCTGGCTGTTCACACACAGCAAACCAGAGAAGTGGTAAGTCGTTATGACTTCAATTTTATAGTATGCTTTTGGTTTTAAACATTAAATAAACATTAAATAAACATTTATTTTTAAGAATAATATACACAAGTATTATATAGATGTTTTGTAAGTTAAAGTAACTTAACCGAATTGATTTGACTTTGGAACCAATTTTTAATTTCTTTTAATCGATCTTTTACCTTTGTTTTTTGATTTTGATATAATAGTACTTTTAAGCTAAGTATGAACAAATACTCGTACTAAAGGGGAATGTATATTTTTTTAAGTATTCTTTATCACCGGGTGCTTCTGCAAGTACTTAGATTTATTACCAGAAAAAACTGGCTTCATAAACTAAGGTCAGAATTTATCTGTCTATTTAAATATGGTTCACATTTTGAAAGTTGTTCATGGCGACTTACTCGTATAACCTAAAATATGGGACTGCTATCATACAAACATTCATAACACTCACTTAATACTCTTGAATATATTTTATAGTTAAGAAACACGTAACGTTTTAGTTAAAATTTTGTAAAATTTTCCAACAGATCAAGAAGGCCGCCTGCATGTTCAAACAGAAGCTACTGCTTTCTGAAAGTTACAAGGGCGCCAAGCAACTTCACAGCGATGTGGTGCTGATTAAGTCGGCGGAGCACAATGCGATCATGGCCCAGGATTATGGCCTAAAGGAGGTGAGATCAGATCCGCATACTTTCCTTATTCAACCCCTGCTTACAAACTCCCTCTGATCCCCCCAGATTTGCAGTGCCCAGATCGATATGCATGTGGTGGAGGGCACACATCGGACTTTTCTCAAGGAACCACACACTCTTCAGATTATTGAGCGAGTGCTCCAAAAGCGGCCCTAGTGGAAAACCTATGGTTCTTAGTCTTATTATTAGGTTTATGTTGAATGTTTATTCTGTAGATTTAAATGTACTCCTATACCAATACACGTAGCGATCTCGCATGGATTGTTTAAGTATCATTAACTTATTTTAACACAGTCGAGCTTCGCTAAGACGAACTTTGCCAGATCAAGAACTCGTTAAGTAATAAATTAGGTACGGCATAATTGTCCTATTTAACTCCCAGACAGTTCTAGCAGTTTAAAATTTTTTTTTATAATTAGGATTTTGTATCGTTAATATTGTTTATTCTTGGAAAACTGAAATATTTTATGCCCCAAAATGTCTATTTGTTATTAAGAAGTTATTTACCATTATTACCAAAAATATTTTCCGAAATTAAAAACCCTTATATCGCTAACTCGATGGAGCATATTGATTCCGGTTAGAGAAGTTCGCCTGTGTTTCAAATTTTAATCGCAAATTAAACTCGCGTGGCACTCGCATGATTTCTGGATGAATCACAACGACTCGAGCCGATCTGATCCGTGCTGGCTGGCTTTATTGACCTGCTAAAGCAGACATCGGTGTACCTTTCCATAATTGATAAAGCCTCCCACTCTGTCGCGCCTGTGATCTCGCCAGACGATTACGAAAAAGTGGTCCGACTTTGGCGGGCAAATCAAAATTTCTACATCTCCGTCACGCACACAACAGCTGACCACTTATCGCTGTTAATGCGAATTTAAGCGCTGCCCAATAACAGTGGTTTACAGGGCTCGAAAAAGTTAATAACAGCAACAATAACAGTAACAACGAGGAAGGGTGCGTACTTGGGTAAGTCGAATATTCTATACCCTTGTAGATCTGTAATAGATTTATAATAATAAGTATGATCGTTCTTTAATCCAGAGACATCTTATTTATAACCACAAATATAATATATGTGTAATCAAATATATATTTATCAATGTAGTTCATCTAAGTAAGAAGTAATCATATCACATCATTTTGTCCTGAGCTATATTGTACCGATTCATCTGAATTGCAGTTTTGATCTGAACAGGTAAAACAACCTGACAACTATTCAGTTCAACAGCTTTTAATATAAGCTAATAAATCGCTTGGAAACAGATGCTTATCGAGAACAGATACCCTTTATAAGGTCGAACAGCAACAAAAACCCATAATACTCTCTGCAAGGGCATTCAAACAGCAGCCCTACTCTCTCCCTCCCACAGAGAGTTAACAGAGAGCGCGAAAAGCTCTCTGCCGGCGTCGACTTTGCGGCGGCTGGCGTCATATAAAAGCCGGAGCTCACCTGATTCTCGCATTCCGTTCGTCGCAGCATTTAACCGTCGTGTTTTACTTAAACGCTACGCCTAAATCAAACTGTGTGTGGCAAAGTAATTTGCAAAAACTAATAGCTTAGCTAACGGTAACGGAGAACATCGAGTCGAAAGCAGAGTGCCCAAAAGTGTCTGGATTTTGATTTTGAGTGCCTAACGTCGTGGTTAATAACGGTTTCCAAGTCAGTCAGGACCAACTGTAAAGGAGCCGACTTTCCACCCCGCCCGGTCTTTCCCAAAAGCCGCAAAACAGCTGTCGAGGAATCGCCTGATTTTTAGGAGGTATGTACAAAAAAAATGGCAGCCGCAGGAATAAAACAGCCGCCCTTGCATAAGTGTATTGGTGTGTGTGTGGGGAAGTAGAAATTGGACACAAAGTGAACTGCCAAAGAAATGGCTGAAAAGTGTGGAAAATAAAAATGAGAAAAATGGTTAGATCGAAAGTTTCAAAGTGATCGCTAGCTTAGCCAGCTAAAAATACGAATTACTAAATTTCGCCTTTGCGCTCGGTTTGCACTTGACAAGCATCGCTCTTGACCTTTAGGACCTTTGGGCCGAAAGTGCTATTTTCAAACGCCCCCTCCATATCACATCGCGCATTTCGCAATTCCTGTACTGAGACGGCAAATTACACATTACACTAAGTAATTGCGAAAGACGGAGATGGGGGAGGTAAAAATCCCAGTCTCCCGTCTGGCGAGTCAAGGAGCGTTTCCCCATGTAGAGGGTCTTATTAAGGGCTTCTCGATAGGGTTTCGCTATCTAATTGAGCCCCCGAAGCATCAAAACATTCAATTTCTACGATTTCTTTGTGAGACAACCAAAAATTAATAACAAAAGAGGACAGAAAATGCCAATACAGTGATCGATTGGGTGTTAGATGATGTAAAAATTCGGATGAACTTGAAATAAAATTAGTTAGAGGTCCTGGAATTAATGTGATCCTGGTTTTGGAATCTTTTTTGAAAAATTAAATGAATATTTTAAATTATAAAATTATTGTGAAGTAATTGTTATAATTAAAACCATTAAAAAATTAAAATTCAAATAAAATGTCCTGGAATTGTGTGTGCAATTTTTCAAATCACTGAACGCTTTAAATAGATAAATCTGACAAATTTGTGTAAACCAGACAATGCACTTCCTGGTTGCGTGTGCCAATTTCATTATTTTACAACCATGCCAACTAAACAACCATGAAGACATTACTCAAAAAATTAAACTTTAAATTGCTCTTAATATGAAAATAGGGCACTATAAAAGTTATAATCTGTTTAAATACAAGCCACTGCATGTAAAGAAATACGTACAATTTTATTACAAAATGGGCTGTTAAATTACAAGCATGGAAATTATCCATTAAAAAGAGAATTAAAAGTAAATTAAAATGTTTTGGAGCAATATTTGTAAACAAATCTGATATGCAAAAAAAGCCTAAATAGTTGAAAGTTGTTTATCTGCCGATCACTTTGCATAAAAAGCAGCTAACCCAAAAAATAACTATAAAAACAACACACATCTAAAAATAAGAAACAGAAATCGTGTGATTGGAAAATTTCGAGTGTCTTGCTAATCTTTATCGCCCAATAATGGCGCTTCCTGAAGTACGCGCGTCCACTGGCGATCAAACATTTCCGATCCAGGTGCAGAGTCGTATGAGTGGGCCGGGCCTTATCGCTCTTATCAACATGTTTCGGGATCACCCCATGGCCCAGTCCCACCGCTGTCATTATCTCTTCGTTCATGAACTTGAAGCGTCGTCACCAAAATTTTTGGATGGGGGTTTTGAAAAAGGGAGAGTAAGAGGCGCGTACACCTGTACTGAAGGCCCCAATCGATAACTGTGAAAATAGAACCGAGTGCATAAATAAACAATGTTGAGTGCCCCATGGAAAAAGGGAGGGGTATTGTTTGTTTCTGTGTTTACCTATCGAATGACGCAACTTTTGCAATATGGCCTGATGATGGATAGATTGATTGGGGACATCGATAAATCAATACGCGTCCCGAGTGATTCCGGAAAAAGGAAACATATGTACACATGTATGTGGCGCTTTCTGATTACAGGTTAATTCCAGAGGTACATAGATCAAGCGAGCGGGCAACCGAAACTATGAAAATAATACTTCAATGAACTTGAGAAATCACGCCACCTTATCTCACTAACAAATGGTACACGCGTCGAGCTCATGAGTGTGTATTTGTGTCGGTGGGGACTTATGGGGCTGTATTTGCCTCTGACTATGCCTCTGCCGGTTGGCGTGCAAATTTCGTCCCTCTCTTTGGATCCCACAACCGATGACAATAGCAAAACATAAACATAGAAAATCCAGATGCTACCGTCTTGGTGTTGCCGAGCCAACGGCCTTTTGATAGATAAGATAAGCTTGCTGAGTCGACCAATTTTACCGGCAATTTATAGATACACACGGAGAAAATCGGTCATGTAAATTTTTCATATCTTATCTGAACATCTTGAAATATGTAAAAGTCTCCTTTTTATATTTATTACGGTACGACTTTTAAACATAGTACCCAACAATACCCTAGAATACTTCAAACAACATGAGTATCCATTTTATTTAGATTTTAGATTTTGTTGAATTTTTTAATATTTAGACCATATAAATTGATTTAACTGAATATGATATTGTTATTATAATAACTATCTTAATTTAAGGAAAGTTAAGGGTTTAGAAGTTTACCGATTCTAAACGACTAAAGTTGCACCAAGCCTAGGAAACTACCTTATTATCTCTCTTTCTCTCTGTGTATTCTTAAATATGTACTGCTTATTTGTTTTTGCTTTGTTGCTGACCGCTCTTCTTGTTCTGGTTCTTCCTCTTCTAACAACGCTTTCGGCTTCCCCTGGCTTTTTTAGCTTTAACCGACTTCGTCACTTTGTACCGCCAACTCTACCCATTTCCCTTCTTCTTTTGTTGAATCATTTCATTCGCATCGTATCGTACGAGTTTCTCGGCGAATGAGAAAGCAGCTTGCGTTTGCCTCAGTGCCTGTGTGTGTTTGTGTGTGCCTATGTTAACGCAAACCGTGTTGCACTGTTAGCTTCCCTGCCACAAGTTGCTGTTAACGGCTAACGTCTGTCATCACGCCACGACCCGGCCACCGGAAAGCAGAAAGCCGCCCATAACAAAAAAAGTCGTGCGCCGGGCATCACCTGATTTGCAATTTCTATACCAACTTTCCACCAGCTGAACACCTAACAAAAAAAGAATCGACCGGCATCTTGCTCCAGAGAGCGAAAGCTTTGCGGCTGCTGGCGTCAGAGAGCTTTATGTTAGGTTAACAGAGGTGGGTGGGCATTAACGTTTTGGAATTACAGGGGAATTACCAAATAACATTTTGACTTAAAAGTAATAATGAAAAGCATAATAACCATGGTTTAGCAAATCTTCCTGCTATTATAACGGAAATGGTATAGGCAACAACTAACAAAGAAATAATTTAAAAACAATAAACAACTCTTCACTAAAAAGTAAACTGTTAAATAATTATGTCATTTTTACACAAAATACATTTTGTTAGGCACATCATTTTAATTTTTTTATTTTTTGCCTGCACTTTTGGTTTGGTAATAGATTTCTGCTTGAGTGATAATATTCCAGACTTAAAAATATTTAAAATACATAATTTTAACAAATACTTATATCCTACTCCCATTCCATTATAGACCCTACAACTAAACCTGTTGCAAGCCGTGGACCAGCCGCAACCTGTTGCATTTAAGCCCAACAATTGCAGCAGCCATCAGCCCCATCATTCCCCCATCAGCCAAAATAACGGGAAGAGTGCCCGAGCCAATCGTCGTCGTCGCCGTCGACGCAATAAGCAGCAACAAAATTCGCAGCAGCCTGACGCCTTCCGGGAGCCAGACGCGCAGCTAACACCAAGCACCTCCTCCTCCACCCCGCACTCTGCACCCACCGATAGACAGGACCACCTAGATTCCCCCTTCAACTCCCACTCCTACTCCCAATCGCAGTCCGACAAGATGCCCGCCCGATTCGCCGAGGAAGTTATCACCGCTGAGCCCGCACAGCGTGCCGCCCCCCAATTGGACCTGGGTGGTGGTCACTATGTGCCGCGCCAGCAGCACCTTAACGATGAGGTCGCCATCACCGGCTTCTCCGGCCGTCTGCCGGAGAGCTCCACCATCGAGGAGTTCAAGCAGAACCTCTTCAACGGCGTCGACATGGTCAACGACGATCCCCGCCGCTGGGAGCGAGGTAGGTTCAAATGATAAAATTCTTAAGAATATTCGAGCTTTAAAATACGAGATGAGATCGAGGTAAATAAGTAGAAGGGCTTACGACCTTTAAATAATTAAATATTCTTTATCGATTGCAAAGATAATTCAACCCATGTTAAGGGTTTTTGGCAAGTACTTACCAATCTTGAAAAATACATTTTAAAGTTTATACATACCTAAAGAATATACGCACTGGATTTACACCCTCCATTACGCTCCGTTACAGGTCTCTATGGACTTCCCGACAGGATTGGCAAGCTAAAGGACAGCGACTTGGCGAACTTCGACCAGCAGTTCTTTGGTGTTCACCAGAAGCAGGCCGAGTGCATGGACCCTTTGCTGCGCATGCTGCTCGAGCTGACCCACGAGGCGATCATCGATGCTGGCCTCAATCCTAGCGACCTTCGTGGATCGCGCACCGGTGTCTACATCGGAGTGTCCAACTCGGAGACAGAGCAGCACTGGTGCAACGATGCCGACCGAGTGAATGGCTATGGGCTGACGGGATGTGCCCGTGCCATGTTCGCCAATCGCATCTCCTTCACCTTCGACTTCAAGGGACCCAGCTACAGCATTGACACAGCTTGCTCGAGTTCCCTATACGCCCTGGAGCAGGCCTTCTCCGATATGCGCGAGGGAAAGGTTGACAACGCCCTGGTCGCAGGAGCTGGTCTGATCCTCAAGCCCGAGATGTCGCTGCAGTTCAAGCGACTGAACATGTTGAGCCCGGACGGCAGCTGCAAGGCCTTCGATGAGTCCGGTAATGGTTACGTCCGATCCGACGGCTGTGTGGTGCTGCTTCTGCAGCGCACCTCGGCTGCTCGCCGTGTGTACGCCTCCATCCTCAACGTGCGCACCAACACTGATGGTTTCAAGGAGCAGGGCATTACCTACCCCATTGGCCAGATGCAGAACCGTCTGATCCGCGAGACGTACGAGAATATCGGCCTGAATCCCGCCGATGTGGTCTATGTGGAGGCCCACGGTACTGGTACCAAGGTGGGCGATCCCCAGGAGGTCAACTCCATCACGGACTTCTTCTGCAAGAACCGATCTACTCCTTTGCTAATTGGTTCCGTTAAGTCTAACATGGGACATTCGGAGCCCGCTTCGGGTGTCTGCTCTGTGGCCAAGATCCTGATCGCCATGGAGGAGGGCGTTATTCCTGCCAACTTGCACTACAACAAGCCCAACCCAGATCTCTACGGACTTGTTGACGGCCGCCTCAAGGTGGTGGACAAGAACCTGCCCTGGAACGGAGGCATTATTGGTTTGAACTCTTTTGGTTTCGGAGGAGCCAACGCCCACGTGATTCTCAAGTCGAATCCCAAGCCCAAGGCTCTGACCCCCAAGGACGGAGCAGCGAAGGTGGTGCTAGCCTCTGGACGCACCTTTGAGGCTGTGGAGCAGCTGCTGGAGTCCGCTTCTACCCACGCAGATGACGATGAGTACCTGCAACTGATCAACGATATTCACTCGAAGACGATTCCAAACCACTTCTTCCGCGGCTACGGAGTGGTCAGCAGCAAGGGCACCCACCAGCGCGAGGTGATCGAGGCTACGGACGAGAAGCGTCCCATTTGGTACATCTACTCGGGCATGGGAAGCCAGTGGGCTAGCATGGCCAAGGACCTGATGCAGATCGAGGCCTTTGCGAAGAGCATCCAGCGCTGTGCTGACGTTCTTAAGCCCGAGGGAGTGGACCTAATCGACGTCCTGACCCGCTCCACGGACAAGAGCTTCGAGAACATCCTGAACTCCTTCATCTCTATCGCCGCCATGCAGGTGGCTCTGACGGATCTGCTTAGCTCGCTGGGCATCCATCCCGACGGCATTGTAGGACACTCTGTGGGAGAACTTGGATGCGCTTACGCCGACGGCTGCTTCACCCCGGAGCAGACTGTGTTGGCTGCTTACTGGAGAGGAAAGAGCATTCTGGACACTCAGCTGGCCAAGGGCAAGATGGCTGCCGTGGGACTGAGCTGGGACGACGCCCACAACCGGGTGCCCAGCGACTGCTTCCCAGTGTGCCACAACAGCGAGGACAACTGCACCATCTCTGGGCCGGAGGCCTCCATTGAAGCCCTTGTCACCAAGCTAAACGCCGAGGGAGTCTTTGCCAAGGCTGTGAACTCCTCGGGATACGCCTTCCACAGCAAGTACATCGCTGAGGCTGGACCCAAGCTGCGCAAGAGCCTGGAGAAGATTATCCCGAACGCCAAGAACCGCACCGCCCGCTGGGTGAGCACCAGCATCCCGGAGTCCGCCTGGAACACGCCGGTGGCCAAGCAGTCGTCGGCCGCCTACCACGTGAACAACTTGCTTTCGCCGGTGCTCTTCCACGAGGCCCTCCAGCACGTGCCCAAGAACGCCATCTCCGTGGAGATCGCTCCCCACGGCCTGCTGCAGGCGATCCTCAAGCGCGCCTTGGGTCCCGACGCCACCAACCTGAGTCTGGTGAAGCGCGGCCATGAGAACAACGTGGAGTTCTTCCTGACCAATGTGGGAAAACTCTTTGCAGCCGGAGCCCAGCCGCAGGTCTTGAACCTGGTACGTCCCATCACTTACCCAGTGGGTCGTGGAACCCCCATGTTGAACTCCAAGGTGGGCTGGGACCACACCCAGAAATGGCTAGTTGCCAAGTTCGGCAAGGAAACCTCCTCCGGCGAGACCGTCGTGGAAATTGACCTCTCCAAGGAGGACGATGCCTTCCTCGCAGGCCACACTATCGACGGAAGGATCCTGTTTCCGGCCACCGGCTACATTACCCTCGCCTGGCAAACCTTTGCCAAGATGCGCGGCAGCGAGTTCCACAAGACCCCGGTGGTGATGGAGAATGTGGTGTTCCACCGAGCAACCATTTTGAATAAGACCGGTGTGGTCAAGTTCGGCATTAACTTCTTCGATGGAACTGGCGCCTTTGAGATTTGCGAAAGCGGCAGTCTGGCTGTTTCCGGAAAGATCACCATTCCCGAGTCCATTGACAACGAGGAGCTGCCCCTGGATGCTCAGACTCCCAGCACTGTGGCCAAGGAGCTGGTCACCAACGATGTGTACAAGGAGCTGCGTCTACGCGGCTACGACTACGCTGGAATCTTCCGCGGCATCGTTCGCTCGGACACGGTAGCCTCTGCAGGCAAACTCCAGTGGGTGGACAACTGGATCAGCTTCATGGACACCATGCTGCAGTTCAGCATCCTGAGCAAGAACCTGCGGGAGCTGTACCTGCCCACTCGCATCGAGCGAGCGGCGATCAACCCCACTAAGCACTTGGAACTACTTAACGCCCTCACCAAGGAGCAGCAGCTGGAGACCGGACTGCCTGTCCAGTGGTACAGCGACATCAACGTGATCAAGAGCGGTGGCGTGGAGCTGCGCGGCCTGAAGGCCAATCTCGCCCAGCGTCGTCCGGGCACCCAGGCTCCTCCCACTTTGGAGCGCTATCAGTTTGTGCCCAACGTTAACACCACTGATCTCCAAGAGAACTCGGAGAAGGCTCGTCTGCACGCCTTGGATGTGGCCATCCAGGTCATCATCGAGAACTCCAGCGGAGCCGTGAAGCTAAAGGGTGTGGAGCTAGCCAACGGACGCAACCCGGATGTGCTGGTGGCCAATCGCCTGCTCCAGATTATCGAGGGTGAGCCCGTGCTAACTGGCGATGTGGCTGTGGCTACCTCGAACAACAACGAGGAGACAATCACCGCCGCTCTCGGGGATTCCGGTGTGCGAGTGGTGTCCAAGGATGTGCTGAAGGAACCGGTTGAGCAGAACTGTCACTTTGTCTTTGGTATCGATGTCCTGTCCCGTCCAGACACCAAAACCCTAGAGAACTCTATCGCCAGCATTCGCGAGACCGGCTTCTTAATTCTTGAGGAGACTTTGCCCACCTACACCAAGACGGGTCGTGCCCTGCTGACCAAGTTCGGCTTTGTCGCTGTTCAGGAACAGAGTCTGGGAGCCACACGTGTTTTAGTCCTCGCCCGCAAGGCCGTGGATTTGAAGACCCGGAAGTCAACTGTGGTTGTGGCCACCGAGCAGAACTTCACCTGGGTGGATGATCTAAAGACCGCTCTGGCCACTGCTAACACGGAGGAGCAGTACGTTTATGTGGTCTGCCAGGGAGAAGAGCTCTTCGGAGCCGTGGGCCTGATGACCTGCATCAAGAACGAGAACGGCGGCAAACTGGCTCGCCTGGTGTTTGTGCAAGACGCTAAGGCGGAGAAGTTCTCCCTCACATCACCACTCTACCGTCAGCAGCTGGAGAAGGACCTTATCTCGAACGTCCTTAAGAACGGAGCCTGGGGTACTTTCCGCCACCTGAAGCTGGAGACCCAGCAGGCCACGCTCCAAGTGGAGCACGCCTACGTCAACGCCTTGGTCAAGGGAGATCTGGCCTCGCTGAAATGGATCGAGGCTGCCCAAACAAACACCGGAGTGGACCTGGACAAGAATCTGGAGACCTGCACGGTCTACTACGCGCCCATTAACTTCCGTGACGTGATGCTGACCTCGGGCAAACTCGCAGCCGATGCTCTGCCCGGAGATCTCGCGGAGCAGGACTGTGTCCTTGGACTTGAGTTTGCAGGACGCGACACTCAGGGCCGAAGGGTGATGGCTATGGTGCCGGCCAAGTCCCTGGCCACCACCTGCGTGGCCAGCAAGCGCATGATGTGGCAGATCCCCGAGAAGTGGACCATGGAGGAGGCCTCCACGGTTCCCTGCGTGTACTCCACCGTCTACTACGCCTTGGTTGTGCGGGGACAGATGAAGAAGGGTGAAAAGATCCTAATTCACGCTGGTTCCGGAGGAGTGGGTCAGGCGGCCATCTCGGTGGCCTTATCTCATGGTTTGACCGTCTTCACCACCGTGGGCAGCAAGGAGAAGCGCGAGTTCCTGCTGAAGAGATTCCCCAAGCTGCAGGAACGCAATATCGGCAACTCCCGCGACACCTCCTTCGAGCAGTTGGTACTGCGTGAGACTAAGGGCCGCGGAGTGGACTTGGTGCTTAATTCCCTTTCCGAGGAGAAGCTCCAAGCCTCTATCCGCTGTCTGGGTCTGAACGGTCGCTTCCTGGAGATTGGAAAGTTCGACTTGAGCAACAACAGCCCACTGGGAATGTCCGTGTTCCTTAAGAACACCTCCTTCCATGGAATCCTCCTGGACAGTGTGATGGAGGGCGAGGAGGAGATGCAGAACCAGGTCGTATCCCTGGTGGCAGAAGGCATTAAGACCGGGGCAGTGGTACCCCTTCCCACTTCCGTGTTTAACGACCAGCAGGTGGAGCAAGCCTTCCGCTTCATGGCCTCTGGCAAGCACATCGGCAAGGTGGTGATCAAGGTGCGCGACGAGGAGGCGGGCAAGAAGGCCCTGCAGCCCAAGGCGCGCCTGATCAACGCCATGCCACGCACCTACATGCACCCGGAGAAGAGTTATATCCTGGTCGGCGGTCTCGGAGGCTTTGGCCTGGAGCTTACCAACTGGCTAGTCTCCCGAGGAGCCCGTTTCATCGTGCTTACCTCACGATCCGGTGTGAAGACCGGCTACCAGGGCCTGATGATCCGTCGCTGGCAGGAGCGTGGTGTCAAGGTTGTGATCGATACCAGTGACGTGACCACCGCCGCGGGAGCCAAGAAACTGCTGGAGAACAGCAACAAGCTGGCCCTGGTCGGAGGCGTCTTTAACCTGGCTGCAGTCCTGCGCGACGCTCTGATCGAGGATCAGACGGCCAAGGACTTCAAGACGGTGGCGGATCCCAAGGTGACGGCCACCAAGTACCTGGACCAGTACTCGCGCACCATCTGCACGGAGCTGGACTACTTCATTTGCTTCTCGAGCGTGTCCTGCGGTCGTGGTAACATCGGCCAGACCAACTACGGCCTGGCCAACTCGGCGATGGAGCGGATCTGCGAGCAGCGCCAGGTGAGCGGCTTCCCGGGCACCGCCATCCAGTGGGGAGCCATCGGAGACACGGGTCTGGTGCTGGAGAACCTCGGTGACAACGACACCGTGATCGGAGGAACCCTGCCCCAGCGCATGCCCTCGTGCCTGCAGACCATCGACCTGTTCCTGCAGCAGCCGCACCCCGTCGTGGCCTCCATGGTGGTGGCCGAGAAGCGCAAGTCGGACCAGTCGGCTGGTGTCAGCCTAATCGCCACCATTGCCAACATTCTGGGTCTGAGGGACACCAAGAACATCCAGGACGGAGCATCCCTTGCTGATCTCGGCATGGACTCGCTGATGAGTGCGGAGATCAAGCAGACGTTGGAGCGTAACTTCGACATTGTGTTGTCTGCGCAGGAGATTCGTCAGCTCACCTTCGGAGCCCTCAAGGCAATGGATGGTGGATCAGAGGCTAAGCCAGCCGCAGCAGCTCCCACCGCTCCAGCGGCTACTGGAGTTGCAGACACGAGCATCACCTCGGGAGGATCCTCTCGTACGGCCAGTCCAATGGGCGATGGCACCCAGGTGGTGTTCACTACCTCCCTCATCCCCACCGAGGCCATTGTTCGTCTGGAGACCAAGGCACCTGCAACCAGTAAGCAGAGCCCCATCTTCTTCATCTCCCCGATCGAGGGCTTCGCGTCCGCCTTGGAGCCGCTGGCCAGGCGACTGGAGGTGCCCGCTTACGGACTCCAGTTCACGGAGGACGTACCATACGACTCCCTAGAGTCGGCCGCCAAGTTCTTCATCAAGCAGCTGCGTACCGTCCAGCCAAAGGGTCCGTACAAGCTGGCCGGCTACTCCTTCGGCTGCCTGCTCACCTACGTGATGTCCGCCATCCTGGAAGAGACCAACGAGGTGGCCAACGTGATCATGCTGGACGGAGCTCCCACCTACGTCAACTGGTTTACGAGCAGCTTCAAGAAGCGCTACACAGATGGCAGCAACGACGCCAACGCCAACCAGAGCTACGGCCTGGCCTATTTTGGAATCGTTGTGGCCAACATTGACTACAAAGCGGTAAGTGTGCAGGATGCAATTTAAAGATAGTAATGAAATCTAATCACAATTTTATACCTTTAGCTATTGAAACTGCTGCTGGTCATTCCCACATGGGAGGAGAAACTTGAGAGGTTTGCTGAGCTGATGAGCAACGAGATCACACAGCCCGTGGAAACGGTAATAAGGAGTCCTAAAAGAAGAGATGACATTTTACTAAATGGTTTTCTCTTTTTTTTCAGATTAAGAAATCCGCTACCCTGTTCTACAAGAAACTGGAGCTGGCCGACGACTACCAGCCAACGCTGAAACTCAAGTCGAACGTGACCCTGGTCAAGCCCACAGACAACTCTGCGAAGCTGGACGAGGACTATCGCCTAAAGGAGGTAAGTTCACACAGTGGCAGAAACAATAAACAAGGGGTTAATATTTAATTGTATTCGCAGGTCTGCACAAAGCCAGTTGAAGTTCACACCGTCGAGGGCAACCACCGCACCTTCCTCATCGAGGATCAGTCTTTGAAGACCATCCAGAGCATACTGAAGCGTCTGTTTAACTAGGCTAGGCAGGGAAGAATTAGCATAAGAGTTGTGGATGTGGCACAGCACAACGATCCGTCATCACCCTCTCGCTCTCTCTCACCATCACACATCCAATACTCGTGTTCTATGCACCATGTGGAACCAAGAAGCACACATCGACACCTAGTTAGCATACTTAGTGAATGAATTTACGTTGTTGAGCTGCAAGGAATCGCTCGCCCCATCCCAGTTACGCACAGCTATAAGAATAAGTTAATGGAACGGATTAAAGCTATTCGGATTGGATCTGCCTAACTGCTGTCTTGCAGCGCTGTAGACTTTGGTCCAAAATTTAGTCTATGGTCGCTGTGATTCCAGGCAGTTGAAAGGTTTCAGGATGAGAAGCCCAACCCATCACACTTAACGCTTTGTGCACCCTACAGTTGAGTACCCGACATTCCTTGAGAGCTAGACGGCCTAGACGTCCCAACTTACCAAATATATATTTTATGCTCTATCTATTACGTATATCGCTAACCTAGTTTAATTGCCTAGTCGTAAGTCTAAAGTTTGTAGTCGCGCATGTAAAGAATTTCATTCCTTGAACTAACCCAAGAAAAGAAACTACAAAATTTGTTATCTCTCTTGATGTATAAAATAATCGCCCAAAAATGATCACTCATGAATATTGTGGATATTAAAATTACACCATACTAAAAATAAACGAGACAGTTGTTTTATTTTAGATTATATTTAATACGATTCGGGTGAAGTAAATGCAAAACATAGAACTACGACAGAATCTCGCGGCGCTAAAGGATTTAATCGCTGCTGCACCACACCGCACAACACTCCGAAAAAAATAAGTACTTTGTTTAAAAACGTAGGAAAAAGTGCTCAAAATATGGAGTGTCGTACCTTGTTGAACTCGCATGAAGATTCTCTACCGATTTGCATTCGAATCTGGGACAACTATTTTAAGTCCGAATTTTAAAAAAAAGGGTGATGGTACCTCTTATCTAAATTTGATTTTCGGAGTTCAAGTTTTTTGATCGAACCAATGATGGAGATCGATAGCCTAGGGTTCCAGCAGACCGAAACAGTCATTCTTTTTGCTGTGGGTGGCGTATCGGGCGAGATATCCTCCATAAACCTTTTGAAAAAGTATAGCTTTGATAAGCGTTTTTGCAGAATAAACAGGTTAAAGCAGGACCCATAGCCAAACGAACTATAGTTTTGGATTGCGGAGAACCTTAGCTGTCGATTCCGATCCCTGTTTTGCAAGAAGAAAAAACGTATTGGATTGGAGTTTTGCTGGATATCTCAACCAAAAACATTCATGGATGTATGATTATCCAATCTTACCCAGTTTTACGTATTTAGAAGACGAGTCCATAAGAATGGTCTACAAAAATTGCACGCGGTCCATTTTGTCGGCCAAAATTTAGCAGGTGTCACCTTTAATGTGTTTTTGGATTATAACACAAATTACTTAAAACCCTTTGGATATCCAATACACGGAAATAAAAGCACAGAGCGTTTTTGAAACAATTACTTATTTATTTAAGGGTTCTTGAAATTATTTAGCAAAAAATAATTATAGGGACTTTGTATCTGTACCATTTTACTTATTTTCTCCTTTGCATCTTATTTCCCGATGGTTTCTGCACCGACTCTTACATATTATTCATTTTTATGGGTGTCGGGACTTCTTATTCTCTCACACATAATAAAAATAACATACTTAAAAGTTAATGACAATGCTGCGTGTTACAAAGTTAGCGTATCCTGAACCTATACATATAAAACTCGCATGTTTCGGACACAATCCAATAATAACAAATTAAAACGTAACGTAAACTAATATAGTAACGCTATAACTAATACATAAGTCAAACATATTTAGTACAAACTAATTTAATTTAATTTCTTTATTTTATTTAACGCTTTCATAGGGCATTAAAGACTAAATAATAAATACGAGTACGCCTAAAATTTTAATATTAAACACAAAATTAAAGCTTAGCTTGGGTCGGCGATGCAGCTTCTGACCTCTGACTTCTAATTGGTACATTATTATATAGACGTGGCAGGGGACGGATACCTCCCCCAGGACCACAAATAGCGGGCTTTAAGTTTTCAATTAAGGACATCGAGTGAGTGGTTTGTTTGAGCTCAAGGGGGGTTAGTATATGGATTGGATTGGATTGGCAAAATGTACGATATCAGCGATTGCGAGCGGTTAGAATACAATATTAATATCGCTAATCATACAAGTACATTTAGTGTGTGGTATAGTAATAAGTTGGTTTTATGCAAATATTCATACTGCTTCATCTAAATGCTACCCATTACTGTTTTCTGTTTAGTTTGAAACTGGTTTAAATGTACGTAGCTTTTAGCGCTCTAAACTTGGTTTAGCTGTGTGTGGCTTCCTCCTTTCGATCCCTTTAAAAAATGTACTTTCCCCCAAGTTGCTGTGACGGCTCCGCTTGCTGTGCTCGACTAATTGTTATGTAATATTATCGTATTTTATGAGCGCCTTCTATGAGCTACCATACTGCTAAATGCAATTATTTACAAAAACATTTTCAGTTAAGAACGTACGAATTATCATAATATATATTTCTGTTTATCTTCTCATCGTTCCTGTACGGGTCTATAAAGTGAAAATGCCAAGCTATGCTCCCACTCTGACTGCAAACTTCGGCTCCTACTTCTTCATCTCCATTATTACTTTGTTTTACAAATTGGTTTTTAGCGCTTTAGAAGCTATCATCGCTGTCGCTGTGTTCCGGCTGCTCCTCGCCCACAATTAGGTCATCCTGATCCTCGCTCTCGTAAGCCTCTTCGGCCGCCTCGGCTATCTGGTCGACCTGCTCCTGCTCCTGCATATCGTAGGCAGCATGTCATGCCAGTGCCGCGGCGTCGGCTGCGTCCTCCGACCAGCTGAGCTCCATGGGCGTGCAGGCCTGCGCCTCCTCGATGGACATGCGGGATGGCGGCTGCTTGGGCCTCTTGGACAGGGATCCCCCCGAAGCTGTGCTGGAGGCGGAGGAGCTGCGCATCATGTCCTCGGAGGAGGCTGAGCAGCTCTCGTCTTCAGAGTTGGCCCCGGAGACCATGGCCTCGCCGGCGGACTCCTGGATCTCCTGGAACTTCTTGGCCTCACTGGACATCAGTTTCATGGTGGAGCTACGCGGACGAATCTCCGCAGTAGGGGGGCTGTGGTGAGCTGGAGCACAGGGGAGTGTCCTCGTGCCAGCCGGGCACGTTCAACTCGTCCTGTTCCCTCTGTCTCCGTCCAGAGGACTCGCAGACGGCCGAGCTAGAGGCCGAGGCCTTGATGCACACCGAGTGCGAGCGGGCTCGGGACAGAGGGCGGCCCACCTCTGGCTCCCCGGAACTGCTGCTCCTCAGCAGGGCCGTGGCCGACATGCTCTGGCTGAGTGGATTGGGGTGCGCGGATGATGAGCCTCCGTTGCTGGCCACTCCATTGGAATGACCATTGCTTAACGGCTGTCGCCGCTGGATGGGACACCGCTCGTTGCTGCTTCTCAGCGAGCCCGCTCTGCGCACGATCTTCGGGACGTTGGCCTTGACGGACTCGTCGTCGATCTCCAGCGTCCAGCTGACCGAGTCGTTCCGCTCGATCATGCCCTTCATCACCGGGGAAGTGGGCGAGGAGGTGGTGCCGGCTATCTCCAGGCCACTGCGTCCCAAGCTGCACCGACTGTGTGTGCTGCTCATTAAACTACTGTTTTCGTGGGAGCTCAAGGAGCGGTCGAGCAGCTTGGCCTCCGCCGCCTGGAGCTGCGAGACACGCTGCTTGAGGTGGTACTGCAGCTCCTCCTTGTCAAAGGTCAGCCGCGTGCGCTTTATGTTCTCGTACTTGTAGGCCTTCTGGAGTTCCTCCATTTTTAGCTGGATTTCCCTGGGAGAGAAGAAGAGTAAGTTAGTTTTGGTTCACTACAAAAAGGTAATTCGGGATGCTTTTATATAGGAACTTCCCAGATTAAGATTTATATAAATGTAAGTTATTGACTGCTACTCACTTCTCCCTTTCGGTCTTTGCCTCCAGTTCGGTGTGCAGCATCTCGTTTTGGGCCTCCAGGAGGGCCACGCGGCTGGCCAGCTTGACGCGCTCCTCGCTCTCGTGGATGAGGTCCGACTTGGCCTTGCTGAGGGAGGAGATCTCCGCCTGCTTGAGCTCGAGGACGCAGCGCAGGCTGTCGGCCTCGCTGGTCAGCCGGCTGAGTTCGGCGCTGGCAGGGTCCGGCAGACTGGTGCTGGGACTCCTTCGCTGCGAGGAGGTGCGCAGCACAGAAATCTCATCCTGGGAGAGCGCCAGCCGGTCCCTCAGGTCGCGCTCGTTGTGCTCCTTGCTGGTCTTCAGGCTGTTCAGCTCCTTGGTGAGGCTCTTGACCTGATCGCTCAGCTCCTGCTCCCGCCGATTGGCCTCCGACAAGCGGGCGGCGTGGATGTTCTCCTTGCGGACGAGCTTCTCGCGGTTCTCCTGCTCCTGCGACTCCAGCTTCTGCAGACGCGTTTGCAGCTCCAGGATACTTTGTTCGGCGGAGTTAAGGTGCTCCTGCTTCAGGGTGAGCTTGTGGGAGACTTCCATGTGGTAGGCCTGCTGCACCAGCTTGTTCTCCTCGTCCTTGGCCCGCAGTTGAGCCTCCAGTTCGCAGAACTTGTGCTTGGCAAGCATTTGCACCTCCATTATTTTCTCATCAGCTGGAAAATAAATAGGGAAACATTAGCCGTTTTTCTATATATGATATCTTATGAAATTAAACGTGATCCTCATGGAATTAGAGTACCCACCTTGCTTCAGTTCAGTGCGATGCAGGTGCTCCCGCTCCTGCTGCCGCTGTGCCCACTCGATGTCCTTGGCATGGAGCTCCTCGCGCAGCTGCTCGCAATCCATCTGCGTCTGCTGCAGCAGTCCGATCGTCTCCTCCAGCGTTCCCTTGGCTCGGGCACACTGCTCTTTGGTCTCCTTGCAGGCAAACGCGTCCAGCTGTTATCCCGAAAAGAAACAAACAATCACGGTTAGAGTCGCTATAAATCTTGGGTCGAGTTGCAGGTAGCTTCGGGTAATTAAAATGAAATTTTCATCTCGATTTCAAGAGTCTTGCACGGAAGTCGCACAAAGGGAAGTTGTTGAGTGGCAATGTCACGGAGACAATGTCTCTGAGCCGGGGAATTTCCGCTGGCTGACAATGGTATGAGGGTCTCGCCCAAGAGGTTCATACCCTAGTCAAAGGTCGTAGGAAAATCCCGCACAATAAACTATAATGATTATTTGCTCTGAGAAGTACTGGGTTTCTTGGGGGTTCCAAAACTAAATGATTTATTTATTTTTAAATTCAACTTAAGCTTTGAAATTGTTGGTTACTTGAGATCTTTAAAGGTAAATATTAAAAAAAACACTAGTTTCACTGCTTAATATAATTTTTCTGTCTCCTATTTATATTAGATCAAATTGTTGATGCAGTTTTCTTTTTTCTTGTACTTTTATTTTATTTTTATTATTACTATTTAATACTTCTATTGTAAGAAATAGTTCAGCTTTATAAATATTCTTTTTTTTAAGCATTAAGTTCATAATTAATATTTTATATGAGACGCATACCTGCTGCTGTTCGTAGCCCTGGCTAAAGTTAAAATTATCCATGAAAGTAGTATTATTTGGAGTGCTGGGCACCGTCCAATTGATCAGATCGATTTCCAAGTCCATCGTCTGGGCCGACAGACTCTCGTTGGTGAACACAAAGTTCTTAAACATTTTGCTTTAGTTGTAAGCGCGGTTGTGTGTTGAACACGAATACTTGAAGTAGACTGATGGCACTTTTTGGCCAGCCATCTGCTTTTATAGTCAGCCCCGCAGCAGGTAGGGAAAGATCAGAGAAATGGACAGCGGAGGAGGACTTCCTCAGGTAGCGACGGATCAAACGAAACTCTCCGGATATGGCCAGCAAAATATTTACCAGGGATTTGCGAGAAAGACGCGCGGATCAAGTAAAAATACTATTTTAAAAACATGCTGGGAAAAGGGTCAGGGATTCGGGATTCGGGACTGCTCCAGCCCGAAGAGAAAAAACTGAACCATGCAATGTGGGTGTATCCCTCGGTGGGCAACGCCCCGGCTGGCAGCATCGGTATCAGATGATTTCCAGGGCGGATCCACCCAACAAACGGCTTAGCGATCGCTGGCCAAGTTCATGTGGTTTGGGATCAACCCTTTTGGGACATTGGTCACGCGTCTGGTCTGCCAGCCGGAGGTGGAAATGGAAATCAATTTCCAGTTTTTGGGGCGGCCTGAAGGCACTTCAAATTCACCGTAATGGCGCGCACCTTCTCTGCAACACTTTGGGTGGATGCGTGGCGAAGGGTTAGAGCGCCTTAGAATATCTCAAAGTGGGTTTATAAGAAGTTGAGGAACTACCTCTCAAGTGACTGTCACAAATTGAATGAGAGCATAGTAAATTACAATTTGCATAGGAAGTTACCTTCCACTTAAATTAAAAAATTAGTTAAAAATTAATTTAAGTTTAAAAAGAAAATTATTAGGAATGTATTGAATATAACTATGTATCAAAATTTATCTCCAATTAAATTACAAAGTCAGTTAAAAATTAATTTAAGTTTAAAAAAAAAACTATAAAGAATGTATTGAAAATAACTGTGTATGAAAATTTATCTCAACTAGATCGATCATTAAGAAAAAATACATAATAAATAAATAAATATTACATAAATTACAAAAGGTATTTTCACTATTCCCATAAAACTAAAATATTGCTTGTCCTATTTATTTTTAAAATTGATTTAACCTTGCTGGAATTTAAGGTTAATGTTCTTTAAATCTTTATTTGACTGATTTTAAATTGTCAAGATCGATTACAGCATTTGCGACAGTCGCCTGGCCAAAGCTGATCCCCAAATTAAGAGTTGCCGACCAACTGATTGCGAGTTGCCAAATCCACGCCTGCCGCCTGCAAATCCCGTCCAGCGAATTAATAGCCATCATGTCGCTGTCTCTGGTCGAAATCGGTGTCTTTCAGTGGCAATCTCTATGTCTCGATGGATGACAGTCAAAGTAGGCAGTCGAAGAGACATCGACAATTACCTGACAAGGACGTTCGCAATTAAAGTGTTGAAATTAGTGACTTGCCGCCGAGAAGAGAAACTGGCTCGACTGGATTTAATCCTTTTGGCAGTAGCAATCGAGTTGTGCTCTCTGTAATTCCTGCATTTAAAAGCATCGGCAATTGTCCTTCGCATTTAATAACGCGCCGTAAAAACCCCATAAAAATAGACACGAGCCCGGACACGTCCTTTTTCAAGCGATGTCCTTGTCCCTACCTTGCCGGTTGCTCTTCCATGGTTTTCACACCAATTTGTGAAATCTCGCTGGATCACATTTAAATAAATATTTATGTTGCGACTGTTGCAACATCAGTTTAGGCTTTTAGTGGGAAAATGTTGCGCGATTGCCTCGTTCCCCGGAAATTTCCACCCAGGCAAACAAATCCTCCGCATGTTTGCATTTGCATTTGCGGCCTAAGCGGTTGCCGCATCCAACAAGTTAGCCAAACATTGTGGTACACTCTCACTCTTGTAAGTCCCTTGATACCACTAGGTTTGTTTTTTCGAAATGTGTCTAAAATAAATACAAGAACTCTAGAAAGTTATGCAAATGGCATTAGGACATGTGCAAGCGCCAATAGTTATTGGGAAAAGATTTAAGTAATTTCTTAGTCACCTATGTTTTCACTGTGCTAATACCCTGTGTTTTAATTAATAAAGAAGATAAATAAGTAAATATAATTTTAATTTATATTTAAGAGCCTTAAGAAAAATCTTATGATTAGATAAAAGAAAGGAAAAAGATAAACAACATTTTAAGTAGACCAGAAATTAAACAGTGATAAAAAGATCAACAAATCTTTTTTTTGACCAAAAAAAAAACCAAGGCAGTGATTTGTTTTTTAAAATTCATTTTGATAAAGATACACATTTTTTAAGAAATCCCCAGCTTGGAAAACAACCATTTGAGCACTTCCTTTACCGATTTCCTGTAAATTTCCCCCGTTATTATATTTCAGTGTGCAGAATTTCCGACAACAGATTAAGGGATTCTGGAATTTTTCTCCACATTAATGTGCTTCCTTTCAAACCAAAGTAAAGTAAAGAAACAAAGTGTCAGTAAATGGCCAACGTAAATGATATCAATACAATGGCACCAGCTGATGGCACATGGAATTATCTTTTCATTTGTGTATTGTGTCACTTTCATCTTGCGTAAGACAGGCTAAAATCAGTTGAATTTCCAGCAATTCCTGGCAATTGTTTCCATTATCCTCGCAGCATTGTGCATGTGTTGGCCTTAAGGCAACGGATTTACGCAATTGTCAACATTTTTGTGACACACTACGGATAAGGGGGAAATGGCTGTGCAAAATCTCTTTTTGACAAGTTTGAATAAATCAGAATTTCAGCAATTTTACCTAAAAGCAATTGTGGTTGGAAAGTCAGCAGACAAACATCATCATAAATCGATTTATGATGAGGACTATGTACCTCCCATATATGCAAATGTTAAAATAATGTTTTTCGCGTTTGCCGCTTTTATGACCTTGTTATTGTTATTTAAGTGAGGGCTGTCTGATGTAGCAGGTAAAGAGTGACAAAAAAGTTGGCCTAAACCATAATTTTCCACATCCTTTAACTTCCTTTTGAGCCAGAAATCTCGCCAAAACTCACACTTGCAATGGCGAATTTTCGTTTTGTTTCATCAGAATCCTTTACACCGAAAATGGCAAACAATTAATTGAATGAACTCACACTCTTTCCTTTAGTGAAAGGCTTTCACACAAAGGAAATGGAAAGGCCAAAGGAAGGGTGAGAGAGCTGGGGAATTTTCCAACTTTTGTTCGGAATTTCGGTGTAGTTTTTAATTAGTGCAAACACAAAAAGTGCACCCATATCCCGGGATCAGTTCCCAGGGGTTAGGGCTTAGCCTGCACTGACACAATTAAACGAAATTAGCTCAACTTTAAGCATAGATTAAGGCAAATATGTGGGACAATGAGAGGGAATGTTCACATGTGGAAAGGACGAAACAATTCGAGAATTATTAGAGCAGGTGATCCGAACCGATCCGATCCCGAGGTCCTGCACATTTGTGTGACAATTACAAAGGGCAGGGAAAAGTATCTGTTCCAGAAGAAGTCTTCAAAGGGCTGCTGCAGAGGTTTAAATCCCTGGCGCCTGTTTTCCCTGCAAATCCCTCACTGATCCCCTCACTCGCTACTCGCTACTCCTCACTCGCTGCTCTGTCACTCACCTCTTGGGACATGAACTGCACCATCACGGCGAGTCCCAGGATCTGGCGATGCTCCTCCCTGCGCTCAAACTGGTTGTCCTGGAAGAACTTGGCCAGTCGGCTGAAGTCCACCACTCCGTCCTCTGTGTAGGGTTTCAGGGCGGGATACTGGGCGGTGATGTCCACGCGGGGCGTGGCAAGCATCGTCATCGAGCTGATCGACGTCCCAATTTCATCGGGCAGGCACAAGGCGCTTGGCTATCACAAAAATAGAGGCGATTAGTTGGTTGATTTATATAATTATAATAATAATTATAATATTTTTACATAATCTTCAGCAAAAAATATTATACTGACCTCCTGTTCAAGTTTGATCTGCGGAAGGGGGGATGAAACTGTCTTGGATCCTTTGGGATCGGAGCCCGTTGCCTGCTGGGGGATTAAACCGTTCTGGTCCTCGCATCTCTTCAGCTTGGCCTCCGTCTCACAGGGCAACTCATTGCTGATGGATGACCGTTTCGAGTCCCGCGCCATCGGCGGAGTTGGACATCCGCTCGCGGATTGCCCATTGTTCAGCTCCTGGAGCTCCGTTTGGTCTACGCCAGAACGCAGGGATTCTAAAAGAAAAAATATAAACAAAGAGATTAAAATAAATGTTAATTGTTCCGCGATAAATTATCTTATAGTTTAAATAAGAGGAATATTATTTATATCAACAAAAAGTCAGATAGATATCAAATAAACAATCGAAAAAGTGCAATTTGTTATTAAATTACTAACCCTCTGATTACACAACCCTCAGCTGGCGAAAGTATTTAATCATCAACTGGTAGATGAAAATCTAGCTGTCGCTCAAGATGAGCTAACGATGATGAGCTAACCGTGATTCACCCAGCTGTGGATCCACTCTTCTCCCGTACAAAAAACAAAAAATAACATGAGTAATTGCTTCGTGCCCGCAAAGAAGATATAGTCGAGAAAAAACCGCAAAGGCAGTGAATTTTCTTTTTGCATAATTCCATTGACAAAAGGGAAAGCAGCAGCCATCACACTATATACTAGGTGTAAGTCGGGCCACGTCCCCTGTCACCATCTAATAACTTCGTGGGTCAGAGGCGGGCCATCATCATCAATTACCAGATCGCCTATCATCGGGGGGCCGTCAATTAGAGAGGATGCGTGGCCAATTTTTTAGCCAGCAAATTGGCCTTTGGAGATTTTGGAGGAGATTTATACAGGACGGAGAGGGAGGGAGTTCAGTAACCGCTATGATCAATCCATAGATCAGCCAGCATGTCCATAATTTAGCCCGATTTCCTTACAAGCCACGCGCCAATCGAAGCTGTGGCCAAAGCCAAAGCCAAACCCAAACCCAGAGTCTCTGGTAAATGTATGTACATCCATAATCAACAGCAACTGACGGTTTTATGTTACCGCATAAATTTATAGCCAAAGCCGCGCATACAAAGTTGTCAATGTTTGCACAAGTTGGCCATATGACAATTGCTCGTGGCGAAAGCATGAGCGAAATTTGTTAGGGGAGTAGTCGTTGCCTTCCGGAGTTGTCGTCAAGATCATTACCCCGGGATGTTTGTTTAACTAACGAAAGTGAATTATCATGTCATCGAAGCTGGGGTGCAAGATGAATAAGTTTTGTAACAAATTTCAATATTATAATACCAAAAAAACAGTGTTTTGAAATTTTTCTGGCTTTTTAAACGGTGGGAAACTTTTGTTATATTAATAAATATTTAAGAATTGTAATTTTACATATCTTTCTTTTTCTTCTCTGCCCAATTAAATGAAACCTGCTCTTGCAGGAAACTAATCAATGCTGTAAAATAATTAACAAATTAGTCGAAGACAGCGATTGCAAAGTGGCTTAAATGTTAACGTTCGGTTTTAGCGGCTTTAAACGATTGTGCAATGTTTACGAATGAAGCAAAACCACTGAAACTGTGAAGTAAACGAAACCAGATTCGCATTTAATGTATTGGTGTTTACCAAATCAAAGCATAAATTATTATACAACTTGTGGCTTTCAAAACGATTTAAAAAATTTAAATTTTGACTGATTAAAGTGATTCTTTGGCTAAGAAAAATAGTTTGTCAAGCTGAGACAGTTCCTTGGCTTTTCCCACTGCCTGATGTTCCAAGAACATATATTTAATAATTATTAATGGCAGAGGGCAGACCTTCAGCAACACCTGACCCCCTCCTCCTCCTTCACGACTTTGAAATATCTCAATGACACACGACTCAAACAAGTCTGGCACACGACAATTGAGCAGGGAGAATGCAGGGGACATTTCTCATGGCAATTAGGCGATTAAGTGACATTAGCTACGACCAATTAATGGCAAGGCCAACAATATTGGCCAATTCCCAGTCCTGTTGCGGATTTTCCCCGCGATTCCTCCCAGAATGTTCTCACGGCCTCATGGCCTGTATGTGTTGTGTGTCGAATCGCAACAAGTTGCTGACAGGCTCTCCCTGGTGGACAGCAACGGGTGGCTTCGAAAGGACCACTATTTTATGGCTGAGAAACCGACCACCTCAGTAGTTGGTATATGGACAGGATCGATACATTCCCACTTCCCAGTCCATGCTGCACTTGGATTTTTATGGGCCTCGGAAAAACTCAACTGCGCGGGTGTTTTCATTCAGAAATTTTTGTCCTTTCGGACTTTTTGTCGTGCTGGTGTGAAAATTGTTGCCCTGGGCACGTGGATTTTCCCAAACGGTGCAAGCAGTTTAGGTCTACATTTACTGAATGACTTATATTTACATTTAAATATGTTTGTATGCATTTAGAACAGGTAAATCAAGTTACGTATGAAAAGTCGACCTTTAAATAAATAATTTAATAGAAATTTGTATGGTAAATATTATCATATTTTAAAGAAGGCTACCACATTAACAAAATTCCCTTTGAAAAATTTACACCAAAACGAGATTGTCTGTCGTATTCTGTAAGTCAGTTTTTTGGCCAATAGAAAATAAACTTTATGGACAACTCGGTAATTATTTTTGTACAAAAAACACATGTCTCTTTATGCAAATTACATATATTTTCTGCGAAAACCAATAGAAAGTGCTGGCAGCGTTATTTGCACCTTGTGCAGCCTCCAATCCACCAGGTGGAAAACTCTCCCCCATACAAGATCAATCAACATCAACGATACAAACATTCGCATTCGGTCAGCCAAACTGATAATGACGGTTTGGGTTTGGGTTGGGATTTGTGTGTGTTTGGGCCTGGGGTTTTTAGCCAAAAACGCGACATGTGTCGAGGCGATTCGGACGCTGTGCACAGTGGGCTGCAATCTGCGATCCGCGATGCTGTGACACTGAGACAGACAGTGGGACAGACGGACATACGGACCTGCACTGGGCGATGGAAAATAATTGAAATTCCGAAATATCTTATTTGGCATTAGGCAGCTGCTGTTGCGTTGCTCTTGCCTTTTTTGTGGTGTTTTTTTTTGGAAAACGCAACAACAGCAATAGCAACAGCAACCTGTCTTAACCCATGGCGACCCACAAAAACATGTCCAATGAAAATGCGCGTAATTAAAACGAACAACAACAGGCAGTCCAAACTGGCAAACTGGCATTTCAATTAGCTAAAAACAAACTAAAATCACTTCACTCGACTCTCGACTCGACTTGACTTGACTTGTGCCTCGACTGGAAAACTAAGCGTCGCCTGTCTCTGTATCTGTATCTTTGTATCTGTTTTATTTCGCTTTGGACACCAAGTTGTCGGATAAGGAGGAAAGGGTTTGGGTTTTCAGGGGAGGACAGAGAAATAGACACTGCTTTAATTGCTATTTAACTGAGGCACTTTCAGTGGGCGAGAGTCAAGTGGAATTACTCGACATATTTGAGCTAAATGTGTTTAATGCGAATCATTTATGAAAAAGAGCATAGAAAATTCCAAAGATTCAAAGCTAAAAGCTTTTAAAAGGCCACCATTTTTTATATTTTTAAGCAGAGAATAATTGAAGTTTAGAAATTATTCTGACCAGTTCTGAATATTATTTCTTTCAGTTTGAAAAAAAGAATTTTTTATATGAACAAATCTTCAATCCCGTAGAATACTTTTTGTTTATCATTAGTGTAAATTATGTTTAATTCTAGACAGCCGGAAGAGTCAAACAAAAATGTACACATTGCACCCAAAAGATTGAAAACAACAGATGAGAATGCACTTAAATTAATTATTTCACAGACCCTTAATGACACAAACTGTAAACATTATTTGCACTAAATTATGATTTGTGTCATTCAATTTGTTTGGTTAAAAAATAGGACCAGCAGCTGGGTAGTTATGTATGCATAAACAACTTTCAATAAACAGTGGATAAAAACTAGGGGGTAATAAGGTCATTCGCACCACGGATATGAATATATCCTATATATATATCCTATCCTTTATAGACAGACAGGTTCGATTTCTGCAGAATGTCAATCACAGGGAGACCAAAAGGAAGAAGACTCTGCGATGAACAGATCTCCAGATTGGCGGCGGTGATGAAAGACATCTATCAAGGGATTTATGGCACATCAGGGCAGAGATTTTTATTTCACCCATTACGGTTGGATATATGTTGTTTTAAGTTCTTATTTGTAGTTCATGTGTCTGGGCAAACGCACACACTTCAAGGTCGTAGAGTCGTCGCTTGGCGCATTTCCATTTAATTTTCCTATCTTTTTTTTTCAGCGGCCAAATAAGCCTTTAAACTTTTTTTTCGTTTTTGGCTCAAGTTCTAATGATTATTTTTAGATAAGTTGAGCACGAAAGCATTTTGCTGTTCTATCTTTGCAAACAAAAACACAACAAAGAGCGCTAAATAAACGAAATTAATGCGAAAACTGTCTAATTAATCATTACATGACTGAGTGGGGCGAGAGAGCACATGAGTTTAATTTCCAATGTTTACTGTACTTGTGATCGATTTATATATGCTTTTCATATTATTTTGCGGTTGGCCTACGAATAAAATAATAGCAAAAGTCCCACGATAGCGAAGACCGCAGGAAAAAGCCTCATGACTGGAAAGCCAATGAGTGAGCAGAGGAAATGGGAAGCAATCAGTGGCTAAATAGACATGGGAGTACCCTGGGAAAATTTATTAAACCACTTTCTTTATTAACACAGATTTTATCATCAATTTCCCTTAAAAATATATGACACAGATTTGTTTGTTGAATTACTGAAAGACCCTTGAAGAATATACTTAAGGGGAGGTTCTAGTCCAGAGGCCCGAAAATGTGCGTAATTTCATGATTTTTTTTAGATAGTACGCACGTATTTTTTTAAAAAAACTTTTTCGTCATTTTTTTTGTCTATATTTTAAAAAGATTATAAAAAATTTTTTATAGTAAAAAAAAAATAAAAATGGCGGCTCAAGCCCTCAATGACGGCGGTCCTGTGCGGCGGTGGACAGTGTGCGCGGGGCGCTCTACAGCCCTGCCAAGTGATCGGAAACGAAAAAACTAAAAAGAATCTTAAAGTAGATGAAATTTGGGGGGCCTTCTCGGTTTCCGATTTTTAAAAAAACCCTTTTAAAAAAAATGTGATTTTTTTAGAAAAAACAACCTTTTTGCCTCGTTTTTTTGTTTTCACGTTAAAAAAAAATACTAAACAATTAAAAAAAAAAAAACGCTTCGAGAAGGCCCCTAAATTGAATAAGCTTTAATTAGAGCCTTCAAACGTCGAAATCGGTTTAGCCGTTGAAGCGGTATCGCGCCCCGCGCGCAAAACGCGTTTAAAGTTTGACGAAGACCTGTTTTTCGGTCGACGGGTCCTCTCGTCTATAGGCTATAACTCGTAAAATCAATTAGATAGGGACATATCCTTTTGCCTACACATTTTTAGGACTATAAAGATGAAAATAAAGCAATAAAAAAAATAAAATTTTTTTGGTCGCTTGTGACTAGAACCTCCCCTTAATATTATAATTAATTTTAATTGGGTTCTGATTTAATTTGCCCAAAATCCCATTTTTAATAATTTGACTACAGGGTAAAATTTAATGTTTATGCCAAAATCATGTTTGTGCTGTGGCTAGCTCTCTAGGCCATACAAAACAAAATATGTTTTTTTCGTTTTACTTTTATTGCCACATGCGATTTGCTTTTAATATTTTTCGGTCTTTTATTTATTTTGCACAATATTTTGTTGATATACAGACACCAAGTGCATTAAAATTCTGATGATTGAGACAAGCGGAAATTGCGTCGCAATAATTGTTACAAACTTGAAAAAATATTAAAATTAGTCGATTAGAAATTTAATTTAAAACTACTTAGATAAATAATAACATGTTCATTTCTTTTATGTCACAGCAGTGTTAAATTTACTGAAATTGTCCTTCAAATGGTATTGAACAATTGTTCTACTTTCTACAGTTTTCATTGACACGCAAAAGTATTTTAAACAAATTTGGACTTGAAGAGTATATTTAACTTATTTGAAAGAAATGTATTTAAATAAATTGCATTTTAAATTTAAGTTTATTTCCATGTATGAATTTATATTTTTAAGGCAACAAAACTTTGTTTTTTATGTTTGATTGCACACAAAGTTTTTTAAATGCGTTTGTTTAAATATTCAATTAGTGCTTAATTTCAATAAAAAAGTGGTTTTAAATTCCTGTTTTTTTGCACACATTTTCAATACCACGGTTATAATTTTGCAGCAATCAACAGCAATTTACTGCGGAATTTTCGCCCGTCTGTTTAGACACTCCCGCATCAACTCAAATCCCTGTGATGGCTTACCGCCAATTCCCTCGTCCTCGAAATCGCAGCTCACAAATGAATCCGCATCGACGGGACCAGCTCCTCCTCCTCCTCCTCCACCCACATCGTACATATCCATCGTAGTGCTTCCGCTCTATTTGCTTTAATTCTGCACTGGGATTTCAATTAGTAGAGGCATAACTGCCATCTCTGGGGGAGGTGGATCGATTTTAATTGACGACACTTGGGGACATCGTTAATGATGTTGAACCCTTTGACTGTATTTTCCCCGATTCACATTTTTTTCTTCAGATTTTTAATGCTACGCGTACGCACGACAAAAAATTACCGTCGGCAGAAATTAAATTATCGAAAAACGACGACGACGAGCAGAGGCGATACAACAGCGCAAACTTCTAAGCATAAACTGTTAATGAATTTAATTCAAAATAAAGAGGCGCGCTTTGCTCGTTGCCATTGTCGTCTTCGTTGTTGATCGTCGATCTTCGTTGTTCGTTGTTCGTTGTTCGCTTTTTGTTGTTGGTCATTCGGTTTATTTGGTGTATTCGGTACGTGGGCCACGCATTTGTTGCTAATTGTGGCGCCGATTTCACCATGTGGTGGATTATGGGATCCCACAAATGGCGCAAAAGTACACAGAAAAAAAATGCACAATGCAGAGCAATATAGTAAATCTTTTTAACTCCATATTTTGATATACATTAAAATGAACAATCCCAAAAACCCATTCTTTTATGTATATTTATTTATATATTTTTATATCATAAATTTAAAGGATCTTTGCAGTTCAAATGGATTGTTAAAGGAATATAATTCTTTATAAAAAACACTTTCGACCTTATATTCCATTTTTAAACTAAAAAGAGGCCGAAAAATAAAACTTTCCATTTCTCTTCCATTCTTCTTTTGATATTAAAATTATAAACATTTATTTTATCCTCATAAAACTGAAACTATACCAAAAGTAAGACTAACCAGACTTTATTATAATAATTTATTTTTTCCTTAAGTGTACTTCATATTCATATGTGCACAGCATTAATGAACAAAAAAGCAGCGTAATTAAAAAAAGGCACAAAACCCAACCAAAAACTCTGACGTCAACGAAATGGGAGACAGAGGGATAGTAAATTATGGTTATTCTCAATGGTGGAGGAGGACTGGTGGACAACTGGTGACAAACGCAGTTGAGGATGGCCGAGTGCATCAGTGACCCCCACTTAATTGCCTTAGCAGGCGCTAAATGAGCGGGCCACGCGGCGTATGAGCAATGTTTAATTAACTTCTCGTTTCACTTACAGAAGCTGAACGGGGGCAAACAAAAAAAAACTAATTAATGACCCAATATAAATCAAAATTTAATGCCACAAAATCATAGCAGCAGCAGCTGTTGTTTTTGTTTGCCAAAGTGCGTGGGCGGTTCGCGCAATAAGTTAAATAAGTTAAATAAGTTAAATAAGTAAGGGACTGCGTGGCATGGCCCAGTGAACTTGTAAACAAGTGTTAATTGCACTGCCAGCTACAGAAGAGACAGCGTACAGAGAGAGAAAAGCGCGACACTTCGCACGTCCCAGCGACTAATTCAATAAAAAGCAGCTGACATCGTTTTTATCTAGGGTCTGAGGGTCTGTTGGGTTTTTATTTGGCCTTTCAAGCCATTCGCGAAGCGTCGCGACAAATTGGCTAAAAGAATTATATAGAAATGTCGGGGGAATGGCGGACTTGAGTAATGGGGAAAGATGTGGAACGACAGACAAAAATTTAATAACTTTTTCACGCACAAATTTCAAATTATGCCGCACAAATGGAAGTTGGGCAGCGTTGCGAATCGCTGGAAACTTTTGCGAAATTATAAAGTCATAAGTTGCAGGCACAATTAATTTTGAAATTTAATTATAAAGTTTATAAATATTATGCTTCATTAAATAATTATAAAAATACCGACATAGAGCTTGCTTTAAAATTTTACTCAGGCTTTTGAAAAAGGTAATTAATATTCCGATTCAATTAAAAAAAAATATTTATGTGGATAACTTAATTTATTAAGAAATAATATTTTTTCTGTGACACTTATTTCAAGAAATTAGCACTTTTGCTTAACCAAGTTCTACTCTATTTTACCCATCACCACATCTAATGTAAGTCAACTTAATCCCATTAAAATCTTTACCGTAATCCACTTTTGATTGCCCCCTAAACCCATTTTAAATCGATTAGTGTTGAAAGCCCATTTGCATATAATCCATACATAAATCTGTATCTACATATAGTACATGCAGCTGCAACAGGCTCACGGCCTTAATTATGGGCAAGAGAAGAAAAGCAGCAAGTTCAATGCTTATCTGTGGCAATTAAATGGGATTGCGCATACGCCCCGTGGTGTCCGCTTGACAACTTGGCCGTTGGCCAAAACTGAAAGACCGAAAGCCATTGATCAATCAATTGGCGGTGTCTTTCTCTCTCTGGGTTCCCTGTGTAAAAATCAGCGGCGGCAACAAATTGTTGCGCTCTGTTGGCCACTTGGCTTTGGACTTGGCTCTTCTGCACTTGACTCCATTAAAAAAGGCATATGGTAGCTCAAAAAAGCGCAACCGTACCGTTAATGACGCAGCAGCTATGATTTAATTGCCTTTGGCTTTTTTTTATTATTAATTAATTTACTTTAGGCAATAATTCCATTAGGACCATATCAGCCACGCACTCAAAAATTGGCCCATAAAAGCGGCACAGTTTTGGCGGCACTGTAAACAAGCCGCGTATAACAGTGGAGCCTCTCTGTGACGAACTGCGCATGTCCTGGGCTTCTGCTCCTGCGGCTGTCATATATCTCATACACAATGAGTGTCAGTGTGTCACACACAGCAAACACAAGTGAAAAAGTACATTATGCAATTTTTATGCTGAGCCACAGCGACAGAGAGAGAAAGTTTTTGATGTTTTTGGTTGTTGGGGTAGCTCGCAGATGAGTCATCATCATCGGGGTGGCTTTTTGTTGGGGAAATCTTACAAAAACAGAAAATCACAGAAAGAACAGACCCATCTGTGTAGGCGCCTTCTAAGCCAAAAAAAATCGATAATGGTCCATGGCCAAGAATAGGAGACAACCAACCGGCCAGCTTGCGGTTTCCATTTTTTTTTTGTTTCTTGTTGCGCCTTTTTGCATTTGGATGACATGCGCAGAGTGGGCCATAATGTTTTCGGGTAAAAGTGTTGAGGCCCATAAATATTGAATGGGCCCGCTAAGTCTGCCAATCTGTTAGGATATCACAAATGGCAAATCATTTGGAGCACTATGAATAACTTAAAAAGTCAACAAAAAAAATTGAGAGAAAGTGGTGTGCAAAATAAGGACATCTTGATTATAAAATAGGCAATAAAAAGCCTTTAAAAAATTATATTAATTTTAAAAAGAATAAGTTTAGGAAAATGCATATTTGAAGCTACTTAAAAAAACTGTTAGATATTTTAGAGACATTACATCTCCTTTTTTACAGTTTATACTTTCTTGTTATAAGAACAAAAATATACATTTTCAATTTAACTCCACATAATAAAATAAATAATTGTAAGCTTATTTATGTTGCCTGCTGTATTTTTATTTCTAGTAAAACATTTCAGGTCCCCTCTTAACAATCTGTAAACTAAAACATCACATACTTAACGATCTTTCAACTGGAAAGCGTTAACATTTCTGTCAACTCACTTATTTGCTTTGGTGATCTCACAATGTCTTAACATCCAAGCCAAACAAATGACTTGACAGATGAAAAATGGAAAACTCAAGCAATTATGATGTTTTTTTTTTTTATGTGTATGGAGTTTAATTTTAGCAGCAAAGTTTCATAATTAAGCCGAAATAATGAACAGGCAAAATTGACGAACAAATCGTATTTGCCACGCTGAGCAAAATAACCAGAAACCCAAAAATCAAGAAGAGTAACAGAAAAATAAACGAGGAGGACAAGCTCCAGCTGCTGTTCTCTGTTGGCTGGTTGGAATAATTGTAACGCCTCGTTTGGCATTAGCCAGGAGAACATTAGATTGTCCATACCCTATAACTAAGATAGACGTGGATGCCGTTAGACTTCTGCTCGCTTTGGGTTGTGGGTCATGCCTAAGCAATTTTCAAATTATCCAACGCGATTCGCTGGGTTTTGTGTGGCCCAAGCCCAACTCAGAAATCCACCATCTCATCTTTCACTCTCTTGTTAGCCAAATAGCCGACGGCCAAAAAAATAAAACAATTCCCATTGTTCTTCCAGAAGCGGGGAAGGAGATTCAAATGGGTCACTCAGATGGTTGGGGTAGATCAGACGGAATCTTTTTAGCTTTAGGCCATATAAAAATTATTCACAAAAATAAGTTGATGGTTTTGAATAAAATTTTACGCACAAAGTTACTTTTCTTATTCAAATTTTTTTTTTATAAGTGTATTACGTTACAAATTTGTATACAAAACTGAATTTTTAATAAACATTAATCAAACATTTTTCACTTAAAAAAATATATTTTAAAAAGTTTTTGAATAAAGAAAGCATCTAATTTTGATTCCCTTAAACTAGAAATATTTTTCACCGTGTCCCGTAGAATCTCCCAATTTGGAAATTGATTTTTAGCCAGCTACTCACCAGCGCTTCGTTTCTTCTCGGCCAGCGAAGATTTCTGCTTGCGTGGCATGCGAAAGGAGTTCCAGAGGAAGGACGTCGATGGAGTGGAGGTTGTGAGCGAGGACTTGATGGAGTTCTTGCCGTACGACCGGAATATGTCCAGTTCGCCGCTGTTCGAGGAGGAGGCCGACAAAGTCATGGATTTGGTGGTGGTGGTTGGTATTCTTGATGTTTTGGCAGTGCTGTTGTTGTTGTTCTGTGTGCTGCTGTTGTTATTGAGCAGCTTCTTATCGCCCTCCCCCTTGGCTCCCCCGCTGCCCGCTCCACTGCCTCCTCCTGATCCGATACCCGAGTACATTTTACCATATTTCACTTCCTGGCCATGCTGGTGGTAATCCTTGTAGCCATATTTTTTGGCCTGCAAATTTTTGTGATTTTTCAACATCTGCTGGCACTCTTTCCAATCCGCGAACGTTGTCAATGGGTACGTGGACGTGGACGTCGCGTCCTTGCTGGCATTTAAACTTTGCGAGGAGCCGTACAACAGCGACACAAACTCGTTGAGACCCATTTTCCGGATCATGCGCCCTGCGCGCTCAGTGGCTCTCAAACTGCACAACACTCTTATACCACTGTTATACGAATATAAAGACCGTCATACACCGGTGGCCACTGGTAAATACACTGTGCCAATAATCACAACACACGTCCGGCGGTTTGAAAGTTCAGCGCGCAACTAACTTGTGGATCCACAAGTGAACAACCAAATGGGGGGATCGCTCTCTGCTTCAGTCGCTGCCGCTGCCTCAGTCGCTGCCTCTGTCGCCGGCTTTAACTCTACGACTCCCAATTTCCACTTCCAACTTCAACTCCAACTTTGGTTTTAGCTTTCTGCGACCACAAAAGCTTACATAAAGCGAAATATCGCCGCGTCAGTACTCGTAAAAAACCAAACAGCGCACATTTGACACAAAATTAAATTTGAATTTTGACAAGAATGACCAATGTTCTACAACAAACAAAAATTTTACGAATTTAGAAATTTCGGTTTTGCTTTTTTTGACAAAAAAACAGAAGGGAATAAATTTCGTTGACATTATTTTTTGAGTTTTAATGTTTTTAATTTGTGTTCTATAGTTCTTCTTATTATTTATGTTAAATTTCATTAACAAAGTTTAATTTTTAAATTTTAAAAATAACAAAATCAAGGAAAAGAAATCATTTTTTTATTTCAATACTTAAGATTTATTTATTTTTCTCTAATTTATGTTAAATTTCATTAACAAAGTTTAATTTTTAAATTTTAAAAATAACAAAATCAAGGAAAAGAAATCTTGTTTTTATTTTAATACTTGGGATTTATTTATTTTCCTATTATTTATGTTAAATTTCATTAACAAAGTTTAATTTTTAAATTTTAAAAATAACAAAATCAAGGAAAAGAAATCATTTTTATTTCAATACTTGGGATTTATTTATTTTTCCTATTATTTATTTTAATTTTTTTAATCAAACACTAGTTATATTTTTTTTAATTGAAAAATAATATAATAAAAAAAATAAGGAAATAACCTTTTATTCTTTGTTTCAGTACTTGAGATTTACTTAATAAGGAGACATTATTTTCGCAATAACCCCAAGGTTATTATTGTTTTTATCGTTATGACTTTGCTAAAATCCAAACATAACCAATCGAAAGTTACGCCTTTCTCCGATATTGATTTGTACACATCGTATTTCCATCGGCTTGTCGCACTCAGCTTCAGTTATTGTTGTGGGGATTGTAATTATATATATATTTTTTTTCTTGTTATTTTAAAAACTGTCGCCGTGACTTTCGCGTCACAGTTGGCCAACAGCAGCAAAAGTAGTTTCTGGCATATGAGCGCGTATGCAAAATACTAACAAAATACGAGTAAAACTAAAGAGGAGAAAACTTTGGGATGATTACGGATGGGATGATGGCAAGAACTCCGCACACAGCTCATTAAAAGCCACGCTCCAGTTAGAGAAAAGCTCGAGGGCTATAAACTTTATCAAGTTTGGAGCGATTAAGCTGCGATAATTATGGCCAGACAAGAAAGCATTTCTATTGAACATGATAAGAAAGTCAGCCATGTTTCGACCTAAATTCAGCAAATTAAAAGTATATAAACCCAGAAAACCTCCCACAAAAATTGATTAAACATGTTTCGCTCATGGCATGTGCCGGATATTGAGTGTAATCCAAAAAACTGAAAGTTTCAGATTAAAAGGAATAATAGGAGACTTACGTAAGCCCCAAAACAACACAATTGTTGAATTGAAGAAAGCAAACTCACAACATTACATAGCTTGCGAAATTTTCCGAATTATTTAAAATGTATTTTGGCCATAAATATCCCGATACAAATTTATGCATAACTACCACAAAAATCGTAGTTCTCACGCAAAATAATATAATATTATTCAAAGGCGAAATTACTCAAGCCCTAAGAGCATCAAAAATTTATGCAATATTTGGCTTCGGTTTTAGTCAACTTTTGTGTGCAAATTATAAAAACCCACGAGGTGGGCAGAAGAAATCCTCATCTTCTCTTCTTGCATAAATTTGTCATGCGAATTAAACTTGTGAAATGTTTGCTGACAGTTCAATATAATTTTTTCTTCGTAGGCTAAAGTATGTTAATGTATTTTTATGGTCCGTTGTGGGCTAGTTTTTTATGGGAACAACTTTTTTAAATTGATTGACTAGATTTTTGAGGCTAATCAACTTTAAGGGGAAATTATAGGTATATTTTTAGGTCAAACTGACCCTATTTTATTTTTTCAGTGGATTAAACTAGATGACAATATTTCAATTACTTTATTTCCTACCAATTTCCAAGACCACCAATGAAGCAATCTTGTTAATGAGCCAAGCTCTTTTCTTACAAATCTTTTGGCTTACAAAAGCCGCTCATGTGTGGGTTTGAAATGAATTGCAAATTGTTGTGGAAACGTTAACGTACTCAATACTCAAAGTAGTAATAATATTTTTTACATTTGTTACGCATGGCAGAAACCGCAAAAGAAAAGTAAAAGTATTTCCAAACAAAAGGCACGAAAAAAAGAGAGCAACGCAAAAATACTGGAAAGGTGCGTGTTGGTGTTTGATTTCTTGTTGTGAAGACCTGAAGACCATTAACTTTTTACACATCTGTAATTTGCAATTGCAAAATGCTAATGCAAAACATTTAATAGATTACGATGACATTTTCTTTCTCAGAAGCGTGCCATCGCAAAGGGGCAAAAACGTCTGACAATTAATTGGGTAAAAGCGTGAAAAATGGCCATAAAGAAAAGCCCACGATAGCTACACAGAGCGAAGCGACGACAACAACGAAATCAATGAACTTGATGTGTGTAGGCCATAAATTAGAGTGAAAACAAGCCGTCAGATAATGGGCTGCCTTTTGGCCACACACAACTTAAATATTCACACCCAGAGAGCCAAGCAACTAAAAAGAGTTGGCGTACGTTTAAAATTATTTCACTTTTGTAATACCCTTCAACTGAAAAAAAATTAAATTAAATTTTCCACCCACAAAATAAATGAAAAACTATTTTTATAATATTTTCGAAACAGCTAAGACTGTCTTGAATTTCATTTTCTTAACCTTTTTAAGTTTTTCCAGACTAAACAATTATTATTTGTAATTTTTATTGATTAGTCCTATTAAAAAAAAAGAAAAAAAATAAGAGCATCCCGTTTTCGTTGCTATATCAACCTAAAACTTTCTCAATGCCTGCTTCACATGCGGGCCACAATCACGCACAATCAAAATTAAATGACAACTTAATTGATCGCTCCCCCAAAGTGGATGGTGTGAAAGCAATAAATAAAATTCGACACAATAGTCGAACTCAGCGCCATAAAGAGTGTGGGTGAAAAAACTGATTGCTTCAAGCTCTGACTGGGCTAATATGTGCAGTATATTTCCACAGAAAGTGAGGGGAGTCGCATTAAAACATTTAACAAACAATTTAACTTCAAATAAGCCAAAACGATGCAGTGGCTCTCGGAAGAAGGGTGCTGAGGGGGCAGTGGAGCGAAGAACACCAACGCCCAGTATGAAAAACAAGAACAAAATCCACTGTGGAAGCAGCCACACAACCCGCTGAACATCAAAGTGAACGCGTAGCGGCATAAACAAGTTGTGACATTTGTGGGCAGAGCAAAGGGGGGGGCACAACCCCCCTTTGAGTGGGGCATAATGTAGAACCACCTGCCAAGTGTGGGTCATGCACACGATTATGTAAGCACTACATATACTATATGAGTTGTATGTATTGTATGTGCAAAAACATGGCGGGGTAAACTTAACCAGTAAATTCAATGGCTTACTAAACTGCTAAACGAACTCAAGATAAAGACCAAAATTTATCAGTGAAGAAAGTTGAGAGTTTTACTACTGAAAGTGAATTAAATGGGCAAACTTCAGAAGGCGATGTGTAACCACTGTCAGTAAACAGTGTAGTCTAGCTAAGGAAAAACATTAGTTTAACCAATGTGACCACATAGAACGCATATTTAAATAACATCTTTAAAGGATATTTTTGTAACGCTTTAAAAATAATTATAATTGATTTAATAAACATATAAATATACATATGCAATTTTGAAAGGATATTTTTAACAACTACTAATAAGCAGTGCAGTATGAACTAAATTTTTTTTAGATTTTGTCTTTGAGCTCCGAAGAAAATAAATTTGAATTAAACATTCCCTTTTCTTTAGCTTATTGAAAGCATTAAAAACTAGGAAATAATTCAAGTTCAATGTTCATTCTTACCTATGGTCACTGTAATCCCTAGCAGAGAAGACCAAGTTAGTTAGACACGTTGTAAAGACGAATCCCATAAAGATAATCACCGCCCATTAGTGACATTCTGCCCAGCCCCAATGCATCGCTTACTTAAGTTTGTGTATAAATATTTAATATATTTAAAATAGAAACAAACCCACAGCAAAGTGTCGAATTTGCCATTGAAATCACTCGGAGGCTTGAGACGCATTTGACACCTGAACAGGTGGCAAGATAGAACTAAGTAGACAGCTCGTGTGGCAGAGTGGCTCACTCAGTCCCAAATCCCTAATCCCCAAATGGCTAATTAGTTGCCTTAATATTAATTACAAAAGTTGGCCAACTCTTAAGCTCCAAAAAATGTCCCCAGGAGAGCATTTTGCAATGGCCAGGCCAACTTTTATCTATCGACCATTGTAAGACCATTTGCGGCAGACAAAAAACTTTGGCGGCACGTTCAGAAAAAAAAAAATTAATTTGATTTGAAATAAACCGAAATTTCGTATGCTTTCACTTCGTAACTTGCGATCGACCGAAGGGAAATAGGAAATAAATAATGGGGTTACAATCAATTTGAAGTGCTCCAATTTCGATTTCCCTTCGCGAGCGCGTAATTAACTTGTTCGAACCCATTTTTTTTTTGACACTTACCCTCTTTAATAATCGGGCTTGATTTAAGTTTTGACGATGTTTGCTGTTTGTTATTTGTGGTGGCTGATTTTGTGGCCACTCCCTTGATGGCTGTTGCAATTCCAATTCCAGCTGGGCTGCCGCCATTCAAACGTTTATCTGCAATGATAACAGATAAAATTATTAATAACTACTTTATTTAGTAAAGTTTTTGGTTACATTAAGTTATTATAGTATACTTTTAGGCAGTAAGAAAAAAAAAACCACAAAACTCACTGTTGACCAGGTTGTTCTCCTTATTTTGTTTAGAATTTAAATTTTTAGGACGAAAAAAGCGACCAAAACACATTTTTTTTTTGCTTTTCCTTATCTTTTTCACTCTGAGGCCCCCCTCACATTCAGAGTATAGAAAAAAAAGATAAAAAAGCGTGAACTCAAAACGTGAAAATATATGTTAAGAAATGTTTAGTAATTGTTTGTTTTTCTTTACGTAAGATCCGAACTTTCTTGACTGGCCTGCTGTGATAAAGTTTTATTTATTTATATAAAAAAAAGTTCGGCTTTCCGGCTATCAATGCACTTGAGCTGCTCGATGGCAGGGAGCGCAGAAAGAGTCGAAATCTGAATCGGAGTCTCTGAATTCAGCGGAGGAAATAACGATCCCCAGCCGCTGGCCGCCCAGCATGTCATAATTTGACCAAATTAATGAAATCAAAAGAAAACCAGTTTGCATTTTCAGCCTGCAACGCGGTGCATTCGTTTATTTGCGGCAGCGCAAGGTGCAAAACGGGGAAAGAATGCCAAAACAGAAACACCTGTTTTTTTCAGTCACATATGTATAAAGCGGCAAGTGCGTGTGGCAAGCAGTGGGTGCAAGCAGTTCAAATGTTGCTAAAAGCTTGCAACATGTTGCTTGCTTCTGATCTTGTGACAGAATTCGCGGTAATTTAATAAATACTTAAAAAATTTTTAGTTTTTTATAGTTTGAAGGAAACGTAGATTGCTAAAATAAATCTTAAATCAAAAATTTCAAGTGCATCAATTTTTACTTATTTTGGCTTGTTAAATATAATCTGCTTAATTTACAGATGTGAATTTATTTGCATAAAGAGAACAAAAAATAAATATTTGTGGTTTTGGTGACCTGTTGTTGGTAAAATAATAAATTTGTTAAAAATTGGTCAATGGTAGAATTTAAAATATAATTAAGAATGACCTTCTAGGTTCTTTTGGACTTAACTTTTTGCATTAAGATTGGGAAGTGTCTATGCATTTTAATTTAATAAGATGACAAAATTTTTCTGTAGAATTTTTGTAAGTCTTGTAAATGTTGATGTTGTCACAAGCAGTTCTTAAGAGTAAACAAGCAGTGCAGAGAGCTCAAATGTTGCTAAAGATCCCTCTCTCTCTTAAGCTAAACTGCCTTTCTCTTAAGTTAAAAGCTCCTATTTCAGGCCACTCTTTCGCTCTTGCGGCTTTCTCTTCCTCATTGCAGAGCATACAGGTTTCCTTGAATAATTAGCATAATTTTCTGCTTTTGTTTTCTTCTACTTGTGTCTATACACCCAAAAAAATAGTCATAGAAAGTAGTCATTGTAAAATAAATTCAAAGCTATCGGGTGTTAAAAAGTAAAACTGAATTATACAGTAAAAATACGATTTTTATGCTGTTATGAATAAAAAACTAGTACAATTTTGAGAAAATTTAATTTTAAAAAAATAATAAAACAAGAAATTTGTTATTTATTTTAGTACTGAATTAATATACTAATACTTTTTGCTGCCTATATTTTATGGTTTTAGAACAACACTTGTAACCTTTAATTTCTCAGTATTTTTTTGTGAAGTGTACTCTAGTGGATGGTGCTGCATTATGCGCTTTTGTCCACCGCCTGACCTCACGGAATTTCCACTCGGGTCTCGGTCTCGGCGGGAACTTGTATCTGTATCTGTATCTCCTCCCATATTGTATGTATTATTGTCCCAGGTAATTTGCTTTGCTCTCCACACAGCACAGCTCGTGCTGAAAATCTTTGCCCGGTTGTCACCGCTTCGGTTTCAATGCTAACCGCAAAAACAAAAACGAAAAGGAAAAAAGGCCACAAAACAAAAAGCTAAACAAACCAGCGCCAGAAGCCATAAATGGCTAGTACAAGTCTAGTAAAAAAAAAGTACTAAAAAACAACAATGGAATTGTGTGCAGGCCGAAAAAAGAGTTTACAATGCCACGAATGTCAATGTCATCAGATTCAGATGCATTCTCTACTTTGAGCTGCAAAGCGACAGATGGAGATGGAGAAGTTACCACCCATCAAGAGATCCCAGTTTCAATCGATGGGAAACCATTTAAAACAAGTAACCGGATTTCTTTCATCACTCTCCATGCTCCATGCAGATTCAGATTCAGTTTCAGGTGCGTGGGCAGCTAATCCAATCCAAGAGATACAAAAAGAGGTGCGAAAGTGCCGACGACGACTCAATCGATCTTGCGCAATTATGCCAATAATCATTTAGGTGTTTTTTCCAGGCAGAAGACGTGGGCTAAAGAGTGTTTTGTAGAGTGGGCTTATTTACAGCACGTTTGTCCCCCAGAGGTGTCCAGTGAATACTGAATAGTTTACGCGATTAACAGCGATCGAATTAGCTGGAATTGCTTTGCAAGATGGGAGTGCTGGAACTCACTAGGAACTCACATGGAACTCACTTGGAACTCACTGGGAACTCACTAGGAACTCACTAGGAACTCACTAGGAACTCACTTGGAACTCACTAGGAACTCACTTGGAACTTACTTGGAACTCACTAGGAACTCACTTGGAACTCACTAGGAACTCACTTGGAACTCACTAGGAACTCACTAATAACTCACTTGGAACTCACTTAAAGCTCACATGGAACTCACTTGGAACTCACTAAGAAATCACTAGGAACTCACTAGGAACTCACATGGAACTCACTTGGAACTCATTTGGAACTCATTTGGAACTCACTTGGAACTCACTTGGAACTCACTTGGAACTCACATGAAACTCATTGATAACTCACTAGGAACTGACTTAAAAACTCACTTGGAACTCACATGGAACTCACATGGAACTCATTTGGAACTCCCTTGGAGCTCACTTGGAACATACTTGGAACTCACTAATAACTCACTAGGAACTCACTTGGAACTCACTTGGAACTCATTTGGAACTCATTTGGAACTCACTAGGAACTCACTAGGAACTCACTAATAACTCACTAGGAACTCACTTGTAATTCACTAAGAACTCACTAGGAACTCAATTGGAACTCACTTGGAACTCACTTGGAACTCACTTGGAACTCACTAGGAACTCACTTGGAACTCAATAATAACTCACTAGGAACTCACTAGGAACTCACTTGGAACTCAGTTGGAACTCCTGGTTATCAGACTAAAGAACTTAAGACACGTCTTGGAATGATAACCCCTTTCAATAGAGAAACTCTAAGAGCTAGTTGGTCCTCTTCTATTTTGATTAATCTCTGGAGGCATTAATTGCACGAAATTGCATGTTGGCTAAATAAATCTTAATTAGTACAAGAAATTCCAGACGAGAGCGTGAGCTTGTTTTTCCCCCCTTTTTGAGTATGCAAAACACGTTTCAACATCGTTTTTCATTGCTTTTCTTAGCTTTTCTTTTTCCCGACCACCGACCCCCGACCCAATGTGAAAATGTCTCGATAAGCATGTGCGCTCTGCATTCTCTGGGCAGTGTGAGCGCTGTTGAGATCGCGACTGGGCTTAAGTAATTTTAAATTGGACTCTTTCGCCGGTTACCTTATGTATAAATAGAAGGCCCAGCGGAGGAGGCTTTCTCTTAGCGACTCCAGAATCTGCGACATTTCGAGCAATTTAGTGTACACAATGAATTTCCCTATTAAGGCTAATTTATGCAGGCCTGCAAACATTTACATTTACATTTGCATGACCCCAAGCACGATCGTAAACAAAATAATGAAACTCGCACAAAGCAAGGCGAATGCGATTAAATAAAAAACAAGTCCGGGAATCGAGCATTCTACCACAAAAATTATTTAACATGGTTTAAAAATTAAACAAATATAAGTGAGCCCTTACAGAATCCCCCAGAAAACTTTTACAAATTTTTTATGGATTTATGATTTATTAATAAAATAAAAAAAAGAGTTTCAGCTTCGATTGCCCCACATTTCTATAGTCATAAGAAGTGAAAGATATGGGGTCATCGAAATACGAATAGAATAAGCAAAATAAATCACTCCATACATATCATATACATATATATAAAATGAATTGGAAGTTAGCCTTTCGAAATTCGTTAATTGAACATGTGGCACAGAATGATTTAATTAATGTGTTGCAGACATGTGAATTATGCTAAAAAATATTCCTGATTTAAAGCTTCAAAGTGATGAAAGAAATAATAATGAAGAGGTTTTTATAATGAATTAAATTTACTTGTCTTCATTTTAAAATTTGGTTAATTGAAATATCACGCTATGCTGTGATCAAGGAAAAGTTTACAATTTAATTATATTTTAAAATTAATTTGCTTATAAAAAGATTTCGACTTCTGACTAACTCCTACTTTATGATAAGATCTTAGTTTTTTGTATTTGTTATATTTTAAAGTTGACTTTATTTTAGGTTTATTAAACATACTTTTTTATTTTTTATTTTTGCCAATTATCATTGCAATAAATGAGTTCCTTAAACATCTCAAAAAATCAATGAAGCAATCAGTGTCTCCAGGCACTTTTCCACCGAATCAGTTACCACATCCATTCCAACTTAATGGGGAACTGATGATGACTCACAGGGAGTGAGTCAACGATGCCGAAATTGCGCAGATATATAGCTCAGAATTTGTGAGGAGTTTGGGGCAAGCTGCGAGGAGCCTGGACACATAATGTCACCTCAGCAGCTGTTGTTACATTGCAGCTGGCACAGATTTTCCACTTTTCCTTACACAAAAACTGTGGGAATGGGAATGTAGTGCTAAATTGTTTTTCCTCCAACTGAGCATAGCGGACACCGCCCTCAATTGAAATACAGCGACTGGAAGTCATGACTGGAAAAGCCACGATAAGACACTTTTACCAGGTGGACAGTTCAGTTGGACAGATTCAGCAATTCATTGAGGGCAACAAGTTGAGCATTTCACCTGTGCAATGATTTCGCATTTAGCCATTTAAGTTGACTTTGAGGAAATGAAAAAAAAGGGAGGCGGAGGGCAAGGGCGCTTCTTGACAAAAGTTGACACCTTTCAAGGGGAATTTCGTAGAAGCTGTAAAAAGTCTTTTACGTCTTAGAACAGTAAGTGAGATGTCAGAGTTTTAATGGGAGTTTCAACGGGAGAACTTGTTAAGCTAAAGATAAAAAAATCATATTTTAAGGAATAATATTAAAACTAAAACAAACTGCCTATTCCGATTAAAAACGTTTGAACTTAGTTTAAAAGTTTAATTTTTATTTTCCTTTCTTATTTTATGTTCCCATTATAAAATAGTGTTAACATAATTTAGTCTAAATTAGTTTGAAATAATAAATCATTTTAAGACCATCTCAGCATCAAGCAGAAAGGAAAAACGTATCCTGATCAATAATTGGAAATTCAAAAAATGTTTTTCTTAGTTATTTCAGAAGTATAAATAATTCCTCATATTTAAAAATGAATTTTTGTTTTGATATTGCTGCAACAAGTTTCGAATAAATCAATTTAATGCCACCTCAAAGAGTTTTTCTCACTCACAAAAATAAGCGGCTGTGACTATTAAGTTTTCAACATATTTAATCTGTTAAAAAATTCTGCACTTACGTAATGATGTGGGCGTGGGAGTGGCTGATGATTTGCTGCGCGTGGATTGTCCCTTGGTTGTTTGTTGGGTTTTTGGTGGCGGTCCCAGATCGGTTGGCGATATGCTCAGATTGCGCACATCGCGCTTTTTGGCAGCTCCTGCAAAACAGACAGATGACAGGGAAAAACGAACATGAACAGAATGTCAGGCTAAAGACTTTGTCGCTCCCAACAATCAATATAAATACAGTATTTGGACGAGGCGGATGCGTAATTTATGCGCGAACACGTTGCCATGAAAACGAAAAGCTTTAAAGTGTCTGGGTTGGGTTGGTATGAGTTATGCACTCGGATTCCCATTTAATAACTCAAAGGCACACAAAAACACACACTTGTTTTCCCCCATCAGCTGGGGGTCGAGCTATTTGCATTTAAAATGTTTTTGTGGATTAAAACAAAGCGTTTCCATAATTGAAGTGTCTGCCCCACGATGTGTAGTACACAAATAAAGGGTGAAATTATATTATGCGAGTGCAGGCATCTTCATTTCCATTTCCATCCATTAGTTCCCAACGGGAGTGGAGAGAGTTCCACATGAAACGCATCGAATGGGAATCGAAGAGCTTCAGTTATGGTTCCTTAGTTTCTGAAGTGCACTTTAGTTCTTGGAAAAAGAAAAACGCTTTGGTGGCACTACTTTAAAGCCAATATTATTTTAAAAATTTAAAATGAAAATAACCTCGTTTTTATGCACTAAAATTAAAAATTTGGGAATGATAATAAGTCTATTGGGTTTCATTTTATCATTTAAAATTTTGTAACTGAGGAGTTACAAATATAATCATTAAAGTAAAATTTAAAATATTTGATATTTGGTATTCATTTATCATTTAAAATTTAGCAACTGAGTAGTTACAAATAAAAACGTTAAGGTAACAATAGGAATTTCAAGTTATAATATGTTTTATTATTTTATAATTGGTAACCAGTTTTAAAATAATATGAACAAAGTTGAAAACTACTTATAGTCATACCTTTTTTTGATTTTCTTACAGGTTAATCTAATTACCCACAAAATACTTGTCTAAGTATCTGCCCTGGCAATCAATCATATTTTATGCTTCATGCCGCACTAATCAACTTTGATTCATGTTAAGTGGTATCTTCCCTAACGACCCTTTATTGTTGGGAATGGCCATCTTCAGTGGCAGTTGCCCAGACTTGGCACTTGTTAGCCAAGTTAGCAGTTGCTTTAGGGCCAGGTAATCAACAGAGCCAGCGGGAAAAATGCATTTCCGACTCGACTCGACCACAGAAGCTGCTACAACAGCTGCGCTGCTGGACATTGTAATAAATTTTATTTTTAGCTGACGGCTAATTGTGCTGGACATGGACATGGAAATAAAAGTTGCACGCGCGGCTTAGGCCAAATGAAAAACTTTTATCTGCGAGGAGCGTTGCACCGCAGTCACGTAATCCTTTTGGGGCTTACCGAGGACGATGATAAGCGTGGAGCATGGTGGTGCAGCCACAGACAACAGTTGGAATTTAAAAAAAAAATAGTTTAATAGTCAGAATGGATTAAGTTCGGTGACGCTAAATGGCGTACGTGAATTTGGGGGATCTCACTTTGTGTTTGGCTAAATTTTTAGTACAGTACAAATTGAATGCAGCAGTTTGAAAAACTATTTCGAGTTGTTTCAGACAAAACTTTGGAATTCCAACATTTTCAGCAAATAAATTTGATGTTATTTTTATAAAGACATTGTTGTTAATGCAAATATATCCATGCAAAATGCATAGTTTTAACATTAAGTGAAAACTTTTTGACATTTGACAATGACATTTTTATTTCTTCCCACTTTGATATTTTCAATATAACTATAGTCCCACACATATAGCTCCTTTTTGATTAAACATTATTTTTGTGTCTTCTCAAAAAGTGTCTCCAAAAGACTTTTTTGTACTTAAAGTAGCAGACACTGAGTCTTTCATAATAAGTTGATGCTTACACAACTCTGACTCTGTTTACATTGCAAGTTAATGCCCTCCACCTCCATGTGGGCTTGTTCCATTACGACTCGAGTCATTAGCATTTACCTGTGGCAGCAGTAGTAGTGCCCCCAATCCCCCGACTCACCTTTTGTGAGGCCTTTGGAGGCCCGCTTGCCAAAACTGCCGAAGCGTTCGCGCTCGATCATCTGGCTGTGGATGTAGCGCTCGGAATATGAACGCGACAGTTTCTCCTTGGAACTGTGAGCCCCCATTTTGAGTTTTCCTTTTTTTTTGTTGTATATTATTTTCTTTGATCGACGTAAGAGTTTTCCTGCACGGAGTGTGGATGTGTGTGTGTGTGCTTGGCCTGATCGATATCACGATTTCAAATTTCACTTTCACAGGCTCCCTCGATCGCTACACCCGCGCACAATCTCCAGACGTCGGCGATGGCGGTGAATTTAATTTGATGTTGTCGCATGAATGCATTTTGCTTTGTTCACTTTTTGTACCTATTTTTTTGCGCAAAAACTACTTTTGCTCTATGATTAACACAAGGTTGACATTTTGAATGGAGTTTTTTTTCTTCGTTTATTTCCCCTCTGCAGGCGACATTGAATAGATTTATAATGGTTAGATTTAATTGGCGGCCATTAGCCGATTCAATTAGCCGCCTCATTAAACTGACTCCCACGCAAAAAAAACCCCTTTTCTCCCTGTTAGCTTTTTTTAATTAAATTATTTTAATGGCGCCATCCATGGGATGCTCCAATTTAATGGCATTTTCCACATACTAACAGCGAAAGGCATTCCAAGAATCACATTTAAATGAAAAAGTGGCGTGTAAAATGTTTGGACGGTGCCAACAACCTAGACACACAAATCCGAAATAGACAAATACTTAATCGCCCAGACATGAAAACATTTTTATATTTAATTGAGCGTAAGAAACTATTTGTTTTACACTTCCAGAGGTAATACTAACTTTAATGGGATGTTTAAATATAAAAAAATTAAGCCAAACTAAGTACAGACATAATAAATATAGATTTATTCCTATTAATAAAAAAAAGTAAAATGAAAAAAGGCTTTTATTGGTGAATTTCTTTTAAAATTATAGTTAAGCAGTAACCACCAATTTTAAAATTATTTTAATAGCATATAAAGATCTTATCTGGAGTCATATTGTCAGTAGTAAATTATGGTTAAAAACAAAAGTTTTCTTAACCGCTTAAAAAATGACTGCCTTAAAGTGGCTTCAAGATAATAATAAATTTGTAAGACCATCTTTGGAAACAATAACTTTGGAGGTGGTATTTTTTACGTTAATTGTTATAGCCAGCAGCTCTATTTTAAACCATCTTCCTCCAACAATGGTTTGTATTTTAATTCCTAACTATCCTCTATAATTAAAATTTTAAAAGTGCAAAAATAAGTGCTCCTATTTGTTGTCTAAATTTCGCAACGAGAATAATAAATGATCTACAAAAACAGAAGACACTCTATGCGACACAGCGACCCAAATTTTTTTGCTGCGGGAAAAACACGCAGACCAAAACAGAGCAGGTGCATGAACGCCTAAGAAAACTGTTGCAACACAATCCAAATAAATCTTCGAGTGGAGGAAAAATGCCCCCCTTGCAACACCCCTCCGCTTTTCTTACCCCACCCCTGGGCAGGGCACTTGCTGACAGGTTTGAATGTCATCATAACTTGACAAAGGCGAGCCAAAATGAAACCCAAACCGAAATGAGCTGACAAATTGCACGCTATGATTTGTGGCAGAGCATTTGAATGTGGAGCAGCGACACACAAAAAACAACTGAGTGAAAAACTAGTGGAAAAGGCACACGTTTCCCAGTGGTTTGTGTAAAAAAAAAGGGAAATTTTTGTGCTGGCACAGTGGTGAAGTTATGTGCATTCTTGGAAAATTTCTTGTGGTTGTTGAATTAATCAAAAAGGTTTTATGGGAAATCACATGACTCTTTAACAAATTTTGTGTTTAAAAAAATGGCACAAGATACATTTCAAAATAAAATACTTGAGATTTGTAGTTCAAAGTAAAATATTTATGAACTTTTGTTATAAAATCAAATATTTAGGAATAACCTAAGCGAGTTAAAATTTTTTTTAAATTTAAATTTTAAAGAATTACCTTATATTTGTTACCTTATACTTGAACTAATATTTTTATACGTTTCAAAATATAAGTTTTTAATTAATAAAAGCTCATCAAATAGATCAAGATCTTAAAATTATTGATGTGGACCCTTCATACTTTGTTTTTTTGACTAAAAAAAATCCATTGAAATATCCCAAAGTGGAGCATACCCGTCTCTGGGTATCTGGGATCAATGGGCACTAAAATCCCACAGACCAAGCACAACCTCATTGCTATTTATAAAATCGGCGCCCTCTTTAGCTTAGTCAGTTTGGGTGAGTTTAGTCAGAGGCCTGCAAATGTCAATCCGACCAGGCCAACTATAATTAGCCCGAAATGCAACACAGAAAGGTGTCAAATGTTTTGGGAAAAATTTAGTGCCATTCGATTGTATTTGTGGGCTCCGAAATTCAGTCGATTGGAAATGTTTGGGGAGCATAATTCACATGACTTGGCCCATGAGATTCAATACCAAGTGTCACATGCCTCGAATGCCGGAAGTTTTCCACCACAAAATGTGAAACGGAAGTTGTGGGATAGTCCTCAAGGGCACCATTTGCTGTTGTTGTATCTGTCGCAGCTGCTTTTATTTTTGTTTCTATTTATTTCTTTTTTTTATTTCTCGTCATTCATCTGCAAATGGCAGCTGATGAACCCAAGTACCGCCAATTGCTGTGGGCTCCGTTTAATTTAATATGCAAAATTGAATATGACTTTCAATTAAAAGTTGGCCGTTGCCGTCGTGTGGGCGTTTTAACATTTTTCATTGGCCCGCTTTTCCTCCTCAGGCGGGTGAAAAGCAGCGGAAGCTGCAAAAGCAATTAATCGAGCACGTAGTTGGAGGAGTTCGGAAGGAACTTTCCACCCAGGACAACGTTAAGGCGGAGGTGGCCATAAATCTACATAATTTAACCGAGACAAGTGCACCCACCGGAGAATGTTGGTACGAAAAGATTTCGAAAAGGGAAATTACCAAGGGGTTTCTGAATGAAGTTTGAGGCAGGTAACCTTCAATAAATAACTTAAAATACGGGTGCAAATAACTGTTTAATAACTGAACTTTTAATGAAAAAATTAAACATTTGTTTGAAACACTTAACATTGTTATTATTTCTTAACGTACCACACAAGCCTTCCCTTTGCATACAAATTGTTTGAATTCCATATTTTTTTTAACGGAAAATTATCAAACATAACAAAAGAAAATGTTAAGAAAAACCTATATTTTTGTCCAACCAATGACCCATTTTAGCCAGATTAAGCTTAATTCGATAAAGCATAAAAAAAGGGCCTTACAAAATTTTATGTGTTTTAAAATCCCACCAACAGGCGGACATAAAAAAAGATTCCTCCCAATATTACGACGACTTATTTCAGTTCGATCTGTGCAAATGGACCACGATTTTTTTATGTGGCCAGCCAGCAACTATAAACTACGAGTTCATTGTCCCCAATTTATGGGGAAGTCCCGCGATGGGGCAATAAAAATTAACAATTACCAATGCAAAAAGAAAAAAAACAACAAATTTTCCACACTTTTTATTAATGTGCCAGGCATAAATATAAAAAGTGTGCACCCATTAAAAATCGCCAACAGTTCGGGTCTGCACATGCAAAACAGTAAAAGGAAACCCCACCCATTTTCCCATTTTCCGCAACCGGGACTAAAATAAAAACTGACCGCCAGCCCCCCTGCAGATTCGATATAAACAATCGTTAAACTGACAGAAAACTGCGGAAAACTGCATAGACTGCAAATACACATAATGAAACGCAGCTATTAAACATTTCAGTCGACGAACCACAACTGAGACACACTCATAAACCTCAATTCGGATTTTAGATGAAAGTGCCCAATGATGTCATTGAAATTTTCTTATTTTCCTCACAATTTGCTCCAGTAAATTTAACAAAAAGGGCGCTGGGCCAAAAGATAAATATAGAAGATGGCATAGATTTTTAAAAAAAGCGAATGTCTCTAGTACCCTGTAACCAGTTAATGGATGAGCCGAGCATGTGAGAACCAGAATGAAAAGATAATCGAATGATGATTCATAAGTGGAACCTCTAACAATGGGGCTTATTTTCTCCAAATGATTTTAGAAAGTTGAAAGAGCAGATACGCTAATTAGATAGTAGGGAACATTTAAAAGAATCCAAACATTAAAATAATGATATGGCACAGAAAGAATAAACTTCAAGTCCAATAAATATTTAAATAAAAAACCTAATTAGCCTGCACAAAGTTTCCATTTGCATTTTCCATTGGCCCCAAAGTACTCAAACAGTTGGGCAATCCCGCAGATACTTTTATTGCCTGCAAATGCGAAAAGGGGAAATGACAGCAAAAACAAATGCGAATGCGCTCATAATGCAATTTTATTTTTAAAACGCTGTCGTTTGCCCCCCGGTTTTTGCAAGCCAATTTTTTCCTTGTTTCTTTTTCATGTGGCACACTTTTTCTTTGCTCTGCCGGCGAGAGCAAGTGGCGGCAATTTGTTTTAAAATTATTTTCATTAAATATGCACAGGGATAAAATTTGAAATTAATTTTAAAATGTATGTAATGTATTTGTATAAAAAATTAAATCTATATTTATTACCAATTCAAATGAAAAAAATAATTAAACGCAGAAATATTGATAAACAGATTTTGTTTTAAATTAAATATTTAGAAAATATTTTCAGTGTTCAGTCATAGATGTCTGCACAGCAGTTGGGCCCAAAATGCATTAGGCCAATGTGTGAAGTAAATAAGCCAACAGTTGCCTCATTTTCACAGTGCTCATGCTAATTCTCAGTAGGTTGCCGCCGTCTTCTTTTGAAAATGACAGCAGCCTCATTTGATGTCTAATCAAGCTGTCGTCGCCGCTTCACCTTAAATTTGCTCAATTTGCGCAAATTGAGTTGACAATTCTATTCTTATTATGAGCGTAAGTAACAAACAAAAGGTTAATTTCCCAGTATTCTTTCATAAACAAAGGAATTTCTTAGCTGATGTGTGTCTTATAAAAAGTGCCCCCTGGGGTATTACGAAATAACAATTAAAAATTGAAAGCAAACGATTACGAAAAATCTAAGATTCTCCAAAATGTAAAAAAAAAATAGCAGAACAATTTTAAACAAATTGATGAGCAATTATAAAAATTGTAAGCTATTAATTTTAGAAATCAACCCAAAAACTATTTATTACGAGTAATAAGCGAAATCCAATCAATTTGATTTGTGACCTAAACGCTGCACTTTCTGAAAGTACAAAAAGTTGCCTCGTCATTTTCGGAACCAAAACAAATTGCGGCCAACAATTTAGTGTGGCACCTGTTAAAACAGTCCATCAGATTTCCATTAGACAAACAACAAATAGTTTGTTGAGTGTTTGAGTGTGGGTTTTGGTACCTCTAACGAGTGTGATTATTGACGACGGCCTACGAAGTGCTTCCGGTTGTCCGGTAATGTTTTTTTTTAAGCGATGGCACGTGTGACCCCCAAAAAGAAACTTTGCCACCCAACGGAGGCCAGTGGGTTGGGTCATCTAAATAAGCATCTGAATGACAATTGTCGGTGGTGTTTAGCACTTATCCCATCATTTTTTCCAGCGACTCGAGTTACGTGCATATGGCCCACAGGAAGTGTGTGGTAAAAGTTGTGTGTGGTGCGACTCTAACGACAAAATTAATTTATTGAATTAAGCTGAAAACTGGGCACTAAATGCACTTTACGACGTCGCAGAGAGCGGATCCATTTGACCAATCTTGGCCCATCAATTGACTCACTCAAGAGCCACCATCATGCAATGGCTTATTTTGATATGCAAATTAGCCACGAATGCGTGATCAAGTGGATGTTGTTTGAGCTGAGTCTAAAAGCATTGGGTCTTTGGGTCTTTGGGGGTCCCAGGTCCCAGGTCCCATCTCATTTCCCTGTCTTCCACTCGTTAACAACTCAGCGAGAAACAAACGTTCACCTTTAAATGCTCCGATCAATCAAACACGAAATGCAGGTGAGTTCGAGAACGGAAAACTAAGTGGAAAATGACCAGGAAAATACTCTTTAAAATGGAATGGTAGATCAAGCAATGAATGACAAATAAAATGTATCGTTAAGTCTACATAAAAATACTCTTAATGATATTTGTCATTAATGCATTAACATAAGTATTTAACAATTACTTTGAAATCACAAAAGTAATAAAAGGTTCGTAAAGTAGTTTCTCATTTATGATTCAAAGTTTATTTTACCACTTAATTAACAAAACATTCCAAGTGTTAAGTGCTCTATTTTTAGTAGTAATTTCTGTAAATTTTTACTAGTTTTTGGTATGATTTAAAGTTTATTTTACCACTTAATTAACCAAACTCTTAATCTTTATAGTACACACATCCACATCGTAAAGTGCTCTATTTTTTGTGGTAATCTCTATTTTATTTTTATTTAGTAAAACAGCTCGTTAAAACTGACAGCAGCAAAAGAGTCTCGAGCGTTTTGGACACGCTAGAATTGAAATGCGATGTGAATACATACATGCAACTCAAACCGCACCAACAAATGCAAACTTCGCTAACATTATCAACACATCGGCAGCCCAGTTTTCCGTTCAATTTGGTTCAGTGACCAGAGGAAATTTGTTGGCCTGGTCCGCAGACCGTTTTTGGTCTGTGTGATTGGCAGGCACATGTTCGCGGCATATAAGCGCTTCATTATGCCAAAATGAAAAGTGTTTCGCCTTCGTTTCTTACCCAACAACGAGAGCCATATAAAATTATGCAAAAAAAACATAACGAATGGAAAAAAATCAAAGCGGTCTTCGAACAACAATACACCTTACGATTGCATCGACAAAAAATATCAAGTGAAAGTTGACAGCTATCTTAAAGATTTTGTTCCTGAGGTGAGATTTGCATTGGAATTGGAAAGGGTATCAATTTTTGGGGAGGTCCCAGCAATTATGGTAATCGTGTTATGGCCAAAGGGTATCGGACTAAGTTTGGAGATCGGAGATCATTGATTATTGTGAATTCGTTGCAGGCAATTTACTTCTTTATCTATACCACACATTAGAGCTTTAATAAAAAATTATTTCTTACTACTTACTAATAATAAATTAAAGAAAAAAATCTTGTGTTAAATAAAGTTAACTTTCCTTGGGCTTCACCCACACTTTTCCATCTTTTTCTTTCTTTAGAAAAACTTTTCTTGCTCTCATTTCAAGCTGAAAAATTCCTTGATTGAAATTCAGTTTTTTTTCTTTGCGCAACCTTCACTTCAAGCAATGTTGGTAAATTGAAAAGCTGCCGCAATACCATTTGAATGCATTTTATTTTGCTGCTGTTGCTGTTGCTTTGTGGTATTACAGTTTTGCTGTTGCTGATGTTTTGCAGCATAAGTTTTACAACATAACGCCCACAACACTTTCTCGCATAGTTAAGCGAATTATACAAAAAAAAAACAGCAACTGGAAAATGCAGAAAAAATGAAACGAAACCCACAAAACACAGAAAATGAAAAAAATATTTCTGTCTAGCATTATTTTGCAATTTCCCACATAATTATTAAGCGCCACAGTAAGAGGGAGAGGGAGAGGGTGAGTGAAAGGGAGATAGGGAGAGGTAGAGCGAAATGAAAGCAAACAAAAGCCGCCACCGAGCTTTTAAGCAACACAGATGCACTGAAACAAAAAACTTTACATTCCAATTTTTGTATATATGTAAATATTGATACAGAAAAAAGAGCAATAAGATTGTTTTAATATTATAATATAATATTTTAAATTTTAACATTTTACTCAACACAACTATTTTTCATACTAAAAAAACTAATTTGGTTTTTTTAATTCTTACTGTTTTAATTTTGTTTTTTAATACTTTTATCTTTTGAAAGTAAACTTGACAACAAATAAAACTGATATATTTTAAATACAATATCTTAAATATGTACCTCTGTTATGAGCTATATTTGATATAGTATTAGGTTGATTTTTTTTTAGACTCGGCTTTTTAATTTTATACGTTTAACCTTTAATTGGAGGTTCTAGAAATTTTAGTTTTGTTTTTTCAGTCCTTATCTTATTTTCTGATAGACAGGAACATGCTTTATTAATAACAAAAATTAAAAGAAATATAACCTATTACCTTGAAAGTCCTAAAAAATGTTTCCCGTGCAGAGACAAAAGCTGAAACCGAGACCGGGCCCCAGGAGTATCCACGTCTTCACTGTACAGTAAATAATAATTTAATGCACAGCGAAGAGAAGAGACAGCAGACAAGCAGAGCAGTCCCAGCAGAAAGATGCAGAAAAAATGCAAATATGATAATAATAATGTAAAAAAGCACAAAAGCATGCCAGCACGTCAAGTGAAAATTAAGAAAGAGTCGTTCACACACACAGATACACAGATACAAGCCGGGAGAAATGCACACAGATACGAAATGCTGGTTGGTTTCTAACAACAGAGCAAAGAGAACTGTCGACTGTTTGATGAAAATTATAGCCACAGCAGCCGTTGGTAAGAAATCAGCAGAGTGGACGCAAAGAGACCCGATCAAAACCAGTAGACAAGGCCGGAAACAGGTGTCGTCTGTGGAAGTGAGAAGTGAGAATCTAGCCAACCCTACCAAGCCATGAAGTTCGGAACACATAAATAAAGTCTTAAATATGTTCCACCTTATACGACTAATATCCGTTGAGCAGGCATTACGGATATTAGACATTAAGACACATTCTTCTGTGTGGAAGCAGCTCGAAACGCCCACTGACGATTTTCCTAATAAACATAAGCGGATAAGTGATTTAATGGTTTTGATTTTGAAAGTAAGGCTTACAATTTGTGGGGGCAAAAAAAATTGTGGGGGAAAAAAAAAGGTTTATGAAAAATTTAAAAATATCAAAAGCTACGAGTTTTTAAAACCTTTTTTTTTATATTTTCTTTTTAATATTAATCATCTATGGGTTTTGTGCAATTTGTTTTTGTAAAAACTTAGCTAAATATATTATCTAAGGTAAGAAGAGTTTTAAAATAATACTCTTTCAACCCATTTTTAATTTTACTGCGAGCTTGGTAGAGTAGCTGATGATTGTTGTTGATGATTGAACCAGAATTTAGTTTAAAGAGCTAAATACATACATAAATACATTTAAAAACACTTCTCCCATCTTTAAGTTAAGAACTGTACCATTTTATGCAGGGAGTGCCACTACCTTGTCTTCAGTAACCAAAGTGTTAACAAACCAAGCTCACAACCACTCTTCAGTAAATTCCTATTTGGGTTAAGTCATCATCATTATTCATTGGAATTCGTTTGCAAATAATGCGTTTACTTAGTAAAAAACAAAGAAGCAAAACTATAATCTGCAATCCCACTGATGTCGTTAGACGATGATCTCATTTAAATATTCCGCACACCCAAATGAGCCTAAAAAGAAGCTTAAAGCCTGTCATCATTGTGTTCATCCCGTCACCCCCGACTTAGGCATTCATTATGGGATTACATTACGCGGAACTTTGGCAGCTCTGGACAAAGGCAGGTAAGTTGGGTAGGTAGGAGCACCCAGAGCTTCCAATTGAATGCCGATGAGGTTTGATCCCGGAGCCTCAACGAGTGGCACGTCTCGAACTGCCATAGGTAAATGAACTCTCCTTTTTCACCTGGCGGATTCGTATTTCTGCTAGACAAAAGCTAACGGTAACCGGTAAGAGAACGATTTTGCGGCTTCGCAAAAGTTCGTTAGAAAGCCCAGGCAAAGGCAACAAACTGTAACAAAACTGATTACGACCAACATAATTTATGGCCAGCAAAAGCCCAGAAGAATTCTTTGTCGGGTTACAGAACACAAAAAAAAGGGGGAAAAAGGGAAGCTTGGAGCACCCACTGATTGATTGATTGAGCTCCCAAGTAAATGCGATTCTTTCGTTGGAAATTTTGTACTTTTTTTTAACTTTGGGTATTCAGTGTCAACACGAAAAAGGTGAGGGAGCAGCGAAAAAAACTCGAAATAAATAAAACACACTGAAATGACGTCAAGAGCTAAAGTAAATGGTGAAAAAAACCCAAATGAATGCAGTCAAAGGTGGTTGGATGGGTTTCGAGTGGTTTCAGTGGTCAAAAGTGAGTCTGGAAATGCCAGACGATGCTTTTGTTTCAGCTGAAAACATTTTACACACAATTAAAAAAAAATACTAATAAAAACTCCAGCGAACCGGCATTCTATGGAACCTGTTTTACAAATATACAAAATAGGGGTGCAAATATGGTGTTTTAGGGGAGTCAGTTAAGGAAAAAGCTATGATTCATTTATGTAGACTCTTGACCCGCCTTTAATGATTATTTGTAACACTCAGTGATTGATTTTTGATCGCACTATCACACATAAAATCACTTTGGGCCTTGTTTCATGACCACTTTTGGTAATTATTTCCCCTCGATCACGAAGCGCGATCTAATCAAGATCACGAAGAACTCGCAGAACTAGCAGCACACGAACCGGCACGGCAGGCACACGTTAGCATTGAAAACCCGCCGCAAACTGAAGAGACAGCGGCCGAAAGCAAACTGCAGGCAAAAGCAAAATGCCGTTTTATCGATACCAGATACATTTGTATCTTTAACTTCTCGCTCTCTCTTATTTTGAGTTTGGAGCAAAACTGAGCTCTCAGCGAGCAGCTGGTCGTTTGGTGGTCGATGAAAAGCCGGTTCGCGGCTTAAAACTTTGAGCATTCTACTTAGCAATCTTGAAGTTTTGCTTCGAGAAATCCAAGTTTGTGGTGCGGTGAGCGCAAGTTTCGTTTATCTCTTAGGTTGCTTTTCAAAATGTTGCTGCAACCATTACTGCTTGGTTTTTGCACTGCTTGGAACTGCTTCTGAATAAAAAACTTTAGGTGGAGGGATCACAAAGCTTGAAAATTAAAAGCATACTTTTGGGATCTCAGAAATAAAGTTTACGTGCCATTAAGAGCAATGTGTTACTGTGTTAAAATGTTATATTTCGTTGGAGACGGTTTGGGTATATTTTTTATATTTTACTAATTAATCAAAGCTAACACATTAAGCTTTTAAATTGTACACCTTTTCAAATAAAATTGTACACAGTAAGACATACCTGATATTCAATACACAATTAGTAAAACAATTAAAAAAAAATAGGGTCCAAAAACGTGTTTTGTAAAACGTATGTTAGAAAAATTAGTGCTTTTTAAAAATACACGTTTTATAATGTTTATACAAGTTTTAATTTTTAAATTCGGTTATTCAGTAAAAATTCTACTTTGTAAAAATGTTAAACGGAAATACATATGGCAGGGGGATCAGGAAAATATGTATTGTATTATTGGGTAATTTTTAACTTTGTCCACATATTTTAAATAATTTTCTAAATTAATTTTCCAAGACAAAAAAGTAATTTTAAAATACTTACGCAACTGAGTGTTTGCCAATAGCTTCGGCGATCCGCAGCCAGACACAGGCGCTGCTGCCCGTGGTGTTGAGCCATTGCACATGGAACTCAAGTCGCTGTGCGAGCTCTTGTGGCTGTCCTTGCTGTACGAGCGACCACTGTAGAGGAAGACAGAAAGCGTCCATAAGTTACAATGTTTTCAAAATAATTACTTAACAATTTACTTCTCAATAAGACAGCCAAATAGCGCCTCAAAGATACATAAAATTAATTCAGTGAAATTATGGCTATTTAAAATGCAAACTTTTTTGGTCGGTCATCGTTTTTCTCTCTTTTTTCATGTAGCTTTTCCAACAATCTCAAAACTCCAAAACGCAATGGCACTTGAAAATTCACAAAGCTGTGAAATTATTGCAAACATTCTTCAAGCGTCGCTGAGCAATCACAAAAAAAAAAAAAAAACAAAAAAAGCTGGTGAAAATTGGAAAATCAATTGGAAAGACGCGTCAAATTTATTCACCACCTCTTTCCGTTAAGTGGGTGAAATTTCCTTTTCGTCGCCGCTGTAAACTATTTTTTCGCTTGCATTTTTTACGTACGACTTCCGCCGACAGCTCGCTAATTGAAAACTTTGCAAGAAAAAAAAATTGAAAATGGAAAATTTCAGCAGGAAACCGCACAAAGAAACAACAAAAAAATGCGAGTGGCCAAGAGGAATTAGCATTGCCAACTGCGTTTCCGTTAGCCAACTAAATAACTATAATTTTTTCGCTCATCCAGCAAGTGCAAAAAGTAGTTTGTTGTTTGTCACAGCAGTCAAAAGATATTTTTCATTTTTATTTATTTACTCTTTTCCCCAGCGACTGCTGCACAACTTGGAAAAGCATTTAATTCAATTTTCTTGTCGCAATTAAATGCAATTATAAACAGTTGTTAATTCGTACAAGCATAACCGAACGGATTGTCGTTGGCTGGTTGAGTTTTTGAGGATTTCAAAACATGTCAAACCAAAGCTGTTAACAAGACTGAAAAATAAAAGACTAAAGAAAATAAGAGGAAAATAATAGAGGTGACACAACAAAAAAACAAAAAGCTATGATATTTCTTTGTTTAAACCCTTTAAAAAATATTGATATAATTAAGTTTTTAGTTGAAAACATTTTTGCATTTTTTTATATGTCCTTAGTTCCAACTTTGCATTATTTAAAAATATTTTTAACAACAGAAATTTATGTTACGATTTTTTTTATAGGTGTAAATGTCACATTGTAACAAACATATTACCAATAGCTCCATTGCCAAAATATTATTTTTTGTGTAAACCTTTTCAACTGAAAAAACAAACATTACTTGTGTACACACTTCCAAGAAACGCTAAAGTGCTGAGTATAAGTAAACTTTCCCACCTCCTAAATCAACATTGCGTCGGAATATTTAATTTTTTGTCGACAAGCAAAAGCAAAAAAAAAAAAACAGGCAAAAACAAATCAATTTCTCTGCGAAAACTATGCCAAGTCATTCGGAGTTTTTGCAGCGAACATTGTTTACAGGCAAGCCCAGGCTACCGTTTGGCAATACATTATTTTCACTGCCAAGGTTTGCTTTCTGTGTCACCCGTGTTGGCCATTTAAGGCGCCGCCTTGGCCATTGCAAGAAAAAAAAAAAACAATAAAATAAAAGAGCCAAGCCCCAGGGAAAAGCGAACATTTCCGCTGGAAAGAAACCAGTTCATCAGTGCAGGTAACAAGTGCGAGTAATAAATGTGGAGTTTTTGAAGGCATTATTTAAGCCCAGAAAAAACGGGGGAGGAAAGTCAGCGACTGACCGGTAAATAGATTTAATTATGCAAAACGTAAAACGAATCCATCGACACGCTGAAAAATGCACTGAAGCGTTAAACATTGGCGGAAATCAAGCGAGAGAATCGATTGAACAGAAAGAGGTAGATAGACCCGGGCAGAAAGAGAGGGCCATACTCGCCATATAAACAAATTGTAAATTTTAAATAGTGCACCAAACCAATGTGTGTGTGTGCTTATTATCGCCTTAATCCCGTGACGTTGTTATACTATAAATATTTATTATATCATCCCTCAATCCAACCGCAGACAAAGTGCAAAAACGGTCGACGACCAGCTGAGGAACTGAGGAGCTGTTGCAATTGCGATGGTTCGTAATTAAAATGCATTATTAATGAAATGCAAATGTCGAGACTTTAATGAAAACGAGAAGGAGACGAGCAGCGATTATCACATGCGGAAAACCAAATACTCTGGATTCAAAATCGTACTTAAACAAACTAAGAAAATTCTCAAGATCAACAGTCCTATAAATTTTATTTTTAACAAACGAAAATATATATTTTTTGCGCCTGAAATTCTTTGAAATTAAGACTTTAAATTTCGTTGCAAACAACTAAACATTTTTTTAAATTTAATAGTATCGCAATCACAGACAGACGATAAGACAAACCGAAAGTCACTTTTGGGATACCCCCAGCAAAATAGGGAACTCCAAAAGCCACAAACAGTTCCAGAATAACCCCCATGGCATCACCAAAGTCCCACCCTACATTTCCACCTGTCAAGCGATTTCCCTAGCCCCTCCATTTCCACACCCATGCACACATGCATCTCATTTGTCAACGCTTCGGGTCGTGGAATCGCGCTTACCCTTTCACCGATGTTGCCATCACTTTGAAGGGTACTCGCTGCACGGGACGCTTATGTTTCACGGGAGCCGGAGAGCCCACCCCTCCGGTCATCAGAGTCATTAGGGCCAACATATTCCTTCCTCTTCGTGGCTGTGTCTGATTTATTGTCTTTGCTATATCGGATCGTGAACGTTTCAAATCGAAGCAACGTTTAATAATATCTTGAGATTTTTTAGAAAACAGTAGGTACTATAGAAATATACAAGTTACTTTTTTTGACTACGATGGCAATGCTAACATTTGAAAGATTTCTTTTTTGTATCTAAAGTTTTCTTAAGTCACATTGGGCATTGTATTAAAATTTATTTTTAATTTAAAAATGGTGTTCTCTTATAAAATTCTTCAAAAAATATTTTTGATTGGTTTTAAAAAATATTAATAGGACAACAAGACTTATTCTTATATCGAAATCATTCAAAGAATTTTCACAATTTATAGTCTTTTCATCACCTGATCCAGGTGTTTATTGCACAATTCCCAAGAGCAACCCAAGTCCCCTTCTCCTTGTGACACTTGTAAATGTTCATTTTTACAAGCTGACAATTAATTCTTTCCTTTTTTTTGCGAATAGATGCCACCGGGTGCATTTTAATTGTCGTAGCAGCAAGGACAGAGTCAACGTTAAAAGCCATGACAAAATCCATAAAAATTCGGACAGTTGAGCCATAATCCTCTATGGCTTTTTCTCTGTTTTTTAATGGCACTCAGCCAGGCAGGCAACCAATTGATCTTTGGCCTTTGGGATTTTCAAAAGAGTTGCTCAAATGCAAAAAAGAAATTGACAAGGCAATTAAGTGACTTCCTCTCTTTGGCAGCAAAATCCAACTTCGAAATTGCAGTTTCCTCAATAATTCGTCGTTATTGCTGTGGCAGCCATTCATCTCCTCATCTCTGGCCAGTTGCATATATGTATTATGCAACTATTTGCCATCTCCCTCGATTTCAGTCCAAGCAGAAACAATTCCTTCTCTTAATGAGCTTCCATTAAACTTAATTGCAGTTCTGTTTGCTGTCTGCTTTGTTTAAACACGGAGATTGCAGTGGGAGAGCTGAGTTTGCATTATGATTTGTCGTTTGATGGATATAAAGTCTCCCTCAACAGTGGCTTCCTCTTCGACTTTTGTTGCGATTACCATTTAATTGAGATTTGAAATCCCAGTAATTTAGCATCACGGGTTATATACAATTTAGCTCAATTTTAAGTCAATATTTAATGAGTAAAAAATCCTAATGGCTATACTATATGGTATGTTAAAGATTTTGATGTTACAAAATAAAGATTCTTCTTCTAAAAGACAATGCAATGATCGAAGCCAATTATAGACGTCCTACTCAATATCATTTTCAATCTTTGAATGCCTTTGATGTTTACCCTCAAATCGAAATACAATATATTCATCTTGCATCTTGTACTGTCTCATTGCTTTTTGCATACTTTCACTTGGCCAAAGCCAATTTGATTTAATGACCAAAGAGCATAATGCTACTGCCACTGATTGCACTTCGCGGTTGCCCTCTTAACCTCAAAAGAATTCTGTTCTGCGAATATAGAATAATTAAATTGTTCACTTCCTTGGCGGAGTGCGGCACAATGAGTTCATTATGCGAGCTCTTGCAAATATGTATACGGCTTTTTATCTTGCGAAAATTCTCATTAATCAATTCTTTTGTTCTGGAAAATAACTAGGTAAACCTTTGTTTTAAATTCTTTTGAGGCCTAATTGCTCTACCCACGACACACGACTAATAAACCCATAAAACAAAGAAATGCAAAAAAACAGGACAACTGATATAAAAGATTTGACATATTTTTGAACTAAAAAACTTATTCTTTGGTGTAAAAAAAATTTAGTTTATAAATATTAATTTTTCAGAATGAAGTTGATATCTTCAAACCCCCTTTTGTTCAATTTCACGCTAAATAAATACTCTTTGGTGACAACATAACCAGACTAACAACTTCAACTACGGTACGAGATGGAGGCACAATGAGAGTTTCAATCTAACCGAAACCAACCAAACCAGACGAGAATCGGGGGAAACAAGCTGCTTTTGTTTAACGCATGAGTTATTAATGAACATTAGAGGCATTTGATGTCGTCGCAGACCACAGACAAGCCATCGCCATCGCCATGAAATGGTAACAATAACGACACTCAACTGGAGTGCACTGTTCCAAAGTGCCCACAATGAAGCCAGGAACACTCTACCGGAGAACCAAGAAGAACTGAGGAACACTAATGGAGAAGTCAACGCTATGCTGGAGTGGGTTTAAATCAGTTCAAGTTGCTGCAAGTGGAAGTGGCTCACTTAAATTTGATTAACCCACATCCAAAGCTAATTTTGTGCACCTCAAGAAGGTCTTAATTGGGGTTTTCATTTTAGGTGACAAAAATTTGTCAACTAAGTTTTCAATTATAATAGTTTCAACGTTATCGTTTTTATTAAAATTAACTGTTACAACAATGTGCAAAATTTAATAATATTTCTCCAAGAAAACCTTTAGTAAATTAAAATTGTATTATGTAAGTTAGGAAGTGGAAAGTGTAAATATAAACAATACTTTATTAAAACTCATTGTTTTGTTACCTTTTTGTTTGCCAGTTTGTTAGACTTTGTTTGGCAGTCTCAAACACATTACCAAATTGCAAAGACCCCTTTTTCGAAAGGGGGTATTACAAACAACCGCCTGTTACCCAAGTCTAATGACTCCTACTCATATATGGGCATATAGACCCATGACAGACAACCTGCTCATTCGCTGTGCCACACTTTTTCCTAGACTGCAACACTTTGTGTCATATACGGGCATTGGAATACACTTTATAATACATAGCATTGGGGTTAGGAAACCATTGCAAATAGTTGGATGTCGGATGGGAGGAGAAGACAGCACGCCATGTTCAGTGATTCCATGATTCCACGATTGAAATAGATACTTCACAGAGAGCCGACCAGGCGCAGAAAATGTGCAAATTGAAGTGACTGAGCGATAAGAAATGTAAATGTTGTTTTTCTTTTTTTTTTTTGTCTGCAATCATTACTTTTTGTGGGGGTGCGGTGAAGATCTATCGTTTGGCTTCGTGTCTGCTTTCATTAGAGGTTTTGTTCTAATTTTCCTTACAGCTATGTATTTGACACTTAAATGTGTACCAATGGAACGAAAATATATGCAACCCAAAAGCAATCTACAAGAGTTATATGTTTTAATATTGTTTACATATATTTCGGCTGTAAAATCTCAGAACTTTTTAACCCATACAAATTGCATCATAATCCCCAAGGTCTTGTTTTTCCCCAAAAAAAATTCCAATGCACGAAATTTATGTTTCCAAAACAAAAGGCGCAACAAAACATCGAAAATCATACTCTTCTAAATTGCGGTCAACTGAAACATTACTTTATTAATAGCCATCCAGCAAAATATTAGCTTTTCTATGGCTGTAAGACTTATTGTTGTTCTCCAAATTGTTTATTTTCCAAAAAGAGCACAAACAACATTTTTCGTTTGAGTGCAAACAAAAACAAGAGCGAAGTTCAACCACTTAGAAATACTTTTTGGGCAAAATTTAGCACATTAGCGCACTCGACTGGAACCCCAGAAACGGAAATCCAAGAAACGCAAAAAGTGTCCATTAAAAACATGCATAAATGTATTAATTGTTTGCTAAAATTTCGTTGTTTCCATGGAGAAGTGGCCCAACTTTGGATGCCAAGCAAAAAACCAAATTGATTCTGGGCCTCGGCAACCGGCGCCGTTTTGCTTGAGTGCTTCCTAATATTTTTTCCAACCATGTACAATGGACGAAGCTGAGCGTAAACATTTCAACAACTCTTTGTTTGAGTATTTTTGCGGCGAGATAAAGAATAGTCGAACAAAAGATAGTCGAGCTCTGATTAAAGTTTGTTTTTAAGCCACTTGTCGAGATACGCTTTCGGTATTTCTATATTAACAAAAAGAAATTCACTGATTTATATTTCTTTATCAAGCTAACTTTTAATTTTTATTTTTATTTAAATTTATTTACCCATTTATTTACTTTTATCGCAAGGAAAAAACATTAATTATATTATTTATATTTGTTAAAATGAATTTGTTTCCAAATGTCAGAATAATTTATTGTTTGATGAAAATCAAAAATCAAGATTTTACATCATCGGGATATTACAAATTATTAAAATATTTTAAATTATTTAAAGTATTTAAAAGTTTTTTTTGGAAAACAAAAATTTTGAAAATGTTAATTTTATTATTTCTAAACTAATTCACAAATATCCGTAAAAATTCACAATTTAAAAGCAAATATTGTTAAAACCCCAACTTATGTTTGTTGGTGTTTGTGTTCACCTTGCGGATGTTGCCACATACACTCACAAAACACCGGGCAACATAATTTGTGTTGCTTTCGTATTTCGGAAAAGCCGAAAACCGAAACAAGTGTTTTCCTTTTCCCAGGCGTTGCGCTTCGTTTGGAAAAGTGGAAAAGTGGTGGCAGCGGTGGAGCTGAAGATGCAGCAACATTTTGCCGACAGTCCTACTTTTAAATATAGAATTTGAACTAATTTCGCTTGTTTTGTTTTTTGTTGCATTAGTTGGGATAACATATATGCTACCGATGATGTTTGCTGCTCTTTCGGCCACTGAAACTTTGTGCTTTTTATTTTTCCCATGGGTTTTTTTTTATTTTTTTGCCGGGTCTGTCGAGCGAGAAAATCGGGCAAAAATAGAGTTTGGGCCGCTCTGGGTTGAGTTTTGTTGGGATTTGTTGAGTTAGTGCCGCGGATAGATGGGCCGCTGATGTCGTTTATAAATAAGTCATGTGATTCATGAGTTGGAATTATACGTCTGTGTATTGTAATACCAGCCATTGTGCCCTCTGCTTGTGGGCCAAGCGGCAATTCAGTTTCTATTTCTCGTTTTACTTTATAATAAGACGGAACATTTTGGCAGTGGGGCCCGCGGAGTTGATGGGCGTCTAAGTGGCTGGCCAAAAACCGCTTTGAAGTCCACAGGCCACCGATATTATGGGTGTAAATATCATCATATCATAGAGAGACGCGTGGGCGTCTAAGTGAAATCAAATTGGGGTAGGTGCACTTTAAGTTAATGGATGATATGTAATGCCGGACATAATCATTAAAGTTTATAGTTGTTTATGGTATGGATATCAGGGTAATAAGCATTTTTATTTGTTGTAGGAGATAACATGATACTATTAAGTATAAAAAAAAACCTAAAAGTTAAACCTGTTATATAAAAGAAATAATTTTAAATACCTACTTTAAGTATTTCTTTATAAAACAGTGTAAACAAATTCTTCAAAAACATTTTGTATAAATAAATCTTGAGGGGATACTTACTGACATCCAAAAAATCCCCCCACATAAATAAATAGTCCTAAAACTTATACAACCCATTGATAATTTGATGCAACTATGAATGACTTTCACAATTCCCAAGCACACACAAACAGATACTTTATTTTCCCTTTCCAAAGAACACACACAGCGACATAAAGTTTTCCCCAACATTGACGCTTTCCCAACAAAAAAAAAAAAACTGAAATGCAACCAAATCACTTAAGCTCATTAGTTAATATCCAATTTATAAAGAAGCGAAAAAGACAAAAACTTAAATCGCTTTTGGGCAGCAAAAAACAATTAATCAAAAATCATCAAGGCAAACTTACCAAGAAAATGCAGAGAAAAAGAGAACAAAAAGAAAATTTCACCAAGTTGTAAAACATTTTCCCCCAAAGCATAGAAAAGACGGAGAGACGAAGCGACAAATTAAAATCGTCAGACAATTGCCACACGAGATCGAAAAAGGGGAAATCGAGGAAAATTCCTGTTGACATTACGAAACATGTGAGAAAATCGCATGCCAGAGATTTTGAGAACTTTAATAGCAGTCAAAAATGTTGTTGCCAAAGCCCAAAGGAAAATGTTTCAACAGCCAGAAATCAATACAAAAAGGCAGAGGTGAGGAGGAGTTAAAGGGGGTCAGACAAGCGACACATGTCAGGGGTTAAGTTGAGTGACTTTTTTGGATACACTGAAGAACAATTTGGAATACATATTAACATTTTTAACTATTTGAAATGTCGTTTAAAATAAAGATTAGTAAAGTCTGATGACTAAACGACGATTGCGTAAATGCTCACGTGTCATGGAAGTTTTTCAGGTATTTCAAGCTTGTTTATGTGCCTTGACAAATTCATGATTTGTCGTCAATTCCTGTGAGTTTTTCTTCCCCTACTTTACACTCAAAAACCCCCCTCGCTTTCTGTCTGTCTGTTTTCCTCTTTATTTGGCTGCACACGAGCAATAATTTCCCATACGGAAGCCAATTTGTTTGCCGCGCTCACATAAATTTATGGTTTTGGAGGTATTTCTTCCACTATCGCTGTCTTTTTTTATGGAACCTCAATTTGGGCTATATGGTATCACAATGATGATGTCGATGATGAGCAACAGAGGAGCATTACTCAGCTGTTCATTCGCTGGCACTTAAAACGCCATCAAATGTCATTGGACACGTGGGACTCCCTGCTACCACATGCCATTCCAGAGAGAGTATTTTCTGCCTCCGCACAAATTGAGGTCATTTGCTGCTAATTGCATATTAATGTTCCCCAGCCTGGCCCACAAATTTCCTAAGTAAACCAGGCAAAATGTCACACATTTCAATTTAATTTGCAAAAGGCAAATATTGGGTTAGAGAAATGGAGAACATTTCCGAGAAATTAATTATTTGTTGAGAGCTTATGTTATTTTGATAAATGTATGTCAACAAATGCAATTTCCCGTACAAATCGGATTTCCTGATATGGAAAATTCATTTGGAATCGATTTTTAGATTGCATGTTTTCATCAAAAATGATAAAATTAATTTTAAAGTGCTTTTAGTGCTTCTAAGAAATTCCTTAAATTCGTTATGACTGTCAACAAATTTAATTTCCATAAAAAAGTTTTAGCTCTGATACCCAGCTTTCACCAAGAAAATATTATTAATAAAGGATTGGTTTTTAATATAGTTAAGACAACAAATAATTGTTGTTGACTTTCTATCACTAAGTTGACAGTCATAACGAATTTTAGGAATTTCTTAGAAGCACTGTAAAATTCATTTCACCTTGAAATTAGTTCTAGTTAAACTTCATACTTTATATTACTTAAAGTAAACTTAATCCAACTAACTAAACCCCAAGCCGTAACTGCGTAATGTTTTTAAATTCTGGCTAAATTATGCTGACTGGCAACCTTGCTTAGCAACTCCCTTGGCCTCCTCTAGCAGCAGCTAATAAACAATTTTCTTTGGCCACTGGAAAACTTTTGCCGCCGCAAAAACCAACTTCATTACAATTACAAATTTGCTATTTCTTGCACACTTAACGGAGAAGCCGAAACTTGTAAATTTTCAACCACTCGTACACTCGTAATTACTCTGGCAGAGCGAAAAACCAACAGGGAAAATGCGAGTTGGAAATTGGCATGAATTGTTAATGCAAATGCGCAAAATGCAAAATGCTCGTCTGGCCAAAAGTATCCAATGAGCGTAAATAAAAATTCTAAAGGCGTTGCCCGCAGCCCAGGGGGAAGTCTGAATGAAATGCTCAATTGACGTCAAAATGCAACAAAAGCTGCGATTTGCATGCAGCAATTTCATTAATTTTGATTGACCGTTTGATTTGGTTTCGCTCGATTGCAACTGCCTCATCGGTGGGGAAACCTTTTGCTGTGAATTTTATTATTGGGAGTGTTCTGGTTTCAATCTCCATCTAACATTTGACCCCAATCCCATTGGTCAAATCTGCCAGAAGGTACCAAACTTGTTTAATTCATTAAAACACAGACCCCTGAGCGACCTCGCTCAGATTCATCCAAATGGAAACCATTTGAAAATAATAAAAAAATAAATAAAAAGCGAATCGAAACAAAAACCTTACCCGTTGCTTTACACACTGTTTCAATGAAACTCGTTACAGCTCTTAAATGTAAATGTGTCTGAAAGATTTATTGCGTTTCATTAGAACTCGGAGCCCAAGACATTTCTACCATTTTTGGGGTCACCCCAATCAGCTTTGCCATTTGTTAGGCTGGCCAAAAAAAAAAAATGAGTCTGAACGATTTCTTTGACATATTTTATGGATTATAAGCCCATTTAGAGCTCAATATTGGCAAAGATTAATGTGTAAGGGTGAAGAACACAAAAGTTCATTGAATTAAATTAAGTTAGTCTGTTTTATGAGTAACATTGTTATTCAATGTTTAAATTTTAAACAACCAATGTTACATTTAATGTTTCAATACCACAAAGTCAGCCAACCAAAATATTAAACTTGTCAGTGCCATAATGATTTATGACTTATTCTTGCACATTTTTGCCACAGTTCACACCCAAAAAGTGTCACTCATAAAAAGGTCAAAGGAGGAGGAGTTTTGGGGGTCGTTGGGTTCACTCCTCAACCGAACAATAAATTTCCCAGCAAGCCCATAATCTGGATACCCACTCTCCGGTTTTTGGAATTTTATTATTAAGCCCGAAACGCTCGTAAATATGAGCCCGATCATTGATTAGCGCATAAATATTCACACGACGCCTAATTGGCTGTAACCCGAATTCAAGTTTTTGGCCAAGTTCAGGGTCAGTAAATATGGTATTATAAAACCAGACTGTGGGCCAACTCATTTGCGTTTATCTAAATGGTTTTCTCAACTTTTCCGTTCGGGGAACAGACAACTCTTTTGTTGGTATTTCACTTGAACAAATTACAAAGGCAAACAAACCAAAACTCAACCACATTTTCGACAATTTTTGCAAAGGGTACAAGTTTACACGTAAATTGTAAATTTACTCAACTAGTTACTCGTTAAGTTTCGACACTTTGAAAACTTTTTGCGTTTTATTTAATTTTGGCTAAGCCACAGAACAATTGGGCTTCAAATTGGCTTTGTCTGTTTTCAACTCTTAACAGCATTTGTTGTCAATCAAATATTTAACATTTAACACGGTCTGTGGTAGTCACTCTCTTGAGAAATGTTCTCATCCATTGAAAGGGTATTTTGGGATTGCATAAGTTTGCTTAAATAAACATTTTTCGAAATTTTATATCCCCAAAACAAAGTAAATAATTATAAATGCAAATATCTTATTGATCCCAATCTATAAACATATGTTTCACTTCATGCTGTGCAAATAATTTGCCTTTTAAATTTGACTTTTTGGTTCAAAGCTAAATAAAAAAGAAAATAAAATTCATGCTCTGTTTGATTAAGTTTTTTAATGATGTTCTTTGCTCATTTCCGTTCGATATTTCTGTTTTTTATAGGTTCAAATTGAATTTGCTACTTTTTTTTTTGATTTTATGGCAAAACTTCCGTTCTCGAATAAAAGAACGAACAATTAACTGCAACAAAAATTGTTCTCTGAATCGATAAAGAGATCTGAACAATTAAAATACTGGTTTCAAAAAGCGCAAAAATACAGTGGAATAAATTACATTTTAAACTGGATTTTCAAGAGTAACAAAATATACAAAAACATTCATTTATCAGCTGCCAAGTCCACCCAAAAATGGTATCTTTATTTGCCTGCCCAAAAGGCAGCTAATTTAATATTTATAAACATTTATTATTTTAATCCCATTATAAATTTATGAATGGCCCAGCTATGTAAACGAACAAATTGTTTATTAAAAAGGTAAACAAAATGAAAAGAGCCCACAGAGAGGGCTGGCCTTTTTCTTCTTTTCCACTTTTCTTGTTTGCCAAACAAGTTTACCTTTTTTTGTTAAAACAGTTTTTCTTGTTACGGTTGCCGGCAAAATATTACATAATATGAAGTAAACTTTAAACTAGCCGAGGAGAGAGAAACTGGTTATATTTTTAATTAAAACAGCGCGCGCTTTTTATTTTTGTGGGCGTTAAATGGGCGCGAGTTCAGCGTGTTGACAGCCCTCATGACACTTGTCACACTATTTGCCACCAGGCTTAAGACTGTCTCACTGTTAAAAAACAAAGAAAATAATAATGAATTTCTGTGTGACTGTCTGATTTTATGTTGGCTGGGAATTAAAGTTGAGCCTTTTTGCCAGATGGAAACAACTTGATTAGCATTTTCCATGCCGCTGACAATCAACGGCCAAACGAACGGCGAACAGCGCGATTCCAATTGAGTGTGATGGGCAACTTTTATTAAAAACACCATGACATTTATGGCTATTTTATCGGAGAGGGAATAAGACAATCGCCGGCGTCATTAGAGTTAAACTACCATATCATTGCGAAAGGTCAAAGTCGTAAACACAGTATAGACAGTTGTATCTGATGGATGTTAATGAATGCACTGCAAAGAACTAAAGTTAATTTTACAAATTTCAAAACTATTTTAAAACAGCTTGAAGAGGTTTTCAGTAATCTCAATTTGAATATGATGGGAAAATTTTAACACGTTTTTATTTGCACCATTGAAAACTTTATATGAGCCTTTTTCCTTTAAGGACAAGCAGTTAAAGTAGTCAAAAAATTATAGTCATCAAACTTTACATTTTTTTTTCTCTTTGTGTACTTTATTACACGATTATCGTACAAGTCCCCATCATTAAAAACTTCAACTGTCTGAGGAAATCATAAAAAAAAGATGAAAAAGACAAAAGTTTCGCATGCACGTGCTAATGAATCCGCTTACCAAGCAGAAATTATTTATGCTCAGGTCTTAGACATCGACTAATGTTCGATTTCCAATTTAATCCCCCACTCCAAATACCAATCACTTTCCCCCATATATATATTTTTGATCCCAGCGAGAGGAAATACCCATCTATTTCTAGACGCTAAACAAATATTTGCATTTTACATGGCCGAATTCAAAGTTTTTCTTAGATCCGGAGATCGTAATTTTTTCGTGTGCTTCCTTAATTGCTGTTATTCTGTTGACCTTGTCAAAATTTATGATATTTTTTGGGCTGGCTTTTGGCTTTTGCTTGTTTATCTACAAGTTACACGTCGTTCTCCATGGCTGATAACATGTGTTCACTCTGCTGCTCTTGAGTTATTTTTCCTTTTATTTGTGTTTTTGCGTCAGCATTTTTTTCTTGAATCAAATATTGTTTGCTTGCACCTGAATTTCAGTTGTAAATTGAAGTTGGTTTGTGTTTTTTTTGGTTTTATCGTTCAACAATTGATTACGAAATCCGCTTTTGACACGAACTCACTTTTTCATTCAACTTTTAAAACGTTTTGTGATAAATATAATATGTATCTTTTGGACAGTATCAAATTGTTTTTTGTTTAAATAAAATTTTTTCTTGATAGTGATTATAAGAGAGTGATTATGCTGTAAGCTATCTAACTAAACAATGGCTTATTAAAATGTCTAAAATAAACATAACCCTTTTCTAAGTAATCTTATGAAAAAAAATTACTACCTTGTACTTATCTCACTAATTATTCCATTTTAGTATGCGGTTTTCAACTGCCATTTAAATAACTAAAGCGGAAACCTTCGCTTTTAAATTCTACTCCATTAGTATTCTAAACATCACAAAATTCTCTCATTACGGGTAAACGATTCATGAATTTACGTAATCCCCCAGCGATTTGTGCATGCCTACAAATGCAATTTGAAACAAAACCAAACATTAGTACACACCTTGGATATAAGTATGTATATGTATAAGTATATTTGCATACCAGTTGACTCAAATTAACTGGATTTCAGCTTGAGCTGGGGCGTTTTTCACACACTCACGCTCATCGGAATCGAGAGCCAAACAAAACGCACACTCGAAGATACATTCACATTGTTCGGTTTGTTATTGCCGGCTCAGATAATAAATATATATATATATATATCCACATATACCTTGCGGCTTTTGCGTTGTTCAAATAAGAAATAGCCATCAGATTAAAATTAAAGAAAACTCACGAGTTAAAAACAAAATACAAGTAACTTGCAACTACAAGGAATTCCCCGAATCGTGTCTAACCCAAGATGAAAATCTCTTATCTAATGAATTTTTATGGGCGTTCGTCATGTAAATAAAAATACAACAGGCGAAAGATGATAATTTTAGAGACAAGCTTTGACTGGGCTTTGTTAATTTGTGGCTGCTTTTTTTGTTTGCTCGCCGTTGAGTTGCGGAAATTTTCTAATTGAAAATGTTTTGCATGTTAACTGAACTGCGAAAAATAACAAAAAACAGGGAAGACCTTAACGAAACAGAAACGTATATATTTAAATGGAAATTTGTTCTGCCCTCTTGAGTTTTGAACAATTTCACCGCCCACTCAAAAGTCAAAGTTCAGTGGTATTAATTTCGCTGCTGTTTGTGTGACTCTGGTCTTAATTTGTATAATGCGTGCACCTCGGGAACCGAAATTATCATTTCAACAACCGCAAGCGATTTGTGTTCACATGGCGAAACAGCACAAAAGCTGTGTTTATTAGAAGGTTGTGGATTCTCTCTATATGTGTACATAAATATAAGTATATATAGATTAAATTTCACATTTACCTTAACGATGCATCACATGGACATGGGTTAAATAAAATAAGTACTTGAGCGTCTTTAGTCGCTCACTCCTAAAAGCAATTAATTAATGTTTATTAAGATTTTAGCTGTTCCTTTTGTTTACCTCCTACGTAGTTTAAGAAATTACCCTAATTTTGGCTAGGTCAATTCTTTTTTTTTCTATTTATACAGACAAATGACGTCAAACTCGGATAGAGCAGATAAATTTGCACCTTTTGAGGGAAAGTGTAGAGAGAGACTGCCTCATTTCTCATTTTTCCACAATTATTTATTTATTCCAAGCTCATACATCATTGAATTTCAAATGTAATCGAAATGCTTGATGAATTATTTAAAGACCTGGGTGCAATCGTTATCTACTCAGCACGCTGTCCAAGTCAAATGCCCCTGAACTCATTAAAACGTGGGTAAGGTATCCACAGTACAGGTGTGTTTAAATGGCCACTCGATTGGCCTATCGAAAAAGCATTCAGAAAGTGGAACACCAAAAACAAACGCAAGAAATCCATCAACAGAAACAGGTAACTGATAAGAAGATTGATAAGTTTGGTATGCTCCTTGCGGGCGATAAGAATGTTTGCTAGCGATATGCTAAAAGCAAACAAAGAAAGTTTTGCTTGCTGGAAATTCGAGAGAATTTTGAAGACTTAAATAAAACCCTCAAATAAACGAAATCAATGTAAGAACATATTTTAACATGCTAATTAGTTATTATTAAGAATTTAACTCATAAAACCTTTGTAATGCACCTACGAGTAATGTGGAATTTACCCATCCTATTTTAAAACTTCTTATCACACCATTTGATCATTCCTTGGCTCAAAAAGTTTTCCAAAATAAATTATATACTATCTATAATCACCGATTACTTACCGACTGACAAGCGTTGATTGCAGTCTCTTGGCGGGCGGCGATGTGGGTGTGGTGGGTGAGGTGGTGGGCGACCTGGACGCCTTGCCGGCACGAGGGCCACCGCCAACCGAGCCTTTATCCAGTGGCTGCCGTGTTGGGGGGATCGTGTGTGGGGGCGGCGAGGGCGTGGCATTGGTTTTGACGGACGAGGAGCTGCTGCTGCTCGACCTCTTGGCCAAAAGCAATTTGGGTGGCACTTTCCGAGCACTAGCACTCACACTGGGACTGCCGCGCGGACTCGAGACGGAAACGGAAGCGGAACCCGAAGCGGAACCGGAGCCAGGACTCGAACTCATGATCCTTGTGGTGGACACCTTGGACTTCACATCGTTATAGTTTGTTTTGATCAGGGACTTGTTGCTGGCGATCTTATTCATCACGGCATCCCATTTGTTGGGCGTTGGTTTGCGGTTGTTTTGCGGCGATTTCGGTGATTTCGGGGATCGCGGCGATTTGAAAACGCGCGATTTGCCAGCGATTTTGGTAGCCGATTTGCACGATTTGGGGGAGGCGATCGAGGAGCTCGAAGAAACGGATACGGAGCCGCGGAAGTTCAAGTTCTCCACCGTGCAGAGCGACGATAACGAGGCGTGTGGACGCGGCGACGAAGTTTTTTGAACTGAAACTGAGAGACTCGCCGTCGATCGGCCCCCCATCGCTGTCGCTGCCGCAGTCTGCGTCGCTGTTGGCGTCCCTGTCGACGCAAAAGCTTCGTCGCAGAAGCTTCGTGTGCTGCCGCCGTCGACGCTGCAGTAAGAGGTGCGGTTGGAGAGCGAGAGGGAGAGCGTGGTGGCCGCCGAGGAGGAAGAGAGACAGCTGCTGGGGGGACGCTGCTGCGCCGACAGCTGATTCTGCTGCTGCTGCTGCTGCTGCTGCAGTTGGGTGGGAGTGGGTTGACCTTGACCTAGGGAGGGGGGGGAAAATGTCATTAATTTTGAACAATAGTTGTGTACATTAATTAACACATGTTAAATTTAAAGCAATTCTAAGTGCAAATAAATTTTAAGTGATTTTGGTTTTAACAAACATGTTTAGTTTGATAAAAATCAGTTAAATTACAATTTAATAATTATCCCATACTTAAGTTACAACTAACGAAACCTTCTCACCTTTTCGCATGGTCTGCGTGGAGTCATCCGGCGACATGTCCACATCCACATCTACCTCCAACTCAGGCTGTCGCATCTCTTCGTCGCAGCGGTTCTCCACGTCCGTAAATATACCCGACGACTCCATGCAGGAGTCCTCCATTTGGGGCACCGAGGCACTCGGCTGCATCATGTCGGGCCCGTAGAGCTGACCATCGATCACCTGGGCCCGGCGGTCGCCACGGTGCAGGACATCGTCCGCATCGGATTCGGTGAAGAAGTCGGAGTCCGTCATGGGATCCTGTCGCCTCAAAGGAGCCGGATTCGGGGGCGGGAAGCTGGGCTGGCGACTCACCCGGCCCAAGTGGGGTCCATTGCTTGGGGAGTGATCACAAGCTCCCCGGGAGGCGGGTCGCGACATCTCCCCATCGCCCTGATAACCAGTGTCCAAGCTGGTTACACTGGTCACGCTGGTAATGAAGCTATTGCTCAGCTTCGAGTGCTGGGAGGTGGTCACCTGGTTCTGTGACGCCTCCACCTGCTTGACAATCTCTGATTTAATTTCAATGGGATCCAGGGGGAGCTCTTCCGGTGAGGGAGTCTGCTCCGTTCTCAATTGTAGTAGGTTCGGATGATGCATCCTAATCAAGTCCATGTTGTGCATGAGATTGTTGTGGGGAGAGTCCAGGAAATCCTTCATCTGATCAGGCGTAAGAATACCCAAACTCTCGTCCAGATCAAAGGAGCTCTGTTTCTTCAGGAGTTGCTGTTGCAGCTGCTGCAATTGGGTGGATGAGGAAAACGAATTGTCCACCAATTCTATGGAGCAATCAAGCGTCGTATCTGGCAGATCCAAGCCGAAACTATAGCGAGTCCGACCCCGTCCTGTAGTGGAGGTCAGGGTTGTATCAAGAGCTCCATGGCCATCTCCATCCGGCGTTCGAGTGGGTAAAACCAGAGCACTTTGTGCTTGTTTTAGCAGCGGAGATAATAGGTGCACTGGCTGAGGAGTATGTCCCATCATCCTCATTCCATGGGGCGTTGTGGTGGCCGACTGAGGGGACAAGCATAAAAGCGAGTGCTGGGGTATTGATCTTCGACCCGATTGAAGCTGTCCCCTACTGGGCGTTCCTCTCTCCATTTCCTGGGTCAAGTTCAAGAGTTGTATATGCCTGGGCGACTGGATTCCACTGATGTCCAGCAATCTTTCAGTGTTCAGTGTGGAATTCAATGGCAGCTTCATGTTGGTTTTATCCGGCGCCAAAGTGGTCAATGTCACGTCCAGCGTGTCTTCCACTTCCTGGTCCAGTTTCTCCACGTTACAGGAGCCCTTGGAACCCACGATATCCAAGCCAGATGGCATGGAAATATGTTCTAACAGTGGTAACTGATCCATGCTGAGGGTTAAATTGGCTCCTTGATGGATTATTTTGGTGTAGTTGCCCGGTTCATTGATGGATTGGGTTAGGTTTGCTCCTCTATCGATGGATTTGGTTAGATTTGATCCAGAATCCATGGTTTTGGTGACATTTCTTGTGACATTTCGTCCCTGATCAATGAACCTGCTAAAATTTCCTCTTCTATCTGTCATAGTTTTGGTCAGATTTACTCCTCTTTCAAAGGTTTGGGTGCAGTTTGCGGCCACCTCAAAAGTTTTACTTATACTAACTTCTCTATCAATCGAACTTGTGAGGTTTCCAGCTCCCTCTAAAGTTTTAGTGATATTTCCAACTCCCTCTACGACTTTTGTGAGATTTCCAATACCAGTTGAGTTTCCATCCATGGTTCTGGTCACATCCTTGGCCTCAATCACTGGCATCGTTCTGCCCATTATTCCCGACGACGAGTTCATCAGAGTGTGTAGCATTATTTTTAGAAGTGACTGTCATCTCGTGAGTGGTATCCATTGAGCAAAAGGTTCGCAGCATCGTTTTAGATGGGTTTTGAGTGGGTCTCAATATCTGAGTGACATCTGTCGAAGGTGCACTTTTCATAGCTCTCGTGGCATCATTGGTTTCATCAAACACTGGTGAACCGAGATCCATGGTTCGTCCAAAAGTGGACATCCGAGTGCCCTCCAGATTCATACGATCCGATGATTGCTCCTCATCTTCGCAGACAAAGGTCTCGGACCTCAAGAGAGGCATTGGGGTACTGCTGGTCAACTGATCATTTGCCAGCATTCCGCGTTTCCCCACGGGAAATGGAGTCACTGGCAGTGAGCTTGTCATCTCGGTTGACGGGTTGGACATCCCTGGAGGCGCTGCCTTGGGACTGAAGTATTTCTTCAGGACGGTGGAGGTCCTTTTGCTCAGCAGGCTCACAGCATTATTAATCCGTTCCCCACTGGCGCTCTTCTTCAGACTGCTGCCCAAGTCCCTCAGCGAGGCTGTAGATGGACCATACGAGCTGACGGGACGCGGCTTTGCAGGATCGCCGGGAGCTCGAAAGATTTGTGTGGCCTTGGGAGCACTCGTCGGTGGTCGAATGTGCTGGGTATGCTGGGTGGTGGTGGTGTTGTTGTTGGTGGTTTTATTGGTGGTGCTACTGCTGCTCAGGCCATAAGTACTCGGCTTTGGAAGCCGCGAGATGCCATCCATGCGGGGAATGCGAGATGTGGCCGGATCCTGCAAAGAAAAGCGAAAACACAGGAAATGTAATTAAGTATGAAATCAGAATAGATGCTTTCTACACACAAATTATTCCAGATGGCACACAATTCGCTTGTTTTTCCTATCCCAAAACTTTCCATGACCTCGTAAATGAAAGGCGAGGGTACACATTAAAAAATTTGAATTAGTTTTATTATCTAATTTGAAACTTTTATAAGAGATTATTTATTTTTTTAATTTTTGAAATACTGTAGTAAATAATCATTACAAATTTTTTAACCCGCCTTAATGTCAAGTTAAAATTTGCAATATTAATATTTATATTAATTCAGAATAAAGGGATGACTTTGGTCTATTTTATTATAATGCTACAATAAAATTAGATTTATGTTTTAAGGTAAATTTAGAAATGGAATTTTTATGCTATGCTAGCCTTGCACTTAATTATTTTTTGAATACAAATCAAAGATACATTTGTGTAATTTTTATTTATTTGGTACTGGAATATTGGAATACAGCTGTGGGTTCCTTTTTTTGGGTGTAAGTTCTCTTTTGACTTGGCGCCATCCTGGCGTCCGCATCCTGCACGTGCTCAGACTTTTTGGCAGTTGAAAATGTGGTGCAAAATAGTTCAGTGGGGCGTTTCCACTTGGCACCAGTTCAACGCACTTTAAAGCAGTATCTGGGTGACAGGGTTGACTTAAATCCCCCAAACACCCTCGTCCCTTTGCTGATGTCATCGAAACTTGAGCAGCTCCCTGTGTGGGGGTGAACTGGCTTCCCTGTCAACCCCCTGGGCTAATTGCAGTTTAATCGAATAAGGAAAAAAAAAAGGACAACGACGGAAACTTTATGGCACCGCTGAACTGTTTATGTGAGCGCGAGAGGGGTGGAAAACGCAGGGGCGTCGCAGCCATAATGAATTTATAGCATTACGGGAGGACATTATCTCACAGCCAGCTAATTATGCACGTACACGGGACAGAAAGGGGGGTGAAACTTTGTGGTACGTAATGGACAAATAAGGCTCTTATGTAAAAGAAGCTTCCCAAGGCTCCACACATTTTTATTATACGATTATCCCTTATGCTTAATTTTGAACTAAAAGAATTGTAATTGAATTTGTATGTCTTCTAGTTCAAAATATAGAGAGGGTTTTTTTTCTTATATTGAACATTCCAACATGAATACACATTTTCACCTAAATATCTTGAACAACTCCTAGTTATTCCGTTCAAAAACTTGAGATTGGGGTCTGCTGCTTTTTTAGTCATTTTAAAAACTAAAAGTTTATTTGGGAACACAAAGCAACAAAAGTTTTTTAGTATCTGAGGAAAATGATTATAAGCTCGAGCCAGTCGGCTATGATCCATGGAGCACGCTTACCTATTGGCTTAAAGTGTCTAAAGAAATGGCCAGCTGTTCAAGTCTTTACCAGGCCTGGCACAATGCAAAATTACGTAGCGGCGACTACAATATTTCAACCGATCAAAAAGAAGCAGAAATATAAGTTATCATCTCAAAACTTGAATTGGAAAACCTACAATCCTGGAAGTTTTTACGACGTAGGACTCTGTACTAAGCGTAGCTATTGCACCCAATCAACTCCACCATCTTCACCCATAACGACTACGGAGACGGAAGTCACTTTAAGTAAAAAAGAGCAGTTGAAGAAGGCTTTCAAGGAATATGGAGCTACCATTGTGGTTTTCCATGTGGCGATTTCTTTGATTTCGCTTGCTGGTTTCTACGCCCTCGTCTCTAGTGGAATGAACTTGGTGGCCGTTTTGGAATTCCTTGGAATAGAGTCAACTTCGATTGTGGAGAAAGTAGCCACAGGAAGCACCTTTCTTGTGGCCTATGCCGTTCACAAGATATTTGCCCCTGGCAGAATAAGCATCACTTTGGGTGCCACTCCGTTTATCGTTCGCTATCTGCGATCTAAGGGTTTCCTAAACCCAAAAACCAAAAGTACTTAGTGCCCAAGGAAGATATGTACTTTATAGTAATTCCATCAGAATAATGTATGGTTTAATTATTTGTTAACAAAATCAAATTTGGGTTTAGCCAAATAAAACAGTTTAATTTTTTTTGTCAAGGAAACCAGGGAAAAAAAACTGAAAAATTTTTTTTTTTATTTGGAACATTTTTATAAAAAGAATTTGTTTAATTTTTTTAAATAAAAAATTGTAAAAAACATTGCTGGTTTCGGTTTTAAAAATTTAAAAAATGCCGGCACACTGGCAAACTAAAACCAATTTATATCCGCTCCATATCATCGACACCATCAGCTGGAAAAGTTGGTTTAATGTGCTAAATGCTTGCCAAACAATCCAACCGCCAAACTTTGTCAGCGTTTAGACTGACAAGGAAAAGTTTCCTCATCTTCATCTTCCGATCTGTTCTTCTATTTTTTTTTTACGGACTAGCAGTTTTTGGGGACTAGGACCAAATTTGCTACACGCCACAATATGAAATGCACTCAAAGGCAGTTTACACAGGCCGACTTAATCGAAAATGCAATTTCAACAGACAAGTTAAACTTTGGGATTTGGGCAGAGGGCTGAGAGCTGAGGATGTGGAAGTGGATATAAAATCTACAATGTGGCTGCCACACCCTGTGCCCCATTCATTGTCCTTGAACTTTTTCGCGTGAAAGTTTGCGCCAACCGGAAGGAAACCCAGAACCCCGAACCAAAAACCGATTGTTATCAAGTGCAAAATGCACAAAAGTTTCCGCCAGAGGCGGAGGGCAGCACAGAAACTGCTCCTTTCCCAGCCAGCTCCACCATATGTGGCCATAATTATTCGAATATAGCACGATAACGGAGGAGCGGGAGCAGCTGCTTCTGGGAAATTAAATGTTATCGATAACAGTGCCAGGGGAATTTGCATAACGACCTCTTTTGGCCCTGCAATATGAGCTATGTCCTTGGGCCAAGCGTGTTCAGGATAATGAAGCAAACATTCCCGATTAAGCGGTAAATTATGGGGTTTTACTTGAGCAGCAATTCAAGCGAAAAGCGAATAATTACCACTGCAGGAATTTATTTCGTTTTTTTTTGGTAAGAAAATGTTTATTTTAAAAGCAATTAAAAATATGTATTTAAAGAATTTTAATACTTAAACCCCTGAAAAATCTTTGACTTTACTTTTTCGCATTCTAACAATTTTAAAACCTTTTCATTTAACTTCAACTAAAAGATTTTTCGTTGCAAAATTGCTTAATAAAGTGTATTGCAATACCTTGTGTGCAAGGAATGTACAAATTGACTCGATGCTCCAAATATTTGTCACAATAATATGTGTTTATTTACAACAGCACTCACGAGGATAAAGGGACACAAGACAAAAAAAAAGAAAGAAAAGGACACGCATCGGTTGAAGCACAAATAAATACTGTCACAACAAAGCGACAGAAGGCTACTGAATGCCCGCACAGCTGACTGCGGAAGCCGGTACAGAAAAATCGAGGAAATCCTGGTGGAATCCTGGGGGTGGAATAAACCTGCCACCAAACACCAACAACCGACAACAACACCGCACCACCAGCTGCATGTGGGTTAAGCGCAAACGCATGTCCTGAAGCCATGACAAGAAATGGCAGCGGCGGAAGAGCGAAGCGGAACCAAATAAAAATTTATCGATTTCCATGGGAGAATTATAATATATAGCTAACCGAACGCGGCCCCTATCCACCCATAGAACTTCCCTTTTTTTTATCGATATTAATAGCGTCTAGTGGGTGGGTGGCCCATTTCCCTCAAACAGTGCATAAAACGCAAGGAGTCGTGGGTGTGTGATGATGCCTGTGTTTGTGTACAGCTTATGCATGAATAATTTGCATTGCTCCCCCACAGCCCGCCCCCAATCAATAGCGATTGTCGAGGCTATGAAAAGGCAAGTGAAGAGTGCAAAAAAAAGGGAAAAATAATGCTGAAATGGTTTAACATTGATTGAATGATTTCCCCGATTTTCAATCGCTTGGAAGGCAAGTGCTCTGATTTGCCTTGCTGGGGTTTCCATTTGATATGCATATTAGAAGGCAAGATAACACAATAAACAGAGTCAATGAATGGTAAAACTATTGGAAACTTAAGAAGCAATTTATGAATAAATAAATAAACATTAAATTACAAATATCAAGTTTTCTTGCTATTTCTTAAAACTAAAGTTTTGTGTAAATATTAGCCTTCTAAAAAAAATACTTCTTACACAAGGCAACTAGTAAAATAAAATCCTCTTTTTATTTAATTTATAATTTAAAGCGTACAAAAATATACCTTGTAAAAGTATTTTATCAGAGGCGAAAATCGGGCTTTTACACATTAAATTTGTTGACACTTTGCATGCACTTTAGAAAATTCAACATTTTCGTAGTAAATTTATCCAAGGTCTTTGTATTTAAAGCGTGTACTGAAAATTAACTGAACGTTATCCTTAAGGAGACTACTACCCGCCCACATGTATGGCTTCCGTAAACACAATAAATGTATGTACATTTATAAAGCAAACCCTTTCCCTTTCAGACAACTACCCTGATGACTTTTTACCATCCACCTACATACTATATATTCAGAACCGAACAGCTCAATCAACTTAACTCGCTCCGTGGAAGTACAAGAATATTTTACAACGGGGTCTAGAAAACATTTTCACAAGCCATTAGCTCGTATCCATCAGGAGCACTAAGCGGTTTATCTCGTGCAAAACAACAAGATACAAGGACTGCAACAACAGGGAAACAAACAAGGAGAGTGGCAAACATTTGCAATTAGATGGGGAAAAGCAGTCCAATATACTTTGCATACTTTGCTGAGCAATAAAAAAGGAGGCAATCCGGCCGAAAAGAAAAACTGCGCATCTGCAGGCACATTTTGCAGCATACTTTTTTATGCGCTGCGGCAGCTGGCAGTGTCAATAAATCGCCGAATGTCTGCAAAATAACGTTTTTAATACTCTTTGGCAATGTGTGACACAAGCTGCGACTTGTTTATTTGTTGTTTATGATTTTTTTTCCAGGCGCGCAGACGTGCGTAAAAATTAAATCATTTTTATAGACCCATTCTCGTTGCTTCGCTGTCAAGCAGACAATTAATGTGTTCCCAAGTCAAGTCACATATATTTCACACTAGACACTGTCCGACTGTATCCGGGGCTTGAATCAAATTTATGTGCATCTTGACTAGTTTTAAGTGGCAGCAGTTAAGGCAGAGCACATGCTGAGATAGAAGAGAAAAGAAATTACCTAGATTTAAAGTTGCAAATCAGCAGAGTTGAATATATAGCATACTACCAGGCTGCTTTGATTAAAAAGGCTCCTGTGGAAAATAAACTCTTAGCCAGCAAAAAGGTCACAACAAAGGAAAGCCCGCAGTTTTCCTTTTTAATTTGTTTTACGTTAGCACGGTGAAGATAAAGGAAAACATCTTAAGCTTTAAGTGGACAAGTTATTTACTTTAGCTGTAAAGGAATTTTCATTGTGCATGCTCACAAGTTTACGATTTATTTAATGTTGTAATTAAGTTGACGACATAAAGCTGTAATTAATGTGCCTCTAAAGGAGAATCACATATGGCTAAGCTGCTTAAAATTTTGAAGACCTAAGAGCCATGCAACTAAGAGGATTAAAGCTGGATAACCCTAGACTTGAAATTGTAAAGACACAAAGGTAATTATTGTGCAAAGATTAAATTGAGATACATTTATCAAGGGATTTTTGGCAGTACTTACATCATTTTTTTAAGGCTTTACAGGGACATTTCACATCTACGTAAAATTAGCAAATACTATACTATATTCACAAACTTATTAAACTTTAAAAACAAATCGATTTGGAAAGTTACGATTTTTTGCAGCAATAAATAAAATATATTTATTTTCCCCTACATGAGTACCTACTATGTTTAAGTAGACAAGTTTACTTAACTTAAGCACACACAATGCCAATGCGTTTCTTTAAAACCTTTTTAACCCAAAAGGAGCTCCACAAACTTGCTGAGAAATATGCTTCTATTTGGTATGTAACAAGCATTTGGGCATAATTTATTGTGCTCCAGGGACTACAACCAGACTCTAGGAAGGACAATCCGAAGACGACGACATTTATCAAGTGTGCAACTCGAGCGAGACTTTCGGTATCTACGAACATTTATACTAGATATTTCTCCACTTTACTTTGGCATTGCAACTTTTTGGAGCAAGGCAAATTTAAAATGTAAATCGCTTGCTGCAACACGAGTTGTTATGCCCCACGGCCTTTCTATGAGGCATCCATTCTGGATCTGTAACATTTCTGGCTACATTCGTTTGTGCCTTCATTTTCGTCCCCAATCAATTTTGTAAATTGCATTTGCAGTTGATTTGAAAGCATGTTGTTTCCTTCACCCACCTTTTCTCTGCTACTGCCATGCATTCTGAATAAGATGAGAAATATTATCGGACTGTTGCCTCTGCGGCTGTTGGACAGGTGCAACACGGCGTATGCGCAATTTGTAGTGGTCAAGTGGAGGAGAGGGATTTTCGGGGGCACAGAAAACCGATTCGGTTAATGGAATTGCAGCCGTGTGAGCTGAAAACCAAACCAACAACACATCAATCAAGGTCGGAAGGTTTTGTTATTTTACGTTAGCACAAATCATCGATTGGCGGGCACTCCATTTACTTTTTTTAAGTATTTATTTAAATTTAATTGGAGCGTGGTTGAGGAAAATACTGACCATTTTATAATTATTTTTTTATTACCTCATTTCTCATAATCTGATGTCAGTTTAAAATTAATAAACCTGTACCCATTTTTAATAAGTTAATCGTAATAGTAACTAATATTTAAAATATTTTTCACTCATACAACAAAATTAGCTGTCAATTTAGAAAACACATTTTTAAAGTAAAATAACATCAGTTTATATTTCCAAATATTCCCTTTGCTCTCTTATCAGATGATAATTAACCCATAGCCCATTAAAATCACTTCATTTTATAATCCTCCATTGTTGCAAAATTTCCAATGTCACATAATTCCACTTGAATGAGGTTAAAAATGTGAAATTTTCTGTGCAATTGCAAATGGCATTTTCCAAAAGAATCGGTGACAATAATGCAGCTGATGAACATTTTGTGGTTGTGCATGTTGTCATTGTTGTAGTGTTAGTTATTTTACCATTGGTTGGGGTGCATTTAGGCCAGTCTGAAACTGTTTGCGTCATTGTTCAGCTTTAGTTCTCTGCGGTTGCCTGAAATTGTCGTAATGCATTTACGGACATGGCACACACATGTGGTTCTACTGCGGTTATGTCGCTGGAAATGTTGTCTGTGAACTGTAAACAAGTGTCTCTTGGGGACCAAAATGCGTCACCTTTAATTTTTCTCTAGGGTTGGGAACAGATTATACAACGAAGCTAGCTAAGTGCCACTATGAATATTATGGGCTTTTTAATAACTTATTAAAAATAACACTAGTTTACAGCCTATCGCCTCCCAAGCCAATGATACCAATTTCTGGTAGAGTAGGACTTCTAGATTTCGAAAATACCATTAAAAATTTTTCTAGGAACAGTTTTTTTAAAGATTTTTAAAGTTAAAAAAAAATTTCGGCGTCTCTTTAAGTTTTCATTTATATCTCGAGTTTTGGCCAACCGATCCCGGTGCATTTTACAACATTTTACTACCAATAGACCAATCTTTAACATTGTCATACTTAACAATTGGATTGGATAAGTCATTTATCTGCAAGAGCTCGACAAACACAAACATTGTGAAAATTTTGGGCTGTTAAACGACTGTAAAACGGCTTTAATGGTATTTTCGAAATCTAGAAGTCCTACTCTACCAGAAATTGGTATCATTGGCTTGGGAGCATTTTTTTTTTTTAATTTTGTAAACTAGTGTAATTTATATTGACTGTTCATCAGAATTATTCATTGTTTTTTTGAACTGGTAAATGAGACATAAAATCCGATATTTTCTAGTTAAAAATCTTATTTTTCTATATTTGTTTATGCTGTCTTAGTTTTTATATTCAACCTTATTAGCTTTATTAAATAATGAATTTTACTTCTATTTAACTTACATATTTAAACACCTATAAATTACCCCGCACTGACAACATTAGCCCTTTTATAACTCGTTACTCATACGTCGTGTGGTCACGTTTTAACCTAAGCTCTGCGTTTCTGCATTCGCTGCATTTTAGATTTACGTTTTGTTATTTTTTCCAGTACTCGTTAGCCTTGTCTAGAGCCAAAATAAAATGACAATGTTTTCCCTGCGCGCAAAACTCAAATCGTAAATCATTTTGTTTTTTTTTTGTGGGGTGTTGGCAAAGGTAAACAATGTCACATAAGAGCCAGCAGTTGTCTGTCAGCAGGCAGCACGAGAAAGGTACTGGAGAAAGGGCGGAGAAAGGGGCAAAGAAATAGGCAGAATGTGAGATATGGCTACTCAAGTTTTTGTTGCCCTCCGAACTTTGACAGTAACATGCGCTGCAACTGCACTGCAGAATGACAAACGAAAAGCAAAAAAATGCAGTGAGTTGCACAAAAATAATATCTGTCAACTTTCAGTTTTCACTTTCGCAAATATTGCCTAAGTTTGTTTTCTAAAAAATATTTGTAGATTAATTTTTAGAGCAAATTTTAATTTGGTGTTCTATGTAGAACTAGCTTTAAAAATATTTTTTGAAGCTATCAATCTTTCTTAAAGCTTTCAATTTATTTCTAATTTTGTTAATGAATTACATATTAAAAAAATTAAAAATAAAATAGATTTAAATAAACTAAGTTAATTTTCTATACTATTCCGTTTTCTCTCCTAGTTCTCGCACTTTCCCCAAACTGTCTGCAAACGTGTGTGTCTTTTTGATGTTTCTTTTTCGTCTCCGTTCGTGACAGCACTTTTTTTTTGTAGGAGCGTGGAAAGGGGTATGAAGGGTTTGGGTTTGGGATTGGGATTTGGGTCAACTATCGACTGCACTTTGAGCCTTTCAAACTGTCACCGACACAAAGCGAAGGGCTCAGCAAAAAAGAAGAAAAAGTTGCGGAAAGTGTGACAGCAAACTCATTGCAAATGGACATTTGGCAGGTCTGCTGGGAATCCCTTCAAGTGCTCTGGAAATTTGATTTCAATTTCCATATGATTTTGATTTGGGCACAAGAGCGGAGCCAGATTGCTGCAAATTATGCAAATGAGAAATAGTTTTTCCTTCGCTTTGGAAATGGCTTCTGGGGGTCTTGAATTTTATGTGTTAGTTCACTGATTGCAAATCAAATCATTTGAAAAAGATTTTTATTTACTAGATATGAATTTTAAATTTGATGTAACCATTTTAGAGACGAGAAACAATTTTAAAATTTCACAATCTATTTAAAATTAAAAAAAAGAACCTGATTATTAGAAATTATTTTGTTATTTACTTGCCTTAAATTGCTTACCAAAAACTAAAACTATTTTGCAACTCTCCGAACTTTCTACATAATTTCAAACAACCAGTATTTGTGTATCATCATCTTCCCAGAAAGCTCTGACCAAATAGTTCTTAATTTTTTTGCTGTTTCATCGATGTTTTGTTTGTCTAACTTTGTAATTTCCACTTGACTGCAGTAAAAAATTCAGCTAGAAAAATATATTCTGGTTTTTTCTCTTCTTTTCTTAGTTTGCCGCATAGCAAATTCAGCTCACATAGTTTTCACTTTGAACTTTTGGTTGGGGAAAACTTTTCCTGCGATGCAATTGCATCTTGCTGGGGGGAAAATAAATACTCAGGATAGAGTTTGACTTTTGACCTACACTGCTGTTCGCAGATCAACCCCAAAACTTTGTAGCTAAAGATAATACCCGGTTATTTTAACTGCTTAATATTATTAAAATTCCGACGAGTACAAGGGGAAAAAAGTTATGCGTTAGAATTTTACCAAGTTAATAAACTATTTGAAAAGTCAGTTCAGTGATTTCACATATGTTGAAACGTTAACATTTTTCCCCTTTACTCGCACAAAAGTTAGCATACAATTTTCCCTCAATTTTATCTTTTTTTACGAATTTTATTTAGCTTTTGGCATCTGCTTTGCATAGTTTTCTGAAGGTCGCTAGGATATCTGTCGGTGTGTGAGTGCAGGTTGCAGGATGTGCGCTGGTCTTAGTGCACGCTCAAGCGTACACACACACAAACACATTAGGAACTCAAGCCAACAGTCAAACGCTTTGTAAACCTTTCATCTTTATACCTTGCTTTGGTTTGCTCTTTGTCTTTCCTTTCCTTCCCTCTTCTCTCTCTTTTCTCCTTTTCAATTATGCTGCTCGAATGAAGCGAAGGGACAACACAAAAAAATAAGGGGGGCAAAGAGGGACAAGGACGAAGGTCGTGCGAGACGCTCGCAAAAGTATGCTACATATTTAATGACTGGCTTAAAATCTTTTAGGACGTCTGAAAACATCAGATTTCATTTGGCTTTCTGAAGTCAAACATTCGAGAAAATACAAAATGGAACCTAAACTTTAATAAAAAGCTAAATTAAACAAAATTGTGTCTCTTCTGGCATGCAAATCGAGTGTTTTATATGCAAATTTGCTAACTTTTTAGCAGGAAAATGTATTTGGACATAAATTTGAATGTATACAACTTGGGAAATCAATTTTTTTTAATAGATAAACAACTTTAAAACATGGAAACGTCTTGTATTTTTTAATAAACTAAAAAATAATGTAATTGTAGAACCTTAGCAACATATTCTCAGTGGCTATAAAAGAAAAGTACCCAAAGACGGAATGTCTTCATCTTTTTACTTACTTGAGAGCTTTAACTATCTTAATTATTTCCACAAACATTAATTTTTTCTACATTAACACTGTTATTTCCAAGGGCAGTCAAATTAAGCATTCATTTGCGGTGATGTCAGCACATAAATTGCTCTGAACTCCACGTGGAGTTGACTAACCTGGAACTGTGCTACGTTATTTTTTCCTTCCATCATACACGTATAATTTGCAGGCTCAGTCTATTAAATGCACTGCACCCAGGTTGTGTCAGCACCTCAGCCCAGGTGTGTGGAGCTTTCACACACATAAACACATAAACATTTGTTGTGGCGATGCGATGTGCTGGGGGTTGACGGCACACCTGGCGTGCAAGTCATTAAGTGAGCTTGTTTTTGTGCTGATTTTTCTCGTTGTTTTCCAGGGAAGAGGCCATAAAAGTGCTGGCTCCACGCACACATGCACACATAATTATAATGGGCATTAAAACGGACGCCTGTGGCCCAAAGATGAGTTTGTCTTTGGGCCTTTACATCCATTTTCCCACCTCTGAGTGCTTTATGGCGGTGCGCAACTGGTGAAAAGTGTTCGTGGAGCATAATATTTGACTCGGAATTCCTAGCTAAACGCACAAAGTGTCTGCCAGAGACAATCTCGACTCCCAGTGGCGAAATTCATTTTCTTGTCGCTTACACGGCATTTAAAACAATGGATGTTGATGCTGATACCCTTAAGTATACTTAAGAATGAGGTAACGAATTTTTTTCACAGTTACACAGATTTCTAAGATTGCTTTTTTTTTACTTACATTAAATATATCTGAAAATCTAAGGGTTGAAAATTTGTTTAAAGCAGTGACAATATAAAGTATGTCATTAGAAAATATACCTTCATATAAAATTACTTGTTTTTTGTAAGTCCTTTTTATTTTCAAATATAACAAATATTTTTAAATTGTGTTAATTTTATAGTTACATACCTAAATGTTTTCTTAAAAGCCATATTAAATACAAATATGTGTTTAAAAGGAGAAAATTCCTTTATAAAATTTAAAACATGTTTTTCATTTAAAGTTTAAGCTCCCTATGATGTTTCGTTTTATCCCCTGCTTATTTTTCCCCTAATTATAAACACAAACTGATATAATTAAGGCTCAGTACCCCCACATCAAAATAATCCTTTTATTCAGGACGAAAGACCCCGGACGGAGGAGTTTTCGTTTATGTGAGGGAAAACGTGGTTCGTAACCTCAGCAAAAGAAAATGAACACCACACAACAACCGCATTTATGTGCTTGTATTTTGTTGAGCGACTGCGGTGACTTGGAGGCGCTTTTCCACTAGTTTTCCCCACTGGTTTTTTCCTGGCCGGGTATTTCCGTAATTTTAGATTTTTTGTTCGTCTTTTCTATGCGCCTTTTGCTCGCTCGTGTTTTATATGTTGGCATCGCGTGCTCAGTTGTTGTAGTGGCTGCCACTATTATTATTGTTGTTACTGCTGCCGCTGCGGTTGCACCCCCACTCATTGTTTATAACGCTTGTTGCTATTGTCGGCAGCCGTGCGCTCGTTATATACATGGCAGTTAAATTGGGTTAGTAAGTTCTGTTTCCATTGTTTTCCCTTCGGTCTTCTGACTCGCCTTTTAGCCTTCCTCTTCCGAGGATAACAGAAAAAACAATTGGCTTTCAGCAAGTGCAAATTTCAGCAAGGGATTTCCATTTGGAGTATTATGATTTATGGATGTTTCACCAACGGAAGCTTTCAATTTGCATGAATTGGCAAGAAAGAGCGGGTTTTAAAAGATAAAAAAAATTAAAAACATGATTTTAATGGCTGGCAATTAAGAGCATTTAAGATTAAATGAAAAAATGTTCTTATATAATCAATATAAATGTTTTTTTGATATGCCTTTTAGCGCTGAGCATTCCATTGTCCTTTAATTTAATAGGTTCCTAACTCATTGTCATTACAACATTTAGTTTGAAAGGTTGTCATTTAAATTATTTCTAACCTAAAAAAATATTTTACTGTGAAGTACCAAGTACTATTTTGTGCATATTAAAATCATTCCTGAGTTATTCATTTAAACATCTCAACACATCAACATTTATTTAACTTCCAATACCCTGGATGTCGTATCCAATAAATCATCATGGCTGACATATGTATCATGTCACAAGTTAATTGGTTGATATCCTCACAACTCGTACCCAAGGCAAGTGGTGAAATTATTTACCCACATGGCGAGGACACACACGGTTCCACGTCATTATCCTTGGCGAAGCTGATTTGAAACAAATTAACCGCACATGGCAGGAACCACAGGAATGGAATGGAGGAGATGCAGACACATCGGGGGATTTAGGAAATGTGTGTCCGCAAAAGACACGCTCTCCTTCACTCTGAACACTCTCTCGTTCTCGCAGTTTAGTAGCTCATTCTAGCGAAGGTACACTGAGAAAAAACTATTTATTTTGGCTTACATTTATTTGGATTTCTAATTATACATTTTTTAACCATAAATTATATAAAATTTAAACTGATCTTTACTTATTTGTATGAGTATTTTTAAGATTTTAAAAATTTAGGTATTAAAAAAATATATTATAACATATATTTCTAAACCTTATAGAATCCATTGGTTTTCTTTTTCAGTATTTCAATTGCTGAACACTTTCTGCCTTGGCCCCGATGACAGGCGCTTAATTTTCAATTACAGACACATAAAGTGCGAGAAGCGGACTAAACCGCCCAAACCACCCAATCCAGAGGCACCCAACCAACCCACCTCGGAGTGAGATCCACACGGGCAAGTACTATAGTGCCATCATGTGGTCAGGTGCACCACCATTACGTACACATTCGTGCAAACATGGACAGCTACACGGTTTTTACACCTTTCAGCACATGCCTTTTTATTTAATTTGGCGCCCATCAGATCAAATATGTACTCGGATGTGTAAGTTGGTGTGTCGGGAAACACTATAATGTTGAATAAGTTTCGCGAAACAGAGGGCGGAAATGGTGGTGAAGGTGCAATGGTATTTCGCACGTGGCTAGATTGCAAAATAATCTGGTATAACTTGGTTTATAAAATGTAAGTTTAAATACTCCAAATTTCTATTTTGTAGTTGCTGATATTATTGTAAAATATTCAAAACTCTTTGGAATTAAGACTGCTTAAAACCAAAATACAAATATATAAGTATTAATATTTTCAAATGTCATTAAAAATGTTAAGGTTGTAAAAATAAATTTTCACACATTATTTTTAGTTAGATAAATTGGTTTGATAATTAAAAAAAAAGTTAACTTAGGTTTTTTTTTTAGCTTATCATTTAAAATATTATGGTTATAAGTTAGTTAAAGATTAGTTTGAACAATTTCAATTAAAGATTTTTTTATTTAACTTATCTATGTAAATTAATTTTTACTTCACACATTTTCACATTTACCTTCTCCGTCCCCAAGCCATATTTTTTTATGAGCCCCTTCTTTCTAATCTGTGTTCACCCGCACACCATTCCGGAAACTTCCAGCACCACTCCTACATTTTCCATATAAAATTCAATTATTATCTGCCTCTTTCATGTTCAGCGGGCACCGTTAAAAAATACAACCAGAAAAACTGAAATGAAAACTTTTTTATCAATCTGCACAAATGCAAACCCACAGACAAAGACAGTTCTATATCCAACTGCTCTGGTTTACCCTGCCGTCTGTTTTCTTTTCACTTAATTCAATATTTTTTGATTGCATTTTCACACAGTTTATGCTGATTGCGCTTTTAGTGCCGCAGGAACTACAATTAATTCAAATTGATGTCATAAAATTTGTGCGCGTGTTAATATTTAATTAAACCCGAAAATTATTTGCCCATTTAAAATGATTTTAACGCCATATTTGTGAAATTAAATCGTTAAATAAATTTGCATATCGCAAGGGCTGTTCAGCAAATTCATTGTGGACATGGATATCTTTCATCTACTTCTATCCATTTGCCATTCCTCAAGCTGTCCAAAGAAATTTGCCAGGACGCAAGTCAAGCTAACGTAACACAGAACTTGGCAGGAAATCGCAACTCTGCACAAAAACAAACAAGGGAAAGAAATTGTAAAGTTCTACAAAGGGAAGCTAAAAAACCGCATAAATTTATGGAGTCCACAGTGTTAGTCAAATGCAAATTGAGAGTGCACTCTAAGTAACCAAAAGTTGCTCTGTAAAATATAAATATTTTTTTTTTGAACTTATAGGTTTTTTTCTAACTTTAAAATAATAATTTTAGACCTTACTAGCAGGAAAGTATTTTATTTAATGTTACATAATTTAATACATTTCTTGAGTTATATTAATAGAATTTTAAATATTCAAAATTGTTTTGTTTAATTTGTTAGATTGTTTAATAAATTTATTGAGCTTTAATAATAATGATTTCTTATAATTTTAAGATATTTAATATATTGACAACTTTTCTGATTATTTAGGATATTTTTTTTTTTTGATGTCAAGTTGTTTTAAAAATCTTTACAACATTTAATCAAAAATTGAGAGTATCCCATTTGCTTAGTGAACCTATTCGTTCTGGCTAAAATTGCCCAATGCTAATATACCATTTGTCAGGCCATTTAATGGTCTCCAGGTGGGAAAGGACACGACTTGCTGTCTGGGGTCAGCCCCAATGTTGTACCAAGGGTTTTTATCTGCGCCCCCTTTTATTTATGCAGCCAGTTGCAGTGCAACCACTTCAACCAACCCCACAAAAAAAAAAATATAAGAGTTTTCTGCTTTTTTGTGCAACTTAATTAAATTAGTGGCAACTGAGAGTAGAGGAAAAAACACTTTAGACGGAAAAATGCCGCATAAGACAATTGGCTGGCAACGTACGTACAAGAGGCAAAAACATTTATCAAATGTCTGTACATTTTTTTCTTGCTATTTTTTTATTTATGTTATTCAGCGATTCATCTATCAAAATGCAATCAAATCACCTTGAACCCCGGGGATGAATGATTAAATGAAAATTTGTCAGGGGCAGCTGCTGTCAAAGCTACTGCTACTTCTAAGCCCCAACGCAAACACTATTAATTTCGGCACAACAATGGGTGGATGAAGGATATACCACCCCCCTGTCATCCACTTCCACGTTTCCCAGGACCTGTCATTCTCGCTATATCGACTAAGCCACACATGTGCGGCCTTTTCGCCCAAAAACTTGGCCGGGCACGTTGAAATTTAAGCCAGTTTGACATTTTGACAAGGATTTCACTTCGAAAAATAAATAAGGTAATTTAGAAGCTAAATAAAATTTAAATTCGAAATAAAATAAAATTCTTCCCTAGCTTAAGTTTTAAATAAATTAAATTTCTGCTAGGTATTTTTAAAATTTTTTTAAAAATATTTTTTTAAAAATAAATTTAAAAAAAAAATCTTCTAGGTATTTAAAGATTATTTTATTATCGTTGTTAAACGTTATTCAACGGAGCTCAAACATTTTTTTAAACTTATTTTTACCATATATCAAGAGGAGATTTTTTATTCTTTTCTGTTAAAACTTACTTGACAATTAAATACAAAACATTTACACAAAGTGTGCAAAATAATCATTGTTTAAAAAAAGAAGTCATCTATTTTAACAAAATTTTCCCAAGTGTATATGAGCAGGATAAGTAGCGAAAAGCATCCTAAGGAGACGACACTGCAGCAACGTCATTCAGTAGCTATATCTATGTCTATGTCCCTGTCTATATGTACTTTTGGGTGCAGTTTGTGTGCATTGTCGTGGCGTGGCCATGAATATTTAATGAAATTAGCTTAAGAATCTTACAACATTTTGCCGCGTTTTCTTTGCCACACACAGGCAACCCACGTGTTTTGCTTTGGAATTTCGAATGGTGAAAAAAGCGCTGAGAAATGGGTGAAAAATAAACACACGATGCTTGTGACGCCCACAAATATGCAAGGATAATGGCGATGAAAAAGTAGGTGGAGGGCTTCCAGGCGAAGGATAAGACACATTTCAGAGTTAATTCACTCATATTCCATTCAGAATTTATAACGTGTCGCATGCAGCGAAAGAAACCTAATTAAGCTGCTTTGAGCATTTTTATCTCCAGCCAACTTTTCCAATTTAGAATTGTAAGCTAAACTTTTCTACTTAAGCAAATTTTTTCTCTTTTTTTTTTTTTTTATTTAAAGGCAACTTAACAGCTCTACTTTTTTTTATTTGGTTGTTTCTTCGGGCGTGTGTACAGCACTATATTTACCGATTAAAATATCCACATTAAAAAAGAAAACCGCTTTAACTTATTATGAACAGATCTACCCAATACTATTTATTTTAAAATATGCTATGTAATTATACTTTCAAATTAAAATTAATTACACTCTGCTGCAACTATTAAAATATTTATTTCGCGGTTTGGAATTATTAATTAGCGCAAATTACCCCAAACTACAAGCTTTGTTAATTATAAATTTTATGTTCATCGTGCACAACAAACAAACCCGTAACCGATGGTATTGAAAATTAGCATAGATTATATCGACCTGGGGTTTCCGTGTTTGCTCAGTAAGCATAAATACCGAAGCGCAGATGCATTTCAATATGTGGCCGGAAAGGAAAAGCGTTATCAATAAATTTTCATGGACCAATAGCAGCCATAAATAAATGGAAAACTGTGGAGTGAAGTAGAGGCTTGCAGCCGTGCAACGCAATTCGCGTAAAGTCAATACAGAAATTCCACCGATGCCAGCATAAATCATAAATGGCGAACGTGTAGTGGATGAGCCAGTGGGGGAAGTGAAAATGGGTGGAGCGTGTGGATTAGCTCTCCATATTGAAACAGATGCTACGAACTGAAAGTGTTCAATTGCAGAACGGACGACTCCCATGGTGAAAGTCGTTTTAAAGCGAAAAATGTGTTGCATATAAAGTTTCAAAGTATAGTAATTGTACATTTATATAGCAGTTATTACTAATCCCATTGGGGTTATAAAACAACTAGATTGATTTTTTAAATCGTTTCTAAATTCATTTTTTGGATTTAAAACAAAAGTCATACTTATTTGATTTACTTTTCTAATTTTTAATAATCCCGTTGGGGTTAGAAAACAGCATGATTTATTTAAAAAATCTATTAAATTTTACCTGAATTTAAAAATCAAGCTCTGACATACTCATGCCCTTCCACAAAAACTTTAAAAAGTTAATTAGGTAAAGATTAATTCTTCAGTAACTTTTATGTAACAAAAAAGCTAGAACCCATTTTTAATAGTGATCTCATAGTAATCACCCATTAATCTTAAGCCTCCCATAAACGAATTTTCATGCTGTTTTTCTATATATATTTTCAGTATTAGTGGGTGGTACTTTATGTACACAAGAAAAATGGCTTCAACTTATTGTTAGTTTGGCCCTGTTATCCTTGCACTTGCAGGCAGCTCCTGCGGTTGCGCCTTCTGCTGTTGACACGAAAAAAAATGTATATAAGAAGCGCCCCCCTGTCGACAATTGTATGAAATGAACATAATAATACTACAGGGCTGCACATAATGATATAGGGGCCATGGCAAGACGACAAAATGGATGAAAAGTGGGGAGAGAGTGGGCGGGAAAAACTGTGATGATTATGAGCATGTCGCGAAAAAAGGAAAACAATATTTAAAGTACCGTGTAGACATTATAGTGGGGTTTTGCTGTTGGTGTTCAAGTCTAAAAAAGTCTATTTTAAATCATACATAAGAAAATTGATTATTATTATACAAAGGCTTTTTAGTTGAAAGTTAAACGTGTTTAAAAGTTTCTGCGATTTTCCTATAACATGTTTTTCAATATCTACGAATGATAAATGTGATATTATATACATATTTAATATTATATAATTCTTTATTAAGTTGTTAGCTTTTTGTAAAAAATATAATTTGAACGAAAAGCTAAAAACTTGTAAAAAAAAAAAGTATTAACTATTTTCCACATAATCTTTGTTAGATAAAAACTAATTAAATGATTTGTAATATTTTCCACGGGTATTTCAACTTTTTAGTATAATTTTTTTTGTTTTTTATCTCAAATTGGTAAGGAAAAAAATTTTAATTTAAAAGTATACTTGCTAATTTTTTATTTTAAAAGAAATTTAGTACCTACAAGTAGGATACCAAAATGTTCCATCATGGTAAGTACTCTTGCATCCCGACAAACTTATTTATCCGTTTTAGAAGGCCACTCAAGGACAAAGGACGAACTACAGCGCGCTGGGAAGTCTCTCCTTTGGTTAGCCACTTCCACATCCCTGGCCATATAACAATAATGGTGTATCTAGAAGCCGAAAGCGTCTCAAGATTCTCAATTGAAAAGTCTGAACTTGACTTGAGGACATTTGGTCGCAGTTGGCGTGCAAATCAAAATTTCATAGGCAGCCAACGAAGGCAGGAAAATGGAACAATGGGTGGGGGAAATATGGAAAACTTTAAGATAGAGGAAAGTAATTTCATGTTGAGCGACAAGTGGGAAGGTAATTTATCACGAGCAAAACAAACCTGTCACTAGCGAAAGTTCTCTAAGCAGACACGCGACGGTGGGTGATGTCTTTTCCCATCACCCACACCCATGGAGCACCCAGGGAGCACCACACCCACCCACAAACCACACACGTGGTGGCTCATAAAAAATGTATTACCAAATTTGCTCAAGCTGCACATATCGACGAAGCGCCGCAAGTCAAAAACCCCATGAAAAATGTGGCTCATTTATCCCACGAACTGTTCTCCCTGGCCAGTGAGAAATGGCTTCACTCCTTGGGCTCTTTCCGGACCTTCAATCGCTTGATTGGGATTGAGGGCTCCTTGGCTTTTTATGACCCTGCATCGTAATAGCGTGCAGATTGGCCAATAAGCGGGATTTCTCTGAAGTGGAGGAAGTACTCCAGAAACTCACTCATTAGCCGGATGGACAGGATTGAAAAATATTTAAGGAAAATGTTTTTCTTCTGAAAGTAATATTTATACGTAAAAGTCACTACATTTTTTACAACTTTGTTATTATTTTATTTTCTTTCAAAGCCCGTTTTTATGTTATAATGAACTTTAAAATAATAAGTTAGAAACCAAAGATGTGTTTTTTTTTTAAATATTAACGAGCTTGCGAAAAGCAATCTTTTCTTTAAAATTCTTTTTATGTTAATACAACTTTAAACACCTTTAAAACATTTTTTTTCAATAATTTGTTTAAGCATTGAAATTTTGGAAACTAGATAAAAATTTTCTCTTCGAAAGTAATATTTAAATGTAATATTTTATGTTATAATAGAGATTTAAGGGTATGTGTGTATGTATTAAACCTAGTTGAAATTTATAATATTCAAGTTTTTAAGAAAATAATTTTTACAACATTTTTCAATTAATTAAAAAAAATAAGTTAGAAACCAAAGATGTGATTTTTAAATAAAATATTTACAAGCTTGCGAAAAAAATCTTTTCCTTAAAATTCTTGTTTACATACAACTTTTAAAACCTTTAAAACATTTTTTTAACAATTTGTTTAACCACTAAAATTTTTGGAAACTAGATAAAACGAGAGGCAAAGAACGTATAAAGCAACAACAGCTAATCCTCCGCATCTTGTGCTCTTCTCGAGTAAGTACCTCTCCCTTTTCTCGGTCATTCTAACCTTAACTTTTTTGTGTTCCCCTTTACGACAGGCCCCCAAATCTCTTCCATTTTCCTATTATTCTCCGACTTGAGTGTACCTTTTTGCCATAACGGTTTTTATGGCTCCACAAAAAAATTCGTTGCGACTCCCGTTTAATTTTACACATCATAAAATATCGTGGGGAATCGGAATCGATTCCATTTGCAATCCAAGGAAATCAATGCGAATCCACAGAACATGCATAATTTATACAAACGAGGGGAAGTCAACCCACTGAATCCACCCAGCACACACACACAAGCAATAAAATAAAAACCAAATTGACAAACATTTTCCGTGGGAAAGTGGGACAGGAAAAGGAGCCCAGCACCATCTGTTCATTAATAAATAATTTCCTAATAAAATTAAGAGCTCAGCTTTCTTACCTTTGCCATAATCGTTGTTCGCTGATAAGAAATTCCCAGGTGAAATAAGCCGACGGCTTTTGTGTTCTGTTTTTTGTTTCTTCTTCACTTTACCCAAAGAATGGTCACAAAAAGAAAGGCGAAATTTTTTTTTTTGCAATTAATCAAATATAATTAGTTGGCTATGTTTGACTATTAATTTTTGACACTTATTTTTCACAAATTCCACTTTTCTTCGGTTTTTGTAAATTGTAACGGTAAAACGACGACGCACACAGGCACAAGCACACACGAATGCAGGCGAACAGAAAGATTAAAAATTTATTTTAGTTTTATGAATATAATCTATTTTTTTTAGTTACTTCACTTGTTAGTTTCGGTTTTTTGTTGTTTTATTGATTTTTAAGCGCGTTTAGTTCAGCTTCCTGGCTGCTGTTTTTAATGATGGTTTATTCGCGGATAAATTTTTTGCGCAGGCACGTCCTACCAAAACTTCGATCCGTTTTTCACCTGAACTTTTCGGTAGGGATGTGAAACTACATCCAAATAACAAATATTTTTATCGTGATATTTTGTTGTTCAAATATCTGCACATCGATTAACCGCTCAAATTTTTACTAGAGATGGAAGTTAAATCAATTCCACAACCGAAACATCGATATTATTTAAGACGCAAGCCTAGGTTCCAAAATCCGTTGTAATCTAGTTGTGTTTTATATATATTTATTTATATTACGCATCCAAAAATTATTTAAAAAATCTGCTGATAGTGTCCAGTAAATGTTTTGCTTAGAAGACGAGAAATTTGTATAATTAATGTATTATTAATATTTTGATAACTTACGGTAAACTTTAGTTTGTTAAAATCAATTAGATGATAACCTTTTAAAGAGGGTTTTTGAAAAGTTCTTTGTTTTCACATTTAAAGCAAGGGGTTTGCAAAATAAATTAGCTAAAATTTTCAACATAATTTATTAGAAAAAATTAAATGAATAAAGCCGGCACTTCCTAAACTATGAACTCGTAGTCAGTATAGTTCCGACTTTTTTGGCTTCCATTTAGAATTATAAAGGGAAACTTAATCATGCCGCAATATCCAAGAAATAAGCTTCGAAAAGTTAATCCATTTGATCCAATTATTACAATTAAAGCTGTTTTATTAACTACTTCCATCGTTCGCTTTACAACAAAGATTTCGATCCATTTAACGAACTGGCACCCAACTCTCCAGGACTTGGCCGTAGGTCTTGCGATCTAAAACAGACAAGTGTGTTTAAAATATGATAATAGAAGTATGGAACACTTCCTATGGACTCACCCTTCACTGGGAAATCGTCGGGATGCAGTTCAATGTAGTGCCGGAGGACAGCGTCTCTTTTGGCCAGATACTCGTTCCTCTTTTGGTCGAAGTATGATCCTGCACCGACGCCGAGCACTCCGAAGGCAATGTGCTTTTGGATGCCTGCAAAATAACGATTTTCCTTAGTTAAATTACACAAAAACAATGTTACGTCACATGGAACGGAGGCGAAAACGCACCGGAAAACACGGGTCTACGGAAGCCCCAGTTGACGAAAATGGCCACGCCCACTCCGGCCAGTCCGCAGGCCATCGGGTTCCATATCGGGGACAGAAAAGAGGACTCGCGGTTCCCCTTGTTGGACAACAATTCCAGCGGGTCGTTCACAGCGCTCATGTTGACAGGAAAAAAACAATAGAGGTGTGCAAACTGATAGAGATGTGAGAAATATATCAATATATCGGTATTTATTTTGGAAAAAGGAAATAAATATTTTTATGTTTTTTGGCGAAATATTTAATTTTTTGGATTGAGCCCAGAATCAGGCATCCGTTATCCTGGACAATTTTTTAAGCTCCGTCAAATAAGCTCTGACCGTAAATAAAATTTATTTATTTTGTTTTAAACAGCAAGTTATTTTATTTTTAAACCTTTAAATTTTTCGAAAGAATATTTTGCTGAAAAAGATGCAACGTGCTAATGGGTCCTTAAAACTCAGAGCTATTATTAAATAGCTAAAGTGTTATTATTTGTTTATTAAGTTACAGTTAAGTTTAAATAAATTTCACTGAAAACTGTTTTTTGTTGTCTATTTATTATTTATTCATATTTTTGTTTTATTACAATATTTCGTAAAACATTAAATGGCATGCAAGGCGTGTTTAAGGCAATTTATAGCATATTGTGGGGGCTTCTCAAAAATTTGTAAACTTCAAGGCAAATATTTTTGTTTCTTCGTCGGTATTTCGAATATTTGTTTGAGTATTTTTATATTGTTAAGGTTTTTCTTGCTGTGTAGATAATACAACCATACAACATCAAAGGCGCAAGTAAAATATCGAATAGGCACACTTATTACGTTAGTTTTTAAATAAGGCAATTTCTTGCCCAAGCCTCTAATATACAGCTAAATGTACATACATTTTCATATTTAAGGGATTATAAATATTTTAAAACTCGCATAGGTCTTGCACACTTCCGATAAAAACCAAAAAAACAGAACTCATAAATCAAGAACGGAATTTATTTCAAAATTAAGAATTTCGTTTGTTGTGGTTTCTTTTTTATTACCATCTACTCATATTTCGGCACACAAATTTTTAACTTTAAACAAAATCAAAGTAAATCATAAAACTATGAAAATTCTAGTGTACGATTACGTCTGTAAAAAATTATACATGTCTATTTATATAAAAAAAGTAACTTTCTTTTTTTTCTTCGTCTAAATGTAATTATTTACTTAAGATAACAAAAGATCATTGTTTGGAAAAATTAATTATTTAAATGATAAATTTTCCACTTTAACATTTCGCTGGTATGTTTTTTTTTTAGTTTTAGATTTTTTTTATAACTTAAAAATAGTTAAATCATAGATTTAAATCAACTATATTGAACATTTAATTCGTTGATCAAAGGCAAAGCGCAAATGAGAAAAATAAAACATAAACTTTTGTGTCTAAAAATCATTTTAAGAAATGTATTGCAATAAGTTTTCTTTCATATCCTTAAGTAATTTCTTGTTGCTTATTAATTAAAAATTGGTAGGATTAATTAAATGTGTTTTGTATTTTTAAAGCAGTTTTGCAATGACACATAATTAGCACTTGAAATAGACTTGAACAACAACTGGTTGCCAATGGGCATAGATCATTATTATTATAGCATGTAGATCATTGTAAATAGTTATACCATTTTGTAGTTGGTTTCTTAGCTCGCTGTTGTTTTTCATTACTTTGTTTTAGCGTTAGGAATGACATTCGCATAGAAAATCATACGATAAACTATAAAATATGGGCAAAGGGCGGGTGTTGGAGTAGCTGGCGTACATCTATATTTAAATCTGCAGATGAGTTGCATAGTCATCGATCTGTTTGTCCCAATCTTTTGGAGCAAACCCATGCCCTCTCTTTTGTCCTCTGTTCTCTACGTCTTTTCACACTTAGCTTTCACTCGCACGTACTCATTTAGCTACTGGTTTTGTATGGTTTTGATTCCGTTTCCTTTTGGGAATCTCGCCTCATCTTAAGCTTAGGATACCGAACTAATTGCATTATGTGGTGAGCCCATTTGCGTGAGCACCTTGTCAAGCCACTGGAGCGGCCCGTGCAGATGAATTTCGATCCAGCAGGGCGTCGAGGTCACGTCCTGGCGGTGGTACTCCGCCCCCCAGCCCTTCACAAACGACATCCGGATCGTGCACATCTTGGTGAGCTCGTAGACGGCCTCGAATCCATTGTTCACCGACTGCGACAGCAGCTGAGCAAATTCCTGGTTGTTGAAGATCTTGAGCGAGCAGCCAGGCGGAATCTTGCACACGGTGCTCGGATGGAATCCGTGATGGTAGTTGCAGTTGCGCGACTGCACGAAAATGGCGGAGTCGGACAAGCACTCGGCGTACACCTCGCCGGTTACATAGTACAGATGGACGCCTTTGCCTGCGAGAAATGAATAACATTAAATTTGGGTTGTTGTTGAAACTCTTATGAGGGAATATTTCTCTTGTCTTGTCTTTGTAGAACTCTTTTTTCATGGCAACCGATAAGACCCTTTCGTAGTCTAATTTAAGACCATTCAAATTACAATCTAGAAAAGTTATTGACCACTTGAATTTTGATTCTTATCGGTTATTTCCATGAATGAGTTTATTTTGCTGACTAAGATGCAACAAATGTTGGTAGAAACTAAAAGAAAAAAGTGTCCCATCAAAAGACTCCCAAATACGCACCTATATGTCGACGTGTGTTCTCGATGGTGCTGTTCCTGTTCACATTGCTCAGCTGACCAAGGCAGCAGCGGTCCGAGTTGTTGGACGGATTCGTGAACCCATCCACGATCACGGAGTTGTTGTTGCAGTGGAAAACCTCACCCACCCGGCAGTTCAGCTCATAGTAGGCGATCGAGGCCCAGAAGGCGGGCTCCGAGTAGCTAACCTGGGCCACATCGCCCATCTGGGCATCTAGCAGCTGGCCCCCGTCATTGGGATTGTTAGAGTTGCCGTCCTCCGAGGGACTGTAGGCGGGCGGAGGAGTTCCTGCCAAACTGTCGTACGGCGAATTGGGATTGGAGTTCACTGAACTCGGACTGCCCACCGATGTGTTGCTGGTGCTTAGGCTGTGCGAGTTGAATCCACTGTTCGAGTAGCTCACGTTGTGCGGCATGCTGGGCTCGGCCACGTGGTTGAACTGCAGCATCGAGTGTCCGGGTGCGAATTCCGAGTGGCGAGGAACGAGAACTGGCGGAAGAACCGGACTCTCCACGCGCTTGTAGTGGTACGGATTGATGCACACCTCCTTCTGCTTGGCGCTGAACGGATACTGGCAGAGCTCGAGGGGCTTTAGTTCGTGGTGCGACTGCAGATCGGGCCAGCGCCACACGCGGCAGTAGATGACATGCGGCAGGCCCTTGCGATGTGAGACCTTAAATGGACATCAATAAATTATTTTTGGAATTTTAAACTCCACCCAAGAGAACCCACCTGTAATCTTCCGTCCAGCGAGCGCGGAATGGTGACACACTTCGAGGGCTGTCCGGGACAGGAGAGCGCCCGCTCCAGTTCCTCGATGGCGCCCTTGCGCTTCTTCAGCTTCTTCACCAGACTGTCCACGGCCTTCTCCGCCCACTTCTCCTCCTCGTCGCCCTGCTTCCAGCCCAGCAGCTTCTTAACTGCCGGCGATGTGAAGGAGAATAATGTGCCCAGCGTGGACATGGCACTGCTGGTGTTCGATTCCACATCGTCAGTGTCCATTCTGCTGCCGCTGATTGCTGTCAAGCTGTTGTTGCCGCTGCTGCTGCTGCTGCTGCAGATGTTGTTGTTGTGGTTGAGCTGGTGGCTGTTGTTGTTGTTGCTGGTGCCGTTGGTTTGGGGTGGAGTTACCCGATAACCGGTATAACTATCAGCGGGCGGATAGTCTGTAAAAAGAGTAAGTAAAAAGCATATATAAATAATAAATACAAATAGAATCGCATACATTCATCAACGAGCTTAGATTGCTTTAGCAACGCCCACAACAACGCATGCTAAATTTGAATGCACAGGGAGAAATAGTAAGGCAGTTGAAGAAAATGTAACCCTTATTGAATCTACTCCCTTGGTCATGTCAAAAATGTATAAGGTATTTTAACATTTAAGGTTGTATAAGTTACTATTTAAAATTTGTTTAAGCAAGACGAAGATCTACCTCTAAAACGAAGCATTCCAATTTCAAATATTGACTGAATCACTGACTTTTCAAACATTATAATAATCAAGATAATTGACATATTTTCTCCAAGTGTGGATACCCGCTTGGCCAAGTGCCCAGAAGAAGAAATCGGTGAAGAGAAGAGATACAGAGGGAATGGAAATATCTATGGGGCGCTTTCAATGCATCATGATTTTGGCTTGTGAATGAAGTCGTTGGGAGGTTCCTGTCATGAATGGACTCCTCCCACTTTCGATGTTGGCGGCCAATTGCATGCAAATTGCCTGCAACATTTTCTTATTGAGAATAATGGCTATTATTGCTTGAGTTAGTTGGTAAGCTGATTAATCGAAACTCGATTTCACTGGAAATATAATTTTATCTATTAAATATGGTTATTGTTGATCGCCAATCGCTGTTGACGTCATTTGTTTGGCAACTATATTTTTAAGGGGACTTTTGGGGGTCTGCCTAGAAATTCTTTGAAACCTCGGATGATTTTTATTATGTTTAATATTTTTAGTTCAAAAAATGGGGGCGTTATCTAAAAAAAGGGCAATATTGTTTTAAGAAATAGATAATAGTTTCGTTTGTTTATTTTTAGTTCGTCTTATCACTTCTCAGGAAATCGTTACTATACAAAATTCGGTTATAAGCAAATATAAATGTGTGTCCCTATAAATTTTTGGCCATAGTTAAATATGTGCAAGTTTTAACCCAAATAAAATTTATTTACTAAGGTTTGTGGCCTCATATTTTTATAACTATCTGTTTACTTTTTTGTTCAGTTTACTAGTTCATAAATAAATAAATAGATAAATAAATAACCCTTTAATGTACCCTTAATTTTTTAAATCTAAAAATTGCACAAGTGTGTTGCTCTACTGTATTCAACTGAGTACCGAGCTGAGTGGTGGTGAGAACTGCATCTCATAATTAGCGCAAATGATAACCAAATGGTTTACAACTTGTCAGCACCACAAATGTGGGGTTCCCCCCTTTTTCCCGCCCCCTGGGCTTTTCCTCCCTACCCTACGTCACCGCTTCGTCCAACGGTAAAGACAGCAATTCAATTTGAATTATGACATTTCAATGTTAACAGCATTTCCAAAGAACTTTTCTCTCTATTGGCAAGTGCTTTATGTGGCTAGTATGCCAGATTCAATCTCGTATTTTTCCGCGAGGTGTCAAAAAATGTTTAATTAAATTTAAAAGTGACAAAATCTAATTGAATGAAAATTTGTAGTAGCAATTAGTTTGTGCAAGCTGGAGCACTAAAGTCGCAACCACACAAGGCGAACCACCATCAGCACCACCAACCACCCCTTTTGGCACCACGCAGGAGAGGCACACACCAGGTAAATCCAATTTCAAAAGCAATTAAATACCGGCGATAAATCAACAAGTGCAACACACTTGGACAACAAGAAAACACCTTTTCGTTGGACCGACAGACCAACTGGCGCATATTTCTGCCCAAATTAGCCGCTGCATGAATTAATTTCGATTTTCTCGCTCAACTCAGGCCTAATACTTTGGGGCGTTGCCCGAGATTTTCGTTGATTTGTTTGACTTTTTTGCAGCATTGACAATTTTCTGTTGTCGCCGTTGGAAGGAGGCGTGGCCACAAGGGGGGTCACAAGTGGATTGGGAGAACCCACTTTTTTAATTGCCCAAAGCCAGCCACACAGCGCCTGAGGCGTTAAACATGGCCTTTGGTGTTGCCTTTGGTGTTATACCGAAAATACTCTAACTAAAAAAATATTTTAAAGGCGGGAGAAGGTAAAAGATTCCTCATAATTCAATAGAGCTTTGAAAGATTACACTTTTGAGATTTATAACATTTATGTCTTAAATAACAATTATAATAAATATATTCTATGATGGATTAGCACAGTTCCTGTGTAAAAACGGGGCCAGTTATTATTTTTTTCGTATAAAAACAACTACAAAAATTAAAGTATTTTTAAATACTTTACCAAAATTTTTAACTTTTTGCTTCATCAATGTTTCTTATCCATTTATCTGAAAACCCCGTTCAAAAACAAGGATTAAATGCAAACAATCGTATCCTTATCAGGATTGCTATTCCTTCCTCACATTTAAATCCAAAATAAACCTAATATCAGAGTATTTTATATCCTAAGCAAAAGAATAATTATTTAGTGTTGTGTTCCTTTTTTTTTTAGAACCAAAGACACAAAAAGAATGACACTTGGCAGGGTGTCCGAGCAGACTTATCAAGAGGGTTAGCGGAGATAGAGTGTGGAAATATATGTATTTGTCCAGCTGACTGGTGTCGTGTATTTTTAGGTGGCAATTGTGGTCTTGTGGATTGGCCTGTCTTGTGGAATTCGATTGATTGTGGGGTAAGCATACAAATTTCGATAATGCCCCTGGCTTGTTTGTGCAAAGCTTTGACACACGGGTTGATTGCAGGTGGGTCCACACAAGGGGCCTATTCTCCCCCTTGAAATCATCTACTTAGAAATTATAGGAATTATTCAGAAAAACAAATAACATTTACATTTAAGTCACTCAATTAAATACTTGTTAAGTTGAAATAGGGATCTTCTTGTTATGTACTTGACAAAATAATGTCTTATTATTTAAATTGTTTGTGTATTGCAATGATTTGTCTGTAATGTAAAATATAACATTTCCCTCAGAATTCCCATCTTTATTTTGTAATAATTTAATAATTTCAGCTTTTTACGATGCATTTATGATCCATTGTCAGATGGTTTCTGCACGCATGGAGACATTCCCCCAATCAATTAAAGATCAATAATCGTAATTCTCAATCACATATTATCCAAGCTCGGATCACGTATCCACCTCCCCTCTCCTTTTTCTTGGTCTTTTGCCCCACCCAAAATTGGCGCAGTCTTTTTTCTTATTCCAAGAAAATCACACTCAAAAGAAAATGACTTAAGTTAAGAAAATTACTTAAGACCAATAGCTTAGACATTACATTATTTTTTGAAAAAACCATTACTTGAAGAATTTTAAGGTTAAGTGAGAGCTTTAAGTTAAAGATTTAAATAACTAAATGCATGTTCTTGGAAACTAGGAAACAATTTGCAGTAATTTTTGTTCAGTGCACCGATGATCAGCTATCCGACTATCATAACTCAAGCAGAGGAACAGAGGACCGAGGACTTTGAGGGACTTTTATGGCAGGCACGCATTCGCGCATGCGTATCATATAATTCCAATCGATAATCAATCATAAATGCGGCAGTGACAATAAGGCGTAAATCATGGGAGCCAGGTAAAAATGAAGGTGAGTGGTGGATGGGAAAGAGTAGTGCTACTGGCACTGGCACTTCCGTTGCCATTGAAAGCGGGCAAAATGTAGTAGTGTAGTAGTAAAAGGTACCAGAAGTGAGTGAGAGCGAGAGAAATAGGGACTTGGACCCATGTTTAAAAATAAACAAACAATGCACACACAAAAACAGAGATAAAGAACGAAACGAAACGGGCGGACGACGACGACCAGGCCAGCAAAAGTTTCGATTTGAGGGAAAACTCAAAAATCGAGCAAGGGAAAAGGCAGGGAAAGGCAACTTGAGGCATATATAACAAACGTACACATGTTGAGATTGCAGATATTATTTTATTTATTTTTATTGCACGCACACACAGGCACAGGCACTGCACAAATCAAAATCAGCATCAAAATTGTTATTCGTATGCAAATGCGACCCTCCACGACGACGATCGATTCTTTATTCGCTGTTCCTGCAGTTTACATTACATTTCCGATTCTTAATTCAATTGTTATCTTTTCATTTGCCAGCCGCGATTTGGAATGCGCTTCAATAATAATAACTTAATTTATTGGGGGGCTCTTTGCAATAATATTTATTTTTGCGGCAAATTACGCAAAGTCCCCAGAGAGACAGCGCGATTTTCAGAGAGCGCGAGCGAAATCAACTGCACGAAACGACCGATCGACGACGAATGCCGAACGGGTTGCCAAGAAAACTGAATCCACCATGAGAGTGTTGACGGAATGACGAACTGACTGGCTGATTGAGTGAGTGACGAATTGACTGACTGACGAACTGAACGGTGCCCAACTGCATTCGTGCTTCGTATCTGTGTGAGGGAGCCAGGGCTGCGAAATATTGTAGCAGCCTTGAAGGAACTATCGAATGGGGGATCCTAATACAATAAACTTATAAGGTGAATTACATAAAAGAAGCACTTCATAAAAAATCAAAAAAAATACTCTATAGGAAAAACTTAGTTTGGTTATCAGCCTCCTTAAAAGTTAGTATCATTAATCAAAAGGTCCTGTTATTCAAAAAGAAAAAAAAACGACGCTAAGAACAACCTAATACAAAAACAAACTACTGAAAAACTTTGGTATAAATTTTTTAAATATATTCCAACCATTTCTAAATATAAACAAAATATTTAAATAAATTATATTTTTGAGAAAAACTTTAGAAAAAGCAAATGCAACCTTTTTTTATGTTTTTTGAGAAAAACTTTAGAAAGAGCTATTGCAACCCCTTTTTTTGTCAAGAACCCCGTATTTTATCTGAACCTATTCCGCAGCCCTGATTTTTAACGACTGTTGAGTGACGTATTCGTGTTGTTGTTGTGTTTTTGTAATCGAGTGTGTGCGTGTCTGTGTGCAGGCGGCCAAGTGCACACCACTACTCAAGCATTAAAAAAAGTTTTGTTTAAAACAAATCAAATTCCCTATCTACAGTTGGGGCGCCTGCACGTGAACACAAACGTGTTTGTGTGATGGAGTCACACAGCGGGAATAAAAATGTTTTCCTCAAATTCTGCTTAATTTCTTTAAAATTAAATAAACTTATATATTAATACGATAATCTATGAAAGGATTTTTTAATTAATTTTGATCAAACACAACAAAACTTGTCAAAAATTTTACTAAACGGCAAGGAATTTGAACTCCAAACACAATGATTTTTACAAAATATTCTAATATCATATTGATTTCATATTCCATTTGGTTAATAAAATATTTTAAAAACTTTGTAAACTTTTATTTCCTGTGCATCGACTTTGGTGGTGAAGGTGGCGTCAACCCACAATCACAATCAAACTGTAAACACAACCCACCGCAACCACAACAAGTGAGCGCAGGAAAATGAGGAGGAAAATATGGGGGGGACGAAGTGTGGAAGGAGGCGATAAAGTGCAGGCAGCGCCAAAGAATTTTTTCGTGCGTGGGATCAGCTGAGGAATCAAACTCGAAATTTGACAGAGCCCTTTTCTCTGGGCAGGATGTGTGAGATACAAAAAAAAGCGAGAACAAAACGAATTTTTCCTAAAAGCCTTGCCAACTATTTACGGAAGGCAATCAGCTGATGAGAGTGCTGAAAAATGCAAGTGGAAATATAAAATCAACCAGGAAACAAATAAAAATATTAACAGTCGAGGGAAAAAATTAAACTAATTCCACTACTAACCTAAATTTAAATATTTTGAGGAGACCCTTTGTTTGGGTTATAAATTCGTTTAAATTTTTTAACTTTAAACTTTATTAAATTTATATATTTCACAAACATTTGTAAAGTTCTGTTTGAAAAATATTTAGTGAAAAATAAAGGTCTTTCGAAAAAAGGAAAAATCAAATCGAAAAAAATCAATCCTAATCAAACCAAAATCAAAAAAACCTATTATTACGACCCGAATTGTAAGTATGCTAAGAATTCAAGTTTGTTTATATGCGATCCCTCCTCCCAGAGTATTTTATTGCGTGTTTAACACTACTAAACGCGAATTTATTGCCAACATGGGTAACATTACACAGTCGTCGTAAAAATCGAAAATAGTCATAAAGCGCGCGCCCCTCAAACACAAAAGCGAAAATTAAAAAAAAATTGGGGAAAAAAATAGCAAAAACCCCACTAAATGCCATAATTATGTAGTCCGACTGAAACAATAAAAATTAATGCACGCAAATTGCAAACAAACACACATGAGTTTGCATTCACTTCCATCCCTCAAAAGTGCCAAAGTGCAAACGTCAAGGGAACAAAAAATGCGCAGGCACAGGAGAAAATCCTTTTTAAAGTAAATTAACTCAGTTCTAATTGCAAATAATTGTCGCGATAATTGCAGGGGGCCACGCAGAGGCTTTGTCATGTGAGTAATTGAGCTGTCAACACGGAGACACCACCACTGGCCTGGAAATAGGAGTCAGTGGTGGGTGGTCGAGTCACCTTTTCAGAGGGGAATGTTCCCACTTACACTTTCGACCGACTTCTTTTTAAAAATTGTTTACAATATTTAAAAAATATATAAGACTTTGGCAATAACAAGGTATTGATCTTTAAAAAGAATTGTACTTCTATATTTACTAGTCCATTATTAAAATGGAACTATTTGATCAATAACTACACTCAATTTTGTAAATTAAATATTTTAAATATTACAATTTTCCTACTTTAAAAATACATTATTAAACTATTTTAAACAACTCAAGGTAAACGGCAGACATCCAGACAGAAGTTGACAAATTTTGATGCCAACTCGCTAGCCAATTAAATCAGGGACAAAGTAATCGCTAAACATGTGACAAAAGTGCCGTCTTTGACTTTGTGGTGATCGATCGTTGCTCCTGTGCCCCAGTGTTCCCGAGTTGCCGTGGTGTTGTTGTCGTCTCACAGTCACTGCCGACGCCTGTTCATGCAACAATTGTTGCGTGTTCAACTGCCAATCAATGGCAATGACTGCCGGACCACAGATGCAGCACAGGTATCAGGAGACCTCACAGTTCAGGTAAAATTTGTAGTTTGATTTTAGTTTAATCCTAGTAAAGTCTTATAAGGTTTTTTTTAGCAGTTACATAAAATTAAACAGGGGAAACTGCTTTGATTAGTACTATAAATCAATTTGTTAATTTTAAAGTTTCAAAAATAATACATTGAATCTGAAATTAATACTTAAACCTCAAAACTAAATACTGTTATTAGCTTAGGCAAATTTTTTAAGGAAGTTTTAAGGCAAAATGGTTGATTTATTTTTGATTTAAAGGTAAGACCAGGACTTAAAAGATCTTAAAAAAACAGTTTCATATATTTAAACAGCTTTTCTTGATTCCTAAAATTTTTTATAGCTCTGACTTTGTTTAATGATTAATAATTATATTTATAATACATAAAATTGGTAAGTGTTAACAAGGATCTGCGACAGTACTATTGTTTTGACCGCAGTTGTGTGCAGGAGCTGTGGCAGCAACAGTGCAACATGCAGCAGAGCAGCAGCAACTGCAACTGCAGCAGCAGCAGCAAGTTCGTCATCGTCATCGGCATCCACGATTCGTTCGGTTCGCTTAAATAGCCATAAATATGTGGAGTATGCGCCGCAGTAGCCCGAGATTGCCCCCCGTTAACCCCCCCAATGCCCACCACCAATGCTTAACCCTTTCGCCAGTCCTGCGGGTTAAACGTGCTGCTGCTGTGTGGCGCCTAATGCGTGCGCCAAAACAAAACGTAAAAGAATTCTTAGAAAAGCGTCGCCGCGCGAGTAAGCGAAATAAAAAAAAAGAAGTAGTGGAGGAGAAGTCCACAATCGAGTGGATTAAATGGCACAAACATGGCTAATTACATGTATTTAACACGCACTCGCACTCGCACACACACGCACGTGCAGCAGTCTGTACTCAAAAGTTGGCAATGCGACACAAACAATGACAAGTACAACAATTATGGTCAAAAGCTCACTAGAGACAAGCGCCAGAAGGGGCTACATATAGGAAAAAAGCAAAGGACCAGGAAAAAACAAAGAACAAGTAGCAGCAGAAGGTAAACAATAATTTAATGATCACCACATTACTATAAAATAATATGATGGAAGTGCTTGTTACTTGGAACCAAAGTTTAAGGCTATAAAAATGCATCTTAAGTTTGAAAGCATTAAAAGGTAAAGGACATTCAAGGCTAGCTTATTCTTTTTAGCCTTGGTATCTTAAATATTCTTTAAAAACAGAAGGTGAACAATATTTTGATGATCACTACTTCACTAGAAGTTATGAATATGCTTGTTACTTTCAAACAAAGTTTAAATTTTACATCTTTAAAAATGCATCTTAACTTTAAATGGGACATCTAAGTAGGTTTTAAAAGAACATTTTTTTTCTGGAACATATTCCCTTTAGTATTCTTAAAAAAACATATAAAAATATAATACTACTACTATTTATGTTAATTTTGATTATGGAGTATGCTACGGGTTGACCAGGAGCCTTTGCTGTTTAAACGCGTTTTACATATTTAAAAATGCATCTAAACTTTAAATACATTAAAAGGTAAAGAACATTTTAACTCTGGAACATATTTTTAGTATTCTTAAAAAATAATATAATACTACTACTATTTATGTTATTTTATTATGGAGTAGTCACGAGTTGTAGAGAGCGCAGCCTTTGTTTAAAATTTTACATATTTAAAAATGCATCTAAACTTTAAATACATTAAAAGGTAAAGAACATTTTAGCTCTGGAACATATTTTTAGTATTCTTAAAAATAGTATAATACTACTACTATTTATGTTATTTTATTATGGAGTATCACGAGTTGAGAGGCGGCTGTCATATAGTTTAAAACGCATTTTTACTTCGAAAAAATATAAAAGGTAAATAGTATTTTTGGCTAGCTGAAACTTAAATAATCCCTAATAATATCTTGTAATTCTACTATTATTGTATGTAATTTAACAATGAAGTATCAAAGAGTTGATAGACAAATTTTTTTGAGAAACATCAAAGAGGTAACAAATATTTTTTGTTACCTCTAATATTTCCACTGATATTTTTCACACATTTATAATTATAACATCTATGCCATTTTATACAGGAGTATCAAAAAGTTGAGAGGCGACTGTCACGTAATTTGTCCATGCTTGATGGATATCTACACCATTAAAATAGGAGCGGCTGAGAATCATCATCCAATCCATTTCCCCACCCTCGCGACTTCAGCGTCGAACTCCGCATTGTCAATGCACAAATTTATTACATTTTAAATGCAATAATTATTAGCATTATATGGGCAATGAAGCGCCGATCGACGGACAACGTTGGAATGCCCAAGTAGTCCTCTCAGCCATTTCACTATGTGTGTGGCTAAGACGAAGAGCGTTTAGTATGCAAGTTAACCAGCGACGGTAGCCAGTAGCTGCCAAACTGTAAACTCTAGTTACTGGCTAATTTCATTCAAGACGAGCTCGTTTTGCGTGGGTGTTGCCTGTTGCATGACTTCGCCGCCCATTAAACCCCCCTTGAGCACCACCCCCCCTAAAAAAAACAACCATTCCTATTCCCAGTCGCCGTCACTGACAGTTCAGCGACAGAGATTTATGCGCTGTAATTTCCCACTTTATTACAGTTTAAAGTTGCGTTTTCATAAGTTTTGGCGCAGTTTGTCTCTTTTAGCTGCCATTTGCTTCAATTTCGCGCAATTTTTGTGGCACTTTTACGGGTTTGAGGGAGTTAAGCGGGTGGTGTTATATTTTAATGAATTATTTAAAGGGTCTAAATTATAATTTAATATTTTAAACAGTGTAATAACATGTAACAATAACAAGGAGTATATAATGCTTCGAATCTCGAACCGCAGGCAACTCCTTTTGATCTTTGATTTAAAAAGCCAATATTTCGGGTTTCAAAGCAAAAGCCAAGCCATTGATAAGAATCTGCTCCCAAGCACTTCTTAATAAAGTTGTTGTCGGTGGTATTATGACAATGAAAGAGAAAATCCTATTGCGCCAGGGTCTAAAAATAAGTTCAAAATCGTGTTGACAATTTTTTTTTGTTTGCTTTGTTTTGTTTTGTTTTTTTTTGTCGTTTTATTACCATTGCGCGGACGGATTATCGCGACAAGAAGATCAAGAGCAGGAGGACCAAAGGGGCTAATAGCGGGGCAGACAGCGGATGGGGAACAAAAATATTTATATGGATATCAAAAAAATAACAAGAAGGGGCCGCCCACTGACAACGCGAAATACTGAAAACTTAAAAGCGTAAATCACGCTTTCGATAGATTTAAAATTAGTTGCCGGCGATAAGCCGTTGCCAGAATTGTACACTGCGTTTCGGGGTTGTAAAGAAGTTGACAAATTACAGGATATAGTTTTTATGATAAATATTAATTTACAGATTAAAGCCAATATTACATTTAGAGACAAAATTCGATATCGCATTTAAAATAGTATTAATAAGTATTGAACATTGATTTTGTTCCCTCAATAAAACACAATGTTGAAATAATTTAGTTATCGAGTTTACAAAATAAATAATGGTATTAAATGAACTTAACTATGTATTTCTTGTTTTAAAAATAATTCAGAGGGTTAAAAAATAATAACAAATTAATAATAAATATTATCATTTACCATGAAATAAATTAACCCTACAGTTTCGTCCCACAATTTAAACCGAGGCATCAAGATAAAGGGGAATGGGAAATTGTAATGACTTGATCACTTTTGATTTTGGTTATTATTATTTTTTTGAGTTACTGACATGAAAATTTGCATGTTGCTTGTTGCACAAACTGCGCATAAATCCAATTAATAACATAATTATTTGGCAAGCAAAACGCAGCAGTTTGTGAGACAAACCATTCGGAGCTCATTTCAAGAGGCCGCCGTTGAGTTAGCGACTGCATTTGCCACTTTTTGCGGTGCGTAGGCTGAGCCACCAAAACCACCAGTTACTTGGATCAACTACGAACCACCGTATGCAAATTGCCCATATGCATTTCGGTTTTTTTTTCTCTTGGTTATGACTAAATTGAAATATTGATTTTGCGCACTTAATTTTCGGCCTGGCAAATTTGCATTGCCAATCGGAAAGGAGGGACGAGGAGGGCGCCAAGTTAAAGGTAAATTTCTATCTAAACAATATGCAACATAAATTAGAATACCCGTTAAAACATAAAGAAATAAAACCTACTGCCTTTGTGGGTGTGGTCGCCAGTGTGTGGGTGTCATGCATCTAGAAACTTTGGATCGGGGGCGTTACCTCAAGACTAACCATAGGTTTTATTGGGAACTTCTTGCGGCGTTTCTGAAAATGATTTATAGTCTTGCCGCGGGAATTAACACCGCAACTAAAAACGGAATGGAAAACCCCACCGCAGATAGCGAATGCAAGTCACAAATCAGATTAGCCGCAAAGTTCACTAATGATTCAGTTTGTAAAAAAAGATTTCAGTTGATATCAATGAATCAAAAGTTGGTTAAGTTTAAAAATAGTTACAAAGGCGATTGGGTTAGTTAATCGTATAAGATTTGTTGAAAAGTGTGTATTTCCCAGAAGTTTGCCTAGAGTGGAAGTCGAAACCTCGTTGATAAAGGGTTTTATAGGGGATCAGTATTTGTTAATTTAAAAAAATTTATAGGAATTTCTAAATTTAACAAAGTTCATAATTTAGTAAACAAAAGGAATTTTCAAATCTATAACATTTAGCCAGTTTCCACTGTATTAAATCACCGAAGCAAACCGCAGAATGGGAATAAAACAAAAAGCAACGAGAACCCAGATCGGAACCACTAGAAAAATCAAACCCACCCACCCACATGTCGAGCGGTTCGCCAAGTGGAATTGAGTGCACACATTGCAAATCCTCTCGTCTTGTGTCGCGCTTCGCTTCAGTTACCTTCGACAAAGGAAAACTTCTGCTGCAAGTGCAGTGCTGTCGCCTTAGCTTTGCTCCCACGAAATTAAGACTTATTATTACATACAGAAATTTTAAATACGAAAATATTAAATTAAAAATAATGTAATAAAATACATTACAACAAAATTACATAATGGCATTAAACGGTGATAGGTCAGTGATTTTTCTTAGTAACATTTTTCTATCCGGTCTTCTTCTTTACGGAATCATTATTGGATTACTAATACACATTGTATTTAAAATATAAAATATATACAAAATAGAAAAATAAAATCTCAAATATTGTTATTAAATATTCTTAAAAGTTTTACTTTTTTGTCAACTTCAATTTATATTAATTAAGTTAAAAATCTTGACAGCACTGCCACTGATTCTCTGCTGACCCGAACTGCTACTGCTGCTGCAGCAGTTCGTACTGCAAGTGCAACTGCAACAGCAACTGCATTTTCAATTGCACGCGGCCCCCGATGTATTTTCTTTTGTCGCTGCCTCTGCCGCTGATAACAAATAAAAAAAGCGCATCAAAAACAGCGTAGCGAAGATAAGCTCACAAATATATATAAAAAAACAAAAGTTGTGTTCAGGTAAATAACAAGAAGACATTCATTGTTATTTTAGCGTAAATTTTTTTTTTTTTAATAGATTAAATTTAAAGACTTAAGTACGATTTACATTTTCTAGGATCTATAAAACCAGTTCTTTTATATCTAATATAAATTTAGAGATTTCGTTCTAGTTACCTTTTTAAATTAAATATTTTTGACGAAAATTATTTGTTTATTTTAATAAGTATTTTTGTTTACATAAATCTTTTTATTTCATCTACTGAAAGTAAAAGGAAAGGTGTTTTTAAACTATAATACTCCTATTTTGTATGAATTATTTTGTGAAAATAATCAGATATTTTACAATTTAATAATAAACTGCTCCTTTTCGGTTCACCCCTTTTGTTCCAATTGGAGCTTTGCATCTCTGGCGGCAACATTTCTGATAAGATTTGCCACTCAGGTCGCTTTATTATTATTTACCGTTTGAAAATGGGAGAGAAAGGTGCAAAGAAGTGAGTGAGCGGAGAGCGACCCCGAAATTATCAATAAAGCCCAAACGATGCGCGTAGGCGAGACGCTGAGTCATAAAGGTGAGAAAAGAGAGCAAAGTTTCCCCCTAATTCGATTAATCACCAAAATGTGCAGCGCATTTTGAATGTTTTTGTTTTGGTGCACTTGAACTCCCAAACACAAAAATCCCCGCGCACTCCGCACCTGTGCTACCGGCAGAGACGCCGACTGAGGCAGCGGCAGAGGCTCAAGTGGATATTGCAAGAAGTTTCGTAGTTTTTTGTGTGTGCGCACTTTTCAAGTATTTTCAAAACATAATAAAAATATAATTTTATTGTGTGTATTTATAAGTGATGCTACTTTTTTCATCTTTTCTCCTATTTTTTTTTGTTCAATTAATGGCGCGCACACACACTTATACATACACAATGTACACACATAGAGATAGAGCCACACATATTGCAGCATAAAACGGCGGCTGAGAATAAAAACGGTGATCGTCCCTGCAGAGTACCACAACAACAACAACACAACTATATATTTGCCCCACCGACACAACAACAACAACAGCGGTGTGGCGGTCGCAGCGTAGAAGAAGCAGCAGCAGCATAGCACAAATACAAGGAAACCAATTTTTTTTCTCTCCTCTTTCACCGAACGTAATTGCACTAAAAAACTGCTTTTCTTCAGGGAAAAACCAGCGAAAACTCGCTGGTAACTACTCACGCGTTAATGTGAGCACTCGATGCTGGTTATTTAGACATTTTCACTGCTTTTGGGCCCCGCAAATGTGCGTAAATTGTTTTTTAAAATTGTTTATCACGAAATGCACACACAACACACAGACAGCGACATCGAATATTTCAGTGTGGCCGTGACTTTTTAATATATACCAAGTCATTAAATAAAATACCAACCATAGAGGTGGAAGTTTACACGACTATCATAATATAAATAAATTATATCGTATGATTAATTTTCAAATTTTTAGCAAACCACCTAAACCAATTAAAGTTTAAAAAAAATGTTAAAATAAATAAATGTGTTCCTTCAGTGAATTAAAAAAATGCATTAAGCAAAGGAAAATTTTAAAATATTAATATTGTAAATAACTTGCAGAGTGACCAGTTGGCGACAAGGCGCTTTCGGTATTTTGAGCAAAGAAAGCCGCTGCCTGCTCACGGTACACCGATGCCTCCAGCTGATTATTTAAAAACAAAATAAAATCATAAAAGATGTCAATGTTTAAGCCCAAATTCTTAAAGCCAGATACGGACGATGCAATTTCAGACAGTGTGGGCGGCGACCAGCAGTCCTCCGCCTTCGTTTTCAATGCCAATCACAACCTGGGACTTGTGGAGCAGGTAATTATTAAGGTTTAACTATTTACACATTTTGTGAAATTAACTATTTAACTCCAGAGAGAACGCTTGCCAATTCGTCAGTACCGCGATCAAATCTTGTACTGCCTGGAGAAGCACCAGGTGGTAATTCTTGTGGGCGAAACAGGCAGGTGCGTATGGTTTTTTGGGGAGTTCCTTCAGGGTAATCCTTAATTTGAATTGTTTTTCTTTTTGTTTTCCAGTGGGAAGAGCACTCAGGTGCCGCAGTATTTATACGAATGGGGATGGCACTCTAAGGGCCTCATAGGAGTCACCGAACCGCGACGTGTTTCCACTGTAAATCCCAGACATTTATTCCAATCATTTCAAGATCAAGATCTTAAATCAATGTTTCTCTTCCCTTTCAGGTAACACTAGCAAATCGCGTGGCCCAGGAACGAGGCGAGCTAGTGGGCGATACTGTAGGCTATGTGGTGCGCTTTCTGGAAAGGATGACCTCAGAGACCAAAATCAAATTCATGACAGAGGGTATCCTGCTGCGCGAACTCCTCGCTGATCCCCTGCTCACCCAGTACGGAGTGATAATCGTGGACGAGGCCCACGAGCGCAACATGCTCACCGACATGGTGCTGGGACTGCTCAAGAAGATCCTGCGCAAGCGCAGCGGCCTCAAGGTTATCATCTCATCGGCCACCATTGATGCGGGCTTCTTCAGCGAGTTCTTTAGCTGGCCAGGATCAGGAGAGGTAAGCGTGAAGCTCAGCATCGAGGGACGCATGCACGCTGTGAGCAATTTCTATTTGAACGAACCCTGCGCCGACTACGTCAAGGAAACGGTGGAGACAGTGTGGAAACTGCACCTCAAAGAGCCTCCCGGTGACATTTTGGCCTTCCTAACCGGCCAAGAGGAAGTGCTGGAGGCACTGGACCTCCTACGCGAATATATCGCCAGTTCGGAGCAGCAGAATCTCAAGGTGCTGCCCATGTATGGCAGCATGTCGAGTACGGATCAGTTGGCGGTGTTCTTTACCCCACCCAAAGGCACTCGGAAAGTGGTGCTGGCCACGAACATTGCAGAGACCTCCATCACCATCCCAGGTATAGTGTATGTCATAGACTGTGGCTACGTGAAGGTGAAGTGGTACAATCCAGGCACCTGCAGCGACAGCCTGGTGGTGGTGCCGGTTAGCAAGGCTTCGGCGGTCCAGCGTGCGGGACGAGCGGGTCGCATGCGGCCTGGTAAGGTCTACCGGTTGTACACAAAAGCGGACTTTGATGCCCTAGCTCCCCGCCAGCCACCAGAGATGCGACGCAGTGAAATGAGCGGAGCTGTACTTCAACTAAAAGCTCTGGGCATTGGGAACATACTCCGCTTTGATTTCCCATCGCCGCCCCCTGCTCAGAACCTTCTGTCTGCGTTGGAGGGACTCTTTGCATTGGACGCCATCGATGAGCAGGGTAATCTGACCAAGCCGGTGGGTTATCTGCTCGCCGAGCTGCCCTTCAGCGCAATGCTTTCGAAAATGCTGTACGTCTCTGGTCAGATGGGCTGCTCCGAGGAGATTATCACTATTATAGCGATGCTGCAAGTACAGACTATATTCTCGCGACCAGTTTCGGCGGTGGCCCAGCAGAGCGGACGCATCGCGCATCGCCACTTTGAGGTGGCAGAGGGGGATTTCATTACCCTGTTGAATGTGTATACCGCCTTCGTGGAGGAGGGCATGACCAAGGAATTCTGCGGCCAGTATTACCTCATCTACAGAAATCTGAAGAGGGCCCACGAGCTGAGGGAACAGCTACTCACGTTGGCTAGGAAAAAATACGGAATTCCAATCTTCTCGTGCAAGGGCGATGTGGAAACCTTGTGCAAGTGCATTACAGCAGGCTTTTTCACCCAGGTGGCTTACTTGCACCACTCTGGAGTCTACCGACAAATCAGCAGCGGCACAGAGCTGGCAGTACATCCCAACTCTACTCTTTACACATTGCCTCAAGCCCAGTACGTAGTTTACGGGGAACTGCTCCAAACGACCAAGTTGTTCATGAACCAAATAACAGTGATCAAGAGGGAGTGGCTGACGGAGCTGGCTCCACATTACTACCAGCAGACCACAGTGCGGGATTAGCAGGAAACAAAACCGTAGATTACACACATTTTCTCCTATTTGTACATATTATGTGTAAGTTTCGATTATTTACTTTTAATGTAACATTATAGATAAACGCCTCTGGATAACAACTTAAACTAAAAATGTGTAATATAAGTAACTGTGAGGCTAACCAGCGGCAACCCGTCCTCGTCCCTGGAACAACATCATGGACTCGGGACCGCGAATGACCCGTGACATCAGCTCCCAGCACATCTTGGCGGGCAAAAGACTGAAACATCAAAGACCATTAAGTATTTCAAACATAAATATTTGTGAAGACTCACCATTTGAGAGGAGTTAGCAGGCGAATGGAGTTGGGCAGGACGCACCACACCTCGTTGCAACGGACGGCGTTCTCGATACGATCGGCCACAAACTGAGGCTCCAGCATGGGCATCATCCGCGGACGGACACCCGAAAACATGCCAGTGTTGATGTAGTAAGGGCAGATCAGACTCATCTGGATTTGGTCGTAGCCATGAGCCTTCAGGTCCGTGAGCAGACTCTCGTGGAAGCCGATGCATGCGTACTTTGTGGCCGCATAGTCACTGCAGCCGTAGGTGCCCAGCATTCCCGTGACCGAACCCACTGTCACAATGTGACCGCGATTATTCTGCATCATGTGCGGCAGAAACGCCTTCACGGTCCAATAGTGCGAGATTATGTTGATGTTGTACGTATTTTGGATCACCTTGTCATGTAGCTCCCAAAAGGGTTTGCAGCAGACGATTCCAGCATTGTTAATCAGTATATCCACTGGGCCGACATCCTCGGTGACCTGGCTGGCGCGCTGATAGACTTGCTCACGATCTGAGATGTCCACCACATAGCCCTTGCAGTTGTCGTAACCGTGTTTGGCCAACAGATCCACCGCTGTCCTAATAGCTGCACGGAAAATTGTTGTCAAATATTGTCCAGTTCAGCTAATTAAATTGTAAATGTAACAGCTTTCACTTGCTACCGGGTTTCTTGACCCGCGTTGCAGAAGCTGTGACCATGTAATTAGCACTTTGGTGCGATCTCTCAGTCCCCTCACCCTCTTGATTGATATCCCAGATGACTATGCGGGCCTGCAGACGAGCAAAGTTAAGCGCTATCAAGCGACCAACGCCTCCGCCTCCTCCTGTGATGAGCACCACCTGGCCAGAGATGTCCTACACAAGAGCAAGATTTAAAATTTAGTAATAGTTAATTATATATATGTATGTATTTACTAAATATGCATAAGTATCCATACATTATGCTAAATTATAATATTAAAATAAGATTCAAAACGAATTTTTATCAACTACAAAATGAATTATGCAATTGTTCATCACACTTTTTTTTAAAAAATTCTTAAAGCTTTTAAGTTAGTTGAATCTTTGTTTTTCATCACAAATTCTAAGATTACTTTAGTTTTAAAGACTTAAAAGCTTGTTTTGACAATGAGTAAAAAAGTAATTTTGACTTTACTTAAGGTTTCAAGATTTACGTGCCTAAATTTACCTTTTCAAAGGTTAAAAACATTATATCTATACAAATTGTCAAATGTATATGGGCCATTTATAAAAGGTTTACAATTTTGCCACATTTTTATTTTGTGGTCTACAAAATACACGTTTATGCAAACCTTTTTTGCATACGAAAAAGGTGCGACTGCCTTATGATGATGCATATAATGTGACTTGGCCATTTTGCATAAATTACAATTTTTATTTTGGCAAGCGAATGTCTCTTGCAACATGGAGTTGCACAATAATATAAGATGTCTCTTTCTGTTATTTCATGGACCGGCTGCAAAGTTCAATCAATTTGAACGGAGTTCAATCCTCTACAACAAAGCACATCGGTTGTGGTTCCACTTTTGCAGGGAAGGAAGCTCTTTCATGCTGTCTGCTAGGCAGATTACAACTTTTTCTTTTCAAATTGCTTGTAATTTATATGTACTTTTCTATGCAATTTTATATATTTTTTTTTTGGTGTGTGCGTGGAGCGTGCACTTTGCAACAACAGCAGTAATGACCAAGGAAAAGGCAGGGCTTGGACGAGGAAAAACTTGTTGTCATACTAAGTTGGTTACTGCTCATTGGACTGTCAAGTCACGAATTTAACCGAAGATGCGTTTAACCATGGCAAACATTTATCCCCAAATATAAATAGCTTAAATTCAATGTCACCCTTGGGCTTTGCTTAATTAAAGCCCGAAGCTCCATAAAACCAAATATCCTAGCAAATATTTGTTTAAATATTTTAAGTGCTCGTCTGGTAGTTGAGGTACTCAAACTCATATCATAGGTGACGTCTGCAGAAGCCAAAATTGTTAAATAAAAGGAGGGTTCATTCATGGAGCGCCAAGCTGAGCGTGTGAAAAAAAGTGTTTACCATCGAAGCGTATCAAAACAAAGCCCGAGATTTGTTCAAACGTTTTTTTTACGACAAGATTATAATGTTTGCAAATGAAGCTCGTAAAAGTGAAACAAATAAATTGGAAAGTTTTTAGGCTCTTTGGAAACCATGTTTTAATTCAATTAATAAATGAGTTTTTTCCCCTGCCAGAGAGTATCATAAATTCGAGTTGAACACTTTTATTGTTTTTAAAAGAGAGCATATAAGTTGTTTTTATTACCACAAAACTGCGCGTGGCTCATTAAAGTTTGTGAAACTGCCAAAACTGACGGTCTGCAAAAAAGCCACAAAAAAAAACAAAACAAGAGAAATGGTTTTGTGGTAGCTCTAGGGAATGATTGATTTCAAGTGGTAAACTGGAAGCTGCTTTAAAAAAAATATTGTCTTATGTGGGTGCAATCAGGGTCAATCGATAAAAGAAAGAAAGTCCATCTAATGTAATTTGAATCATATGCACATTTGACATTTGCGTCGTACCTTTAACTTTCTAAAACGCTGCGGGAGGAGGGTATAGTAAATCGATTCCAGAATGTAAAACATGGACTTGAAGGTGAACACCATCAGGTCGAGGAAGAACTGATAGAACGCTTTGAGCGGATGATCCATGTGCAGGAGTCCCGGGGAGGCAGCCATGATTTGCTCTCAACCTTGGTAATTAAATTGGGTGGGTAAACGTGCGCGGGATTAGGTATTCCTTGCGCATGCGCGGCTGGAATGGCTGATTAGGGCTGTGGCACACCACACAAAATGGCACTTGATCACTTTTAGCAGGGGTTTAGCTTTGCATGTTAATGATCCCGCACAAATGCAAATGAAATTCGCTTGAATTTCTCTCTCTCGGATTGCGTTTCGAAGCACTCACGTCCGCGTAGTCTGAAGTCACAATACCTACTGAATGAACACCGTCTGGCGAAAAACCTCAAGACCGAGCCGACTTTTTCTATTTTGTTGCCTTTTTCCATTATTCCCCGCTGGCTGCCCAATTCAGATTCACATTCACAGCTGCGGCAGAAGAAATGGTCGTCGGTGGTATAAACCGAATTTGAGTTGAGCACTTTCTTTGGCAGCACAGACCCCCCCCCCCTTCCACCACCTGAATCGACCTGTTTCTTGGCTCATTTTATTGTCTTAGTCTCTGAGTGTTTGAATACGTTTTATGTTGATTCCGCTTCTATTCGCACGCTACATTTCAGATTAAAGATACATATGTAGGTGAAGACAGTCTTGTCCAGTTTTTTAAGATGTTTTAATAATGATACATATCATGACAATATTCTATTAGGTACATCAGAATTCTAATGAAGGTTTATTTTTTATTCAAAGAACTTTTATGGAGTCTTAAAGGGTTTGATAACAAATATTGTATTTTTAACAATATTATTTGTGTACAGGAAGTAAACAGCTGAAGGTCTAAGCTGAGTGGGCTTTGATTAAGAACAAAACACAAGAACCTGTTTTTGAACTTTGTCTAAAAATTATTAACATATGCATGGTAATGTAAATGATTTACGTTTGCATGTAACCAAGTAACAATTTCGACGAGATGGGCCTAAAAGTATGCATAGGAAATATGTACCGTTAAATATGCAACGCAATCCGATTTTGAAACTGAAACTGAAATATCCATATCATGGACTATTAAAAGAGGTACATTTTTTTTTGATTTAGAAATTAGCTTGCTAAAGCAAGCACTTGGTTTCGATTTTGGTTTTAACACATGTGAGGTATCCTGTTGAGGATCAACTAAGAAGCAGCAGTAAAATACCAACAGGGCGGAAAAGAGTGATTGTTCTGAAGTCAACAAAGTAAAACCTCCAGACGTCAATTGTAAGAATAATAACGACATTCGTAGTTTCTCATTCCAGCAATAACGATCTTTGGATAGAGAGTTTAACATTCTGTATTTAACCTTCGTCTGAAAAATCTTCGTCTAACATCTTATGATAATCTTCCTTATAAGGATACAAGGATAAAACATATTTTTACCCAAAAGCATCGCCATCCATACAGTAGTGGTCAAATTATCAAACTATTAACAGCAGTACACTAAAACTTGTTTTGTTTAAAATTATTTATTGTTTAAAGTGTCAGTTCCTCATATATTTACTTAAATGGTATATTTTTCGTAACATTAGGCTTCAATACATTTTTATTGCTTTCGTTACTCTTTATTTTGTACCTAAGATTTTAATTTGGTTACCCTTTGAAAATCACTGTTTTGATCATCATCATCACCAGCTGTTTCGATACCGATTTTAAAGTATATTTTAGTTATTTATTTTAAACAGGGAATGGATCTCACAAATATTATTACATTTGAAATGTAACAATTGGGTAAGAAAAAATGGAGTGGCATACAAAATTTCAAATCCCGTCCATATTCCACCTGAGTCAAATCTTTTTGTACTGAATTCTTAGAACCATTTAAAACATATATACACTTTGCAAATACAGCTTCCTGAGTTACGTTATTTTACCTCCTTGTAAAAAATTAAATTAATATGTCATTACAAAAATCACTGATCGACAGGATAGGTAGCTAGATCTCCTGCTTTATCGATACCGATTCCAATCAATTTGCAGTCACGCGGCAATCGTCACGCGGCCAACAAAACTACCGATATTTCGGCCAGGCGCCCAGAAGTCCGCAGACCGACGAGCGTCGCCCTATCGATACGTGCAATCCGACGGATACACACACACAATACCACACCACCGCACAATCACAGATACACACACACCGACACCAACACAGATGCACAGATACACACAGAGAGTTTCTGCTTCTTTTATTTAATTCGTCGCAACTTTGGTTGGTGGTTTGGATTGCCTTTGCCTGCCTCCTGCCACCGCTTGCCGCCTGCACTTGGGATTGCTCCTCATCATGAGCGTTCCGTACCGTTCCGGTACCGCCTGGATTGCCCCGGAACCGTTGCTACAGTTTATTGGTCGGCAAGCGTTCGCCCAGTGCCTGCATTGGAACTGCGAGAAATTTTTGAAAAAAAATTCAAAATTTGTGTTGGTCGAATGACACAAACCGCGCACCAGGCGCTCAGCAGGCGCCAGATGGTGTTTGCCCTCACATAGTTGGATGTGGCTCTTATTGGCTGCCGTCACAGCTGCTGCCGCTCCGCATTTCGTGCGCACACACACAGCCAAAGCGATGGCCTCATGGACGCCGTGTATTGTTTTTATACTCTTTTTAGGGGGTGTTTTGGATGTTTCGGTCATGCGTTTTCCACCCTGAAATGAAAAGGTTTTCTATGATATTTACTTTCTTAGCTTAATAGCTTTAAATTAAAGAATTCTTGGATCGTAAAGTTGTAATGTCAGTATGCAATTTTTTTTTTTTACCATACCATCGTACCATTGTACCATCGTTGTTGTGGAAGATAATATATAAAATTCTACCTTTTTGCCAAGAACAAACTTTAAGTTAAAGACATTTTGTGTTATAAACATATTTTTTACGAGTACGACTTATAAAAAGTTTGACTGCTTATAATACTGTTTTGTTTAAATTTTTGAAAACGTTTTAGGGACTACACCTACACACAAGTATTTGAGAAAAGATCAAAGTGATAAGACGTGGTTAAAATAATTCTATTTCAAAGATACAATTTTTCAATACAATTTGAACAAAAAAAATTAGAAAATATAGAAACATATTCACATAAAAAATTATATTTTGATATTTTAAATTATAATAGCTGATTTTTTTTAATACAAAAGAAGATAAGGTTGATATATTGATATATGATATATTTTTTTACCTTAAGAAATAGTAATAGAACGATAAACGTTAACTATAACAATAATAGAACGCTATGATATAATAAAACGTTAATGATATTTTTTGAAGAAGGTATAGAGATACTTCAACTATTAATAATTAAAAATAATTTATCTAATGATTGTAGTGATGTTTAGGTACTATATATCCGTTAGCTATTAATAAAACGATCTTATCAAAATAAACATATTGAGCAAATGATGTTTTTGGTACAACTGGAAAGAGTATACAAAAATGGGCTCCCCCAAAATGAACTTCTTTTCACTTTAGTGATAGTCAGCTGTTTACTGCTGACTGGTGCGACAGGCGCAGACCAACCAGAAATGCTTTAAAGCGGGGATAAAGAGCCATTACAGGCCAAAGCAAAGGAACTGGGCAGAGAGACTGCAAACGATCTGATGAATGGCCATTCGATAAGTCGCGAAATCTGCAGAAGAACACGAGACCGGAAAACGGGTTCTGTGCAGGAGAAGGAGAACCTTTTCAATCCTCCAGCTCAATTATGTGGGTGGAGTTCGTCGTCGTGTTTCATTGCGGCATTGGCCATTGTTTGTGCTTGGCTTTGGCCATTGCATTCGATGATAGGTCCCGGGCCTATTGGCAATCACAATTGTAATTGGCCTCTTGTCTGATTGACTCAACCCCCTGCCAACCCTCTCCCTGCCGAGCCCTTCAACCCTTCTTTTTACCTTTTCCCTTGAAAATTTAAAGAGCGAGTTATGTTTCAGAGGGCTCAACAGGTGGACTCTGTCTTCTTGGCTGACTTTGGGGCCCTCTAACTGGCGTTGGAAAAATGCGGCCAGCAGCAAACGCGCTCGTTGGCTGCGCCATTAAGTGTACTTTTTTTTAAACAACATTTTCTGTAGTGCGATTTGTTGTATCGCGCGTCCGTTAGCAGGCGAACAGCAAAAAAAGGCGGCTGCTCGCCCACATTTTTGCAGCCGGTGAATTTCTTTGGCTCTCGTGGGTGAAGAGCGGGACGACTATACTGCTGCCGGTGTTTTACACATGCGCGAGAGCGGGATGGCACCTGTGCGAGTAAAAGCTTTCGTTGGGTTTGTGTCTCCGCTAAGTGATTCGGGTTCGGAAAGCTTTTCAAAGCTTTCGTACTTAAGAAAAATCAAAATATTTATGAAAATTTTTAAAATTTATTAAATTTGTGAGGGTAAATGGAAAAAATTTCAAAGGTTACAAAATTTGCATACTCAAATTGTGGCTGTTAAAACAATAAATAGTAGACAAAAACAGTAGGAGTTTTAAATTGAAATTTAAAAAAAACCTTTTAAATAATTTAGCAAACTATTAACTTTACAACATTAACTTAAAACAGTTAAAAATATAAGTTTTTTCACTACATTTTATAAGGCTTTTTAGATTTCATTGCGTACCTTTAAAGTCGCCCAACCCTTTGCATAAATTAAAAAAAAAATCAAACAGTAAGTAAACTAAATATTTAATAAAGCGACTACAAAAGGTCACGCGTATTAGCAACTGCAAATATTTAACGCATCTCCAAAATTGATAAACCGAAACCAAATTTTTATAAACTGAAGCGTAGGCAAACCTTTTGATTTGAATGTGCTAAGGTCAGGCGGCGGCACAGATGATAAATGATTTTATTAGCTGATTTTTGGAATTTTTTAAATGTTTAGAGACACCGGTCCCTATTTGGGCACGTGCGAGAAGACTGAATTTTGATTGTGAATTAATTTTTGTTAAACCAATAAATCTTATTTAATAAAAATCATATTATTTAAAATACCAATACCATTGTAAATTATTTTTTGTTAAATTCCAACAGTATCCATACTATTTTTTTTAAGAAAACAAAAACGTTAACATACTAAATCACATTTAACAAAAAGCCTATAATTTAATATAACAAAAATAATATTGATTTTACTAAATACTAAATTACTATTATAATATTTATGAGCACATCATTTTTAACATTTTCAACACCAAAATATTGACATTTCCAAATACCAAAGTGTATAATTAATTTAATTTAAATGAGATTAATGCTTATGCTTTGTTTTGCCTTTGAATTCGATTACACCTTTTTTTTCGGCTTTCGGTGTTATAAATATTAATGAAATATTGCCTGAGTTATGCTTGATTCACTCGTGTCAAGTGTTTGAAATATAAACCCATGAAGTTGGTTTCGTGTTTCCAACCAGTTCTGAAGATTTACACATGACCAAAATAACCAAAATGAAAAAAAAGATAAATGTGGTGAGCTTAGATAATGAAAAATGTCAGTCATAATACGAGCAAAAGGAGCAATGAACTAAAGTGATAGAATAAATATATTTGTTTGCCTTTTTTTTGGGAGTGATTGATTTGGTCATTAAAATTTTTAAATCAAATGTAGTCAACATAAGAGGAATGTTCTTATGGTTTTTTTTTTAATAATCAGCTTACTCATCACTGAGCCCCAAGAGGTGAATCATGCAGATCATTTCTTGAGCATTATTTAACCATTGATACACAATACCTTTTCCGCATTATACCATCCACCTCTTGAGCGACTTGACTACTGAATATTATGCTTTGAATTATTTTAGGTTCGTAGCGGAACCAGTCACATGCTGCTTAATCGTTCTGTCACGTCTTCTTCGTTTTGTTTTTTCTTGTTAATTTTTTGAATTTCGGAACTCTCGGGCAACGTCATCAAGTGGCTTATACATTCACTTTTTCGCATCCGTGTTATCGCTGCGGCTGCGGCGACAACAACAACAAAGTTGCCGCGGATTCAAGAAGTGCTCTTTATGGTACTGGTAACTCGAATCTCGTACCTCGTACCTCGCTCAAGGTTGAGGCAAACTGGTATCATCTCATCCACATGATTGTGGCCGGGCTGTTGTTTTTTTCGGTTTCGGTTTCTTTCTGTTTTTGGCTCTTTTTTTGTTGTTGTTGTTATTTTTGGTTTTTGCCAGAGCCGCTAAACTGTTAAGAGCAGTTTTTTTTTTTTTTTGGCTGATGCTGTTGCGAGATTGTGTCTCAATGTGGTCGCCGCTTGGCACGAGTCGCCGTGGATTAATTAATATCCATGTCCATTTAGCCACCGAAGATGTTCTTGGCTATTGACAAAAAATAATTAAACTAGAAGCCTTTCGCTTGTCACATTAATCTGGTCGTCCGCTCGTAAAAAAATAGAACTCAAATTGATAAATTGTTTTTAAGATGTTTTCTAAAAAATTGGATAATGTAGGTATGTGTTAGTGTATAATAAGATTTTTCTCAAGTTAATTTGAAAGTTTTGTGGTTTAATAAAAATACGTAAAGAAAAAAGCAGTTGTCTTAATTTTTAATTAAGACCCTTTTTGAAATGATCTAATGTTTTATTGCCTGAGATTTAATAAAATTAAATCTTTTACTTGAAATTAAACATCACTTAAAAATATAAATATTTTACTTGGTTTAAGAGCGGTCATAACTTTCAATACCCCATTAAAAAAAAACGATTTTAGATTTCAGAGAAAATTTCTTAACTTCTATTTAATATTTTTTTCAATACTTGGTTTAAAAAAAAGTTTAAGACGGAGTTCTAAAATGTACAACGAGTATTTTTTTTTACAAGTGTGTTGTATTGCCCTTGAACTAAAGTCAAAATCGGTCAGATCAAAAGCCACACACATGCGGTTAATTCTGTGTGCGCTTAACATTATCTGCGTACATTATTGTAAACAATAAAAATATTGTTAATGACTGTGCGGAATGCACTTAGCACTTCTTCAACGTTTTACATTTCAAACTGGCTCGTTTCTCGGTCTCCCCGCATTGGTGTTTATGATTTATGAACAATTTCTAAAGTGCACTTGTTTGACCGCAGACAAACAACAAGTTGGACAGGTCGTATTTGTTGTTTTAGCATTTTCAAAATGTAATAACAATTTGACTCGACTTGGCACGCATCTCCATCTCCATCTCCGCCAGGTGAAGGGGAGGAGGGAAGTGGAGGGCAGTGCGTTGTTGGCAGACATGTGACAAGATCTGACAAACGGCTGTGTTGCTTCTAATTCTGCTGACAGATGAGGTCGCCCCCAACGCAGCTTGTGGCTTGTGTGTTGATGACTAAAGAAACAAAAATTAAAAAAATTAAAAAAAAAAACCAGCCAACCCTGAATCTGTTAAGCGAACTGCAGCCCCCCCAAAAAAAGCACAGCAGCAGCAGCAGCAACATCAACATCAGCAACATGAGCCACAAAATAGCCGGCGACCCATGAACTTTACACAACGCAAGTTGCTTTTTGGCCTGATGACTACTGGTGGGGTTAGGTGGGCTGAGGTGAGTGCTGAGGTTGAATTTGTGACTGCAACAAGTGCGTTGCACCAACCAAAGCTGCAACAACAACAAAAGTTTGTTTAAAAAGCCATGTTTTTGGTGGGTAAAAATTGGTTTTAAAACAGAGTAAATTGAAAAAATCCCTTTATTGAAAACATTAGCTCTTAAAAGTATTTGATGACTTGGATTAGTTAAAATGTTAAAATAAATGCTTTTTTTTTTAAATGTTAAAGCAATTTAATAGCTTCAATCAGCTTTAAAAAAATATTGCAAAATAAGTATTAAAGGCATCCAAATAAAGCGAACATCGCTAACAAATGATTAAGATCCCAACAACAGAATCATTAAATTGATGAGACATTCAAAAATTAAAAAAATTTTTTAATAAACCAGCGTCATTTTATTTGGTTCATGCTGAAACACTGTAAAGATAAAACGTCACAAAGGCGCCGTATTTCAGTTTACTGGAGAAAAATTCGCGTTCGTTGCCTAAGTCTTTTGTTTCGTCGGTTCTCATCTGTTTCAGCGGCCAACCTGCGGAAAAGTGTCTAAAACTGACTAAGCGCTTCTGATTTATGACTGGCTGGTCGGAACATATGCTCAATTCATAAGCATGACACCCCGGCTGGCGAACAAAAATTAACTTTTGCCTTATAAATATGCAACTTCCTCCACGACGACTGCTGCACTTGGAAAAACTAGCAATGTATTACAGAGAAATTTCAATAAAAACTTAAAGGTTTTTAAATCAATAAAATAGTATATATTTTTTAAACAAACTAAGTGTATTTAGTTAAATAAAAAAATATAAAAACGGATAAAAGTTAGGCATCTTTAGAAAACAGAAATTTAGTAATATTATAGTAAAGAGTAGAATTGATAAATGTATATAGTTGTATACATTGTTTTAAAAGAAAAAAAATTTAAGAACACACAAAAGTTTTTAACGTACAAAACTTCAAGCTTTATAGTAGTAAAAAGTGATAAGTTTTAGAAAGTTGAAAAATAATATTTTAAAGTTCATTATTTAAGGCTTTAGACTTTAGTCTATTTTTTTCGAGTGTGGCTGCCTAGAGACGGATAGGGCGCTGATGATGATGTAAAATGTACAGCAACAAAAAAATATGAAAAACTGAATGTAAAACACACACACAAATTATGCAAAACTGAGCTGTTGCCATTGCATATTCACCACTGGCCTGAGAGGCGATGGGTTGAGATGGATTGCGATGGATGGAGATGGGATGGAGATGGGGTGGCTGGAAATTCTATGGGATCAGACATCCGCATCTGCCCCTGACTAACTGACTGACTGAGTAACTGACTGACTGTCTGCTGCACAATTCCGCACACACCCTCTTTTCAGCGTTTATATAATTTGTCAGATTTATGGCGCTGATTAGACAAATGGCGATTCTAAACGAAAGAGTCTCTAAAAAAAAAAGATACCTCAGCCTCTTATGCAATTAGCCCGCTGGTTGTTGTTTATGCTGCATTGTCTTCCATAATATAACTAGATGTGGGCGGAAGAGGGCAGATTAGGGGGCGGGGCAGTGGCCCAAACGGAGACTCATTCATAAGCAGATTCTTGGCTCTGTGTGTGCGCGAAATGTGTGTCAAAGTTTGCCGTGTTTTTCGCAATCATCTCTTCGTTTCGTTTGTTTGCTGGTTTTTTGTTGTTTTGATTTTTTGTTTTTTTCTCGCATATAGAAAATTTTTGTCACGTTTTCCGTGACGAATTTAAAATGCGCCCGGGCACTTAATTCTTTTGTGTCACAACGAACAGACCGTTTTTCGTCTTCACATTTTTACACAGATGCGCTAAATTGCAGACATCAATCATTTTGATATTTTTTTTATGATTCGCTCATTGCGTAATCCATAGTTTTGGGGTATGAAGTTCTTCTTCTCGACTTCACACTTAGCGACTGAATAAAAGGTTTCATGACTGCTGCTGCTGTGGATGCTGCTGAAGTTTGAAGTTTGGCTCGAGACTTGGCAAGGTCTTGATTAATTTGTTGCCAATCACTTTTCGTGTGTGTGTGTGGTGTGTGCGACAAAAGCCCCCAAACACAGAAAACATAAAACATAAAACAGCCAACGCAAACACACAGCATTTAAATTTCAACTAATGTGTAAATGAACAAGCGACGGCCTCTTGGGGTCAAATTTGGCAACATTTCTCATCTGCCGATCGGGCAAAACCATTTAAAAAGTATACATATTTTTTTTTCTTAATTTTTTGTTGTTCAATTTGCGTCGGCTGAGCTTCTTGGCCGTAAAACAAGTTGCAATTACTAGCGGCGGGCAACCTTCACGCATTCCCCAGACGAGTTGATGCCCCCCCAATGTTAATGATAGAAATTCTATACGGCCAATCAATGCTGGTCAAAAATAGAAACAAACAAAAAAAATAACCACAGGAATACTCGTACTCTAAGTGAGCCAAAGTTCAAAAACAATCCATTCAAATCCCATAATTCGAGCTAAGGTCAGCCGCAGGCCATTCTTTGTGTTTGTATCGCTGTTGTTTAAATAGATTGATTATTTTTGTTATTTTTTCCAACAATTTGCATCTTGATTGTGTTTTTGCCTAAGCGTTAGGAAACGCATCGCATTGAAGCGGAAGCTGCGATGAATCCGAATCTGAAACTACTTCAGATCATCTCGAGCTGTCGACGGGTGCTTCCGTCTGATCTTGTTTAAAGTTTTGTGTATTTGCTCATTTTGGATTTTGATTTGGCCAAGCCGAACATCTTTTGATGTTTTGCCTTAGATTATGGAAATGTTTGCCTATTGTGTAGTTGCAAAAGGTTTTATGTTTCATTCAGCTCACCCACCGAAGGTCGAACATCGCATAAAACTGTCAATCTGATCGACGGGCTCACGCTGCGTATTAGTAATAATAATAATGGTAAACAACGAATCATCGTTTGATGCGATGATTGTGATGATTGCGATGATTAAGCCCATTTACCCAGAACAGTTTCTTATGTTTTTTTATTTCCTTTCGATGAACAGCAGCGGTTTTTGAACCCCACAAGGTCAGCCGCAGGAAGTGCAACAAAAACCCGAAATCAAAACACGATTCAAGGGCGAAAATGTGCAACAAGTGGAAAGGAAAAGGAAACAAAATCATCGACACAGCGGATGCAGCAGATGCAAAATGTGGAGGGCAGCAAAAAAACATCAACTGGGAACTGCGGATGTTGCAAGGCATCAAGAAGCCTCAAGATCATAAAAGAATTACGTTTAAAATACTGAACAATGAGGTGTTATTTCCTGGAATTTTTAAAAATCTGAAATATTTAAAAATAGTACCTAATGTATTTAATTTCGTACAAGAGGTTCGTATAACAATTATGTTTTAAAGAAACTTTAAATTTAAAATGTTTTAAATTACTATTATTTTACTTGACTTTATTTTTCTTGTGTTCCAAAAAATTTTTAAGATGGAATAATAGTTGAAATTAATTAATTAATAAAATCATTATAAAAACAACATTTAAACAATTTAATTTCTTTTTCCTGCAATTTTGTATTTATTTGTCTAAAAAAAAAAAACAATAATCAAAAGAGCCACTTAAATGCATTAAATTAAATGGCTTAAAGTCTCATGACTTAAGTCCATTTAAATATTTCTTTGGAAACAGCGCTGTTTTAGGCGGCCATAAAACTAATTAAATAACACTTCAAGTCCGAAATCATGTGACTCAACGTTTTACCAGTTTTAGAGGCACCTCTGATCTTCTCGTGATCTCTATGGATTCCTTCCTTGAAAACCACATCCTTGATCTACGTGACCACAGCCTTCGTGCCAGACATCCGAAACTGAAAGTTTCCCAATGGGTATGGTTTTTTTTTTGCAGTATGAACTTAACACTTGCCAGCTAAATATGTAATTAATTTGATGCTAGTGTTAATCGGCTGGCCCAACACAATTCACGGCTCTTCGGGTCCAAACCTTTTGCACATGGCTTCCAAGGCTCTTCTCCATTAATAAGGCTAATTAAAATGTGCAAAAGAAGGGGGAATCCATTGAATTGGAGCTCGAGACCACGCCTTTTGTGCACCTACCACACAATCCACAAACCAATTCAAATCCGCTTTCAAAATTAGTTTGCTATTAAACACAGCACTAAATGGCAAACAAAAGTGCCACCCAAAAGGCATCTTCATGGTCAATTAGCAGCCTACAGAAATATGACACAAAAAACGACTCAAAAAATAAAGAGTGGGGAGGTTAAACATTTGCGCTATCCAAGAGTCACGGGTTCACAGCTCCAGTCAAAATGTCAAGTTGATGATGACAATTAAACAGGATTAGCGACTTGAACTTGCCCCCTTAAAAAAACTGACGCATTGCGACACATTAACTGGGATTCACTCGCACAAATTACATAATCAAGAGATCAATTTGCATATTTATGAGCGAAAATAAAAAGCAAACATAAAACTTTTTCTAAGAACATTCCCAGAAGATCCGGCTGGCACCGCCAAGCACACGCAAGGGGGGGCTCCAAATAAAAGCGGGGGTGTGTTGAGAGGCCTCCTTTCCCCCCAGTTCATTCACATGGCAATTAAAATAAATAACAAAAAAAAAGCCATTTACAAAGGCAGAAGACCAAAACCCATCGAACCACTTTTGGCTTTTGGACTTTTGTTTAAACGCGTGCGTGGGGCTGAGCGCGGAAATCATCAGCATTTCGAAAGGCTTTTCAAGATCAAGGCCTAAAAGAGATAAACACTTTAGCAAACCAACAAAAAAATGTATGTATATTTGATATATGAAGCATGGCGGAGATGGATGGACATTTCGAAATATCTTGGAGCTCGGGTTTCCAGTGCCTGGCACTCGAGCAACAACTACTTAATGGATCTGCGATCTGCCATCTACGATCTGCGGCTATAAAAATTATCAAACTACAGTTTTAGACCCGAACAATAGCTAAGCGAGAAGTTGCTTTAAATAAAAACTAAATAAATAAAAAGACAGAAGAACGAGACGAGGGGCACACATAAATATTTATAGACAAAAGTTGTCGTTGTTGTCTGAAAGATGTTCTGAGCAGCTCATCTCGTCGTTGTTGGTATTTTTTTTATTATTGTTAAAGTTAAAGCTTCGCTGCAGCCAAAGACGCTGACGTCTCAGTCGACGTCGCAGCTTTTTCAAAGCTGCACGAAAAAAACGACTATAAAACAGTTTGCTGCTGCCAATTGACTTTTGTTTTCGTTTGCGTCTGGTCTCGTCTGGTTGTCTGCTTTTCAGATTACTACGGCGACTACAGTATAAAAACCGTGCTGTGCAGTGTTATCCCAAAAAAATAGCAAAGCAAAGGTAAGCACCAAAAGGATATACAGTGTGCTATATATGTGGACAATCGAAGGACTACAAGTGCAAAAGCCATAATGTGACAATAAATAACCCATAAATTGTACAACTAAATTGAGTGCTGTGAGCTGTTCAAGGATATGGAAACCTGATCAAACCGAAATGTAAAAATAAACCCACATAGAACCTGCAAGACCAGAAAAGCAGAGAACTTAAGCTTACAAGAGGGTCTCCAGAAAACAAGTTCGTTGCCCAAGTCTTTCGTTTAGAAAAAGTTCGTTGCCCAAGTCTTTTGTTCTACGAATTTACATAGGAATGTCTTAGAATTTCCAATGTAAAATTGAAGCTAAAATGAGTTACAAAAAAGCAGTTTCCCACCAAAAAAATAAAAAATGGTTTGCGCAATGCTGCACATTAAATTTTTAACCAAAGAAAAACCCAAAAAGAGAAAAAGGCAATAATGCATTAAGCACTCAGCACCAAAGGGCACTGAGCTCTCTGTACATATAATTAAATGCCTCATCAGCTCGTCGACTGATTGATTAACATGCATGAAACAAGAAAATTGGACACAGCGCTGATGGACAAGTTACAAAATGCAACAGACGAATAAACAAACATGGGAAAACACACAGAAAAAATAAAACAAAATTAGTAGCCACAAAAAATCATATTTCCCAATGCATCACTTTGGAAATTTCGACTTTTTATTATGCTTTGTTACCAAATTAATCGCTGAGCGTTGATAATGATTTTTATTTGCCAAATCAGCCGTACAAAATTTTGATAATGATAAGCGGAGTCATTATTGATTTATAGTTGCCATGCCACTTTTTATAATGAATTGTTTCAAAATTAGACGCTCAACGCTGATAAGCGGAGTTGTTAATGATTTATCGTTGCCAAATCAGCGGACTGCGGGCGATCAAATAAATGCTGGTGATAAACATCACCGATCACCGATCCGATCCGACACGCAATCGACACGAATCCAATTAATATGCAACAATTTCCAGCTGTGCGGAGACACTGATCCGTTGCAAATTGCATTTGCATAAGGAGGAAGAAACGAGAGACGGGCTCCTAATTAAAAATGCTGGCTACGTGGAAGGTTCTAGCCGAAGACACGCAGAGTCCGAGTCTGAAAAAAAAGCAGGCGATAAAAAGTCAATAAAACCAGTTAAGGTCAGACCCGCTTTTGCTTGTGTAATCAACATGTTTGCTGCGGCTGCCGCTGCTGCAGATGCTAAATAAATTTTTATTTATGAATAATGTGATGTGCTGGTCGATGCTCGACGTCGATGATCACGTTGCTGCCGCTGCTGCTGCTGCTGCGCCACAATAAAAATGAAAATGAAAATAATAAAGTCTCAAGTGTCGTCGATCGTTTGGCGTTTGGTAGTCACTGTGGCAGTGTGTCAGTGGCCGACGTTGTTAACCGGTTGCGCATCCTTGACATAAAAACCGATCTCGACCAGCTTACATCTTCGGTTTGGTTTGGTTTGCTTTGGTTTGTATTGGATCGCTGGAAATTTATACGAAATTGCGTATACGCAATGGGCGCTGAGGGCGCGGCGTCTTTATCGCCCCGATAATCGTGTACAAATTTATGTTAATGACAGACAAACGTGTTAACAATTTGCATATCTTACCTGCTGTATTTTGTCTTACGCTCCTCTTTTTTTTGTGACTTCCAGATGAAAGTCACCCTGGCGATAGCCACCTTCTGCGTGGTGATGGCCTGCAGCCATGCGGCCAGAACCACCACGACCACAGCCACCAAGCCGGGTCGCTTCCTCTCACTGCCCGTGCCCGCCAAGTGCGCCAGCCGTAAGTATTCCATTAACCACTTACAACTCAACCCATCCCTTACCCACTCCCACCATGGCGAAAAGTAAAAGTGACAAACGCGGCGAGAATATATTATTTGGTTGCCAAGTTTGCACTTGAATTTGTTTGGCAATGCGACGTGTGGGTGTAGCCACAAACAGCGAGGGGTTTTAGCTGAAGGTCGCTGACGTGAGAGCCGGGTTTTTTTTTTATAGTGGTCTATAGTTTCAACTCACTTTCTTTGACCGCCTTTTTCGTAAACAAATTGGCTAGTTGGAAAATAAATATAGTAATGCTTTTTTCATGTTTAAGTTAACTTCATCAAATTCACTAACTTGTAGATTCTTGATACATTCGTTTAAAAAAATGTAAATCGTAAGATACCATAAAAAAGTTTCACTAAAAAATATTTTTTTATTTTATCATTGTTAAAAACGAGTCTTAATAACCTACTATAAATTGACAAACATCAAATATAAAATGTGAAAAATTTTAACTTTCCTTAAAAAAGTTCTATATGAATTTAAAAAATACATTACAAGTGTTAAATATATGAAATTTTGACATAAAATAAGTCTTATTACCTTGTAAATATTTTAAGTTAAAGCCAGTTTCCTCAATTTCCTCAGCTAAGCGGAACTACAGATCATTAAATATCAAAAAAGGTTTGAAAAACAGCCATGTTTCACCATACAATTTAAACAAAATCAAAGTTGTAGTGCAGGCTGACTTTGTATTAAAAGATATAATCTGTTAAAAGCTAAATTAAAAGGGGGTTAACTCGTTCAGTTGAAGTGGGTTTTCCTCACTAATTCCAACGATGATTGCTGCCGCTGCCAGTCATCGCCAGAGATTGCAGCGATTGCATCAGAGGGAGGCATCAGAGTTCGGGCCAAAACGGGTGAAACGCCTGAACAATAGCATCATCGTTGCTGCTGCATATCCGGTACACTAATGAACACTTTGCAGTTATTGCTAATTAGACAAACCCTAACCCATACCACTGAATAAATTTATAGTACTTGTGGCTAACACACACACACACTAATAAACATGCAACTTAATTTTTTGGGGCGTCACCGAGAGTTGCATATCCAGTTTTTGAGTGGTTTTAGATCTTTCATCTCTTAGAAATTTCCAGTTATACAAGCGCAACTTATTTATTTTTAGGTCTCCCAATAGTTAAATCACCTGATTAACAATTCCGACTTAATTACTACCGACTTTTGTAGATGTAGACAACTCTCTCAGGCGATAATTAACATTTGAAAACGGTTTGGTTTTTCTAAGTCACTGTGAAAGATGCCAATCGCAAGGCAAAGCAAAGCAAAGTAAAAACCGGGAATGCAAGCCGATTATTATGCAAGTTTCAGCTAGGAAAATATATACGAAGATCGAGACGAGATGAGTTTTTAGCGAAGTGTGTGGCTTTTATCGCCTTGACCCGCACACAAAAGGGCCAGAAATGTGAGGAAATTGCAAGCGACAGACAGACAGACAGCTAAAAAGCCGAAGCGGCAGCTGAAAAATAAATAATAATGTGCAAACAATGGCAAATGAGGCCATTATGTTGGACTTAAGCCGATTTGACGCGAAGTATTGGGGGGAAACGGTTTCAAAAGTGGCTTAAAGCGCTGCTAATGACGCGTGCCAGCTGTGGCAACAGGCGGGTTTTCTTTTATTTATTTTCTTATTTTTTTTGGGGCGTGCCAGGGGCGGACATATCGCACATTGGAGCTACCAAAGAGGCAGCTAATCAAATGGAAGCTGGCAGCTCACTCAGGCGAAACAAGTTCGAGGATGGGGGGTTTCCCATTGTCTCTTGCATTGTATTCCACCGGCAGACAGCGAAACCTTTTGACACCCAAGGAAAGCGGAGGACAGTCATCCGTTGTAACTGGTGGATGGGGAGTGCAGAAAGAAGCATGCTGCATAAATCGCAGATTGCGTAACCCGCCACCATGGGGAAGTTGTGTAAGGCCCGGGGCAGTGTTATTTTTTCTGTATTTTTGGCGCTACTTGCTTTGGGTTGCTTTTTTCTGCCCATGGTGGGGCACAGGCAGGCAGGCAGGCTCCAAGACATTGCACTGGGTCTCTAACTGAAGATGAGGCAGCAGCAGCGGCGGGAAAAAAAACCGGTTGTTACAGGCCACACCCACACAGGGAAAAATATATAGCAGAAATTGGCAATGATCATAGAAATTATTTTATTTGTTTTAATTCAAACTCAAACTGACTTTAAATTATCAGTGAAAATTAGTCAAAAATCAAGTCATGCTGTAAGATCAACATCCTAATAAAAACAATGTTTTTTATAACTAAATATAAATATTTTAAATAAACAACAATATAGAAATACATATTACAAAATATGACCAACATTGTTCTAAAACCAAATATATTTTTGGTTCACATATTCATTAAAATTCAAAACTTTGAAAAAGTTGATCTTCAAATATAACTTGGATACTAAAAGAGATGAAAGTCGATTTTCCCAAAAAGATTAAATTGATATTTTTGAATATTAAATTTATTTATATTCCATTTGTTTTTATTTTTTCAAAATAAGAAAGTCCCTATTTTTTACCAGTGCACTATATAACCCCCGCTCACCGACTTTCTCTTTCTTGATGTGCTCATACACAGGTCCCAAGGAGTTCTCCTACCGCGGCAAAAACATGTTCCTAACCACCCACGTGCCCGCTCTGGCCAACAAGAAGGTCGACTGGCTGGATGGCCGCAACCTGTGCCGCGAGTACTGCATGGACCTGGTCGCTCTGGAGACCCAAGAGAAGAACAACCTGATCTTCCGCGTGATCCAGCAGAACGATGTGCCGTACATCTGGACGGCCGGCCGCATCTGTGACTTTGCTGGCTGCGAGAATCGCCCGGATCTGGAGCCCAAGACCGTCTATGGATGGTTCTGGTCTGCAACCCGCGAGAAGATCCAGGCCACCAACCGCATTCCCCAGGGCTGGGGCTACAACCCCTGGTCGCAGACCGGACACAAGAAGCGCCCGCAGCCGGACAACGCCGAGTACGACATCAACCAGACCAAGGAGCAGTGCCTGTCCGTGCTGAACAACGTGTACAACGATGGCATCGCCTGGCACGACGTGGCCTGCTACCACGAGAAGCCCGTGATCTGTGAGGATAATGAGGAGCTGCTGCGCTATGTGGCGGCCACGAATCCCGGTATCCGTCTATAAGCGGATCGCTGGGCGCGTTCGCTGTTTGCCTAATTTTAAAGCTACTTATTATAATATTCCTTAAATGAGTTTTTGTATAATTTTTGTTTGTATGTGTACGACGAAAACGGAAGAAAGCAAGACAAATAGACTTTAGAATTTACAATTTCCGATCCTACCATCTATCTATCTACTGTCATCACCCTGAGCACCCTTCCCTTTCTCGTTTCGAAACTGCCAATTTTACACGTAGAATTTCATTCCGTTGTAATCAATTGCGTCGTTTTCAGACCACACTTTCAATATTTATAAGCAATCTTCAATTGCGAGTGTATCTCTGACCCTCTGACTTTCATCCAAGCAAGAAATTCTTCAAGTATTTTGTTTGAGACACTCATGTTTTTCCCCACAAAGAGATTGAATAAAATTTTGTAAAGATCCCATTTAACAAAACTTAAATGAATACTTTGGTTTTTATTGGCGACGAAAGGATGTGGAGTGACTGCCAGGACGATGGTATTTGTTTGATCTGTAATCGTGAGATGATGATCTTGAGCTACGATCTCTTTTAGAGCGTTCCCTGCGATTTGATCGGGCTGAACCTCTATCACTTCTTGACCTGGAGTCTTTGTGATCCTGTCTTCTGCTGCGGTTTGGAATGCTATTGCCCAAGTCCTTGGAGTTTTCCAGCTCCAGCTCAGGGCTTTCTGACCAGCGCCAGTTCCTACCATTCTCATCGTGGTCGTTCCAACTAAATAATTAAATAAAAGATAAAATAATGCTAAAGAAAAATGTTTAAATTTGATTTCACCTGGGAGTCTTGGCCGTTGGAGTTTGACTAGACTGTCGTTCACTCCTTGGTGTTGTCGTGTACTCCAGATCCGTGTTGAACAGATTGTTCGGATTTCGAAACAAGTGCAGGTAGCCGCAGCCGTTACCTTTGGGACATTTACGTGTTAAGGACAAACCTTCAAATAGCAATAAATTGTGATAAAGAAAATGGTATCATAATAAATACATGGATGTGGCTTGAGATTAAGTTTTTGTTTTGACAAAGGATACGGCTCTTCTTGACATGCAGTTCACGTACCGCAAACTGCGCCACGCCAGGTCTTCAGATTAGAGAACTCCACGTTCAGGCGCTTGGAGGCGTAGTAGCGACCCTGAAGGCTCGTGAAGGCGCGGAGGGCAGACCTGAAAGGTAGGGAATAGGTAAATTATTAGCATATAAACAATAGTTCTATAAATTAAACTCCCAAACAAACCGTTCGTTGGTGAATTCCACAAACACATGGCCCCTCAGATGTTCCAGCGTATTGCGCACAGTTCGGAAGTTAACGATGGAGCCAAACTTCTCCAGCTCCTCGACAGCATCGTAGAAGAACTCATCGTAGTCGCTGCGCAGATCGTGCTCTGTGAGCTCCAAGTGCTCCTCTGCGGAGGCGTATTCCTGGTGCACGCGACGCTCCTGCAGCATGGAGTGGCTGAAGAAGTGCCGGATGAGAAGGATGCGGGCCAGCATAGGCCGGCGGTGGTTGAAGGTGCAGCTGTGTCCATAACGACAGCAGTTGGTGCGAGTGAAGAACTCACAGGGCCGCTCCTCCGGATGCGTTTCCATCACACGGAGGAGGTGCTGTGGGGGCTTCTCCAGTCGTGGGTTCCTGAGATACTCGTCCATGCGTTGCATCATGGCATCAAATTCGGCGGCAGCCTTGGCGGACCTTCTCAGTTCCTCCTCGCGCAACTTCCTTTGGGTTTCCTCTCGATCTGCCCGCTCTTTTTCCTGCTCCCTCTGCAAACGCTCCACCTTATCCTCCTCCTGTCGTCGTTTGGCCTCATCGATGCGGAACTGCCGCTGGGCGATGGCCTCGCGTCGCAGCCAGGACTCCTTCGCCTCCTGTTGATCCCGTTCAATGGTCAGTCGCTGGAACTCCTGCATTTCCTCCTGTTTTCTCAGCCATTTCTGGCACTCCGGATCTTTAAGTCTTAAGTTTTCTGCTTCCTCCTCCAGCCTGTCGCGTTCCTTGGCTTGTTTTTGACGACGCCATTTCCGCTGCTTCTTCTTAGTCAGCTTCCTCCTAGCTCTGTATTATATTTAATTTATTTTGTTTAACAATAAATCAGCTTTGTTTACCTTTTTTCCGGCATTTCTTTGGAATAAAAACATGCGACGAGCAGCTGGAACGCAGTTATGAGTCTGCACCCAGAAAATACCCAAAAGCGTTTTGGGGAAAAATACTAAATACCAAAAAGTTGAGCATTAGGATGGACCTTATAAATAATAACCCTAATTTCAAATCGCAACGGAAGATTTTTTACGTATTCTTGTTAATTTCGCTATTGCGGATTTACGTAAATAGTTATTCTCCAAATATTTGTTAAAGGTAAAATAAAAATCTATAAAAGTGTGTTTACTTTTATTCAACAATTTGTTTTGTTTAATCTCTTCTTTTTTTAAATGTAACACAATCTAAGTTCTTAAATTCGTTGTATTTTATTGGTGCTTTAAATTATTTTGTTGTTTTTAATAAACAAGGTTTTTTTTTTAATATTTTTTTTCACCCATATGTTAACAAATTAAACTACGCCCTCTATCCCTGGAAAATTTTTAACATAGAAGATTAAAAAGTTTATTGTTACAGTCAATGTGTTACCATATGCCATATGGTTACAAGCAAACTTGTTTTATATCTGTTGTAATTGTTCCATAATGCAATTGCAATACGTTAGTTTTATGGCAAAACGTGGTAAGGTTAAAAGCTTTCACAAAAAGCGTTTCTCCTCATTTCGAATTTCTCCGCATGTTGCTGAAACAATTTCGTTGCAACAACTTTTCAAATATATATTTTAACGTCCTTCTTCAGCTGAAAACACCGGCAAACATGTTAAAAATAATAATAAAAAAAAAGAAGAGAAAAAGATAAGAATGAATTCTATAATTGGGTTCCACTACGATCAGATACCCGTTACTCACTCCCCTGGTCAAAGAAGTTTTTCCTATCAAATATTTGATAACTTTTTTAAGAATCATTTAGTTATTCAAACCACGTTAATTTCAAAAACTTTTTTAAGCTTTACGGTTTGTGGCCAAATTTTAAATTAAACTTGATCTGAATGGCTTTTAAAGGACATTTTTTTCCCTGATCTCAAAGTTTATCACATTTAATCATGTTTAAAAATGTATTCATATGTATATCGGGAAGCCTGACTAAAGCGTTCTTTCTTGTTTAACCATCAAGTCCAAAGTGATGTTGCTAAAGACCGTTGTCAATGTTGTGTGACAAGTTCACAGTGTCCGAGCTTTCACCACAGGGGAAACCCCCTCAATTTCGAGCTGGTCTTATGTTGCCGCAACATCGAGAATGTTGCTAGTGCCGAAGATGCGAAAAAAAATCAAATTCAGTGATAAAGTAAAATTCGTGCGCGTCGGTTCACTTACACTTCGTGTCCCCAAAGCCCCAAAGTCTCTCTTTCTCTCCTCTCGCTCGCCGGTTACGGTTAAGCTGGTCGTGGGCTCGAGCTCTCTTGGCTCCTCTCTTTGCGCTCGGATCCGAATCCGGAATCTCAAATCCGGACTCCGGACTCTCCGTCGCCGGATCGCAAACGCCGTGCTCTACGGCAGCGGCAAACACAACAAAAATATTTCAAATTGCACAACTAAGCCAAAACAATTCAAGTGGAATTCTCGCGGCGGCACAATTTGATATTAGATAAATGAAATAATTCGCGCCGCTGGCACTTTAGGCGTGTAATCAGGTCACAGGAATTTCAACAAGTTCTGATACTTAGTAATAATAGAATTCAATATTCATTGTGGCCCTCGCAATGCGACTAATTGGATTTATTTTGAATTTGGCAGCCCTAACAGGTGAGTGACTTGGGCACAGGGAAAAATTATGAGCATTAGAGACTTTTATAAACATTTTAAATTTTTTAATTAAAATTAAAAAATAAAAAACTATAAATAAACGTAAGAAATATCAATTTTTCCAGGCACATACATTGTTTAATAGGTTTCACAGAATCATTTAAAATCAGAACTACAAGAATCTTAAAACAAAACAAAACACTAATTACTAAAACGGCCCATACAAGTAATTAAAGTATGTCTTTATGGGACGAGGCTGAAAAATTTAATTTTTAACGATAGCTTGGTCTTCAATGGTCTGACCTAAAACAATTTAATGTAATATATTAAAAAATAATTACCTATTTTTTAAATAGTATAGCGCACCCCCAAAAAAATTATTTAAAAAAAAAGGCCATATTAGGGTTGACCTTATTCAAAAATTGGTAGCGACCTCTTAATCTTGAGCTAAAAAAAAATAAAAAAAGGGTATTTCATTTTTAAAGGTATACATATATTCGAAGGAGAAAGTGCCCCGTTGATAATTCAAAAGTCGCCCAAATAAGGACCACCCTAACATATATAAATAGGTATATATTCATTTGTATACCAAAAATGTGAGTGTGAGGGGCTATTTCCTTATCGCGTTCAAATTTTTAAGCTATCGCGTTCAAATTTCTAAGCTATAGTAGATGAACTGAACACTTATAAATCTAAATAAAACATACGATTTGTTAAAAAAAAGTTTAATAACTTTTTTTTCAGTGTAACACTGGTTGAGGTAATTGTGGTTTTGTAAGGGTAAACTTGAGGGGCGCTCTTCCGAGTTACGTTCTGCGTTTTATTTTAGGTCTCATGGACAGCGTTTATTATGTTCTTGGCTCGGACTTGAGTTACGAGTTTCAGTTTTATTCATAATGTGGTTGTTGTGGTTCTTCCGCTGCCCAGTCTTCTACCTCTTGTGGCTTGTGGTTACGAATTTATCAATATTTGCCTTCGGTATTTAGTTTTCTAGCTCAAGTGTCTCGTGGCTAATAGAAAATCGATGGTGGTGGCACATTGTTGCACATTTTGCTGGACTTACAAGTATCTCAAAGATACGAAAGTATCTCACTGTGCTTTGCAGCCCTTGTGCATGCAACTGTTTTGAAGTTCTGAACTCGATGTCAGTCAACGATGTTTGCTCTCAGTCTTTCGATCAATTTCCACTGCCTAAAAGCTGGCTGTCTGTCTGTCTGTCTGAGAAGGGGTGTTAAGTCCCTCTTGAATGGCATTTCCATGGCCTGTCACAAGCCTCTGATTTTCCATGGGACCATTTGCATGGTGTCCCTCGTCTCCTCTGGCCGACACTTCAATCTGCATGCTCCACATTTATGTGGCTCTGAGTTTTTGGCTCTTCTGCTCCTCCACTTTCTTTGATTTCATCCCAACCACTTTTTCGCTTTCCCCCATCATCCTTTTGCGCCTTGGTCCTTGCAAATATTTAATTTAAGCCTGCTGACATCTCTGGCCGAAGGGTATTAACAATTTTTGACACACTTTGTAGGGCACTTCAAGGCGTGAAAAAAAAACAGGAAATGCTTTTCTTTCCGTAAAAAATTATGTAAAACAGAAAAATACTTTTAAAAAACCTTTTAATAAACTTCAAGATTCCTTAGACTAACCTGTTGTTTGCTCAAATGTATGCAAAAGTAAATTTAATTCATAGAACTACGCAACTTTTATAACAGGTATTAAAGTTTTTTATTAAAAAAATAATAAAATAATTCTACCCATGAAAAAGTTACTTTTAATAGTGTTTTAACTTCCAACAATAAATAAATGTTAAAAGTAACTATTGAGCTGGAATAATCATTAGCTATGGGCTGGATTTTAAATAAATTGATCAATAATCAATTTGACCAAGGAATTTTTTTGTGTGAAGGTAACATTTTATTTTAGGTTTTATGATATCTTTTCTGGAAAGTAATAAGTAACCTTACATCAAACAATTTTTATACGAATTTTGTTGCAGAAAAAAGTATCTCCAAAGAGTGCATCAAATCTTCGTCATTTTAAATCCTTAATCTTTGTACTTCCTACTCGGATATTCGCTGCATTTGCAGTTGCTTTTATATTCCTTACAGCGAGATCCTTTTTGCGCTTGACTCCGTTTATTTCTGTTGCTGTGCCCCACTTGCGGTTTTGTTTAATTACGCATATTACTCCGCCTTTCCCGGCCACTGTCATCCTATAGCCATCCCATCCTGTCCACATCTCCATATTCCCACTGCCCGTTGCTGTTTCTGTTGCTGTGGTCACTTTACTGACGGGTGCGAGTAGTGTCTTTGGCCGGATCTCTTGAGGCTTGTCAACGACAGGGAGCATTTCCGGAGACGGTGGACAGGGTGGGCTGGGTGACTGTATGTAGATAGGGATTGGGTCGAGTTGCTTTGTGGTTTTCAGGCATTTCCGCTCAGGGGGTTGGTTTTAGATTGTCAAGTGACCAACAACTCTGCCTCGATTTGACCAACTGGCTTAGAGGGTGACGTGACAGAGCTCGCAGCGAAACCGATGCCAAATCGGGGCTGGTTAATTACTTTGCTAAGTGCTGCCTGCAGCTTCAATCCGCTTGTCCATCTCGAATTTATCATATTTACCCAGTAAATTCTACAAATTAAAATCAATATGAAGCTTGTGCTGCAGAGGCAATCATTAATTATACAAGCGGCAGCGGCTGCTGCTAATGAGGTAAAGTGTCGACAGCAACGCCCCAGCTGAAAAGAGGCGTCCCATTACTTTTGGCCGCCACTGTTCGCCGGCCTCTGCGGGTGGGTGTGCACTTTTAATTGAGGGAAAGGTCAGCGTCGCATCGATTTTAATGCAAAACGAACCGACAACAAACACCGGACACTAGGCCTACTTTGGATAATGCCAGGGGAATTTATAATAATTATCTAAATTCATTTGGCCAACTGTAACGCTTGAATTAATTGGATTTGTTCTGTGAACTATAGGGTTTTGAATATTAAATGATATAAAAGCAATCCAGAATATTGTGTAATATAATTTAAACATATTTATGAGCTATGAATTGTAAAATATAAAACAATATAATATAATAATAATAAAAAATATTATATTATGCCAGGTCGCCATTGCTTAAAAATATTTTTTAATGATTAAAAAACCTGTTGTTATTGTTTGAAACATACATTTTATTTACCATACACAAAGGTACCTACATACATTTTTTTAAATATTTTTTTTATTTTTAACTTAGCAATTTATTAAGTGTTAGGTACATTAGTGTACATTTCTCAAACGACACTCTCCTTAATTCCAACTAAATAAAAACCTTCATGGAAATCACTCTCAATCCAATGTGCATTGTTATTGTGGAGAAAGGGGTTAAGGGCTGTGGGGGGTGGTGTTAGTTGTAGGCGTAGATACATGCCCACGCATCGTTCGGCGCTGGCGATTCAATTTAGTTTGCCACTTAACCCCAGAGTGCCCCATGCGGCGGTTGGGCCGCCACCTTTGCCTCTGCCACTGCCTCCATTTCGCGTTTGCCGGAGGGCGGACGCAGTGCAGAGCATGATAAATTGCCACTTGACTTTGCATATTTGCGCTGTCAACGGGTCGTGAAAAGGGTGATGATAGAGATGGAGTTTAGGGAGGAATAACAGCTACACAGAAAAAAAATCTTTACTTGCTGATTAATTTATAGATAATTTTAAAAAAAATTTAAGCTTTTGACAAAGTTCTGATTTTGCTTTAAATAAACTGAATTGACAAAAAATGTATTAATTTTTCGATATCAAAATAACGCCAACTTTATGAATGTATGTATTTTTTGTATGTAGTGTATATATTTACTAAGTAAATACATAAAGTTTTAAATGAAACAAAATAGACGAAATTCTGTTTATAATTTAAGACATTCAAAAGTAAAAATATATAAAAACAAAAAACCAGAGAAATGTATTTGCCCAAAAATCCTTAAAAGAGGGTGTGCAATAAGGTTCACAACTTGTTTTAATATATTAAAATATTTTACTATCAAAGATAATTAAAACCATTAAACATACCATTAATATTTTAGTTAGCTAAATAAATATCTTTTCGTACGGAACTCCAGTGTGATAACTTTATTTTATTTACCACTATAACAGGTCAAGTGAGCAGCTGATTATAATAAAATATCAGACTTTAATAAATCCAGTTTTTTATCCCTGTGTACCTCTCCATCATGGGCAGCCCCAAAAACGTTCTCAACTCACTTGCTCTCACTTTATTGTTGTCTATTGAATTTGTTCAACTTTTGTCGGGCATCCGAACTTTGACTTCTGCTGAAGTTTTCCCCGTGTGTGTGTGTGTGTGTGTGTGTGTGTGTGTATGTAGGTGGTAGAGATACAAACTCATCAGCCTTGACACCATTTAAGTTTTTGGGAAACCAGCGGGAGGAGGTCAGAAACGAGAAGCGAACCACACAAGCCAGGAACTAGCCATTGTTGTGTGGATCGGGAGTTTCATTTAACTGACACTTGCAAAAGTGTCCTGTCATCCTTCCTATTTTTCCCACCCACTCCCCTCCCCCTGTCAGTCATGTGTTCCCGTTTTCATTTTTCGCTCTCATTTTGCATGCATGATTTTTGCTGTCTTATTTTTTGTGTCACTTTCCGTACGTTTTGTTATTATTTTTAAAATCCGACAAGCACTCCACGTGGAGTGGCTGTCAGGTGGTGTCGAGCCGTGGATTTTAGTGTGCCACTGACACCACCACCACATCCACCGATCCGATTCCCTCATCTTTTTTCCAGAACATCGCGACGTGAATAATTACAATACCCAGTTTGCCCTGGGGTCGCAGCCGAACTCAATTTGTTAACACCCGAAATGTGTCGAATCTGATACAAATTCTGTGATTCGTTACGGTAAATTGAAGTTAATTGGGATTTAAATTGGAACAACAGTAACCACAGAAAAATTCTTAAAACAATGTTTAATCTTCCCGGAAAAGGGAATTTGTAATACATGTATTAAATTTCGGAATTACTTTTTACTTTGCATGACAAGTATTTCGTTTTTAAAACTAGTGAAAACACCTAAAATCATTGTATAAAATTTGGTGTACTTTAAGAAAGGGTTTTACGATTTTTTAAATTGTTTTATATACCAACTAAAATAGTTTGAGGACCTTGATTATTTTAAAGTAACAAAACAAATAAACTTAAAGTGCGAGACATAAATTTTACCAAATCTATTCTAGCACTCTAGAAATAGAAAAAAAGAAAACATAAGATAAGAGTTCTTAATGTTCTACCTTTTGGAAAAACCATTCTCCCTGCGGCTATAAAAATATCACTTAAAATAGTAGAGCAACCGCCACAATTTGTGCAGACATTCATTATTTATAGTAGTTGGGCACTGGAATGCTGGGGTTGACAAATTCGAGTGCATCACTCCGAGTGCGACGAGCACTTTGACATTCCAACAAATTGCTGGGGCAATTACAACGCACCGAGTCAAATGTCCAGAAATCATTGCACTTGTCGCAGGAAAATGCGACAACGACGGGGAAAAAAATAAAAAAAATAAATGTGTGGCATTTGTTGAGTTGTTCAATTTGGATGTGGTGTCTCGCTGCTTTGTTTATGATTTAATCAATTGCTCATTAATTAAAAGCCTTTTAGCCTTTGTGTGTTTTTTCGTTTTTCCCTTCTCAGAAAACCACAAGCGATGATGATGTTTCAATTTATCATCAATTAACCTCTGACCCCTGCCGGCAGAGTTAAACAATAGAAATGATATGTGAGGCGCGTGGATGTAAACTGTAAAAAAAAGTCAGTAAAGGGCGGGAAAAGGAAAAGCCATGGGAAAGCCATTGTGCAATTGGGGGCGTGGTGATGTAATTTAATTAAATGGTTTAAAGATATGGCACCACACCTACCATAAAACACGTTTTAATTGATGTTTATGCAATGGCCCCATTGAAATGAATTGCCCAAACACAATCGCTTCGATATATGTACAAAAGCCGCAAAAAAAGTATTGGAAAAAAATCGTTAATAATAATCGATTTGCGTGTGTTTTCAATCAATGCAAATAAATAAACAGCAAGGGCATTCCGCACACAGGGAATCCGGAATTTAATCGCTATTTTATGGCTCTCTGTCTGACATTGGTTTTTACATTTTTTCCTCTCGATTTTTTATGCCAATTGCTTTAGCATAGATTTATTTATTTAACGGTGGATATATTAAAACCAAAGTGTTGCTGAAAAAACCCGTAAACAAATGGCTGCAAAATGATCACTCTGTCAATATATCTAAATATTAATTCATTGCGGTTGACAGATAACAGCACAATTTGTTGTGGTAAAAGCGGATATCTATAAATGCTTCGTTTGAGCTGCGAAATGTCCAATTTTGATTCAATCAGTATTTTAAAATTGAAAGATAGTAAAGGTTTTTACCTTTTTAAGTATAGTTTACCAAACTTTTTCAGTGGCAGTTTCCATTTTGCATTTTTCGCCAGCGGCAGGCAAAAAAAAGGCATTTTAAACTCTGCGGCCAATTTATGTGGCGGCCGCGATTCGCCATGAATACAAAAAGCGACTGAGCACAGAGGCTGTACTTATGTGTATGCATATGTGATAAAAGGCAGAGCGACTCATAAAAAATGCACCACATAATGCCGCATGACCCGCTCGAGGCACGCCCACATCCACATATAGTACTTTATATATACATATATATATAGTAACCCCGTTCCGGGTAAAAAACTGAATGAAATAAATGCGCGTATTGTCTGACAACAAGGCGAAAAAAAAGTGTTACCAACCAAGGAAATAAAGCGCAAAAGAGGAGAAACAGCAACAGAAGCTGATGAAGAAAAACTCCAAACCGACCGACAGTTATTATAAGGAAGACTACACTCAGAGAAAAATATACAACATGTTAAAACTTTCACTTTTTATTTAATGTTTTTGATAACTAATGTTTGAGTCAAAGTGCGTTAAACTTTAATTTGTATTTAAATTTATTAAAAACTTTTTAATGTATCTATAATAAAATATACCTGTTTAAAACGTATTTTATATTTAAACAGAATACCCAATATTTATTATAAACTTACTTAGGTTTACTACTCTTTTTTTCTCTGTGTATACCAGATGAGTGTGTGTGGGTTGAGTAGGTGGTTAGGTGGTTGAGTGGGTGGAACTCTGTGTGTGTCTGTGTGCCAGTGATGCTAACCTAGTTTATGACAGAGTTTAAATTATCCCTTTGTTTTTGCCACTGTGTGTTTTTTTTCCGCTGCTCCACAAACAGAAGCCAAAATGCTCGACTTTGAGCCTCGACTACCGACCAGAAAAAAAAACCAAAACACTAACATGTGGCTGTGTGTGTGTTAGCTGTTTCTTTTGCATGCGTGTGCGTTAATGGCGATTCTACCATCAAGAAATTGCATATTAATCAACTGAAGGCAGGACGTAAGGGGGTATATGAAGTGCTAATACCCTGCAGTCAGTGGAATTTTGCTCAGGAGAAGAATTTCTTTGGTGTTCATTTTAATAACCGTAAAAAACAGTCCTATCGACCTTAAACAACTTAATTTAAAAATATTAAAATATTAAGTATTTCGTATTGCACAGATTTAAATATTTTATAGATTTTTTGAAATCTTGAAGGACTTGTTCCTTTCCAAAGTATGGTATACTCCTTCTCAGAAAGGGTATCGTCTCTCATGAAGAAAATCGTTATGTACCTTTAATGATAGACCGAATCGTGTGGCGCATTAGTGGCTTATGAGTGTGAGACCGACTATAAATGTGTGTGTGTGCCTTCTGTGGGTGGATTCACTAATGGTGTCTTTAACGAAAGCCAAAGAGATTTCGCTACTGCTTTTTCCACCAGCTGTAGCTGCTCTTGGCCATATGACAGGTCTTTATGGCCATGCAATAAACACAAATTGCCTGTCATATGTGCGGCTGGTGTAACGAGCTGGGAAAGTCAGGAAGCTTACCAATTTGTTTCGCAACGAAAGCGGTCAGTAGTGAGCCTGAGCCTACCACCAGGAGGCATCGCATAAATCTGCCGCCCTTGGGGAGTGTGCTCCACATACAGGAAGAGGAGCACCACCAGCACCACTGACAATTGAATTTATTGAGCTGAAGTCTATCAATCAGTAAATACGAAACCCACTGGGCTCACCACTCACTCGCTGTCCGCTGGTGCCTTGTAATGACAGACTTGCAAGATATTTGCCCACAGCTCTTTTAAATTGCTATTGTTTTGCACAGTGACTTAACTTACATACACTGTAGAAAAATGGTTAAACCAACTTACACGAGCTCTGGAGCATTAATCATTTTTTTTAAATATTCTTGATTAATTTCTTAATTCTTTGTATATGTTTTTGATATTATTTCGTATAAAAGCAACAACATTTTAAGGAAGTAAAAACTATTTGTTACTGAAATAAAATCAAATCGATCCTAAAACCTATTTCTGTTTATTCATAGTTTTTTTTTAGCACCACGTGTATGTTAAAATTAAAAAGAATGTTTTTGGAGGAAGTGTTAAGATAACCTAGTAAGGTTCGGTTTCAAAAATTATTTATCACAGTATTAAAAAAGCATAAATCCCAGAATCTGATAATTTTTGTGCTCAGTAGATGAGTTTTTCGGAAATTAAAGTTTAAAGTTATGCCCAAGATTTATTTAAAGGCTGTTTAAACTCTTTCTTCAATAAAATAATCTAAGCTTATAAATAAAAGAAAATGTTTTAAAACGTTTTTAAAAGGTGTTCTGCCAAACTACAAAGTGTTAGCTGTTCTGAAATGTTTTATAGCTTATGACCCAAGATGATGTATAATAAAATGATAATTTGAAATTTACACATTACGGAAAATTACCGAGAATGTACATAATAACTGCCCAGCATAAGTTTAACCCCAAAGGAAATAACAAAGGCAAGGGGTTTAAATAATAAATAAGAGAACTTAAACTACCCCAATCAAAAGATGCCCATCCAATTAGGGAGTTATTTTGAGAGATTCACCCACTGTGCCGAAAGGGATAATGGCTCTCGTATGTGAGATACTCGGTGCAAACTGAGGCTGAATTATGGCCAAGGGGGAGCACTTGAGCGGCTGCCTCGTTTAGGCCACAATCTCTCGTTAAGGCAGGCCCGAAATATTATGTCTAGCACCTTGTGTGAAGTGAAACAAAAGCATAAACAGGCGCAGAGAGCAGAGATAAGTTATGCAGAAAGGAGTCCGTGTCCGGGAGTCAAAGGGTAAGCCTCGATAGAAACCACTTGGGGGGCTGGCCATCATAACTGGGAAGTGCACTTGTTGTGGGCCGGGCATTAAATGTTTAATGAATTGCATTAGCCGGCGAGTGGACCGAAGTTTAGTCTAATTAAATGTGGTACCCCAACTTTGGCCACGCCCCACTCCGGCAATTTGTCACTCTTAATGACTTGTCAGCGGGGCGCCTGGGAGAGCACATGTTGCTCCTGCCCCGGCTCCTCCTGCTCCTGTTCCTTCATCGACTTTCGAGAACCTAATGTAATTGAAAAGTTTCAGGACAAGAAGAAGGGTGGCTTGCAGTTTGGGCCAAAACCAGCTGACTTCAAGTCGGGCATCATCAATGCAGCGGCGCTCAAATGGAGCGTGGCCATGCGATGAAACAACAGCACGTCCTGGACCAAATTCAATTTGTCAGAAAGATGCTGTCACGGAGGAAATACTGAATGCTTGCTTAATTCCTTCGCTGGCTGCTTGCTGCAAACAACGAGGGTGAAATATCATTTGTTAGCTGCACGTGAACAGTTAATAAATGCCATGACAAATGCATTGAAGGCTTCACAGAGTGCGTGCTGCAATTACGACAGGACCTTTTTTGCGGTCTTGCCATCATTATGACTTATTGTTGCTAGCGTGTGTGTTTACATGGCGTATGAGCAACGGAAATGGGTAGAAAACCTGAAAGAAAAGCGGATGTAACAGTCGGAGAAACAAATAACTAAGCTTTCCTCATGAAACTATTTTAACATTTTACGATATGGAAATTGTTGGAGATAATATAAATAAATGAAATTTAGAATTAAATTAAAAATGGAAAATTAATGTAAATTAAACAGTAATTGGTTCCATTAAAATAAAATTATTTAAGATTTTAGATTTAAACATTAGAATTTTAATGTTAAAATTCAACATTGTATAAACAAATTTTGAAACGCAGTTAATTTGGTATTATAAAGTTGCACATGAGATGTTTATTAAGATTTTGTTTTGTTAAAATAAATAGTATTGTATCCCAACAACTTGATAAAAAGGTACCTACACATGAGATTTAATAATGAAAGTGTTACTTAAATATTTCACATTTCATGCAAACATCCCTTTTTCAGAAGTGTCAGAAGTTTTTTGTTCAAATATTCATTGGCTAAGTTCAAATACCTTTAAAAACAATTATCTCTCCCAACTTTTTCAACCTGAAATCAACTGAAATCTTTTCCTTGAGTGCTCACACCCGTGGTGAGAGCCTCCACGCACTCCACTGCAATAGATGCACTCAATTTATGTGCCACTTGGCAGGTCCTTGCCTTAATAGCAGCTCCAGAAAGCAAAGCGGATTTTGATGGCTACACGTCGCCAGTTTGCCAGCTCGCACCACTAAAGATCAATTTCGCTGCAATTTAAAAATGCATTTAACTCCGCCCGTTAGACCCTCACAGGGACCCACCAAAACCCTCCCGAGGACCCTCTCCCATTCCGAGCTCATAAAACTATTGAGGCGTCCCAGCAGAAGAGCTCGAGTGAGTTACTCTACGCAGCAGCCCAAAACGAGTTGGGGGGAGTAAAGAGTAAAGGGTGGTAAAAAACCTTTCAAACTTCTTATGACTTTTGAGAGCAGCAGAAAAAACTTTTGGCTGTTGAATAACAATAAGCTGTGAAATGGGGAAACGCTTCAGCCAGGGTCTACGAGGAAGTCCTGGTAAATGGCTTGGCAGATAAGAGCAGGTAGCTCTGGAAATGGCAATGCGCTTATCTGGCCATGGCCAACACACACACAAAATTGGATAGAAAATACTTAGGGCGACTGAGAAGGAGAGTCCGGGGTTGGATTGACAATAAGTTATATTCCCCACGCAAGAGGACATTTTATGAATTACAACGAGGATGTAGATGTAAATTTTTCAGCTAATCTGTGAACAAAATGTGTTAAGAGGAAAAGGAAGGAGATTAATTTTATTATAATTTTTGTATTGCGACTTCATTTGAAATGTTATTCAAAGAAATAAAAAATTATAGGTACTATTGAAATGATATTGTTAAATTTTATTCCCTATGCAGGAAGACATATTATGAAGTACACTATAAATTCTTTATAAATGTTTTTCCTAGATTTAACAATTTATAACATAACGTAGTTAAAGTATTTAATTTAAAGAGTACTGATATTGCAATGAATTTCAGAAAGTTTTGGCTCTTTAATTTATTAAAAAAATAACTTTATGATTTTTAATTAAAAGCAATAACCATTAATAAATACAGTCAATTGCAGCAATTAAACGTTGACCTGTGCAAGTACAGTAACGTATGCTCTCATCAATATTCCAAAAATATCTTCAAATTGGTTAATTGCTGAAAAGTTTACTTCAAAAATTGTAGGCTATTACTAATAGCAATGAATCTTTACAAACCCAAACTCAGACACACCTTAAATCAATAAAATTGAATGCCTGCAATACCATACAAATTCTCCAAAGATTTCTTTATGCTAATCATGTTGGTCAAGGTTGAATTTTCCCATTTGCAGAGATGTTCTGGCTTTTGTATTATAACCCTGCTCGTAATTAGACAACTGCAAACAGACCAAGAGAACGAAAAAGAGATGCTGGGAAAATGAAATTTACATTTCACTCTAATCCTTTGGCCCGCCTGTCATTTGCACTCACAGTCGCAGTCACAATCACAGAAAATGGCCAAATGGACGAAGGGTACAACTGCCCTGCACTCGTTTGTGCGTTGTACATTTTCATTTTCAACACAAAGTTTTGTTTTATTACCCCGAGGACACGAACAAGACTTTGTAACTTACAAGCCAAATAACAAGTTGGCACATGGAGATGGCGATGGAGATGGAGGTGGAGGTGGAACAGTGGAGCCGAGGGGCCAAGGTTTGTTGCAGTTGTTAAAGTTGGATTTGATAATAAAATTACTTTTGCTCTGCTGTTGCTTTGCTCCTGTTCTGTGCTGTTCTGTTCTGTTGTTGTGCTCTGGGTAAGTCCATAAGTCCAAGTTGGCCCAGTTTCCATCGTGACTTTGTAATGAGTCTCCGCTGCGTGACTGGAACCAGTTAGGCCACAGCCTGGCCAGAAAATCAATCAAACTTGAGGCCGGGCCCGCTCTCTAAATCTCTAAATCAAACATGAAACATCAAGATATGCAATTAGTGGCATTATGTTTGAATCTCTAATGCATTGGCAGCTCCCACGCCTCACTTAATCTTGGCTATTATGCAGAGTGCGTGGGCATGGGCGTGTGTGTTTGCCATTCGTCTAATGAACTGGCTACTTAACATGGGACTCGGTCCTCCGTCTCGAAATCCACTTGAGGTGCTCAAGGAGATGGACCTGATCTGTTAATGGATTCCCCGCCTGCAGATGGTCTACTGATAACCGGTGAGACAGTGTATTGCACTTTGCGGGTGTCTACATAGAAAAAAACAAGAAAACGCATAGTCCACTATAAGATTCGATACTATTGCCCTCTTTAAAACAGCTAGCAGCCCTCTTCAATAATGTGTACCTATTTCATGCGCAATCAGTTTTAAAAAAATGTAGCCTACTTTTGACGCAATACAAATTTCAACGCATTTGTATACACAATTTCTTGAAAATGGTCTGATTTGTAAAATGTTTAGATATTTGGGTAGATATTTTCAATGCAAACGATTTTTTTTTTTTTTTTTTTTTGTGGGGGAAAAAGGGGGGGGTGGGGTTTTTAAAAAAACTTGATTTGCGCCTTGCTTATTGAAATTGTGGCTCTAGCCTTATAGTCGCGTTTGGGACGGACGGACGGACGGACAGACAGACATTTGAGTTTACAGTATTTGCTTACTCTTCGAGTATCGCAAATAAATATGAATATGAAAATGTAAATGATATGACTTTGTATGTATTGAAATTTTCAAATAATTGTTATTTTTTTTGGGGAAAAAAGGGGAGTAAAAGCAAAGTTGTTGACTTAAATCACTGTTTTTATTGGTGACTGATTAGCTCCAATAAAATATACTTTGAACGAGACACTAAGAAAAAACATATATTTATTTAAAACAAACCTTATGTAGTCTTATTTATTCAGTGTGACACAACGAATATTTAATTTAAATAAGAGTTTTCTACGGGTTATGCTTTAGTTGGTAAAAGTACAGTTTGCTGCGGTCACATAATAAAATTTTGTCCTTGCCATTCCGAAAGTCTCTACCATTTAACCATTTTGAGAGCCCTTAAAATTGTAGTTCACCCATTTTGTTTCGGAAATTTCATCATTTGCACCTAGTTGCCACAACGTTAATATTCAAGAACTCATTTCCCCTTGCAAATTCTTGGCCAAACTTGTGCTATTTGCCAAAGGCAGGATGCAATTACCGTTTGCGAAGGACATGGTAGATGCTTGTTCAATCAATAAGCGACTCTCCACAGGGCAGCAAATGCGTTTAATGTGTCGAGCATCCTTTTTTGGGAGTTTTTTTGGGGGCAGAGTACACGGTACTTATCGATTGGTGAATTGTTGCATGGGAGCTGGTGATTGAAGTGCTTGTTGCAGGAACGGCTGCACAATGGAGGAGCAGTCAGTCACCGGCTATTAGGCTGCCCTTCAGCCGACCGGTGAGCATGTCCTGCATGTCCTGCACATTCCTCGCCCCAAGAAGAACAATCGGTGCGGGTCCTTTGCTTAGGCGAGGCGCATTGTTTGCCCAGCCAGAGGGTGACAACTCACTTAAAATCGCTCGGTGCTCGGTGCTGGGTGCTGGGTGCACAACGTCAGGCGGAGTCCTTCCAATCTGGACACCATCTCTCGGCTTTTTGTGGCGCCGGACATGCAGATGTCGCCTGCTTAATGCCCGTTGTGCTTTGTAAACCTGCAGCAACAGTGACGCAGCGGGTCCCGAAAAGAAGCAATGTTGCGGAAAGGGAATGGGGGGGGGAGGAGCAAGTGCACTTAAAGCATTGTCGACTCATCCGCTTTAAAGGGATCCGATCCCCTGGATCCTGGATGCCCTGCCCCCCTGAGTCCATTGTCTATGCATGCAATTTTCACTTTACCCGAATGCGTGTGCTGTGTGCTCGCTGTGAAATATGCACACGCTTAAATTGTTAATCATACGCAGCGTGGACCGTCGCAACTTCATGTCGCGCTCAACCAATTCCCTAAAGAGCTGCGCACTAAAAGAAATTATGAAAACGAGGGAAACCATAATTCTTTTTTCATTTTGTATCAAAAAAAAGGGAAAAATAATTTCTGAATTTATTTCCTTTGAAGCTACTCGCACACTCAAAAAAAAAATTGGTAAATATGTGCATGATTTGTGTTTGACCTCTTAACATTTTGAATATAAATATTTGTTAGTAATACTTTATGCATAAATTAAAAAGCCCTTAACTAAATAAAATTTTTCAAATAAAATATGAAATAAAATTGTTTTGTTAACATACGTTTTTTTATATTTTTTAAAAGCTAAAATATTTTTAAAGAGCTTTTATTATACTGTTTATAAGATCATTTTATTAATGGGTTAATTTTTATAAAGTTTAAATTTTTGGTAAATTTTAAAAGCAAAAATTTATTTTTTTTGTTACCTTTTAATTTTGTTAACACAGCACTATGAAATAACTTCAAATGCATTAACAAGAAAATAAGCTTACATAATAAGTTTTGTTTAAATCTCAAATACTTTAATTTGCTAACAAATTTAACTTTTTTTTTGGTTTTAAGATGTCATGAACTTCCCTTGAAATCATGCTACAAATTTATTTAAAACTTGAATGCAAGAACATGTTGAATCATAAAGTTTTACCTAACTTTGAGCCATATAATGGCTTTAATCTCGGCCCAATTATTAGCATTTTGTTAGCTGCGATTTGGGCCGCTTTGATGTTTCACCAAGTTATCGGGGGAGATTTGCAGCCGGCGGCTAATGAGCTGCTTTTAGACAACTTGGACTTGGACGCTTCCCTGTGGCGGTGCGCTGTCAAAGTCCTGGCTAATGTCATTATCAAGCCTGATTACAGTAATTACTGACTAAAGTGGCCCGACAAAGTTCATTGCACCGCAAATTGAGCGCTATGTTAGCTCATAGTAGTCTAGACGAACAATGACCTGACATCGCAAGTCAAATTAATTGCCAAACAGAGACGTTAATATAGTACATAAAAGGACAAAGGAGGTTTTCTTGTACTTTTTTGATGGGCGTTGAACTCAACATTTTATTTTATTATAAGAAGAAAAGGCCGTATTGAAGCAGAAAGTCATTAATTTACCTATTTAAGCAGGTAAGCTACTTATAAGCCAACTCAAAATTAATTTAAATTAAACTTGGAATGGTAGTCAACGAATATTCGCTTGAGGGTAAATCCGCCTTCATTAATAATGCTAAACAGTTTGACATGTTTTGACATTTTCGCTACTTTCAAGGCCTCGGGTGGACATGACTGAACATCTCCCAAGATGGGATATTATCATGCAATTATACAACACAACTTTGGTTGACTAATTACGTCTAATTTACTACATAATACGACCAGTCCTAATAGGTTTGCTTTGAATGCAACCCATTTCGATTTGCCACACTCTATTATGCATGAATACCGCAAAACAATATTCCGATAAAAGGACTTTGTGCAGCTTTGCTTAAAGTTAACAATTGGAATCAGAATTTATACTTGATTACATTTTAATAAGACTTCTAAGCGGCTTAGGGAATAAATGTGTTAGTCTGAAAAGCTGGGTAAATTGTATATTAGTTTATTTGGTCAATGGAAACAAAAGCTGTGTTTACACAAAATATTAGCCCTAAGGCTTATGAATTATGTTGTTATTATTTGAATTATAATTCACAAATTATTGATTATCCCCTTAAGGGATTTTACGTAAAAAAAAAATAAAATGATTTTTTTATATGTGCTTCAGTGCATTGGAAAAAACTGCGAACCAGAGTGATTTTTTTTGCTTAAAAATCCTGTCATATAATTGCACTTTTATTGCTGTTTTTGTTTATTCTATAATCACAATTATTATGCTTAATAATTAACCCATTTTCAACTTTTTTTTTGCTGATGTAAAGCTGACTAAAAGCCCTATTCTGCGCCCAAAGGTTATGCAATACAAAAAATTGTGAAATTCTTTTTTGTTCGTTAAGCGCTTTTCTTAACTTTGTGTGTTAACTTTTTGCGAGGTCGGGTTTTTGTGGCAAATTTACACGCGCAGGTGTGAAATGTAAATGCGGCAGAGTTACGTTGAGTTGCGTTGAGTTGCGTTGAGTTGAGTCGACTGCCAGACACACACGCATCATGCAACACATTTGGCTCTGGCTTTGGCGCTGCGCGAACTTTAATTACTTTGGCCAAAGTTAAAGGCGTGCCCAAGTTCCCGTATAACTTTTTAATTAGTTGCCTGCCATCGCATTTGCCTTCAAAGCAATCAACGCGTCAGCAATCGGCACCAGCACGTCCTGGAACAACCCCCTGACCCCTGATCCCTTATTCCTAAATGGGGTTAAAGGGCGGCGTAGAACAGCTAAACGGTTGTCCTCCGCAGAACTGCCAGTTTACATGATGTTAACATGCAAACTAAAGTGCAGTGGTAAATAATAATGAAGCCATTTGATGGCTGACAGTGGTGACAGCTAAAATAGAATTTTTGGTAACTTAAATTAATATTTCTGTATGGAAAAATCTCGGTTCCTTAAGATATTTCCTGAATTTCTTTACACCGAGGACAGCCAACTTAATTTGTTTAAAATTAAGTAAAAGCTCATAATTTCAATAGTAAAAATTTAGTTTTACAAAATCCTTTTAAAATACTTTAGTTTTATTGCTGTACTTAAAAAAACAGAACTGGAAAAAAGTTAAAAAAAAGTAGATTTAATGTTTTCCATATTTTGTATTATAACATTATTGGTAAGCTTATAGGTAAAAAAACATTATTGTCAGCGTTGTTTATTAATATTCATTAGATTTTGTATTTATTTAATAATATTATTTATCATAATTTTTTTTATGGTGGAGCAAATGAAATGGCGCCATCCATCTTCACCATCTGGTAGCCATCTTTTTCACATATAAATATGAAAAATGTGATGTATCTGCAACATTGAGATGCCAACGGCTGCATCATTTTCATCAAAACAAAAGAAACAACCTGACTGTCAGCACTGCCTTCGATCCCTGGGTGTCAATAAAACGTGCAACAGTCTCTTGTGAGCAAGAGATGCATCTGAATGATAATATTATGTACGCCGTTGGCTGCAATATGTCTGATTTATTTATGCAGTGCTGACACTGACACTTGCACCACCCCATCCCAACCCCACTCCACCCACATTTTGCCCCCCTTTCACCGGTCTGTCTGCTTAATCAAGTTTGCGATATGCATAAGCCCCCCACTTGTCGCCCACTTCCTTGGTCTTAATAAGCTGCGGTTATGATGGCCGAAGGGGCTTGATGCGTAAACACACTCTGCCACCGAAAGCCGGCTAATTTGTAGCTGCTGTCTATGTGGTGCATTATTGGATTACGGGCCAAAGGGGCGTGGTATTGAGTAGGGATCGGAGAGGCGGAGGCGGAGGAGGAGTGCGTCTGAAGTGAATATAAATAAGCCTTAACTCGCTCCCATCCGGCGCACGAGGCACGCAATTGCGAATGTTTTATGCAATTCGGCGTAAAACAAATCACATACGCAGCACATGAAAAACTCAATGGAAAAGCGATTGGAGGTTCCGGGAAAATTACAATGGAGGTAAATACTCTTTGGGAATGGGTTTAAAGAACTTGGGGTTTGTAGATTACATGGGTGTCTTAAGAACTTTTAGAATTTATCTGACGAAGTTATTACTAAAGAAGTAAAAAAAATTAATTATTGTTAAACTAAAGCTCTACAAGCAATATCATATTTTTAAAAATTATTCAACCATTTAAATACAAATTTTAATATCAATTGTATCTTTAATTTTAAGACTAATTTTATTTCTCCTAAAATAGTTTAGTCAACAGACATTTAAGACAAATATCTATAAACTGAAGAAGATGCTTTTGATGAGGTGCTTTAAAATACAATTAAATTTCAAGAGTTAGCTTCCTTTATTTATCTATTATTTCGTGTGCAAACATTAATATAACAAAAGAGTATCACAATGATTGCGAAAGTAACATAGTTTACTGAGTGCGAATCCTGTGCGAGTGCGTACGTGTGTGAGGGCGAGTCAATCAATCAGCCATTCAAGCCATTTAGTCAGTCAATCAATCAGGGCGCTGGCATTGGACGTGCTCGTCATTCTAATCGAGAACCATTTTTTAATTCGCCCCCTCAAAATGTTGCAGAGAGTTGCAAAGCGACCAACGTGGCGTATAATCAATATTAAAGTGCAAGTTCACTGAAACTGCATCTATACATGCAACAAATAAGTGCATGTTGAAAGCCAAGAAATCATTTTGGCTTATGTTAAGTATGATTGCATCTAAACACCTAACTTCTGAGACAATTATGGGAATTTGCCTAACTTGAGTTTTAATTAAAGTTTTGTTTGCAGGCTGCTAGTTTCACCTGGAAAATTTAGCTGAGCTTACCTGAGTATCCATATCGGACACATTTACCTGGCAACTGTGAGGTTTATAATATCTCTATGTGCAAATTATAAACCAATTTGCTAGGCCCCAAAGGGTAGCAAAGTCAAATCCTTTCCTGAAAACAGTCTTCAGGCTCTGGCTTCGAGAATCTTCTCCCCCTTACATATTAAATTGTCCCACAAAACGAGATATGCGAAATGCACATTGTACAAGACCCTGAATTATTCCATTGCAAAAGAAAAAAAATAATGAAAGAGTAATATAATATTATCCATACATTTAAAAGGAAATACTCTTGAGGACTTGCGTTTTGTCAAAAATAACTCAAAACTTTGTGGTTATTTTGTTTGTAATACCAATACTTGTTAAAGGTTTTTTCTTTTTTAAACATATTTTAAAATTCCGAAAAACGAGATGGTTGTAGTAAAAAAACTTAAAAGAAGGTATTACCTACACTTTATTTTATAAGAAAGTAAACCATTTACAAAATGAGGAAGTTTACTAATTCACCCTCCTCCAACTTTTAAAAAACCAATTTATAGGTACTAAAAATTAAAAAAAAACTCAATATATTTTAAAAATATTTTATTTTATCTTTAAATAAATAGTTATGTAAGAGCTTAATTAATTGATGTAGTAAGAAGTTGTTTCTGATTTTTGGAAGTCCTTCTAAACAGTGTAGGAGCTAAAATGGCTTCAATTTCAACAAAAACTTGAACATTTCAAGATTTTTTTGGTTCTTTTTTTATTTTGAGGGTGAAAGGTTAAAGAGTTTACAAAGAAAGGGTATCGTTGGTGCGAAATAAGTCGGATGTCAGCAGCAGATCTGAGATGGTGAAAGGCCACAGAGCTCCGGGGAGAACCGGGGGAAGGGGGAGCAATTGAAATGGCATTAACATTTAGCAAACGGGAATGGCATAAGATAGCAAAATGCCAGAGACGCAGCTGCACTTGGCCAAAATCAAACAATTTCGTAGAACGTCTGCGAAAATTGCACGTCTGCAGCAAGTCGCATTGAACTGCAGTCAGAAGGGACTGCAATGGAATGGATTGGAAGTTGGTTTAAATTCGAGTTTTAGTTGCCACTATAGAGAGAGAGAGAGTTGGGTGCACGTTTCGATTCGTTCTGTTGGATTTCATTTGATTTGCCGCCTCAATTGCGCACTTTTGTGCGGTCCAAGTCAAATAGTCAATGGCAGTGGCAATGTGGCAATGGGAATGCCTCAAACAATTCCTCTTTGCTCGGGACAATCACTCGAATATTGAGTTTTAATTTCCGGCCACTTTTTGCTGCTGCATGTCGTCATCTGCTGCCGCAGGATATTAAAAATGAATCCCTGCATTTCATTTGCATTGCGTGGCAGTGGGATTCTGGGATAGTAACTACCTACTAATGAACTCCAAGGAAAATTCTAAGGCCGTCCGGAATTTACTCAAGTTTATGTGCAGTAAACAACCAGCGCATTGCATTGCATCACCACAGTCTGCAGGTAATGCCAAACTTCCGGCATGTTCCGCATGCCACTTCATTAAGAGCTAGGTGGGCTATGCACATACATATTTCGACCAGACCCGGACCGCGGAGAACCGGAACGGGGTTTGCAAACACCATCAAGCCTGTGGCCAGGGCAACTGGCCGAAAACCTTTATTAAAGTCGAGCAGCTTAAAAATATGCATGAAGGGCGGCAACCACACAGCACAGCACAACAATGGGTAGCAGCTTTGGGCCAGCACTGCGTATACGTAACATATTGCTCGCCGGCCATTTAAATGTATTTATGCAAACAGCAGCCACAACTGCGGGGCGTCGTCTGCCGAGCATAGAGGAGCAGACAACGCACTCAGCAAATTGTCAAAAGCTGCTTACTGTTTCCATACTATATGTATGTACATAGAAAGGAGCAGTTGGATTAGCAGGGATGAATTTAGGATGAAGGGAAATTTAAGAGATATTTAGGTAGTAGTTGGGGTACTAAGTGAGTAAATTAACTCCTAAGCGTTGACTTTTTATCAAGATTAAATATTAAGTTGCAAGATATCTATAATAAGATGCTATCGAATATGCAAACATTTTTCTTTCGACAGTAACACTTTGTCTTACTGTTTACTTTATTTATTAGCAACAAAAATTAATTTAAATTGACCCGCTCAAAATGTACTTTTTCCAATGCTTGATTCATACTTTAAAATAAGGGAAAAATGTGATGCACAAATAAAAATAAATAAAATATTGTAAATCTATCTTAAACAATATGGTGCTCCAAAATAATGCATCAAAATTCTTAAGTTTTCATATTTCTTCATTATTTTATTTGAAAAGGTAGTACAAAAAATGTTTCCTGCTATTTCTTCTTTAAAATTTCTATAAAAAATTGTTGTGTGTGAAATAGGAAATACAAAAATCGTATGGATTATAGTTTTATGAATACCAAATTAGCTTACAAAGTAGCAGGTGCTCCAATTTTCTATGAAAACCCTGCTTAGAAGATGCGATAAGCTTAGTATCCAATACAGATATATCTGCGATGGAGGGACGATGAAGCGGAGTGGCATGGCCAATAAGGCGACGATGCTTAGTGAGCTCGAAAGAGTGCAACAGCTTGGAAATAGTTGCCCGTGGTACACGCGGCGTATGCGCAACGCTTTGTCAACTTGTTGTTGAGTTGTCGACGTCGTTCTGTGGCTAATGGCCTGTCCTTTTCCCCACTCCTGCTCCCATTTCTGTTTCTCGGTGTCACTCCACTTCCGAGCCATCGCCTGCAACAAATGCTGCAAATGAGCTGACAGAGGTTATGATAGTGCACATACTGCCATAACTTGGGTCAAACTATCTCGTGATGGGCACTTCCACTGGTGACTGGGTGCGGTTCTTCTGTGCCCCCATTAACCATCAGCAGTCCGGGGTTCAATTAAAGTGCCAGCCATTAGTGCTAGGACAGACATTTACATGATGGCTTCGCGCCCGCTTAATGGCTTATGCGTCGCCTTAGCACTCACTTCATTTTCATATTCATTTTCATTTCCGTTTCCATTTGGCCCTGTGCATTCTCATTTAATTACGCAAAAACGCAGCGCACACCTAAAACTTGTGCATTATTAGAGACCATCCACCCACCCATCCGCACATTGTGTGCCCCATACAAAGTTGGAAGAGTTACCCATTCATTTGCGTACAACAACGGACCGAGAAAATATGCAGAGGAGTGTTTGGTAAAGTTACAAAAGTCATACATTTCCCTGGTCCAGGCACAGTGGTTGATAAATATAGTATATGGATGCTTACCAGAATAATTAAGCCTACTTCTTAAACAACATTTAGACATAAAAACTCATAAATATACTAAACAAAAACCAAATACATGAAACTATTATATTTGTAGAGTAACTTTTTTTTGGGTTTAGGAGTACCTTTTTTTATATATATATATGTAGCAATAAAAAATGTTAAATTACTGTTTTAAAATGTCCTAAGGGTTTCTTATTGTTATGGTAATAGCTAGTTTAAATGGTGTTAAATTTATCATCATACAAAATTAGAAACGTCAACCCTTAAATTAAATTATTATAATTTTAACGAGTCGATAATACATCAAATGATTAGGTAATTAACATTTTCCATAGAAAAACCGATGTTTTTAAAATCTTTTTTTTAATTTAATTTAAGTTAAAAAGGTTGGAAAGTTCAGGACAAGAATTTAGTCTCACACTCCACTGTTCAGGGGCGAGGCACAAAGACTCCTTGCGTTATTGTTTTGTTTATGTTTTTTAAGCACCAGATATATTGGTAAAGTTTTCGCAATGTCTCGAGTGCCAGTCAGTTCAGTTCCACACCCGTGCAAATGAAGCAACTTTGTGAACACTACTCCATTGTGACCACTCAGCTCGCCTCCTCCTGCTCTTCCTGGGGACTCCACTTTGTCGCCGGAACCCGACACCAGTGTGTCGTCCACTAATTGCCTAAAATATTTAAACTCGTAATGCCTCAACGTGCTGCATGTCGTGTGTGCTGGCTATTTTAAATTTGATTGTACAGGTAAATATTTGCAGAGCGGACTGCCCGTGGGGAGAAAAAGAGGGGTGAGAGTTGGTTGCGTTGGTTGGTTGCGGTTTTCACGGTATGTTTGTGCGCACTGCTTTCGTTTTTATTGCATTTTCCCCGCTTTTCCCCATTGCGATTGCCATTTCCATTGGTATTGCGCTTGCATGGTCGGCACAAAGTGGCTTAGCGTTTGGTCCTAGAGCATTTTTGCCATTTGCCAACAAATGCGTTTTAGGCTCTATCTCAGAGTTGCAGCAGCGCCAACAAAAAACCAGCCAAAAACGCAGCCCCAACAAAAAATCAATAAAATCAACAACAAAATGTTTTTTGCACTTTTGCATAACAGCGAAATAAAATATGCAAAAGCCAACGAGGCGGCGTAAATGCGGTAGATTTATTTTTACACAGGGCAACAAGCCGCAGCATAAAGCACAGGCTCAGGTGAGGCTACGCTCTTCTGACTAAAAATATATATTCAACAAAAGGACTTTCCTAAATGTATTTTTGCCAGCGAAACCGGTAACCCACATACGGAAATTGATTTTTATGGTGGAACAGGACACAGCTTTGTAGGTCCTTAAATTAAAGAATTTTAAAAATAATGCTAATAAAAGTTATAGTAATTTTGGTTAATAATTGTAAGTAGCTAAATAAATGTATTAAAGCGAAAAGAAAAACGTAAGGCTACTTAAATTTATAAACCCAGTGATTTTTGGGGATTTTAAAATATTTTACTGCCAAGGTCTCTTATTTTACATTTTTTTCTTCTAGTTTTTCATTGTGTATCGAATAGTTAAAGGAATAAAAAAAAAAACAGGTAATGCGAACGCCTGTGGAAATAAAATATAAATGCATCCTCCACAAAAGTTGCTTTGGGTTTTATCAAAACTACAAAGCAGCAAACAAGTTTTTGCAAAGGATTAAACATAAACCTATGTATATACCCTAAAAAAGTCACGACTTAAAATACAATACATTTTATTTGAAAAGTTTGCTTCCAAAATAATATAAAAACTTTTCAAAATAATATTTTTTTTTATTAAAGCCCTTTTAATAAATTTTACACTGTTACTAGCTAGGGTATTTTGTTAGGTATAATAATATTTCCTAATTTCCTGGTCTGAACTTGCCGAGTTTTACCCGCAGTCACAGATAGATATGCATGTTTAAATTTGTTTATTTTATTTTTACCATGTTTTCCGACTAAACTCGATTTTTACGCTCGAATGGGGAGCACAGTTAAATGGGCCAAGCGGCTTTTACCGCGTTTGATGTACGACCAAATCGAATCCAACATTGATAAAAATTTATGCGAGTTTTATCAAGTGTTTACGTGGCATGAAAAAAAAACAGCATAGAGCGCAGGTTGCATGCAAATCGCAAAAGCCGGCGAGCTGAGCTCTGCGTCATGTAGCACGTTATGTATACGCAGCGGCTGTCAAATGAATTTAAATTTAAATTTAAGAGGGGCATGTCAGTTGCCTGTCGGGTTTGCTCAAGTGATGCTTATTGTGTTTTAAACAAAACACCCTCTCAAAAGCGGCTTATCAAATGTGTAAAGTGCGTACGAGTATTTAAAAAAGCTCTGGGCCCCTTTAGCAAAAATATCTAAAGGCAACTTGGGCAACTGACAGACGCACAGTGGGCGGTGTGAGGTGCAAAGTGGATATGGAAGCTGCACGTGTGTACAACTTTGGCCTAACTTTTTCCGGAGCCTTCTCTCAAGGCGTCAATTAAATGCGTATTAGGCTTTAACCAAGGCCAAAAGCTGCTGCTGCTGCTGCTGGCACACACCTTTATAAAATTTTCGGCGATTAGCGCGTCATAAGTAATTTCAAAAACAAATCATAAATTACGAAACAATTTTAATGAATTTCTGTAGAACAAACAGATGATCATCACGCTTTTGTCAGGGTAATTAAAGCCAACAAATGTGTGGAACCCGCTTCGATTTTGGTAAAATGTTCGCAACGGTTCGTCCTGTTTGTTGTTTCACATGCTCGACTCCATTAACAATATGTTTTTCTTCACACAGAGAGAGGCACATGTCGCTTCAGTTCTGTGTGATGATGATGTTGCTGCTGCAGTGTCTCTGTTGCCACAGTTGCTGATGCTGGTGCTGCCGCCGTGTTTTTGTGGTTGCCACATGCAACACCATCATCAGAAAGCCTTCCAGCCACTGGCGACATGTGCCTAGCCAACCAGCAGCAGCCTCAAAAATGTGAATTCGTTTGGAAAATTAAAAAAAATTAAATGTGTTTATATTTACAGCAGCTTTTTGCGGTAAGAGGCCAACCCAGCGCTCTCAGGCACATAAAATATGCAAAAATAATAATATTCTGTCTTTTTACTCCTTTTTCGGGTTGAATTCTTTGGAAGTCAAAGTAATACCAGGGCTTTAAAGGACTTGGGTGAATTTTTAATTAGGCTATATATTTTTAATGGAAAATTAGTATGAGTTAGTCATTTAATATTTTTAAATAACATGGAATTTAAGGAGAACTTGTTTTAGAACCCATCGAAAAAACTGTGAATTAAATTTAAATTATTAGTAACATGGAATATAAGTTGAAGGTTTCTGGTTTGCATTTATTTATTTTCAAAAAATTATGCTAAACATTTGCTTTGGGGAACAAAAGCCCAATTTAATCTGCTTTTTATCCTGTGTATCACTTGTTTATTGGCAGACTTACATAATTAATAACCGATATTGCTAACCAAAATTCAACGTTTTTAATAAACAACCTTTTCAAACCTTTGTTTATCCCTTTAAAATCCTTGGCCATGTATTAAACAGTCAGAGGACATCGAATGGCTGCCATTTTCTGGCTCAACAGCCAATGGCTAGTGGGCTAATTTAATGGTGCTCGTATGTTGAGATTTTCGGACCAGGCCAATGGCCAAAGTGGCCGCCGGCCATGTTTACTGATGCTCTCGGCTGGCCCAATTTAGAGCCTGGATTCTGGTAACATTTCTGCCCTGGGCAGAGGCAGAGGCTGGGCACGACATCGGAGGCTTAAGGAGATAAGGCAAAGACCACATCCAGGCTGGATTTATGCAGCAGGCTCTGTGCTCCGTTGCCAAGTGTGTTGTTTTCACACTTTAAGGCCGCTCTGGAGATGCAGCTTCAAAATATTTTGTTGCTGGTTGGCCGGAGAGAGCCTTTCCATTTAAATACGGACGCATATTTTATTGCAAAATGCATTCCGGGTCGACACACTTGGCTGGGTCAAGTCGGGGCACACGAGGATGAGGATGCTCTTTGACTGCAATTACGCTCAAGTGCGTTTAGTCATTTTATTGCAATTGCAATTGCTATTTTCATTTTGGTTCTATATAAATATTTTCAACTGTCAAAAGCGGCTTAGTTAAGTGCGACCGAGTTTTGCTTAATGCGCTTTCAATATCGAAGTGTGTGCATGTGCCAGAGTGCTTCGGTTGCCAAGTTCTTGATAAGACGGAACCCAGTCTTCGGTTTCCTTTCGCAGGAAGTGCGCCAGGGTGGCCATAAATTTTTCGGCTTTTTCTGCATAAATAGTACTTTTGTGCAGCTTTATGGCATGCGGAGGGCTCAGGATGTGGCATTGCAGTGGCAAATGCGCTTCAGGAAATTGCGTAACTCGAGAGCCAAGAGAGTTTTGTTCAAAAACTTGACAGGGTATCGGGTTTCGTCCTCAAGGGATACTATTCGTTTCGGTTGCATAATAATGAATAGAAAATTAATACAGCTTTGTGAAACAAAACAAATTATTCCTCAAGGGAAAACTTCTTAGCCACATTTCTTTGTTTCACTTTTGGCAATTGTTCATTGACTAATCGTTTCTAATTTCAAACTTGGCAGCAGCTTACATAAGCCAGATGACAGCCATCATAAAGTTTTTGGAGCAAAACAGGACACTGTGTAACCTAAACTATAATTGCATTTTTTCCAGGACACACAGTGTATGTGTGTGCTGTTTTAATTAGAGCTATTTTTCGACATTTCATTAAACAAGAAACAGAAAAATTGTCAACCCCGTTTTGCTGTTAGTGTAGGCAATGTGCCAAGCGCATTGCAAGTTTGTTCCCCAGTCACAGCAGACACTGAAAAGTTAACTTTTGAGAACTTTTAACGAAGAAGAGCTGAGCAGTTGAAGGAAAAGGACAGATGAGAGGAAGGACACTACTGCGAAAGAGTTTACTCAAACTGCAAAAGGATCCTTAAGTTGGCTCCATACAAGGACACCCACGAGTCGAAGTTTGTTGTGAAAAATGTTTAGCTTCTGTGTGATCAACTTAATTAAATTCATTAAATGAGCGCTCGCATCACGTATACGCCATGTAGCCCATGCAATTAGTTTCTAGAGGATGACGAAAGTTGTGTGTGTATTAACTACTTATACGAACCGATGTATTAACGCACTATTAGCCAGGCATAAAACAGATAGCTGCCAATTTAAATATCCTGTGGTTTTGACTGACAACCGCAACAGAAAACAGAAAACACAAGCGGAAGCATCAACAATAACAACAACCTGCGTTGGCAAAGTCTAATTAAAATACATAGTAGTTGGAAAGTTTTCTCCCCCGGAGGGTTTCTCCTTTCGTTTTTTTGTGTGACTTTTGGGGTGTAAAATCAATAGACGGCGTTTAATCAAATTCTACTTGAAAGAAAACGAGCTGAAGAGGCTGCTAAAAGCCAGAAAGGAAAAACCCTGGCGCAATCAAGGCTTTTAGCTCCTTGGGAAACACGCCCCATCGCCTAGATCAGAGTAGCAATTTCGTTAATAAAAGCACCAAAGCAGCAGATTGAAACTTTTAAAGGAAAAGGAAATCTGGTAATAAGCCCAAAGTTTCTTGTCATTTTGGTATTTTGATTTTTTCTTGTCAATACTATTAAAGAGCTAGAGAAATACAACTTGATATAGCTTCTTAAATTTTGTAAATATCACACATGTTAGCTTTTGAAGAAATTACTTTCACCAAAGCACTTAATTTCATTGCTGTGCATTTAATCAATTGTATTGAACTTTCTAGCACATATCTCGATCTCACAAACATTCCAATTTACGAGTATTTGGGGGGATGGAAACGTTTTACAAACGTTGCTAAATTTTCCGGCAATTTCCTTATTGAAGTTGCATAGTTTTTGGTTTGACAAATTGCCAGACGATTGGTTTAATAGCTGGCTGAGCAGGCGACAAAGACGACAACGAATGTGGTTGTGGATTTGGCTTTGGCTTTGGATTTGGCTTTGGATTTGTCTTTGGGACGTGTCTGTAATTGGGGTCACGAAGTGCATATCAACGGAGGACATTGTCAGGACGTCGCCATTTTGTCAGCAGCAACGTGGCGCGCATAAACTTCTGGACAAGTTATGCGCCTCCAGAGAATGTGCAACAATGACCTAGCAATATCCCTTCCCTGAGATCTACAGGCAGAGAAAAATGGCTTAGTTATACTAGTGTCCTGGCGATCTAGATGTTTTTATATTTTTTATACTAAAAAAATAATTTTTACGTGCTTTTCTGTTCGCTATTGCATATTTAGCCCATTTTGGATGAAAGTGAACTCGATTTCGGTAATTTATTGTTAATATATCTTTGCACACACGACTTTTATGCAAATAAATTTGGCTGTATAACCGGGTAAATATTTTCTTATTTATAAATAAGTTAGTTATGCAAATATGTATGTATTTATAACAGCCTTTTTTGAATATAAAACATTTAAATTAAATAGCAAATAAGCGTTTGAAAATTCAGTTTGTTATAGGCAAATTGATTTTATTAGCTTAAAGTGTTATTCTTGTTGTTTTTTGTTTTAAATTAGCCTGCTTAAATATTTGGTAACACATTAAAACACATTTTAGTTAGCCCAATGGAATGCTTAGAGGAGAGGTCAGAAAGTAAATGTGATAAAACCCAGAACTGAGGACAATTTAAGCTATTTTTTGTTCGCTGTGCAGCCAAAGTCCACACCCAAAACCAAATCCTGAGCCGTTGTAATAAACTTTGTTTATAACGCGTCGCCGGCTGGATTGTGCAAACATGCAAACGTCGAGGGAAATGCATAGCTGAGATCGCCGGTCCAATGGAAAGGAAAGGAAGGACTGCGCTGCTCTGCTCGGTTGCCAAGGAAGCGGAAGTCGAATGCAGTGCACACTATCGGGACAGCTCACTGCCAATTCCCAGCTACCAACTCCCAACCCCTCATGAATTTTCCCTTCGAGTTGTGAGGGCGTCGAAATGCGCATTTTGTTGCGCTGGCTGCGCTTGTTTAACGCATTTTAACTTTGATTAACGACTGACGGCCGAGGGGCCAGGATCTGGTATCCTGGATACCCAGGATACCCAGGACGCAGTTGAAACGTTTGCACTTCGAGCTGTTCTCTATCCGCAATCATGCTTCGTGCTAACAAATTGCATTTGGGTGAATGTTTCAGCATTTTGATATGTTAACAGCATTTTCTACTTAAGCCATCAAGTGATTTGCACGAATAAATGGCAAGGAGGAAATATCTTTTTGTTTAATATAAACAAATGTGTTTCCCATAAAATCAATCTTAATCGATGTTTTATTTATTGACACTGTGTGTCATTTTGTGTTCTAAGGGAATTGAAAGTAGAGTGAGGTTATTTATTTATTGCTTTTCCTTTTCCTATATTTACAGGTTAATCATGTCCTACTAATTCGTAAGGAAGTGTACTCCTTTTTTAATATTTTTTATCACCTTAAATATCACCTGAAATACCTAGAAAACCCACTTTTTTATATTTTCTTGCCTTTTTCTTCTAACAATCAGGGAAATTCTTTTATTCAACTCGTTGACCAACCCAGACATTTCCATAGCCATTGAGAGGCGGTGCTTTGCATTGGTTTGCCGCCCCGACTGTTTTCCGAGCAATTAATTTCATTATTTTTCATCTGGTTGCATAATTTTCATGAATGGCAAATCGAGTCGAGTTGCTCGACGAGCTATCAGCGGGAATTCCCCGCTTTTTGAGCAGCTCAAGAATGGAAAAAGGAAAAGCAGCGCGGCGCATGCTGTGCAAATCGTTAGCGCTGATTTATTATTTATTGCTTTGGTTTTGGCCCCTGATTTATTCCGAGCTGATAAAGGGCAAAAAGCTTAAAGCCTTCGCTCTTTTGTTTCGAAAATTCCTGGGAACTTCTTTGTTTATTTTTTTTTTAAATGTTTCGCTATCAAAACATTTAATCGGGTCATGCAATTAAAAGATGTATGTCATTATTTATTGTTCTGCTACGGGAGAGAAAGGGATGTTCTCAAAAGAAAGGCACATATACTACGGTTGTCTTTAATCACATCTCAACAAAAATATCATAATATTTTTTTAAATTTTTTTATATATTTAAACTTTATATATTATACTTTAATTTGCAATCTCTAAAACAATTTAAACCCCAGGACAATTTTGTTGTCATTTGTTCACGCTTGCTCTGTGCATAAATCGCAGCGGATTTGCATGGAACATGCAACAAAAGCTGTTTAAATAACTAATAATTATCTTGTCGGCTTTCACAGAGCCTCAATGTCATTGCGCGCTCTCTCATTTGCTATTTATATGCATAAGCTGCTTAGTTGAAATTAATTAACATTAACAGCCACAAAAACAAGCGTCGCCTGGCAGCCTGTTCAAATATTTATTGTACGCCTCCTCTGGCCTTCGTCGTTTATTTTTAATGACATTGTGAGCCCAATTCAGTTATTTATACTCCCTTTTTTAACGCATTGTAATATGTTTAATTCTAACCGTAATCAGAGTATAAATGTATTTGTTTTTTCTATAAATTCTAATTTGATAGGCTTTGTGCACAAACCTGTCTGCGTTGTTAATCAAATAAGCTCTTTTTCATTTGACAATCATATGCAAATGCTTAATGGCTAAAGAGAAAAACTATTTAATTGCATTATAGTGACAGGTTAACTGCCAAGTGTCATAAACAACTAATTAAGATAAAAATTATTACCCATAAATAAACAACTAACTAAGCTGAAAAAAGTTAGTGCCTACCCATAAAAGTGTCACGTCAAGTTTAATATTTCATTTCGTTTTGAAAAATAACAAGTTATTATTTATAAATATTATAACAAGTAGGTACTTTAATCTGTTTAAAAAGCATTTTTATATAACAATAAATGATTTATTTTTAGCTGTTGTTATAAGTGCTGCACTAGATCGTTAAACTAAATTACTCTTGTTATTTAATTGTACATTCGTTTATTATTATTAAAATTTTAGCAAAATCTACTAAACAAGCTATTTCTGCCGTGTTCTGATTTAAATTTGAATTTTCTGAGACATAAAATAAAACATTTTTTATATTCAAAAAAACTTTTCTCAAAGTTCCCAAACTTGTTTTGCTAGAAATATAACTAATTCCACTTTGAAACTCTAAGGCACTCTTTTGTTTTCCCTAATGCCACTCAACTTTTAAAGTCCTCTCGAAGAGCTCCTCCTCTTCGTTCGAACATAACAATGTTCATATATTTCCGTGAGAAGCACAAAGCATACTTACGGGTTGCATTCAATGGAAAACACGGGACCCCGCAGTCCAGATGAAATGGGTAGAACTCCAAAAAGCCCGTGGCGTTGCGAATGTCCGCTTAATCAGCACTGGCTGCGCCACATAACTTAAGAAAACAGCGCAAGAAAAAGAGGGAAAGGAAGCCACCCATGGTCCTTGGCTCCACCGAACAAGGATAGTTGTATCCTTGCTGGAGACAAAGAAATAGTGTGCCCGCTGTTGCTTCTCTGCTCCTTTCCACTTTAATTTTAAAACAAATGCTGGCATGCTCCACACGAAATTCGGCACAGTCAGTCAGGCGAGATGGAGAGAGAAAAGTAAAAAAGGAAAGACCAGAAAAAAAATCCTGGAAAAATCAGGAATTTGTTTTTCTTGTCGGTAGAAAAATTTTCAGACTAGTTAATCCTGACATGAACACTAGGATTTCTTGTTTTGAAAAATAAAATCAATGCAAGATTGAAGAACATATTTTATAATTTTTTTATTTGTTAAACTTTAAAATACTGCCTTTAACTTACACCTTACATTTTTCTGATCTTTTAATTGACACAACAATATGGATTGAAATTTTTAAAAATAAATTTTAAAAAAATCCTGGATAAACTGAAAATTTTAAGACAGTAAACCATACAGCTATTGACTTATTTAACGCAAATATTTTAAAGACATTTTTTTAAAGCACTCTTTCAGTTTAAGTCTACTGAAATCTTAAGGATCACCCCATTTCTCTCTGTCTGTTGTTAAACTCATTAATGCAGTATGAATTTCGTAATGTAATATAATATAATAATCGACTTTTCTCCCCAGTGAAGTGGACAGAGAATACCAAGTGGGCAGCCAGGCGTGCCTAAATTACAGTTGCAATCAAATCTTAGAGCAACCGCAAGTGCAGGCCACATCCACAGAGCTGTCTCTCACAAAATTAACCACAACAACTTGCAGTGCTCACACAATCTTCACTTGGGGACCACCACACACTCACAAGTGAGGAATTTGTAATACGGGATGGTAGCGCTGCGGTTTGTTAGGCAACTTATTAGATTAGCAGGGTGTCCCCTTCTCTACTACTCGACACTCGATGCAACAAGGATGCAACAGGCTATCTGCCTCTGACCACCAAGCTGTCCGACCACAAACAGCTGTCATTCAAGCTCACATGGCCCATCCTTTGATGAATGTGATTAAATGTAAAGAGTGACCCCTCCTTTCCTTTGACAAATTTAAAGTACCCGCACTCAGGCTAATGACTCGCTGGCCAGCTCCGATAGGGGTAGATGTTCGGCAATGATGGATGCTTATATAAAAACATCTCTTAGTTGGGGTTAGTCCTGTCCAGCAATAGATGACGAATGGCGCTGTGGCCATGGGTATCCGTATCCGCATCCGTATGTGCCCAAAAAAGCAAGCTATGAAATTTTATTTATGCCACTTTTGGGGCTGCATGTCACATCTGCACAAAGGACCTTTGTCGGTTGTGGGCTTCACAAAAACCAAGTCACTTAAATGACGTCGTGGGTTTGGCTGGTTCGATACCCTGCAGTTAACTGTATTTTTTACGTCCCAAAATTTTTAAGATATTAAATTTTTAGAGTTAATTAAAATGCACGTTTACTAAAGGGGAGAGTCTATAAAGGCACATAAATTAATGTTTTATAAATTATTAATACAAATTTTTACAGGGGTATGTTATAAAAGTTATAAAAATCTGATAAACTTTTTAAATACAAAACAAGGAAATTACTTTTTAAAGACACTTTAATATGGTTATCAAAATTGTTTTTAAAATATTTAGTGTAAGGAAATATTTGTTTAATAAATTTTAAACCAAGCCATTTGAACAGTACCAATGACAGTTTTACATCACTTTCAAACTGATTTCCGTTTACCTTAAATCCCATATGCAGAAAAATACGTTACTAATTTGAAAGATGAATTAGATTTCCAGCAGTCAGAGATTTGCAGCTTTGCAGTTTTGTTGTTGTGAGTGCAGAGGGGATCGGAGAACTATAAATTTCATTTGTCACAGCAAATCCCCAGAGCGGCTTACAATGAAGTTCATTTCACTGGCAACGAGGCGAACGAGAAAGACATTTTTACGTAGTTTGTGGCAAAGTCAAAAACAGCATAATGCATGTCGCACACTCGCATATACACACTCTGTAGCACACACACACACATTGTCTGGGTGGGACAGCTGACACAAAAGCCATAGAGAACAATTTAGATATTTTCTAAAGATTTAAGCGCTTCACAGTCCCCACAGGACATGGGACGAGGGCAAAAGCTGTCGACAGACAGCTCCAGTTACATAGCTCTCTGGTCCTGGTCGCTTGTCTATTTGTTTGCCATTTAAATAAGCATACTTCCACGGAGAAAGAAAGCGGAAATAAATATAGTATGTAAAAATAAAATACATTCATATTCATGTGACAAACCACAGAAGCCCGGCATTATTACTTATGTTTATTTGTTGTTTGTCTCCCTCAGGTACGTACGTTGCATAAAGAGAAGAGCATGGAAGCCAAAGGTGGAGGTATCCTGGTATCCAGTATCCACTATCCCCTATCCACCATCCACTGCACCTAAGTGGCTCTGGCTCACCCCAGTATTTGCATACGAAGGCTCCGGTGCATGTGTGCGCCAGCCCTTGAGTGTCTTAAGTTCCGGGTAAGTGGGAACTTTTTCTGAATTCCAGCAAGTGGTGCCGTCGAGTGGCTGTTCCATGCAAGTGTTTGGGATGAAATGTATTTGGGTCCGCCAGACGGATTCCTCACACACAATTGTGACCTCAATTGGCGCCCATCTTGTGGGGGAAAATGGAGCGGAAGCTCAAAGGTTCCCCAAGTACATTCTCATATGCTCCAAATGTGTGAATAAATTTAATTTACTTCTTGGCTTTAAGGTGTTGGTGCTGCTGGTTGGGGATTATGGAAGTTAAATGCCTGGCAAGTCAACCGGAAGGATGTCACAAAAATTTTGAGAAGAAAATAAAACTTTGTTTGCATTCATATAAATATTTATATGCTAGAAGGCAAGACAGTTGGTCAAATATCGAAGGGAGCTAAGCTGGAATCATTTCAATCTTTACGGCTAGGAAATGGAATTTTGTAACATATGTGAAAAATAATTCTCTAGAGACTTGAAATAACTTAAAGAGGTGTCTAAAAGTATGCTGTGAAAAATAGAATGTAGCTTTTACAATGGATTTAACAATTTAAAATATTTTGAAGCATACTTTTAGACGCTTTTATAATTTATTTTATATCTCTAGAGGTTTCCGTGGAGCCCCCAGTGTAGATGGATTTTCGAGGATTTTTATAGGCCTTATACAGTAATTACCCCTGAAAGTATCCTCCACATCGAGCTAATTTCTTTGGCTGTTACGAATCACGTTCGTAATTAACCTACTTTGGCGGCAACTGCACCGTTGGTAAATTGCATACCGATGTGGTGCGATGCGGTGGCCACAAAGAAAAGCGCCAAAAATCCGCAAACGGCGTGCAAAAATTTGCTTCGCTTTTAATGGCACACATGTGCGGGTGTGCGTGTTCATAAGAGCCTTAACTGACCAGCACAAGCAAATACGCACCCATACTCATACACTAGTACACAGAGTGAAAGGATCTCGTCCCTGGCCAACGCTTTAAAAAGCCATTTCGGTTTGCTTAACCCTTCTTTTTTTGCTGAATCCTGGCAGCGGCCAGAATGGATGGCACATCGCTTAAAACGGCCACAGCAGCTGGGAAAAAATCGTTGGGCGGATTATAAAACACTTAAACGATTTTAAGCGCAATTATGTTGGCAGGAGCACGTAACCGCCCTTTCCTCCCCAAGGGCCATTCTCATTAGGTTTTCAATTTAAAGGTGCTCCACATTAAATACATTTGAAGGAAACGAAGAAAAGTATATATAAAACAAGAGGGTGCCGGAGATGTGCTGGGGGGCAGATAACAAGAAACAACAGGAGCTGGGAAACTCTGACTGCATTGCAACAATTAGGACGTCAGCTTACCGGAAAAAAGTTTGCATTTCATTTATGCTCGTTGGGATTTGGATTTATTTACGGACAAAAAGTTCTCTACCCCGGTGCCTGGTGCCTGGTGCGCGGTGAGAACTAGTTCTGGTCAGCAATTCTTAAAAGACACCAGCGGGAGGGAGTGGTGGGTGAGGTAAGGTGAGGAGCATCCGCTGCCAAGTTCGCTCTATTGTTGCAACAATAAACTTCCGGCCTTAAATTTCAATTGCCTGGCCGTGTATAGGTGGAAAACAAAATGGCCGACCGTTGGCCAAGTTATCCCCAAGCAATGGCTTCTGACATTAATTAGCCCAAACATGTTGAAACAGAACAGCAACCCTCCGTCCACTGATAATGGCAACGGTAAAGTTTTCGGCCATCTGCAGGTGCATAATGGACCTGGCCAGGAGCATCCTTTCAATGGGCTGCTTGGCAGCGTGTTTATTATGCAATCTGTCCAATGGCCAAAGGTGAGGAGTACCAGAAAGATTCGTTTTTATTCGTGAGCTGCTTAAAGCAGTGAGGCGATGGGTCTTTAATATTTAATTGGATCAGTGTTCAGATTCTTCTGGGGCTATACAATCTTATCTGTTGTTGGAGTTTATAGGACCTTAGATAAATGAGCTTATTCTAATTACAAATCAACGAGTAGGGCTGTTTTTTTGTCGGTGATATCTTAGGATTTTAGATCAAATGTGAACTTATGATTCCCATTATGAAAAAATATCCCACTTAAAAACATCTTTCGTCCTTGCAAAGTAATGTAAAGTAAGTACATCTACTTGTGTTTTCTACTTTGCTTATGGTTTAACTTTCTGACAGTATAATATAGTAAACACAGTAGTCATTGACTTTCAATAGCATGTTATCAATTAATTAAAATTTGGAATACATGCAAGTCCTTAGGTCTCTCGTCTTAAGAAGTGGGACAATTGACAAGGATCCTGGTTGGAGTTTTCAATCACTTCTTGATCCTTGTCTATCTTTAAATTTTCGTTTGAATTGTCCTGAATGTCCCGCTTTTCATCGTTATTGTTCCTGTTGAAGATACTCTGCCACCAACTTTTCCTAATCGGCTCTTCGCTTAGTTTGCGATCCTGTGAAGGCTGCAGAATCACCTTAATAATGTTCACATTCATGCGTGGAGCAACTTTTGCGGTGGCTCGTTTTTTAGAGGATGATTTTGGAATTGCAGCTTTTCGTTTACGAGCTGGGCTTTTGGCTAGTGCGATCTTGGGTTTCTTAAGAGGAGCCTTCCGCTTAAGCATAACTATCAAAAATTAGAAGGACTTTCTTAGCGGGCTTGAATTTGGGTTTCTAAATCCTTTTCTTACCAGCACGCTTAGCTTTTGGGCCGCGAGGACTCTGAACTTTGACTTTCTTATTGGTCGAGGGCATACTGAAATAAATTTTGAACTTATTGTGCTTTTTGACTATTTGGAATATATGTGGATACTGCTATTCACTGTGTAAATAAAACTAAAATCACCCTGTGTATGAAATGTCTTTTTGACTTAAAAGGTAACGGCTAACTAGATGATCAGATTTTTACGAACTCTAATACAAGTTAGATGCTTAAAATATAAAATTCAATTCAATACCTTAATATTGAAACAGTTAAAAAATAAATACTTATGTGTTCCTTTAAATTTTTAAAAATTATTTCTTTGCTGACACAATCCTCAAAATTTCTTGTTTCTGTTTTTCCTCCAAAGAAAGACTTAAAAATGCCACCTCAAATGTTTTGAAAGTTGTGTTTCTCGCCGTTTGGCCAATTGCATTAATTTGCGGTCAAACGGTGGCAAATTTGACAGGGATTTTGCACGGCAATTTATTGCATGTCCTTTCCGAGTTCGCTTTCGGGCTCCGCACGAGTGGCGCTAACTTTATATAATGGCAGAGAGTTCACACTTCCTTTTCGGCTGAACTTTGTCCACTGCCACAGACTGCTGTTGTTGTGTCTGCTGTTGAACTTTTGCACAAATAGAGGCGGTATTTGCTATTTGCACTTGCACCAGCGCTAAATATATTTCAAACAAAAGCCAAACAAACAGCTGACAACGAACGACTGTCTGCCGGAAGGAAGTTCAACTTAAATAACGGATATTGGTTTAAATAAACAATCGTTTCCCTCTCCCTCTCTCATATTTCTTTCCCTTTCCAGCAAGTTTGCAATAGGGGAATCGAGGAGCGGAAGTTGAAAGCCCTCCATTTTGCGGTTTTGGGGAGGTAAAGTTAACTCTTCCTCTGGTTGTGCAACAGCTGTGTTTTTTTGGGGCACCATCTTCTGCCTGCCTTAATTGCTGGTTAATTAGCATAGTTTTCCATAGCTCCCATGTGCACATACCTACATATGCCTTATGGGATCCAATCTGACCCTTCTTTATTGTCTTTTGGCACAACAAAAAAAAATGTGACATGCCATTGATGGAATTTAACAACTGGGCAAATATTTGACAACCCCATGGTTCACTGCCTCCTGCCTTTTTCCCCTACGTGGAACCAATCCCAGAACAAATCGGTCACTGACGCGTGAGAGGGTGAAAATTGACTGGATTTCAGTAGGTGCCAACATATTTTTTTTCATTCAGGAAAAAATCAAACATTTTGGCATCTCCATGTTTCTTTTTTTTAAGGGGAAAAGAGTTTCAGAAGCGTTTAATCAGCACTTTGATTCATTGACCAAACTTCGGATTTTATATTTAATCTAGTCCTAGAATTAAATTTTAAGAATATATTTTCAAAGCAGACTTTACTGTTCACTGTATTAAAATGACAAAGAAGTTTTATTAATCATTTTGTGCAAGTTGTTCACCAACTATCAATAAATCTTTTTGATTAACTTATGATCAGGTAAACTTTTACATCTCAAGATGAAGAGTAGCCAGGCATAACATTCGCACTTTCTTAACAAGCAGTTACCTATTATTTTTGCAAACTTATTTCCTAAGTATGTCTAGATAAACAAATACAAAACGGAACTTAAAAGTTTCTTCCTTTCGCAAGAGAAGTTAGCTACTTATAACGTAATTCCCTTCTCACTTCCTCGGTGAGCAAGTCACAGAGCATTCAAATTATTTTTACACCCAACGACTGCGATAGCGACACTGTTTGCTGAAAAAAAAAATGGAAGTGAAAAAGTATACAGAGAATGTACAGTAATGGAGGTTGGTCCTGCTGCCAGGACGAGGCGGTTAGATAGTCTAAACGAATGCCCAACCGACTCTAAAAGGATAAGCGCATTAAGGCATTTACTTTGCAATTGCAATGCGAATCGGGCAGAGGGCGCATTAATACGTATACCCGGAAAAGCGAGAGGTATCGGTGGAGTCGAAGGACTCTACACTATACAGCAAACAAGGACATGCACATGTACTATACGACGGAGGACTAGACCGGAATCTCTTGTTGTCGACACAAAAGCGCAACAAACAAGCAACAGCCTCGGGCTTCTGGGGCGGCAAGTGCAGCGACAAAGGACATTGAGCACATTGCACTTTGGACCCACTTAATCCTGCCCATTGTGTTAGCCTTATTATGACGCCCAACACACGAAAGTCGTCCTCGTTCGATTTTTCTTAAAGAAAAAATATGGGGGAAAGAGAAAAGCTGGCAAGCCTTGACGACACTTTTATGCTTTATCTGGGAAAACTTGTTTGTTTTTCCTACGCTTCGCCTCCTGTAATGAACGGCATTGTCTGTCTTTTGTCTGCTTATGGGGAAAATGGGGAAAAAGGGGCTGCGGAAAAGGGGGTGGAAAAGTCCGCGTGTGTTAAGGTTACATTTTGTTTTCTGCTCGCGACCAGACGGCGCCAGTCGACCCTCAGCAGCCACATCAACCTCTTGGCATTGGCCAGTCGCCATACTTTTTTGGCAGGACTGGCAAATCGATAATATAGCCATGAAGTCATGTGGCTAAAATTAAAACATATTTAAAGCCAACTCGAGTGTGGGCAGTGCTTCAATATGAGGGGTTACATTATGGAAACGAATGTTGAGGCGTGAATTTTATGAAAAGGCTTTTATTAATACATTAAGAAAGGAGGACCAGAGGACCGATGAGGGTCTGACATTTTCTATAGAAAGTTTCAGGCTAAAATGCTTTTGCAAAAATCCTACACAAGCATATAGTATTTATTTTCTGAAATAAGACTGATTTGCTACTTGCTTCTGCGTTAATTTAAAATTTCGATAAATGCTTTCGGGTTTTTAATAATATATACAAATATTTAAATTAGTGACTGGGTTAACACTAAAATTTATTAATTTTAAAACTGAAGTTTAAAAAATTTACGCTATAAATAATAAGTTTTTAATCATTTTTGGATGTTATATTGATTTGAACTTTTAAAATTCACAAAACATATATCAATATAATTAAATTATTTGTTATTTATTTATTATTTATTATTTTGAAAAGGTGAAAGTTCTCTAGACATTTTTAATTGCTTGGGTGCTGAAAAGGTAAAAAAAAAAAAACCGTTTAAAATAGAGTTTTCAGAAAAGTAAAAGCTTGAGGCTAGCGTCAAAATGTGAAATGCAAATACTTAAATAAATACTTAAATTCCATTACCAATCTCGAGTTGCATTAAGCCTACCGGCGAGGATAAATTAATTTGTTTGCGAAAATAATTTAAAGTGCAATAACGCTGCTGGCAATGTTTTAATAAAACAACACTTAATGCTGATTAAAGCCTGTTTGAGGAGGGCTTAATGATGCAACGAGTGCGAATCGGGTGTCAAATTGCCCTTTATCGGAATTATCAAAAGTGTCCTTTTCCGGTTTAAATCAAAGATACGCCAGGCCAGTTCAATACCACATAAATTTACTCAAATGCAAACTAATTAAATTATAAACATCGGTTGGTTTTAATAAATGAGACTGGCACTCAATCAATTTGCACAAACAAAAACTAATTATGGTGTGCAAAACTGGAAGGCTAATAAATCAATTAATTGTGGAAGAACATGCACATGGCCAAGTTAACAGTCTTACGCTTATTTAAGTTTCCACAACATTTTCATTTTTTTTTCTAGGTCACGTCCAGAGTTGCTATACGTATTTCTCCCATTTTTTGTGAGCTGCTTCCTATTTTGGGCAGACAAATGGCGTCGCCATTTTCGTGGCGCCACCAGTGGTTGTTGGTCGGTGTTGTTGCCGTTATTGTTGTTGTCACCACCGCCACCGTCACCGCTGCCACATCCACTTCCACTTCCAGCACTCGGGGATCCACCTCGAACCCTGCTGCTTGTCACTGCCAATTTTTACTGCAGCCATTCCTTTCGCCAGCCCGACTGGGGATAAATCCTGCGGCCCGTTATCGGGAGTTATGCTCCGTGGGGGGAGCTCAGACTCCAGACTTTCGAACCAGAGAATCCATATTGATTTCCCATGCCGTCGCTCCTTTTCAGGCATTAAAGTTGTAGCCGACGAAGGCACCAGTGACATGGATAGTCATAGTTATAGTTATGTTGGCAGCGCTCGAATCCATCAACAGCTGTCAAATTGCTCTGGCCCTTCATGGCTTTATGTTGGCCTGCAAAGTTTTTATGGTCCACATTTTTTTTTACAGTTAGTGGGAGCTTAAAACTGAAACAGGGAATATGGAATTTACGAATTTTAAAGCTTCTTGAAGAGTTAAATTTTCAGGATATAATTTTATGGCAGTGATAATATAGTTGTTAATTTTATAGTTGTAAATTTGAAAGTTTCTTGTTGAATTCATTGTGATATATAACTTTATGAGAGCGATATTGTAGAACAAATTGTATAGAATTTGATTGAATTACACTTCTTTTCCATCCCTTTTTTTGTGGGTGTTAAAGTGAAAGTAGCAACAAGCCAAGAAATGTCTCAACTTTTCCAATAAAAAAAACATTTATTTATGCTCAATAGTATTGAGTCAATTCTCAATATGTTATGAATTTCCCTTTTTCGCTCCCTTAAATGAATCGTTAGCTTATTTGCTTTGCTTACGTAAGCCATTTGCTTGATTATATTTTATTTAGGACACACTGGTGTATTTACTTGGTCTCTTTTTTTTTTGTAATTATTTCTCTTCATAGTAGTGTTTTCACTTGGCCAACTCCTTTCAGTCCGTACAATTACCACCGGAGACAAGTGCATCCTTGGCTGTCGGTCCTAGTTCTTGCCGTCAATTGACATTTGGAGCCTGGTTATTGATGGCTTTTATAGCAATGCACGATTCATTTGTTGCGGATGCGGTGGCGGATGTGGATGTGGATCCTTTGGTTTTGGGAAATCCTTTCATTTCGTGGCACATTGCATCGAGCCAAGTGCTCGACGTCAATCACATTTCCTTTGTAACAAATCCGCTGGCACAGCGCTTGTCGATGCAGCAAGTCATGTTAAATTACGTGCAATTAAAATCTAATGCACAGCAGGATGCGGGATATGGGTGAAGCAGATGCGGATGCGGAGATCCTAGCACATTGATGGATGGCTGGATTGATGCTCCATTGGCTGCCATCGTCAGGACTGCGGTAATTAATAAGCTACGACCGGGGCAACGGGTCGTATGCTTTATGGGCCACAGCTGCATCCACGCTAAACTATTTATGCAGCAATTTAGTTGTCCCAAACAAATTTTCAATTTGCTGTCAAGGGAGAAGGGAGAAGGGACTCGGGACGCAGTAATGCAGGTTACAGGTTACACAGACAGGAGATCCCGCCTCTCGACCCAAAAATTTTTAATGAGTTAATTTGAGGCCCAGGGCCAAAAATAGTGGGCTGTGTTGTGTGCGGTGGGAATATGACGACATCTTTATACTATCCCACCAAAAGAGACTTTGAAAAAGCAATTTCAATTAGTGAGCAGCCGCCCCACGGGTAAGCCGTTAAAATGAAATTTTAATCACCAGCGAATCCATGCGAATGTCCTGAAAATAGCAAACAAAGCCCACAATTAAGCCAGCGAAAACCCAAAACTGAAACTGAAACATCAAGTGGATAAGCAAAACTCATTTACCTCCAAATGTTAACCATAAACGCAACTATTTTGGCATCTCATTTGCACTGTTTGTGCTTCTGCATTAGTATGTGTTTCTCTGTGTGTGTGTGTGTTTCTGTGTGTGTGTGACAGGCGGCAAACAGGCGACGACGCTGCAATGGCGGCAATGTCAGCGAGACAACCGGAAATACAACGGGCAACTTCCGTGTCAACGACGCCGAGTTGATCTATATGCGAAATACAGTCTGTCATGAATGCTACTTGTTAGTGTATGAGTGTATGAGTATGTGTGTGAGTGCATCTGCTTTGGTATTTGTGCCTTTTGCGGGTAACTTTGTTTATGCGTTTCGTTTATTTGCCAGACCGCTTAGTTCCTCTGACAGCAAAGTCGCTTAAACAGTGGAACCAACATTCAGAAAGTCAAATAGTTTTTGTCTTGATATACAATTTTAAATTTTATTTATTTTTTAATTATTTATTTTAAAACAAATAAAATTAGAGCATAGTTAACACTAAAATTGGTTCTTATACAATAAAAAAAATTATATTTCTGAAACCAAATTACATCTTTGGGATTTTTATTCTTTTTTTTCCATTATATACTTATTTTTGAATTGTCTTGTGTTATATTTTTTGGACTTTATTTAATAAAAAATTTATATAGATATAAATTTTCGAAACATTTTCTTATTGAATTACTAAGCAAGTTTAATAAATGAACAATTTAATAAAATTGGCACTTCAAAAGATGAAATAAATATTTCTGAACATCAGAGCACACGTGTTTGCTCTTGTACACTTAATCAATACATATTGCTTTGTCATTGTCTTTCATAAGCTCGATGACATTGGCAAATTGAACTTTAAACAGTTTTTCCACGTGAAAATTATGAAGTCATAGACGCAATTTTGTTGGATTTATGGCTAAAGTCATTTTCATATGTCATGGAGAGGAGTTAGGTGAGGAGGAGGAGGCAGCTGCCAAGGACAAAGCGGATGCCACTCATATTACGTTTAAGATGGAACACGTGCCTGTCTGCCAGCCAGCCATGCGGATACGGTTGCGGATGCGGATGCGGATGCTCCGCCCCCTGGGGGGCACGTACTTGCGGATGCTGAGGAGCATTTTTTGGCTTGTGCAGGTCTGTCTGTCTGGCATATTGGTTGATTTATGTGGCAATAAGCAGATGCAACCTGCGCAGCACAAAAAAGATGGCGCCAAAAGAACGTGCAACGCGTAACTGATATGCAACGATTAGCACCCACACACACGCACTGGAAGTGCAATTGGTTTGGACTTTTCGAAAATTACGAGTGCAGTTTGAAAACCTGCTGCAGTTGGGATATTGATTTTTGGTGGGGCACCAAGAAACCTATAACTCATTGCAACACATGTTTGCCGGGGCAACTTTTCAGCCACAGCCATTCAGGGCTCCTCCTTCTTCCTACGTCCATGTCAATGTTTTCCTTTTTTATTATTTCTGATGATGGGGGGTGAATGGGGGTCTTGCTACTACTACTAACTTATCCATTCACCGCAGCCCTTTGAACTTTTGCCTTGGCTGCACAAATACGTAAAGTTTAGTGGCAAAAACCGCATTCTGACATTTTGCCAAATTCGATGGTTTTTGCGGCTATCCGTTATGTATAGTATATATACATATAAACAAACATTTCGGATGCCTTAAATGGTTGCGCCACATTCCGTTTTTCAAGGGGGTTTTTGCGTTTTATTAAAGCACTTTAAAATATTTTAAAGGGAAATATATATATTTTCTTGTAATCACAAAGTTATGTCTTTAAAATCTGACAGTATCTTAAAGCCAAAACGTTTTGTTTAGTTTACTTAAAGTGAACTTTTCATTGCTGGCACTGTTCCAGTGGCCATCAGGAAATTATTATTTATCATCATATTTACAGAGGTATTTACTTAAGCCTGTCCTAAGAGATGAATTAAATATGAAATCAATCTTGGACAGTTGGCTTTGAAGTCGGCTAATAAATGTTAAAGCTCGTGACAGCAGCAACAGAATGTCAATTGCTGAAATTGAGACAAAGTCGTTGGGTTGGATGGGGTGGACAACCGTAAGCAGCTTACCAAGGGTCGGAGGAACTGGTTCGTCAAGCAGAACCATAACTATGTTGCAGCTGGTAATAATAGTCGGACATAAAAAGGATTAGGCGGGACACATTGTTCCAGGCGGAGCTCCGGGGCCAGAAGTCGTAGTAAGGTAATAGAGCTACCAGCAACTCCACAAAGCACAGGGGGCTTAGCTCTGGTCGTTGGTTGTTGGTTGTTGGTAGGTTGACAGGAGGAACTGACAGAGGACGACTGATGCGTGATGACAAATTCGCAAAAGTCAGCAGAGTTATTAGCCTCTCTAGGGAATTATGCACACAAAGTTGGTAATGAACAGCAAAACATAAGGTTCTTTACAGTTCATGGAATTAAATGGAATATTTCAGAATCCTTTTACTGAAAGCTAAGTCGATAATCAAATAAATAAAATAAGTTTGATAAAACAGTAAGTTAAGAAAAGTCTTTTAAAGACTTTGAATAAAAAAATGTTATAGAATATTGTCAACAAAACTTATTTAACTAAGAAACGTATGTTTTAAAATTAAAAGAAGTATCAATTTATATTGAATTTATTTTGTATTAATATGTGTGGGTACATTTGCAATGGAAAACATATACTTATATTAAAGCACTTAAAAATCTTGTTTAAAGTTCTTCATATCATTTTTTTTCAAATTTCATTTATAAAAAATTCATGTTTTTAACGAAATAAGAAATTAAAAAATGTCTTATTCTGTGGTACCTTAAGTTTGAGGCTTAGACAGATACTTATCTATCAAGGTCAGCTCCTTAACCTCGTACCGCCTCTTCTTAGAAAAGGGATTTAAACGGGTCAAGTGACCAGGTTTAGGCCAACCGTCCAGGGGACTAAAAGGAAATAAGGAGAAATAAGAAAGTAGGAAATAAGGAGAAAAAAATTGGTGCAATTGCCGGACCGAGGCAAGGCTAAATAGCCCAACAAAGTTCAAGTCGAGCCAGCCAAGTGAAATGGGAAAGCTGATAACGGCATTAAAGGGTTAAGCTGTGCAAGTTCAAAGTTCGCCAGCAGATGCATCTGAAAAACCCGCCTTAGAATCTCCCTTTTGGGTTCTCGTCTAAGTGACGTTGAATGGTCATCAACGTTTTGGGCTTAGCTTTGATTTACAGCGACGCTTTGACTTCTCAAAAGTGTGTCTTCCGAAAGGCTGCAAACTTTTTCCACCCCGATTCGACGATGTGATGATGAGGCCTCTCGATATCCTGGCCCTTTCCTTCTGTCCTGTTTGGTTATGCTGAGCACGTTCCCTGGCCTTTGATTAAAATTGATGTGCCTGGGGCTTTGTCCAAAAATTTCGCATGCCGTTTATAGTCAAACATAATTTGACCTAAGCCAAGGCATAAGCAAATGTGACAGGCTCCAGTCGGCCATAAAAGCCTCCTCAACTCAACGCACACTCATAGACACACTCCCAACCATCCATATATAGTACATTCCAGGTCGGACTTGAGTCAGTAATTGAATGAAATGGCAAAAACTCACGCACACACACACAGGAAAATGTTCATTTAAATGCATGGCATATGGGAGGAGTGTGAGGGAAGTCGACCAAACGATGGCACGACTGCAAGCCAAGTTGGGGGGACATAAAAAAATTTAAACTCAAATAAAATTAAATCGAAATTAGCACAAGACTGCCAGGCATCTAACCAGCAAAAAGTGGGGAGAACAGTGGAGTGGTTGGGAAAAGTCAAGCACATATCTGGAATTTATGGTGGTTCCTTAACATTTTGAGTTAAAATGGTGCTCTTAAAGTTATTTTTACTGAGTATTTAAAATAATAATTTTATTAAAGTTATAAGTTATTTATAATGTTTTTAGTGAAGACATTAACACTTAAAGAGATGCACAATAAAGAAAATAATATACACTTAAACAAACTAATATAGACAATGCTTGAAATATTTATGTATAGAATTTTATATAAAAATATTTTGAATAAATTTTGTTGGTTATAGAAAACTTTTTGAAATTATTTATTTTAGAAGTTTTCTAGTGCTTAAGCTGTTATCATATAAAATTCCAACAAGCAAGGACACATTTATTTTTATTTTATTTAATTTTTCAGTGGTTTTTCGCGTTGATTTGAAATGAAAAATGTAGTCAAAATTGGTCCACTGTTTTGTGGCATTTTTATGGCGCATAAAAGTTCGCACAACTGTCGCCGGGGCCACTAAACGTCATCATTGCAATGGATTAGCCTTAATGCGCGACTGTAATTTAGCACTGCACCCGTACTCGTACTCGTACTCGTACCCGTAGTCGTGATCGTAATAAACTGCATCTGCATCGGGCCATAAAGTCGCGACAAGTCGTGCCGTCGGCTCATTTGCATATAGCCAGGACGAGGACCAGCAGTCAGTGGGTCCTGAATCGCAATCCTCTCTATCTGGCACACGGTCAAGGAAATCTCCTCCTCATTTTTTTACGCTGTTCGTGAATTACTTTTGGTGCATTCTTGTGCTTAAACGGCAACCCAATTGCTGCTGAGTGTGCAGGGCCAGCAAGGACACCCACCCACAAGGACAACAAGGACAACAAACAACTTGCTGGTTGGCTCGCCTGTTGACATAAGAAATTGAGCAACCAAAAATGTGTAAACAAGTTTGTTTGGCCCAAGTGTTACGCATTGAGGTCCTTGGTGTTGAGTCCTCAGTCCTGGGCTATCGATGTCGGTGTCGTTGTGGCTCCTCTGCTCTTGACAGCTCTCAACACTCTCAACACTTAGCCAGTGTATGGAAAAGTTTTCTAAAATTATTTTTCGACACAAAACAAAATGGTGTTTTCTTTTGTGTCGTATGCCAGCTATGAGTATTTGCTAGAAGGCTCCAACGTGCCTCAAATAAACTGGACAAATTGCTGGCCAGAAAGACGCACATAAATCAGGACATGGCAAGTGACCAATTAGTGAGCAACCGCAAAGTATAGACTAAGTTTTAAGGAGTGCACCAATTCTGCCTCTGGCCAGCAAAAAAAGCAATCAATTATGGGGAAAAATCTGGAAAAGGGTAGGAAATAGGTATCTTTCCAGTTATAACGTTAGGAATTTTAATTGATTTACACACGTATGTAAGTGAATATAAGGTACATGAAACAGCACAAAAGTGTCAGGCCCAAATTTATTGCTGCTTTTGCTAGGGAAATTAGAAAACTAGTTTAGCCTCTACTTTAAAATAGATAAGAAGAGGCTAAGTAATCATTTTTAAATGAATTTGTTAGCACATATATTTATTTCAGACAAGTTTTGCTGACACTTGTTTAACTGTACCGGGTTTCATAAAGGATAGACTTTAATTTTCAGTTCTCTCTCTCTCGTTCTTTATGATGTCACCAACTTGGACTGTCAGAGGAATTAGCCCGAGCATGCACAATTGCAAAAAGGCATCGAGTTTTCGAATTGTGTCAAGTTGATGTTATGCGAATGCCAGAATGGAAACTGCCAGCAAACTGCAATTAGAAGCAGCAAGTTGTCGTGACAATTGCAGGCATCAGTGGAGCAATTTTCTGGCAACGTAGTTTCACATGTACATGCATGCATGCTCCATTTAGGCTCACACAAGGACGAAGTTTAAGTCCAAAACTGTGACTGAGTTAAAGCCCATTTAAAACGATGAGGGAAGTTTTTGTCTTCATTGTGTGAAGCATTTAAAATTTAACATGTGAAGAGTCAATGGCCGACATTGTTCACACAGCATTCAATATTACGCATACGCCACGTCCGCCATCCTGACACTCCAATTAGCGTATGTGGCGCACCACAAACGTTGTTTACCCCAAAACAAACATGAAAAGGGACATCACAAGCGTCTCGTGTGTCCCATGATTTATTTAAAATGTCAGCGCGTTGATTATTTCTGTTTAGCAATTAGACTCGACATCATCGGCATCCCATTGCAATTCCCAAAAACAGCCGCAGATTGATTATGAATGCAGCCCCAAATTGCACTTGTAATTGCAATTCAAATTGCAGTTTTTGGCTGATATGCATAACTGTGTCCTGGCATAATGTGACCATCGAAACCGATCGCTAATTGAAAATGAACGCGAAAACACGTAAATTCCCAGATAAACAAGTCCTTTTGGGTTTACATGATTGCTTACAGTATGTTGCCCTGTTAGGTTTTCTTTTTATGTGGAATAATAAAGGTTCAGACTATTTGGAAAAAAAACAAGAGAATTTTAATCTTTGGAGAAATGAAGAAGTATTGTTTAAAGGGATTTTATATTTCAATTAAATTAAATAGAACGTTGTTCTTAGAAATTTAGTATTATAACCAACCTTCACCTCTAGTTTAGCTGATATACTGTAGCTTCAGTGTCAATATTCAACAGAAAAATTTTAAAGTTTAAACTACGCTTGTTATTTTATTAAATTTTACAAAGAATCATAAATATCATCACCTGTCTTAAAGCTAGTAAAAAGACAGAAGTTTGTTTCACCTTTTTAAAAGTTTCTCAAAATATTTAAAGAAGTAAAGCCTTTTTTATTTTAACTTATTATATTTTATTATATCGTCACGAATATAATAATTTAAGCTTGTGTTTATTTTCATCCTTTGCTTGTTTATTCACTTTGCATGAAAGAGAATCCCATATATTGACACTGTAATTGGTCCCATTTGAGAGCTTTTGCCCATTTGCATAGTAATTCAAAAGCAAAGCATCTGTTAATTAAAAACTACTCTAAGTAAACCAAACAAATCCCACAGTACGACAACCGAGGTAAATATGTGAAATGTCGATGCCTTAAAGTTTACTCCGGAAAATGTCCCAAGAGTGTGATTATTTAATTTGCCAAGCTGAGCAAAGGAAAGTTTTCCTTTGCAAAATCCTGCAAAGGAAACTGAAATTATTGGACTAAATAATTTTTGATTTTTGCAAAAATGGCCCTGGCACCTGGCGCACAAAAAGTTTTTGGCTCGAACTTTGAACTTCTGCGCAACGATTTCAATTAGCCGTGCTTATGCAATTTACATCAGACATTTGCATAACCCAATCAATGCCACGAATATAATCAAATAAAATGCAATTTGCACATAATTGCATTGACTTTTGTGAGCGCCCATCGACAGAATGTCGACAGAATGTCACAATTTATGGCAATTGAAATCGATTGAGGGCGTTCCGGCTGGCTGCTTCGATCGGACAAAAGGCTACATTGATCGATTGCCATGGCCAGCATAATAAATTTTATTCAAGAAAATACTCCTTCCTGTTGACCGCATTTTGGCTTGGCTTTAACTTGGTCGTGCTCCTCGCATAATTTGTGCCTGTCATGTTGCGAGTTGATTAACAATTGTTGGCCAAAATATCAGCCAGGTGACTTGTGATTTATGTCGGTGCTCGTCGTATCTATCGGTTGTATCTACTTTACTTGGCTAGGAATTTTCGTACACTAACCTAGTGCTGCTAGCGCTGTGCTGTGTGCACTGCCTACGATATCAATCATACGCACTGTGTGCTGCAAAACGTTTAGCCATGAATCAGCCAAAATGCTGAAGGCAGCAGAACAAAGGGCCGCCGGCCAACATTTGCAGTAAACTAAATTGCTTTTACTGCGCTGTGTTGCCTCCGCACCACATGCATGTTAATAAATGTTCGCACCTACTACACTACCTACACATGCATTCATAAATGCACACGGAGTGTGTGCAGTGTGTAGTTGCATGTCAAAAAGCACTTAGAGTGGCTCCTGCACTCCCAGCCGTACATACACGTACGTGTAGTTGCTGTTTTTGTTGCTTTGGCAACTGCCAGCTCAAACATTTTGCGTACGCCACTCAGCAAGTAATTACATAACAACAAACCCAAAAGAGGAACAATTTGCGGGGCACCACAGACTGTTTAATACGCTATTCAAGTGAGAAGTGTATTTAAAAAACTGTATTTATTATATTTTGTTACACCAGAATTTATTCTAGTTTTTTTAACTGTATAATAGTAAATATCATACTTAAAACAATTGTGTTTAATACTTTGTAAAGGTTTTAAGACAGAGCCTCAACCACCTCAGGCCTTAAAATTTGAACAACATTTTTGTTCGTTGCTCAGTTATTTAAATTATCTAATAAAAAAATACATACATTTTTTTTTCTGTTATTAAATACAATACAATACAGCGAAATGTATGTCTACCATTTTTTTTAGCCAAATAAATATTTGAATAATTTATTTATAACTAGTATTTATTTTATTTTGTTAATAAATGCAATACAGTTAATTGAACACATACCTATAATACATTTTCTTTTAAAATTTCTTCCTTGTTAGTTGTGTATGCTTTCCATTTGGGGTAAATTTTACGCTCTACCAGATTCATATAAGAGACACTGTCCTCCAAAAGCCGCAATACAATGGAACCCTGCCCTTTCAGAGTATATGAAACAGACTGCTTTCAATGGAAGTCTGTTGCAATTATTAGACTCTGTTGCAGTCGCGGGAATATTTGGAAAGATGAGAATGCAACTGATGTCTGACTTTTCTAAGCTCGCTTCTTTTGGGGGTCTTTTGAAGTTCCTCCGCGGAGCTGCAACAGGAGACTTACGCTGCAACATTTTGCAGCATGCCGCCATGATGTTGCTGAGTTGCAATTTCGCCTGCAACAGCTTCTCTGTAGCCGGCTTTTAAGTTGATTAGAGGGAGCGCGAAACAAGGCTATGCAAAAATATTTTACGTAATTAAAACTTGGCTGGCTGTTGCTGACGTTGCATGCGAATGCGTTTTCTGTGTTCTGTGTTCTGTTTTCTGTTGCCTAACTACAGGCGCTGCAACAATTGGGTCCACGAAATCCGAGTGTTGCGTAAGCAACATTTTTCGCAATGCTTTTTGCCTCTTGCATCGCATTGTCTGTTGAAAAACAAAGAGCGACCACAAAACTAGCGCAACAAACAATAACCACCGAATATTACATCACCAGACCAACAAAAAATGTAGCATACAACAAATCCAAAAAAAAACATAAACAAAAACACAGACCATATGCCACAGTCTGTGGTCTGTTTGTGTGTGTGTGTGCACACGCCCATAACTACATACAACCACTAAAAACTATGATGGCTTTTTGTGAGGTTTATTTGCTCGGCTAATGTGGGCGGAGCCTTAAAGTTATAATTTCGCAATGACATTTTAAATGCAAATGTTGCACTATTTATGTCGCATCAGCTCACAATTTACGACCAGACACTTGCGGTTAATTTGTGTAGTTAATAAATCAAATTTTATAGTTTTCAGCATGCACAACACTGACCATAAAACCAATTGACATAATTGCATTTGAATGAGGCACGATAAGACCATAACCGAAATGCCCACATGGTTAGGCAATAAAAAACAGGAAGTTTAAAAGTTTACACTGTGTTACAAAATATTATTTTTAAAATTAAGGCTTAAAAAGTTAAATCCTTGGGCAGATAAACTCGGGTTTAAATTCACGGTAGTTCTTTGTCATCAATTTGTGCTTGTAAAAATGATAAAGTGCAGCTTAAGCTATTATATTACGCTCTATGCATGGCTTAAATAAAGTAAATAAAACGATTTCCTTGTAGGTCTAGATTGCATATATCAAATAACCAGCCAGCGGAGTTCGCATCCGGTATCAACTTGTCTTCGACTTGGCCAACAATGGCACTTGGTGGCAAGCTGGGGACTTGGCCTTCTGCAACAGCGCTTTGGGAACAAAAGTTTTGGGGCGGCACTCGAAGCGATCCAGATCCACTCAGCCTAAAACGAGGATTCTGACTGAGGGGCTGAGAGGTAGAGAGGCACAAAACTCAATAAAAGAAATATTTTTGTTAGCTCACGTAAAGTACTTTCATAGTTGGATGAACTGAAACTCTTGCATGGCGCGGCGGCCAAAGTTATAATAGTTTTCCAAGCAAAGCAAATGCAATTCCACTTTTGGGAAAAGTTCGCTCAATAGACCAGATTCCCTCCGCAGCAGCACCAGTCGTCGAGTGGACTTTGTCCAACAAACAATTGGGGAACATGCGGGTCTCCACTCCGTATCCACTCCACAGCATCGAACAATTGGAATTCGAAAAGTGGCTCACACAAATTGCTGCGACACTGCTGATAAAACTTGCCTCCACTCGTTTCCCCCAAGAAAAACTTCAGTCAATATTTGAATACTTGAATTGCCGGACAAGAGCTCCGTAAATATGTACTCGTCTTGGCCATATTTATACTTTAATTATAATATGGAAAGCTGACCGCAAAGCCTGACCGCAATCCATTTCCTGGTGCAATTTGGAAGTGAACTTTAAAATAAAATATAAATGGAGAGTGGCAGCTTACCACCAATTAAGCAGCTTAAACAAGCTAAAATAAAATAGCACGAGCAAACTTAGGAACAGGATAGAATAGTAATATGAAAAAAGGGAATTCTAAAATCTAAAGCCGTTTATAACATTAAAAAACCTTTAAAAAAAAATTAACACTACGAATTAATAAATTCAGGTAATAGGGAAAAGTTTATTTTTGATTAGTGTTCCCATAAAAAAACACATAATAACACAATTAATATAAAGAAAATAAACAGAACAGATTAATTGTATATTTTAAAATACACTATGATTAACCTTATATTAACCCAACAAGCCAATACAATTTAATAGCAAGATAGCATTCCAATCAATCATACCTATTTAAAAGTTTAGCTTTAATGACTTTTTTAAATGGCGGCCATATTAACTAAATTATTATTTAACGCCTTAAAAAAATTTAAATTTAAATAAAACTTAAGCACCTTTTGTACAGACCCGTACATCGGATTTCAAGTGGCTGCCACACGGCGTATGCTTAATGTCGACTCACAACTGCAAGCGATTTAAAAATAACAATAGAACACTGCAGCATACTTTCGAGCGCTTACCTTCGTCAAACTTTTTCCTGTGGGGAAAATGTTGTAGGGATTTGCGTTCACTTGTGTTTTTCTTAAATGCCAACACCTGCTACAGTTTGAAGTGGATCAGCGGCGGGAGGGAGGCTTAAAAAGTTGCAGCCCCCAAGAATAAAAACTTGTAAAAATAGCCCAGGGTCGAAAGGATGTCCAAGGGCCAAGGACACTTGTGGGCCGCAGAGATTATGCGGTGCAGATTACATAACGAAAACATTGCATCAAAGTTGCGAGTTCGCAGGGCCCGAGGCCACCGTTAAATTGTAATTAATCTTCTTATAAATACGTGGGCATTTATGGCATAAATTAAAAATAAACTGAATTAATTATGTAAATGTTGTCACAGCAGTCTGCTGACTCCGCAATTTGCTTACGGAGTGTGTCACGGTAAAAAGAGCAGCAATTCAAAAATGTATAGAAAAGCAAAGGAAAAGTAAAATGCAACTGTCTATGGCTGTCTGGTTTGCACATGTATATGTATCCTTTGTCAGGTGTGTGTGTGTGCTCTTGTGTGTGCCTTCTGCTTACGCCATCTTTCTTGCTCAATTTGTAAAACAATTTTGCATACAAATTGCAACAGCAGCGCTGAGCTTGACATGCAGCACCCAAGCGAAGGATATATTCTATAAAAATGCAACGCCAGGCGAGGAAAAAGCAAAGGAAAACGTGGCAAACATGCATGACAATGCATGACTAAAGTAATGAATTACTTAAGTCCCTCGCCCACTGCACACAACAAGACATATGGCCCTCGATCCGGAACCGGATCCGCTTGTGGGTTCCTCCCTTTCAAAAAAAAAATACAGAAAATAAAAAATGGGGAACAGAACACGAAAAAGGTCGTGCCGCTCGGTGATGAGATGTGAATTTGTGTGCATTTGTTTGCTCGATTTGAAATGAGCGACAAGCGACTCGCTTTTAATGCAACTGCATCCTCTGCATCCTTTGCACCCTCAGAATAAGATTGAGAGAGTGCTGTGCATTTGCATTTTCAAATCAGAGACCATGATCAAGACGAATTGGTAGCAGTTTATTTGCAAAGTCATGCCATTCACGCTGTAAATCAGGGGAAAGTGAGTTCAGTGCATTTACATTGCATTTGCACGAAGTGCAAATTTAATGGCAAGTGAATCAAGGAAAAATTGGTACGCAATTCTAGTTGGATACTTGATAAATAGTGCTGAGTAGTCACTGGAATTGCGAGGTGAACAATGGCTTATAAAACATAAAAACATTCTCTATAACAATTGACTAAGTTCGTGATTTAAAATCCAGGTTTTGCACCAAAAAAAGTGTTTAAGAGTATGCTGTAAAAAATTCAGCGTTGTTTTTTATTATATATGCAACGGAATTTTTTCGTTGAAAAAATTTTGTATCGTTCATTTGGACACTTTTTATAAGTATAAAATCTGTATTTTAAAATCTCGCGATTTCTGAGGCACCTCTGAACATATCCCTTTTGGTATTCCCTTCATCGTCAATTTAAAAGGTGCACAAACATAATTCTCGGCCTGAAATCTGTAATAAGTCATATAAAAATAACATTCACAATATTACACATTAAATAAAAGTCATTAATTTTGTATCCCTTTAAACAGTTTTCAAACCAATTACAGATTCCATTACAAATTTGTCTGCTTAAGCGTTAATAATGACTCCTGTCAATCAGTATCAAAAGAATAAACTGAAATTAAATCACGGAATTTGCATAAAAATTAAATTTATATAAAGTTGCCAGTTGAAGGGATTTCCTCTTCGGTAAATCATTTTTAATGGCTCTCTCTCAGCACTTTCACCTGGTAATAAATGCACTCATTATGGTGGCGTAATTAGCTGCAGCTTAAGTGGCGGGGAAAGCCATCAAAGGTATTCTCTTATTTCCTTTGTGCCGCCCACGAAGGACTCTTATATAAGTACACACACTTATAAATAGAAAATGTGTGTGCATATCAGAAAATAGTATGCTGTGTTCTGGGTCGCAAATTAAAGGCTCAAGGTGAGCGAGCAATCTTTTCGCACCTGCCGTAACAATATTTTTGGCCGCTCATCTGCTCCGAGATCCGGGGGCTTAACCGCCTAACTGAAAACCCCCCACTGAGCTCACCTCATTGCAGGTGCAAAATATTGTCGCATTTTTCAATATGCTACCTGGCTTCCACTTTTTAGTTTTCAGTTTTTCACCCGCTACGCTGCACAAAAACTTGTTAAGTGTGTGGTTGGCCATGGCTCGTGTGCGTTTGGGTGTGTGGGAGTGTGCGGGGAGCGGATTTAGTGTTGGGATGAAAAATTCAATTTGTTACACTCTTTATGTTGGCTTTGGCTGCTCATAACACACATCACGCGCCGTAAAAAGCTTAGACAGTGTTGTAACTATACGTACTCACAGTACGGTTTGAGCTGCAGCAGCAACATCCTGTTTTGGTTAAGATTCTAATAGTTTACAGCATAAATTAATGGAGCCAGCATCTCACAGTGGAGCAAATTTATGGTAAAAGGTGTGCATCATTAAGACAAACATTGTAAACCTACTCTGAAACCTCTAAGCACATTACACCATTTCATAAACAATTTATTATTATAAAGAAAATGTAACTTTTAAATAACAAACTATAACTTGATTTAAAATTTTAAGTAGGTATAAATCGGTTGTTTTCCTGCAATTTTCCAAAATATAAAATATTTATTTTTATTATTTTTCCATATCTTATTATAAGAAATGTGAAAAAATATCTATTTAAGTTCAATAAAGTTAAAACGGGATGTAAGTGAAATCAATTTCACAATTTAATTGAAATCTCCTAAAATCAGTGTGCCATCAGGGAAAGTAAACTCCATTTCATTAAACCCCTTAAGCTTGAGCTGAAATTTCATTAAAATAAAAGCCACGTCAAGCCTCTATCAGACGATTTAAGCCCACATTCCCGAAATGAGCTCAACTTGACTAAACTATTTAAATGCCAGCACCACGCTTCTTCCCATTCCTTATTTAGCCCTCCTACAACTTAAAATACTTAGGTGAAATTTTGCAATTGCGAATGCGCACTTAAGTTTAATTAAAAGAGCATTAATTGTAGCAGGCAACTGGAGTTGCTGCGAATCCGCGGTTATAAATTGCACTTGGGCCAGTCACCTGGAGACTTTTACCTTTTCCCTGAGCTATCTGCACCCATCCACAACTATGCAGGGAAACTCCAAGTCGAAGAACAATTTGCGTGGCCCATGCACGCACCTGAATTTATAGCAACAGTGCTGTTGTTACTCGGGATTAAGGGGCGCCCCTTGCATGCTAATGAAATATGCAGCTAAGTGGCGCGGCTCAGTTTCCTAAGCGGGTTAATCGCCCATGAGTCCACGGAAACTTGCCTTTAACTTCGAGGTGTATAAATTGCAAGGAAGTTGCGCTGGGCAAAACGGAAATGGGAGTGTCCGAGTGCTTGCTCAATTTCAAATTAAATTAGCAACCTTGTTGTGGGTTTACCTCGCGGTAGTTATCGGGAAATTGCCAAAATTAGTTGTTACTGGAGATTGACTAGTGTGTTAATTAAACAAAAAGTACAAGCTAGCACGCAAGAAGTACACAAGCGAATTGTTAACACTTATATGTACTAATTTCTTCAGATCTATTTCATTTATATTTAAAACAGTTTCTTACTTAATGATTTTTGTACCTCACCTGATGGTATTTTTATTAAATAGTTTAAACAAATAAGTCATCTATTAATACACCAAAAAAGAATTTACTGTTTATAAGTTACTCCAAAATTGTGTTAAATATATGATTTCCTAAGTTAACTATAACCAAAATGTATAATAGTTTTTTTATACTATTTAAATATATTTTCAAAACTTCTAGTAGGGTTTTATAAGAGAATTTAGACAGGTGTGTCCACCAAGAGGGTATACTACTCTTCAGAACGTCTTAAAAAATATATTATCAAAAATATCAATCAAACATGTGTCACAAAACCTTTTTGAGACAATTTTCATATCATATTTCTGCGATGCTTTCCCTTAATGATGTTATCATCTGAACGCTGACATCATCGCACCTCCTACTATCCAACAGTTCAGCATTCAAAATGGGGACAGTCGTTAAAATAACAATGCATTGGCATTCCGGTTTCCTTTGCTTATTATGTTTGGAATAGCTCCACCTCCGGGGTTAAATCCCTTGTTGTCCGCACAAATGTCCCGCAATTTGTTGGCATGGCAAAAACAATTCGAGTGGATCCAGAAACTGACAAGTTTTTCGCATGGCGCACTAAAAATGAAGACACCAAAGGCAGCTTGGTTGTTGTTGCTGCTGCTGCTGCTGCTGCTGCTGTAATGTGGCATGTAGGAAACGTGCCACAATGGCATCAAGTAAGTAATACAATAGAAAAAGCAACTCGCGTACGCGTGTGTAAAACTTTATTTTTACGACAAAGTGCAGGCAGCAAAGTTGTTGCCAAAGGACTCAAAGGCAACAACAACAACAACCACTGGTGGAGCCATAGTTACAGAAAGTTGTTGCTGCTGTTGGATTTTAATTTTTAGCAGCGACATGAGACAAAGTTTTAACTAAAAATTGCATGGCAGCAACTTGATTTTTATTTTTACAGCCAGTACTTCAGGTCTCCGGTGAAACGTTGCACAACGCTGCGTATACGCAATGTGCGCACAGTTTCACAGTTTCAATTACAACTTCATGAGGTGCTCTCTAGAGCGAAAGAATCCCCATTCCGACGTAGATGACGTTATCCTTACCCAACATAATTAGGGGGGACACTTGATGCCACCACGATTAATGCAATTTGATGGGCCATGATTAATGTGTCGCCTGTCGTGTTGCAACTTTACGCGAAATTTGCTTAACAAATGGTCTAAGCTCTCTGCGAAACAGGACACAAAAATAATGTATTCAAGTTTCGGGAGGAAAGAAAAGTGAAAACGAGACACTGAAGTGGAATGACAAAGAAAAGAAAATGTTTTCGTGATGACTGTTTAGATACGGGCCATGAATAATGACATAAATTATCAAATTGCTATGAGTTCTTGTTATATTCTTTATAAAAATCTTAGGTTTGATTTATATTTGTGTCTCTGCCCGAGAACAAAAGATGAAAAACAATGGGACTTTTCTGAGATTTCTATGAATTCATTTTGTTTACCTGACCATTTTGGTAGCCACATAAATTCACTTTAAATCCTTAAAAGTGACTTTCTTTTTCTGGAATATTTAATGTTCCTTTGACACAAATTCCAATCGCAACCGACACTGAGCCACTGTTCACAGATTTATCTTTAAAATGTTAAAAATATTTAAGTAGCTCTAACTTTTATGGAGTTTTGCGACAACGTCAGTTTAAACTGACTTCGTGTTTCTCCTGCCAAGTAGAAAGTAAAGTTTGTCAAACTTTTGTTTCAAAAGTCAAAGGAGCAGCATGTTGATGAATGAGTTGAAAGGCGAATCATGGGCAGGAGAGTACTTCTCTTCAGAACTGGACTGGACACCCGCATCCTTGAGCCCTGGGCTCTTATCGGCCGACAGTTGCAAATTTATATGCGAAGGCTTCCTTTCAAAGGCCAGCAAAGAGCTGAGAGCTGGGAGAATTATAAGCTGTCAGGGCATTTAAAAACGCATAAATGTATTTTCCGGCAAGCACTACTCGCATAATGGAAAATTTATGAACTGGTTGCGGCAGCAGGAAAAAATTAATTGCCCAAACTGAAACAAGAGCTTGGCCAAGTGTCAGCTGGAAACTATTAAAAAGGCATCTTCAAGGTGAGGTGAGGCAGCAACCAACCAACAACTAGAGTAAGTTTTCCTACCTGCACATCCGCCTCCACAGCGACTGCAACTGCAGCTGGAAAAGCTGGAAAAGCAGTACCAGAACCGAGAGAAAGCCAAGCTAACTTCCTGTTTTTCTGCTGGCCAGAACCAGGACAAGAAGACCAAAACCAAGAACGTGGCTCGTTCAGTTGCCGAAAATGCGGAAACGTCCATTTTATAGCGGAAATATATTCTTGTGCGGAGACGCGCTGATGATTTATGTATGTTTTGGCATTACGTGCTTTGTGTGCCATCGGAATTAAATTCCTGGGCAGGATGGCCACCAGGTTATTGCCCTGCTGGTTAAGGAGTTACTTTTTTCAACATCATAGTCTACTGTCTGGCTTTTGATAAAAAAAAAGTTAACCATCGCAAATTTCCTGGCCATAACGTATCAGGAAAAAAATTCCTGAACTCGAAAAAAACTCTAGGATTTTTCCTTTGGGCCTCTGATGGGGAAAAGCCGTTCATAATTTGGGTTAAGTGCGCTTCATATGCGTTTATGCTGACATTAAAACACACTGAATGGATGCTGGGACTTTTCCCCGTTTCCCTCTCTCTCTCTATTACAACTGCAAAATTAAAACTTTTTATTGAAGTTAAGAGCATGCGTGCGTACTGACTAAAAACAAAAAGTTAAAAAAAAAAATTCAAAAATAATAACAAACTTTTTTGCCAGCAAAAATGCAAAACAAAAATTTGTCGCACAAAGAGGCAAACTTGCAGCATTTCGAGGCAAATAAAAAGCTGTAGCCGGGCACCCATTCTCCCCATTAAGCATTGGAAAATAATTAAAAAGTTTTTCGTTGAGCTAATGGAAATTGAATTGCAGGACCGCCTTAAAGAAGGACCCAAAAAATTCCCATTAAATTCAACAAATGAGTAAATGAGTAAAATTTTATTTCGATTGGAAGCAGGCAAGTCGTAATAAATGTCCAATGGGAACTTTCTATTTTACGGTTGGTAAAATAGCAGTTTTTCACAGATATAATCCAGAAAATTAATTGGGTTTAAGCTAGTTTCGAGGCCTTTAATAACTTTATATAAAGTCTAATAAACATTTGTATTTTGTCAATTAAATTTCACTCCCCCAACAATTCATTTAAGGTTAAACCACTGCTGGATTTATAATTATTAATTAATTATTGAATAACACCTTTGGGGTTTTGTGAATGACAAATGGGAATAATTTGCCCGCAAGAATGCTGCTGCATAATGCATTCCATTTAACGGAATTTCCAGGTTAACACTTTGCAATATCCCACACGCACACAGGAGGCACTCGCTCCGTCCAACTTTTCCCCAGGACCCAGAACACAGGACCAGTTGGCATTTCACGTCAGTTCACAGGACGTCGCCCACGCGGTGCATGCTTGGTTGCATTTTTTGGCAGCTCGCACGTGTTACCGCTACTCAACAGCTCCATCTCTGTCCTGCCCACCACCCACCTCCGATTCTCCTTCCATTCTCGCAGTGCACACGAGTGCACGGCATAATGCATTTATAAAGGCCGGCGAACAATGCCAACAGCCAGTCAGATAATTTCATTTCGCTCCTGTGGCTGACTCCGGCTCCGGGAATGCCATTTCCGATTTACCACTAACCGTTTGTTTTTCTCACACTTGGCACTGCTTTACATTTACTTTTATACTTTTTTTTTCACTTTTCACTGGCTCTGCTTTGGTCTGTCGTATTTATTTTATTTATTTTTTTCGTGACACTGTCATTAAGATCGCATGTGCTGCGACTTTGCTTGGCACATGAAATTTTATGACGACTGTTTCGCTGTCTCCTCTTTCCCTTGGCCCAGTTATTACCACCGCTGACAGGGGGCAGCAACAGGATATGCTATACAGGACCCATAGTTATACACAGTAAAAATATATAGAAAACAACATTTTATAGGCATGATATTTTACGACTTTGTACTCAATAGTTTCAATATTAAACATTTTTATTATTAGCGTGTCAGGTGTTAAATATTAAAAAAAATTCAATTAAACTCAAAAAGTCAATTGAGTCTATTGAGTCTTTATTGCTATATGCATAAGAATATAAGAAAAAAAAAACAAATTAATCTTTAAAACTTTGGGATTCAATAAATGTAAATATAAAATAAATATATACAAAATGTTTTCAAAGTGGCAGACATAACAACTTTTCAGGTAATTACATTTAGTAAAGCGAAAAGACTCAGTTGTTTAAATTTAACTTTAAATATCTCTGGGATCCCTAATACCGATTATGACCCCTAAATTTCTAAGTGTTAGACGGTCCATTCATTAGACTTAGAATTTGGGGTTTAATTAAGCCAAAAATCCCAATAAAATCTAATTGATTCAAGTAACTTGTCATTCAAAATTTAAATGTAAATACATATATCCAAATTAAAATCAAGTTTCAAATTGTTTTCCATATTTTAGCTATATAATTTTTACAGTGCAATATAAAGCCATTCTCCCAATTCAGACAAGCCGTCAGCGCTCACTTTTAAACAGACAGACGCAACAGAGACAGTGACGTTGTCGTTGTCGTCTGCAGGTGAAGCAAATGCAAACAATGCAAATATTTGCATACTTCCGTAACTATATAGCACACATCTTTGGGGCGTGTAAGTTGTGCAAAAAAAGTGAGATAAAAAGTTATGTCGCCCATTGTTTGGCAACTCTTGCTGATGTCGGCATTGATTCGTTAAGATAACAGTAAGCTTTTAAACAAAAACAAAAGGTGTTGTGTTTGAAGGAGGGATTTCACAAAAAAAAAAGGATTTAAAATGAGTACCTACATTTAATAAAATTTAATTCGTCAATTTAGGATAAGAACCAAAAATTAAATCAGTTTTTAGAACCAAGTTAAAAATATCAAAACTCAGAACCAGTCACTGCAATTCAAACTTGAACTATGCTAATTAATAGCAAAGTTTTCACAGCCGAAACCTAATTGCGAACATCTTTGCCCCAGATGCATTGTTAATAATGTTCTACTAGGATGACGCTTGACTTGCTCCTGGGCTGTGGTTCCATGTACATGGCTCTCTTTTTGCTCCTTCCCATCTACAAATTTATGTACAAGCATTCCATTATGTAGTTGTATAATTTCAATATGTCCGTACTGCTGCCAATAAAATTTGCACAAGCAGAAAAAGGCAACGCAAAAGTTTTTGCCCAACGAAATGAACGATGCAATCATGTGGCCCAGGCCCACAGTGTTCCTTCGTCGTGTTTCGCAGTTTTTGTTTTTATTCCATCTTTGCCACTTTTGGGGGCTTGCAACAAACTTTATTAAAAAGTATGCAAGAAATTTTTGCATCTATATAGTACATTGCCCGCATACCCAAAGGGCTGCTGAGGTATCCGGTTCGGAAGTTTGGGCCTTTCAGCCTGCCAGCCTCATCCTGCCTCATCCTGCCTCAAGTTTTCCAGCCTGCTCTTCCTCTCCTACAGATTGACATGAATTGGCAAAATGAAATTGCAATTTCTTGTGATAAATTTCAATGAACATTTTGCCAGGGCGCAAACAAGAAGTGAAAGTCTGAGCTGCGGCAACGATTTCGCTCCGTTGAGTGCAGTTTGCTGTATGTTAGCAGCCGGTTTGCGAATAAAAATTGCCCACATAAATTGCGTGCCAACTGATTTATTGCAAATAAATTAAAACTCTCAAAAAAACAGTTTGGGGTTTCTTTTGGAAAGTCTTTGAAAATATCTGATTGTGCAAAACAATATTTTCTCGTTAGTGAACATATGTAGGTACTTGTCCATTTGTACATTTTTGTTTTTATTTAATGGGTTTAACACACGAATAATTGCGCATAAAGTTTTTTATTTGGTTGAATTAGCCTATTGTATGTTTGAGTTTCAATGACATGAATAAGTGGTTAACTAAGTGAAAAATGCAGCTACTGTTTAACATTTTTTTTGTTTGCCTTTTTTATCTGAGTTTTTTACATAATAGACTCTTTAACAATTTCATGTTTTAAAGACCCTCAATGTATGAATAAAGCCATGAAAAGCCATGTCATTATAGTGCTTAAATAAATAAAAAATGCACTGAGCACAGTTTGCCTTGCTATGCAAATACAATGGATGTCGCAGGCCAACTTGGCCTTAACTTTTCAGTTTACATTTTAAACATTGACTGCAATTACGTAGCTATTACACGGAGTCCTCACCAACTCACCATCACCATCTGTTTGCCATTTGCCATTGCAGCTGTCGTCCGGGGCAATCACCATGAGAGCCTCTCCCTCAGTCCGGCGGAGCACAGCGTGGTGCGATATACAAACGAATCGCTCATCGTTCAGTGCCGCAGCCCCAATCCGGATGTGAAACTGCATTGGAAGTCGCCCAAAGGCGAAATTATACGCGAGCACAAAGGACGCATTCACATTGAGCAAACATCGCCAGGTAAGGATCGGATCGGATGGGATAGGATGCAGTGGGATGGGCTAGATAAAACAAAACGAAACACTGCAGGGGAATAGCGAGAATACTAAAGGGCTTCAGGGGGTTAGGGGTCAGGGTGCAAATGTATACAACGCCACCAGCACAACAAACGCAATTAATTGCAATTCTCTACTCGCATTCTTTGTGAATGAAATACCCAGTATAGAGGAAACATTGCAGCAGAGCTTTAAATTTAAAAAAAAATCAGTAAAGATGAAGAAAATTGTTTACAACATTTTTTAATGACACTACAAAATTTTAAGAACTAGTTTCAGTATTACCTTTGATGAGGCCCTAATTAATTTAAAATATTAAAGATCAACAAATGTGTTTTCCAAAAGAGACTTTCTTAACTTGGGAATTTCAGAAAATATTTTATTAACGTGTTTTTTTTTTAATAAGAACTATTAAAACCAATATTTAAGGGGTATTCAACTAGTCCATCTTTAAGTAGAGTCCCCCCTACTTTAATTAGCGCTGCTGCTTTATGCTCATCGCTTTGTTTTGCGAACCTCGTTTAACCTTTTTCTATGTATTCCTTACTCAATTTCCCATTTTCCATTTTCCATTTCTTCGTTCGCTTGTTTATTTTCGTTGGCACAGAACAATTGAAAATCGTTTTCGCCCACATCGCACTGGCCGACAAGGGCAATTGGACCTGCGAAGCTGCTGATGGAGGTCTGCATAGTAAATCCTTCGATTTGATTGTATATCGTAAGTGCTGGGAGTCGCCGGAGGACGTGGGACGTAGGACGTAGGTCAGTCATTAATATTGCATTGTTTTCCTGTTTTACCCCTCCAGAGAAAATTACATTCACGGAAAATGCCACAGTGATGACCGTAAAGGAGGGCGACAAGGCCACCATTCTGTGCGAGGTGAAGGGTGAGCCCCAGCCGAATGTCACCTGGCACTTCAACGGACAGCCCATCAGTGCCGGAGGTGAGTGCTCCGTCCCGGTTCCCCCCGATAATGAGCTTTGCATTTCCCACAGTAAATGTCTGCTCTTTTCCACTCCTCTCCACACATTCCATGTGCAGCTGCTGATGACTCCAAGTTCCGCATCCTGGCCGATGGTTTGCTCATCAACAAGGTAACACAGAATGACACCGGCGAGTACGCGTGCCGGGCATACCAAGTCAACTCGATTGCTTCCGATATGCAGGAGCGCACCGTTTTGATGAAAATCGAACGTGAGTGTGATTTATGATTTTCAAACAAAACTCAAGTGTACTGTGGAACAGGGAACCTAAGTTTTAAGCAAGATTTAAATATTTTTAAAACTTTCAAAACATGGTCTTAAGAATAATTTTATTACGTACACCCACCCAAAAAGAAATTTATAACCCAATTTCTAATTTCTTCAATATTCTTTGAACAATTTGGTTAAATGTTTTAACTCTGACTTTTTTCCAGCCTTAAAAAAATATAAAAAGAAGTAAAAATTTTAATTTAGTTTCTGTTTTTCATTTCGAGTCCACTTCGTGTCACTTTTGACTTTTCAAAGTCCCAGTGTGCAAAATGGGAGAGTCCTGTCAAAATTACTTGAGCACCGTTTTGTTGTCCTTTTATGTTTTTGGGGTTCTAAAATTTGTGTTTGTGCTTAGTATGCAACGCACTAAGCGGTAAATAGTTTTTTAGCACGAAATGTGTTGGAATGAAATTCGTCCAGCTCAAATGAAAGCCGCTTTTGATGGATCCCGATGTCGGCCGGTGTTTCCTGATGTGTGTGGTGTTCCAGTGGGCGTGGCACACATGCAGCTAATGGCTTAACTTGGCCCGGGCTCTGATTTATGGCTAGCGGACATGGTTTTTCCATTTCCGTGGAATACCTTTGATCGCCGCGCTTTGAGCTGTCAGTTTGTCAGCTGTCAGTTGGAAATTGCAGCTTTACTGCAGAACGAATTGTAGGTTGTTTTAATTTGCATAATTATTTTTTATTTGATTTTTAAACAGAATGAACTATTTTTTTTTAAGGCTTTCTACTTTGTAATTTTTTTTTTTTTTTTTGTGAAAATAAAAACCTATCAAAAAGGAAATAAAGATTTTTAATAGAATTTTTTCGCATGTGATGTAGTGTTTAAAACAATTCTAATGGACCCCTGTTTTTTTTCCCTGTGCAGACAAGCCAATTTGGACCAAAACGCCATTTGTCAGCCTGAAGTACGCCTACATCAACGGCACGGCCACTCTCCTGTGCGAATCTCTGGCGGAACCGCCGGCCACATTCACGTGGCACCGCAAGCAAAAACGGCTGCACAGCAACGAGAAGCTTTACACCATCGAGACGGACAACTACTGGTCATCCCTCACCATCCGCGTGCTGAACACCAGCGCCTTCGATAATTACAGGTGTCGGGCTGCGAATCACCTGGGCAGCATTGAGCGGACCACGCGATTGGAGCAGGGCGACAAGCCACCTGCCCCCACGAACTTCCAGCTGCGCGGCTTCAATTCCAATACTTTCGATGTCGTCCTGAGTGCCCATAGATCCCCAAAGGAGGAACGCGGTCCCATGGAGGTCAACGGATTCCGCATTGAGTACATGACGGAGATGGAGTTCAAGTCGGACGCCGGAAAGTGGACCAATGCCAAACGGAAGGACTATCCCTTTGAAGAAGGTGAGTTGACAGTGGAAAGTGCTGATCAGGTCCAAGAAAAATTCCTAAAATCTTATCATAATACATATATTACAGGTGCAACTTTCCTCCTAACGAACCTGGAGCCGGACACGACCTACCTGGTCAGAGCTGCCTCTCGCAACCTGGCCGGCTTCAGTGATTTCACCAGGGTGGAGAAGTACAAGACGCTGTCCCTGGAGAGGCCCTCCTCCTCGGGGAACCTCAAGCCCAAGGCTCTGGCTCTGCTCCTGGGACTGATGGCACTGATGGGTCATCTAATGGGAATCTGAATCTGCAGGCGGATGACGGATAATGGATGACGGGTGATGCACCTAGCGGAACCGTTGCTGGCCCTTAACCCCCATGTGCTTTGTATAGCTTTAAGGCGTGTCCACGGGGACACTTTTCTGTCTGATTTGCTCGGTCTAAGTATTTGGGTTAACTCTTAAGTTCAGTGCGTTGATAAACCCCAAAAACAGTGTTACGGTTAAGTTTAGTAAGAGTTTCTTTTTAGCTTGTAATGCTTTGAATTGAAAGATATTTATGGAAAACGTATAGGAATATTAATATATTTAAACAAATCCTCATAGCGGTTAAAGAAAATCAACGGTTAGCTGGAATTGGCACCCCTAAAAAGATAATGCAAACCTAAAGCTTTGCTCAAGTCATGAAAGGATTACTTTAGTTTCAAATTAAACTTAACCTTAATAGAGACTTTGTTGCCAAATCTTTATAAAAGAATCAGAAAGTTCCCAAAACAAGTTCTTATTTACACTGTAAAAGTAATCTTTAAACAAAAACAAACATTTCCGTAACCAATCCGCTATCTACCTTCACTCGATATATCAATAAAAATGTTTCAACTAAAGTAAATACCATTTTTAGCTAAAATTTCGATAGAACCATCAAACGCATCAACCAATAAATAAAAATACGAAAGAGCTTAACAACAGCATTTGAAATTCTATATCACATTTCATCTTTTTGAATAGTCCAAAGCCAAACAATTTTACGTGTAAATTTCCAGGGCTAAAAATTAACAATAACATTTGTATGTAAAACGTAAGCAAAACCATTTAGCCACAAAAATACAAAAGGAAGGGAAATGACCGTTGCCAAATAACAAACCAAAAATGTTTGTATTTTACAAAAATAGTTGATTCGCATTGAAGAAGAATATATTTAAAACAGAAGTGGGGTAAAATGTAAACCGAAAAACCTAGCCAAAGATTAAATATTTTGTGGTTTCTGTGTGCCAATTGTGTGTGTGAGCCAAAATAAAAGATATAATGGATAACAAACCACAATATTTCGTACTTACTTAGAGTTTTGTGGGATAAATCTAAATATTTGTTTAGTTGCTATAAACTGGTAAGTTCAACGGATTGAAGTTGGCCTTGTCCATAAGGTTTGACACTTCAAACTTTTTTAAAAACACAAATAGGTGCAACACAAAATTTAAATATGTTAAAAAATGGACAAAACAATTTATTTTTACAACCAAAACTTAAACCCGTCGTTAAGTGAAGATTTTTACCTAAAAGAGGAAGTTCTTCAACATTTTCAAGGAAACTACAATTTTGATACAAGTTTAAGTATGTCAGTTATTTTGTACAAAAAAAAAAATAAAATTATGATTAATTATAGATTCAAATCGAACTTATTTGCGGTACCTGAAAGCCCTCATTCGTGTACAAAATTCTTTGCACAGAAGATTTCACACCAAAAGTTTTGGACAAATTCGGAAACTTAATAGCCGAATTGAAGCTGGATGTTCAAGGAAGGGCAGAAAGAATAAGGATAAAGCTTCTGAGGAACCACAAATAAGGTGCCATGTCCAGGAACTACAAAAAAATTGTCAAGCCCATGTCCAGCCAGATGAACTCCCTTGCCAAGCCGCTGAGTCGTCGGACACACATGTTTGCATCTTGAATGATAAACCAGTGGAATCTTCCTGCCTCTGCAATAAACCAACTCCAAAAAGTTCGGAAATAAGCTGCGAATTGGAGCCGGAACCCATCAAATCCTTGAGCTGTGATGCGGAGGAGAGCAAACGTATAAGCTGTGTGTCTTTTCAGGAGCCCTTGACCAATGGTATACCGAATGAGCACTGCCCTTGTGCAAAGCCAGATGATCCTTTTCCTATTCCTCTGACCCCCAGCGTTAGCTGTGATCAGGAACCGCTGAAAGAAATCCAAAGAACTTTTTGCAAAGAACAAGCTGCTCACAAACCCAAAAAGAAAACATCTTGTCAATGTTGTTGCAAAAGACCTGTGATTGTGGTGCCTTCGGGTGAGGAGATCAGGAAGACGAAGGAAGCTACGATTAGGGAGAGCCCACACCGAAGACCCCAACATGCAGCGACCCAAAGTTCGTCACTCAACTCGAAACCAAACACCCAGGCTCACTCCAAGTCACAGTCTTTGGATCAGGATAATAATTCCCTACACTTACTAGGAGAATCCCACAAGTCATCATGTAAACCACGTTCCCCGGGTCAATCTTGTAACGCTCACTGTTCACCAGTAAAACCCCAAAAGTCATCATGCAAATCCCAAACCAATGATCACAAAGAACCTGAATCGAAGTCTCCGGAACAGAATTCTGCCCTAAAATCCCACTGTTTGATGACACCACCACAATGTAATAACTGTCCCGCCATTTCCGAATTATCCAAGCAGTTGAGTGAACTAAACAGCAGGTTAAAGGATCTACAGAGTCAAGAACTGAGCGATATCCGGAACCAAGTAGAAAAGCTTACTTCCGAGGTGCAGTCACTGACCCAAAAGTGTGCCGAAAAGAAGGAGTCAGCCTGTCTTCCAGATCTAGAGAAGAAGCCCTCAAGCACTTGCCAGTTTTGTGGGGGGAAAATGTTACCACTGCTGGACTGTTTTCACTCCCAACTGAAGGACTTGATCGGGGATCGTGCTTACACAGATATTGTAATGTCCGTATTTTTGAGGGCAGATAATGTTTACCATGTCAACGTGAGGGATCTTATCTGTGGAGCATCCCTGGGTTGCTTTCTGGTAACTGACAAAGGCGTAGAGGAGGCCCTGCAGATGGGTCTGTTCCGGGAGATACTCACCTTCAGTGTGATCGATGTGCGGAGCACCATCAAGCCAAAAAACTGTGCCATGGGCATTTCCTTTGAATATCACCATGCAGATCGACAGAGTGGTGGATGCGATTCCTTGGCTCGTGGGCTTTGTATGATGGGTCATTCATATGTGGCCAGGGTATTGGGTATTCCCCTTAAGCAGCTGAAGTACGTGTACTCACTGTCGCAAGCGTCACCCAAACATTCACAAACCCAAATCCAAACCAAGCAAACGCTCTAAATACGCTCTAGGTACTAAGTCAAGATACTTTTTGGATCGGGCGAAATTCGAAAGCAAGTCGAGGATCAAGAGCAGAAAGGCTTTCATTGAAATTGCCTCCATCGATAATGAACTCATTTTAACCGATGACGAAGATAAATATCCAGTGAGTCGACTGGAGACAACGTCGCTTTCAGACGTCGATTACCGAACCCAAAGCTGTAAAGAGGTCCAAACAAACGCGTCTACCTCACACAAAAGCCAAAAATCGGCAAAAGCCATAAAAATAAGATGAAAATTTGGAAATACTAAATTCTTACTTTCAAAACAAAATCTTTTATTTACGGAACTTGTAAAAATGTTTTTGTATAAAATTTGTAACTTATTTAAGTTTTATAAATACACTTCGCAAAAAAATAAGAAAAATTTTGGAATTGTATAAATTACAAAAGCAAAGCTATCCTCGTCATGATGAAGTTAATAATATATTATTTAAATCGCATAATTATAATACTAACCGTGTTGTTTATTTTATGAAAATAAATAAAAATTTTTCATAACTATGTACCTACTCAATGTGTACATCAATACTTTAACAAAAAGTGAATTAAATTGCGGTTATTTTTAATTTTAAAAGTTATTTTCCAAGGCAATTAAGCTAATTGAGAGCATTAACTACGTCACCTCTGTCATTTCATATGGAACAATCTGTGATTTGGTGCACTGAACTTAACCCCAAGCTGCACTCTGCACTTGGATTCTCCACGGCCGGCGGACCGCATGTCAAACTGTTCATTTGGGCGAGTAGCGCGGTTTGTCAATCAGCCACGTCAACCAGCCACGTCAACCGTGGCTCAAAACGAAGGCCCGCATATGCATCCGATGGTTGGACCATTTCCAGGGGGCTAGGAATAGGAGCACTGCGCTGACAGTATGCGCCGCATAAATCAGTTAAATGCCAAATGTCGGATTCGGATGCGGATTTTGATGGGGGATGCGGTAACAGATAGGCGTCTGAGTCTGCAGCAACAGAGGCCATATTGTGCGTAGTGACTTTTATTGCCCCCGACCGCGCGTTAAATATTTTTCTGTTTACGCACAGACATAGATTCATCAGCATCAGAAGCCTCATTGACATTTCGCATCACAATGTTCGCAAAGTGTGCAAACAGGCGCGGTTCAAAACAATCTGCCCGCCTTTTTAATTTCAAAACAGTCGAAATTGTTCCTCATAGCATGGTTTCAAAGGGTTAAATTTTTCCGGGGGGCATATGAGTCCATCGATTCTGAACACAAACGCTTTAAGTCAACCGTTCATGACTCATGACAGTGGAACAAATAAAAAGGACGGAAAAAAAGCAGCATCCGGCCATTTTAGGCCTCATACCGCCACCACACCGCCAAGTGGGTCAGTTTCGCACGGGCTTTTAGAGCAAATCAACGCATGGCCCCAGTTTATTTGCCCCATCTCCATCTCCTCCAGGCTCGATAGTCGTCGAATGGTTTTGAGTCCATTCGGGCAATGCAATTTCCATGTCAGCGCAGCCTTTTCCTTTTTTTTTCACTTTTCTGTTTCGTTTCATTTGGCTTATCGGAAGTTCAGCATTCAACTTTTTCACAACTCACATGGGGGCTTTAAATTGAAATCAAGCGTTATACTTTTGCGAGAACAATGGAAAAGTACGGGTTAAGGGGAGCATGTAGAATTTTCAAAAAATAAATTTTTTTTTTTTCATAGATTGATAGAACAACGTCTTGGGAGTATATTCCCAAAGTTTTATGACTCAACTCTAAATATTATGAAAGATATGATTGATTGAATCAGTGCGCTCGGTCGCGCTTTGTGTGCGATTTGGCGCAAACTCAAAACTTTAAATCGTTTTTTCTCAAAACTATGATTTTAAAAACGCGGTACACGATTGCGCAAAAACTACTGAACCGATTTTTGATTTTTAAAAAGTGTTTTGCTGATTATGTATTAAACGAGTGCGTGAATGTCTGGAATTGTAAAAAAAATTATTTTATACACTTTTAAGCCTTATTTAGCGACAAAAATTACGAAAAAACAGCACTTTTTTTCAAGACGTGATTTCAATATTGTAGAAGAAAATTTTTTTAAATGCAGACATTCACGCACTCGTTTAATGTTTGCTGAATAACAAAAATTATTTGTTGTATGTTTCAGATGAAAACTTTGGGCTCCACACTGTACCGCGATAAACACCTCAGCCGAATCGCGCCGCACGCGACCTTCAATAAGTCCGCCATTTTGTTTTTAAGACTTCCAAAAAATTTTTTTATACTTCAAACATGTCTTCAAATATATGCTAAAATTATTTGTGTGTGTTTTTATTTTCCGAGTGAAAAAAATCCCAAAAAACCACTACTTTTTGACGTGTTACATGAGAAGCTCCCCTTAAATAAACGATATTGTTACTTTTTCTTTACTAATGGCTTTCCTTTAAAATTTAATGGTTTAATGTAAATTTTCAATTAAATAAATTAAAGTTACACTTCAGGAACCCTAATTGAATCGAACTTCTGGAAAAAATGCACTGTATGCAAAGGTATTTATTAAGAACATTTATTTTTAAGTGGGACTTACAAAAATAATTACATTTAATATTGGTTAATTCTTAAGTTTCCTGTTTAAATATGTACCTTAGGTACAATTAAATGATAATGTATAAAAAAGGAAGTGAACTAACGTTTTTTTTCCTTATCAACTTGACTGCATTTTATAAATAATATTTGTAATGGCTTCTTGTCCTTTTTTCAGTCAAAAAAAATCCTTTAAGTATTAGGAGCAATATTTGTTGCTAAAATATATTAAGCTTTCAAAATAAATTCCTTTCCAATACTTAGTAATCAGCATCAACTAAGGAAGCATTGCCGCGGGCAATACAAAGATTTAACAACATTTACCTGGCCATAAATATACACTTAACACGTTCGTAATCGGGCTGGCTTGCGTCATTAAGGATTCCATCAGTGGTTCATTATCCCCCTTGTATGTTTCACATTTTCTGCACTTGGTTTTTCCATGATTTTCCCGCGATTTTCCGCTCGTTGAAGTTGCTTGGCCACGGGGCGGATACTTTACGTTGCTTTGCTTTGCTTTGCTGTGCACCGACCGCACGCCGTGTCAATAAATGAGCGCAAAGCATTAAATTGTAATTTTTTAATTACACACAAAAGATTTAATGACTGCGGTGGTAATAACACACAACAGAAGCTGCCACGCCCTCTGGCCTCCTCATCTTATGCAGCTCTTAATTACATAAAGCTGAGCAGAAGACTTTCCGCAGCGAGTGTAAAATCGAGATAATAAGAAAATGGGCGAAAATTAAATTGTTCTTCTGTGCGCGCCAAGTGACCAATTAAAGCGAACAGCAAAGAGCGCGGGTTTTCTTTTCCCAAGGATTTCTTTGCAGAAGCAGAAGCAGAAGGAGCAGCAGCAACTGCCTCAGGGATTATATCATCCTTTTTCAAAATGCTCCTTGTTTCTCCGGCTTATTAGCTACCGAGATTTGCTTGAAGTATTTGTAGCTGCCGTCCTCCGCCTTCTGCCGTTTGCTTAGCAATAAAAATCATTTTCCGCTTTCTAATGATGCCACAGAAATGCCAAGGCGGCCAACTAAATTAGCGCCAAAGGCCTTTCAACAGTCAACAGTCGAGATGTACCTATAAATCCACCTAGAGAAAAAAAACATACTAAATGTGAATATGTACAGAATAAATTAAATATTTTGCTTAGTGATTTAGCTGTATTGTGTTTGAATGAAATTGCGATTATATTTATTTTTCAGTTAATTTAGATTATGTTTAATATTCCTATAATCTTGTCTTTGTAAAAAAATTGTATGTTTTATTGAAAATTTGTATTCCATATTGTTTATATTCTTTATACATATCGTCTTTATATTAGGTCTTTTATTAATTATTATGTTTTCTGTGTCTTTGCTATATAGTTTTTTTTTAAATTGTGTTAAAAAAAATGTAATTCCCATGAATAGCATATTAATACATATGTATGTTTAAATAGTAGTGCTATGAAGTTAGTTAAATTAAATACTTGAAGCATGGTTACGTGTTTAACATTTATTTATTATTATATATATATTTTTCAATATATATTATAAATATTTTAAATACGTTGATGTTTAAAAAAAAAATGTTATATTTAAATATGACATATTTAATTTTACAATGCCCTTTTCCTCTGTGTAATTGTATGTACAGCCTCCCAGATGGAGTCGTAAATAAAAGTTTCTCCACAAAACTAACTAATATGCCAGAGTCGTGGCCCACAAATCTTGTATAAAGTAAATGCATCGGTGGTGCTGCCCTTAGCCTCCCCTTCCCTTCCCCTCCCACCTTTCCCTTTTCTGGTTGTTACACTTGCTGTTGTTGAATGTTTTCGTGTGTTTGCTGTTTGCTGCCAACACACTAATTACCGCAATTAATAATGCTGCCTGCGGAACGAAGTCCGTTGAAAGTAGGTCCGTAGGAGCCAGGAACCAGGAATCAGGAAAAGGGGCCCCTAAGCGAGGCCAGTACAATTCCCTCATTGTTGGCTTCTTTTTTGGCTTAAAACTTTAACAAGGGCTGCGGGGTTTTTGTGTATGCCTCTGCGCACATTTTAAGCGGTTCTTTGTCTCAAAGCGCATATCAAATGATATGGTCCAAATTCACAGGGATTCACGCACAGGAGCACTTTAAATTAAACGATTTAAGCAGCAATATAACAATACATGGGAGCATATGCTGCTAATGAAGGCCCAATTAAACGTAAATAGCTTATTAGTACTTAATAAAGCCGTTTATGGCAACAATATTGATCCAAACAAAGGGTGCTTTAGGGGCTTTCAATAAATAGGTAGGAAACATTTAAGTTCTGTATGTTAGCTTAAACAAAGTACAACAAATTATAGTATTTCTTTGTCTTTAATTTTTAATTAAATAATTAATTATGTTTACTATGTTACTTAAAAGAATATATATTTTAAACATGGCTTCTTTAAAGTGTGTCGAATAAATTAAATTGAGTTACAAGCCCTATTTTATTATTAACATAATTTAAATTTAATTAACATACAGTTGTGCAAAATAATCATAATTATTAAATTTGTTTTATACAAATTTCTTGCATTTCTTTTACACTCATTAAACCTTTTCTTCTTAGGCTCCCTTAAAGCTTCAGTTTTATGCATTTTATTCCATTTTGAGACTTTTATATGAACTTTCTATTTAAATTGTAACAGACATGTGCTGCTTGAAGCCATATTTTTCTTGTACTTTAAAGGCAAAGAAACTAAAAGCCCTGACATGCTGCCAGAGGTAACTTTATTTGAAAAAAGATTTTACACGTACACTTTTTTCTAAACTAACAAATTTCCCTTTTTACAAATCACTGAGTTTCCGTACAGCTTTTATCAGATGGGAAAAAATCGTAGGTAGACCAATGCACTCAAAAGCTTTTATTGATAATTTAATGATACTAAAAGCAGAGTGTTTAACAAATAACACGGATTTAAATAAAATGTCCATTTGCCCATTTGTGAGTCACCAAGCGACCATTAAGCAAATCAAAAACTGTCACGCAGAAACAATTTCGCACTCCTCGAGCAAATGGCAAAACATGCATGAAAATTGAAAATTATGTTCGAAATGCACTCGGCAACAGATGAAGTTCCACCAGTAGGGATTCGGAGGAGAAGGAGGAGCAGGAGGAGCAGCAGCAGCAGTTCCATATGTGCCACGTTTGTTTCTGTCAACGCAATGAAGTGCAACATTTTGTGTACAAATAGTATGTGAGGCTGTGTGTTGGTTTATGCGAATGCAGTGGCAGTACACACACTCTAAACTATATTACACACACATAAGCAAGCACCTTTGGCAGCAGCTCAAGCCAGCCACTTCATATTGTAAATTTGGTAGAAAATATTTTTAGTGTCGCCAGGATTTCCTGTTTCCATCGCCGTCCTGGCAGGAACTGCCATTGTTGCTCCTGGTTGCTCCTGGTCCTGCTCTCAGCACTCGAGCACTCAGTGCTCCGCATCCCTGCATCCCTCTTCGCACCTGCTAGCCCGGGCACCTTTTGTGGTCCCCCGATGTCCTGGAGTGCTTTTGTATGCATCCTAATGCAATCCTTGTTACTGCGTTTGTTTGATTGCTTCCGCACTCGGCCACAGTGTCCTGGCTCCGATGTGTGCTCTGTAATTAGTGTGCATCAAGAAGTCAGTGAGTAAGTCTATCTAGTATCAGGAAACTCTGTTTATATCTTATTTTAGTAGTTAAAATTATAATATTTATTTTAAATATTTTCTTGAGTTTTAGTAGGTTAAACAGATATTAAACATTTGTGTTTTTTCATAGTAATTCAGTTAGCTAATTGTTAGTTAGACGTAAATGGAAAATGGAAAAACTTTTGTGAAGATAAAATTTAGTTTTTTAATGGAAATTTAAATCATAGGCTTAAAGTATTGTTGAAAATGTTGAGTGTTAAAATTAAGTAAATTGTCAGTTATGAATTTTTTTTTTCCACATTTTTACGTATAATTGAAATTAAAAAAAAAAAAAAATTAAATGGATTTGACATTAAATTTATACCGTTTTTTCATATTTACCAATCTTTTTCTACGAAGAATTCATTATTAAATTAAATATACAATGACCATCAATTAAATTACCATCGAATCAAGGTGAGACTACATGCAACATGAAACATGAAGAAAAAAAACCCTTACACTCTCCCAGTTAACTTGACCAACTCAAATGGGGGCTGCATTAAATTGCAGAAAGTGTGCACCCAGTTTCCGTTTAACTGGCCCTGGCGCTGGCCCACTCATAACTCCATCCGAGCCCTATTTACACAGCACATAAACAAGCTGCACGAACAGCTGCACTTCACTAAACAATACACAACTTATAGTCGAATATCCGGAGCTAAGGGACTCCAGATTCGATTTCGAGGCAAGCCAGCAATATGTTTTTGGGAGAACGGAGAAGAGAAACAACAATAAGCGAAAGTTACTGGCAAATCCCTGCTTGGCTGCACATGATTTTGGCCAAGTTGTCGCTCAAGCACGCAGCCAATCAATATCAATCGCAATTCAATTTCAATTTCAACTTGAAGCCAGAAGTCAGCTTTGGCGATTTGAAAAATAGCAGAGTGCACTTTGCGCAGTTGCCAGTAAATTACTTTAGGGAGATTTGTGTGCTGGAACACATAATGAGCAGCTGCAGCCAGATTGCAGCCACTTGTATGACGTTTGGATAGGGGGGAGTCCCTTCCTTTCCTGGATTTGGGGAGCCCCTCGAATCTCTGCTGATTCTGGCAGGCGCCAATGTTTGCGTAAACTTGCGCAAGATTTGTTGCCATCAAACGAGCGTCGAAATTCGCCTGTGATTAATGCTGTTAATGCATTTCACCCGCCAAAAGGACGAAGGACCCGTGCAGGTGCAGGAGTAGGAGCAGGAGCAACAGGCAGCTGATTATTAATGGTCCTGGGGAAGTCTTTTACCAGACTGACATACAAATTGCAAAACTTGCTGAACTTTTGCCACCGTCAACTGGAGGACTGTCTTGCACAGTACAGCCAGCACATAAAGACGGCTCATAAAGACCCACTACTTTTATGTAGTATAGCAAGTAGTAGAAAGTCAAACAAATAGAAAAGAAGGGTCCTGCCAGGACCAAACAAATAAGCAAACAAAATGTCCAGACAGAAGGAGTGCAAACTAACCATAAAGTAAACTAAGCAAATGACAACAATGAAGTGAAAGACAGCTTGAGACCCAATTCAATGAGAAATTAAGTAGTTAGAGAAGAACAAAAGGATAATGTCAATAAATTAGATTCTTTAAAATAAGTCTTGACCCTTAATATAAATTTGATATCTTAATTTTAAAATTTTATCAGAGAATAAAGATTAAAAAGAGATTAAATAATGAAAATAACATCAACGACTGCACTTTCCCCGTCGTACATAATAATTAAAATATTTAAATAAAATAAAATAGAAGAGAAAAGAGCAGCCTTGACTAATATCGACCACAATCTAATCAAATATCCAATATCTGGTCAATACCAAACAAACCAATGATTGAACTCATCAACTTTATCTCACGCTAAGCGGGCTCAACTGGCCACAAAAATAGTTTGCCAGAAACATTTCAACAACTTTGGTAGTTTTTCATTTCCTTCCAATTTTTGCTAAAGACTTTTGCTTTTATTTTTGTTTTATTTTTTTTTAACAGCTTGCCCGCAAAATTGTTGAAAAATGTTTTGCCATGCAAATATTTATAAATCAAGCGGAAACAGAATTACGAGCAACTTCCTGGTCTTTCTGCAGGCCAACTCATAAAAAACAGGGGAAACAGAGGCGTGCTGAAAAGAGGATGCAAATGAAAGAAGTATTAATATTTAAAGATTTTGGAATAAGAAGTTTGACAGTGGTGAAAAAGAGTTTTTGAAGTATTTTTTATTTGTATAGAGGGTATTACTAAGAGGGTGTTATTACCCCCTTTACTCCGTTCGTGCTCATGAACAAGGACGTGTTGAATGTCCACAGCCCATCCAGTCCCTCCTCCTCTTTCCCTCATCCTTAATTGGAAGTTGACCAGGAATAGAAACAGTACGATGAACGGGTTGGAGCCCAAGCTTTGGGTTAATGTGCCGCATTGAATTGTGCGAGTTAGCATGTGCCTGTGCAAGGATATTTTCCTTTTTTTTTCGCACTTTGACCCTCATTTGTTTGCCTGTTGCGGTCCCCATTTGCCGTTGATGTTTTGAACTTTAGCAGGTGTTTGAACTTTGCGTTTATTTACGTTTGCGGCCGCAGGTAGTTATTACGTATTGCTTATTCAGGGCACTTGATGCACATGGAGTAAACTAAGCTGTGCAAATATGAGAGGGAGCTAAGGGGCGGACGTGTGAGGGCCAACTCCAATCGAAATATAAATATGAGACCACAAAAAATATTACTAGCAAAACCATGTCACCACGTGTCCTTTTTTTTCAACGAAAAGTGCTTAACAAAAAATTATTTACCTTTTAATGGCTAAAATTGCTGCATTATTCAATCCAAATGCATTCAAATTTTCGATGTTTTCAGAGTCTTTGACAAGACACAGCGTTTTTTATATAATATTTTTTTTGTGGTTATTAAAATATTGGCTTAAAAAATCTCAGATTTAATTAAAATAGAAAGAGTAAAAGTACATAAAATTTTATTGAATTTCTAAAAATAACTATGAGTGCCATATGAAACTTTGGTAAAACTTTGGTGACACTTTGGTGCTATAATTTATATTGCTGTTTAAAATAAAAATTTTTGTTTGTTTTTTTCTTTTTCTTTATGTCCCTTGTACATATGTTAATAAAACTACTATTTTAAATATAATTTTATAGCAAAAAAATGTAAGTTATAGTTAGGTATGTTATATAACAGTCGTATCCTTTTACAGAATCGATAACATAAAAGTTAACAGAAAGTTCCAGCAAGCAGAACAAGCAGTATAAAAGCTAACGGCGAAAACGCAACTTAAAAGGACTTTTATCCAGACACACACCGTGGTGGATTCCTTACAAACCCACCATGGACCAACTTGGATGCAACTTTTGAGGGCTTTTTTGTGGCGAAAATACCAGTGCGCGGTCCGGCAATACTGTTTGACGGATTTTCAAATTGAAATTTTTCGTGGTAATTGGAATTTTAGATAAGGAAATAAAGAAAATACAATTTACCAACGATTTAACCGACCGGTGATGATCGAGACTCTGAAGAAGAATGCAGAAAGCTTATAAAACGCTGTGATCCGCCAAAATACCGCCTGACTGGCTTTAAGCTTTAAAGAAAGACGCCTGTGTACTTAAATAATTTGCTTTTAACATCCCGAAACTCAATAGGTATTTTTGTACTCACTTTGCTAATTAACCTTTCAACCGTTAATTGGCTAACAAATTGGGCAAACACAAAAATCACCCATAATCTTTCCAATACCCTCGAAAAGCCCCCTTCAAGGACACTGGCACAAGACTGACAGGACCTTGAATGGACATTCTACAGCTTAATTGGCAGCCTTGAAAAGGCAGCATTAAAGTTGTCAGGTGTGGAATTTTTTCGTAAAGTAACGAGTGGATTTCTTTTTTCGTGAACGCAAGCCACTTTCTGATTTAAGTCTGTGGTTTTGCGGTTAAGCTACAAGTGCTTAAATCCGGGCTTCAAATTACGGGGCTGCAGCACGTTGTATGCTTTGGCTTTGACACGACACACGACTTGGGGAACTACAATTGAATTATAAAGTTTATCGCATGCAATTCGCACAAAAAGCAGCTCGAATGCATTTTTAACAGGCACCGCGGCACCCCCACCTCAAACTACCCACTTGCCAAAGCATTCCTTTTGTGCATTTCTAAGCGAAAAAGCAAAACGAATTTAAGCCATTTGTGCCAGCAATGCGAAGTGTTTTTTTTTCTTTCGGTAAAATGATTTCCAGCTGTTGTGGTGAAAGGATGTCGAGTACAAATAGAAGCCCAGAAGCGCATAAAAATAAAATCCAAATGCTTGAGTTTACTCTGAGAATCGTGAGCTGTAATTAATGGCCTTAAGACCTTCCGTAATCAAAGTACTTCAATGATTAGCTATCGCTATCGTTTTATTGCGCATACGCCACGTGTGCCGTTTAGGTAACCACGGAAGCATTTCAACGACGTTCCCCTGAGCACAAGCTCTTTAAATTTGTACGCATTTTATAAAATTTAAGAACGAACCGCTACAAAATGTAGCCCCTGATAAGATGGCGACAGAACAAAACCACTCGAGGTCAGCGCTCGATTTCCATTCTCATTTCGAGAGACACTAAGAGCAATTGTGGCCGTCTGAGACGGATTTTGGCCGTGCTTATTTGTACAATAGCCCCGGCATTTGTCTTAAAGACCGCAGTTGGCAGGATCCCCACCACAGACACACACACACACACACACAAAAGCCACATACCGATGTCCTGTCCCTGTCCCCGGCATTGTATTCAATTATGCAAAAGGCAGCAACAAATTCGTATGGCAACACGAAAATTATGTTTTTAATTTTTGGGCGCACAAAAACAATGAAAGGGGACGGCGACAACATTGGGGGTCCCAACAAAATTGACCCACCGACCACGAAACGCATCAAAGAACATTAAAAAGCCAGAATTGCAAAGCCAACATAGCCAACGCATACACTCACAAACACTGAACAAAAAGCGTTATTAGTTGCACAGTGGTAGAAAGTGATAAGAAAGTTAAATGTTAAATTTGTATTAAAAGTTGAAGGGTGTTTTAGTTTTTGTTTGCGTTTCTAACGATCCAATAGACCTAATCCGATCGATGGGTACTCACTTTTATTTAAATAATAACATTTTTAAGCTCTTCTTTAGTTTAAAGGTGTTAATTTTTATTTGTATGCTATATAATTTATTTCAAAATAGTTATGTGTTTATTACCAAATTGGTTTTGGCTTATTTTTTAATGATATAATAATATTTTGCCGTTTACTGGTGTAACATTGTATGAAAAAATTTATTATAAAAAACATTTTCTGAGAAGCTTTTACCACTATGCCTGTCCAATTCAGCAGTCTTCCAACCAGCATCAGCTGCCTCCTAAGTGCCCAGGACACTGGCCAGGGACAACGATTGAGCACCAAAAGTGGAAGGGGAATATAGAGAGCAGGAGCTGGAGCTGCGGCACATAATCAAGAGGGTTTTTGTGTGTGCCACAGATCCGGAGCACCAGAAGCGGGCAACGCACTAAATCGGATTACCCCAGAATTATCCTTGTTGGCATTTATTTTGGCTTTGACGCACACGGACCCACATTCACGAATAAATACACAGTGGGAGCTGGGATCCGCTGGCGGTGGCGGTGGCGGTGGCAACTTGTTTGCTGGCCACTCAACTCCATTCCGCTCCTCGAATTTCCCTTTTCCCTCCACAAAACAAAACACACACACATCAAACAAAAGCACACGCAAAATAAAAAAAAAAAAAAAAACAAATGAGAGAAAATAAAAATAATGTCAACTTCCGTTTTGCTTAGCCAACTTTTGACGCCATCCTCTCCTGTTGTTTTAACTTCTTGGTGTTGTTGTGCTTGTTTTGTTGTTTACTTTGAATTGCAAATTTTTTTTTGCTGTACTTGTACTTTTTATTTTCGTTTCATTGTGGAGCATAATGAGCCGCGAGTGCTGCCACTGCCACGGCATGCGTGCCCCATTGTCATTTAGCCATTTACACGCTAAGAAATTAAATAGTTGTAAAATTAATTGCATTTCTAAAATTAAACATTTTAATGAAAGTGTTTTAACGGACAGGTACAAGTTTCACTTGCTTTAAAATCACTAAAAAACGTTTTTGACCACTTTAAAAAAAAATAAAAAAAAACCATACAAAAATTATTGTAAAAACAAGAAACACTATTTGTTAAAATTAAGATTTAAGAATTTCAAATGTTAATTAAATCACGTAAAACAGGGTACCTAAAATATATATTGTTTTACTCGTCATTAGCGTATGAAATTTCATACTTAAATCATTTTTTTAACAACTAAAAATCAAATTGAAACTTATAATAAAAAAAACAACTTTATTGGAGCAGCTGAAAAGCAAACAGTCTCAAAAAAACTACTTTAGTGTAATTTTCACAACTTGTGTTTCAATTTCAAAAATATTTTAAAAACCGTACAAAAATGTGTAAAGGTAACACCTAACATTAATTTAATTACACTTTACCTTGATGCCTGGAAAACCCAAAACTGTATCGCATTTAAATGTGGCAAGGAGTACATTTCTCAACCAGAAGGCCCAGGGCACGTAAATCTATTAACACCTCACGTCTGCCTGAAGGATAAGCCCGCTATAGCCGCTGTATGGAGTGAGAGGGCCAAAACCACAGCCAATGCCATCGCGGAAGGTGTCCAAGTGTGCGCACAGTGCGTGTGTGTGCGGTAAATGAAGCATTTTGGCCAAAATGGCACGTACTCGCCGAAGGCTTCAGCCCCTTTCGCAGGACTCTCCCCTGATTCCCCCATTTTCCGGGATTGCCACATCAAAAGGCAATCGCTGCCGTAACTTTACCAACTAATTTACATAGTGTTCTCGACTCTGAACCTACGTGACCATGCAATTTGCATCGAGCCTGTGTCGTCGTGGCTGCAACTTTTAAGCTAAAGTATTTTCCCTGTCAAACAGTGCGTTTAAAGTAAACAGGATGACGGGGATCCTGCGATGCTGCCACTTGGCACCAGGTTAAGATTGATTAAGACGTATCTATTGCCGAACACGTTGGCTTGTCTTGGATGTCTTGGCACGTAGCCTGGAACCCTCTAAAGTACTTTAAGCTAAGCCATTTTATACACCACGTTAAGGGGTATAGGAAGGAGTATATAAATAGTATCGATAGCTTTTTTTTATCAAATTAAATCTTAAATTTCAATGAGCCTTTTTACTTGTTAGTTAAGTAAATTTAGTAATTTCGTAACCTTACTCAATGCTTAATACCGCAAAGGATAAATACTTCTTAACAGCAGGCTTTGAATTAATCTTAAAAGTAAGTTTAATCCTTTCTTTGTATAAAATAATTGGTAAATTTAAAATATTATAAGTACTTTTAACTAAAATTTTATGAAGAGATAAAAGCATCTAACTATCTATGCTGTAATATTTACTTAAAGTGTACTTACATTTTTAAGTAAGTTGTTAAAGCGAATAGATTTAGTGATTTTTTTAAACACCCCCAACCATCATTTTTAGGACTCTACCCAGCCACCAAGAGAATTTTCCCAGGTAAACCAAGGGAATTTTCCCAGGTAAGAACTCTTCGAGGACTTCGAACCAACAGCAATCTTCCATCTTTATGTGGGCTTACATACATATCGTTGCTCGGGTGTTCGTGATAAAATCACATCTATAAACATTAATCGCTCTTTTATGAAGTGTAATAAATTTTGCGTTACACGTTTGCCCACAATTTACCGCTCTTGGCCCCTTTTTTCAGAGCTTAAAGCCTTTCAAGGAAACGAAATAAACTCAAGACTTGACTTTAGTTTCTCTAAAAATAGCTTTATTCATATTTGATTGGTACCCAGTTTGGTATTTAGTTTCGGTTTTTGGATTTTCCATTTGTGTTTTAGTTACTTGTTGCTAGTGTGTGAGTTTTTGAGTTACTTCTCAGTGGCATTTAGTTGCAAACAACATGAACAAACATTTAATAAATACATTCAGATAATTCTTATATGAATATCATATAACAATCACGACTTATCGATGGAATACCTATTTAAACGATCTAAGCAATATACATTCATATACAGGTAAATAATTATCAATATTATAAACATACTATTATCGAACTATCTTCTCTAGAGACGTGTAAATTTGTTTGGTGTTTGATTTATGCCTAGAATCGAAAAAGTAAATAAAAATAAGTAAATAATCTGTACTATTTTACGATATTAGTAAGATATTCATCTGTTTTTGTGTATATATACTCTGTTGGGATTAAAAAGTGTATAAATATTGGCCAACTACTTCACCCATTGTGTTTGGGGCATTCTAACAGAATTTAACATTTTCATTGTCATTGTCAGCGGCCCACACAATTGTTGAGTGCTTGTTCTTGTTTGCACAACAAATTGATTTTAAATGTTCGACAAATCGTGCTCACTTCCCCCCAAACAAGGAATAGCCTTCAATTAATTGTCATTAAATATGCTGCACAGACCGAAAACCAATGGCCAAATGTGCACTCCAAATAAAATATGCATTCAATTGAAAATTTGTTTTCCACTTATGAATTTTCCATATGCTGAGATGCGGCTGTATAAAATCGTGTTTTAATTTGTAAATATAAAATTTAATGCTACATCAACGCAACTGAAAAAATAATAAGCACAAAACAATAAAATTGTTTCTTTTTGCCTTAATTTACATGCAAATTTCAGCCGTATCAACAAACAAAAGTTTTAAATGGGAGGGAGTAAAAAAGCTATCTTTAATAATTTAAATATTACATTTTTGGTCTCATCTATTTTAATTTTAAATAAAATAGGTACCTATTATTTTTAATTAATTGTGTTTAGTTCAAACTAATTCATACCAGAAAGAAATCCTTTATGTTGAAATACATAAATATTTATAGTTTGCTTAAATATTACACAAGGTTGGCTGATTGAAATTCTTTGTTTTCTCTACATCCACTGAATTGATTATTATCATTTGAGAATGGGATATCGATTTGCTATTAAACCTTTTTTTTTAAACAGATTAAGTAAGTTTATTTGTATTTTCATTGGTCACACGTTGCTTGTTTGTTGTTCAATTATTTGTTCTTTTTTAGGTACTGTGCAGAGTTCTCTTTGAAAACCGTGAAATGAACAAACCGAAACCTAGAAACATTTCATTTACACTTCTATTTGGTTAGATATATGCATGTGTATATATATATTTCTGTGTGAGTTACAACATGTTTGTTATTGCTTTGGTTTAGCACTTGCCTGGCCAGGCATTTAACTTAATTACGAAGGCTACATCGTTTTGAACTACCACTAATCTGCCATTTGCTCCCAGCACCCAATCCCTTGGCCCTCCTCTGCCTAATCTTAATGTTAACTCAGGGGTTATACCATCTCTATCTCCGGATAATGCAAGTTTGGTTTTAGCTTGACTACAATTTACTGGGCTAAAAAGTCTTAACTGGCTCCATTAAACGTCTCTACGTCGGTGTCCATATATAGTAAATATCCATATCCGTTTTGTGTAATCGGTTTTACATTAATATTGTATATGCAGCATAATTAACTTTGATTATACACATGTCTCCGGGGGAGGAGGAGAACGCTGCCTCCTTGGCCCATCCATTGACCTTTGATTATGTTACAATGCTAATTGAGTGTTCCGCCTCCGCTCCTCCTCGGCTTACAATCTAGGACCTCCTCTATGCAGGGTATGCAGGCTCAACTTAGGCGCTAGTAATTGATATAAGTAGAGTGGGTGAGTGCCAGTGGCCAGTGGGTGACCAGAGCATCTTAGTCCGCCTCGGACTAAACACTGTCCGCCTGCTCTCAGAGATAGTTGGGCCTGGAGACGCAGCAGAGCAGGCTCATGTTCTTGCAGATGTAGTTCTGGCGCCTCTTTGCCTGCCAGGGTCCAGTTGTGTCCAGGGCCGCGTTGCGTTCTGCAAACACCAGATGAAAGAGTAAACATTTGTCTTGATTAGTGAATGGGGTCGGGAGAAAGTCGAATATATGAACACACAGAACAAATTTGAGTGCCATTGAAGTCTATCTAAACTTTCAGTTATGTTTATTAAAATGGGTATTCAATTTTATACATTTTTTTTTACTTTACGAGTAAAGTTATTTGTGGGTAAGTAAGACCACTCGCTCGGGTGAGAAAAAATTAAATAAAGTTATTAAAAATATGTAACGTTAGACTATTTTGTGCCTAAAAAAATTACCCAACTGTCCAAATACTGTTTCAAAAACTATAAGAAAATCCATTTAATTTTTCATTTTATATGCATTTGGTGGAAATAATAATTGACTTTAAAAAAATAATAATAGAGTAATTCAATTGAATTGCGAAAACTTGAACAAAAACCCTAATTCTATTATTATGGATACTTTTTTAAATTATCCAAAATCATCAACAGAACAGGACTGCTTCTATGCTTTAACATAAAAGTAATTTGAATTTAATTTTCGTTGAAATAATATTTATTTGCATCTAGATTTTTATTGCGTTATATTTATTATTAAGTAGTTGATAATCCACCAGTCTTTTTTAAGATTCTTTTGAAAGTTAGAAAAGATTTTTTTTCCATCTGCAGCACAGCACACTAATTGCCGGGTCAGTTTTTGTGCGCAACTTTGCCCATTTTGGTGTGCCATACAATTTTGTTAGCACCACGGGCCTTGGCCAAATATCAAAGTGCAAAGTGCACGGCAATGAAAGTGGAACTGCAGCAGTTCCACAGGAGCCTGCAGGCGCCAGGAGCCTGCGCACTTGGACACTTGGACTACTCACCCAAGTACGCCTCGTGCTGCGGCATGTACTCCTGCATCTCGGAGAGGAGCACGGCGATGTCCTGGGAGTCTTTGGTGATGCTGCATAGTTCCTCCTCGTTGAAGTCGGGCGTAAACTGTTTGCACAACAATATCTGGCTGATGACATTGCCCAGATTCGAGGGCCCGGCGCGGTTCTCTGCAAGAATAAATCAGAGTCAAGTGATAAGCTGCCACTAAGCCAAGGTGCAGCAGGGTCAAGCTATTTGCCCCACATTTCCACTGCAGGGCAATAAAATAAACCATTTTGTTTGACTTGGGCACAGCCACAGGAAGCCGCATTTATTTGTTTCATTCATTTTTATACAAACATTTTCCTTTGACGTTTGCATTCCCCACTTTTTATTTGTTTCCGTTTTTTTGCTGCTTCATTAGCTTGTGCTTTTCATTTGTGATTCGCTTTGATGTCTGTTTGTTTCTTCGAATTCAACTTTTGGTTTTAACTTTTGCTAACTTAATGATCACAAATTAAAAATATTGACTACGTAATAAAATGTTTTAAAGCTGTGTAAAGTTATTAAATCTCCTATTTAAATTTAACATGTTTGTTATCTAATTCTAACCACAATTGCTTTCGATTATTTCTCAATGATTGATTTATGGAGCAATCAATTTCTGATCATCCATCAATCTTCATCAGACATACATAAATTAATTACTTGGTAAAAGTTGCTGAGCTGCATGCATTCAATACATTGCAATCTATTCGATCATCCAATGTGGCGTATGCGCAATATTCATATTTCATCGCGTATACGACGTGCATGACCACCATTCATTGTTTGCCCTTTTTTTAATCAGGGTATCAGCTGAGTTTAAGGGTATAATGTTTTTAGGCCACAATATTCACATTTTCAAATTAAGGAGTTCAACATTTTCAAAAAGGTTTTTTGATTTAAGTTATTTTCTAACTGTGAAATTTTTTAAAATTATGAATCTAAAGGGTACTGTACAGTCTTGTTACTGGATTGCACTGCATTTTCGCCAGGATGGCAATAATTAAGGGTCCACACAATGCTGCCACAGCACCCATTCCATCCTCACTTACAATCTCTCTGCCACGTCAATTTCTGCGTATATTTTGGTTTGCAATTAAAACAGTCGAAAACAAAAAAGCGTTTTCAATTTTTGAATTTTTTATTGCTTACTCTGCGTGGATGGCGTTTTCATGGCACTGCAGAAATGTGTTTGTTTCCATAAATTCGTTGCACCAACAGAGCAGCATCCAAAGGACCGGAACCTGACTCTGTAAATATTTACTCTCCCACTTTCCCCATTTTCCCATTTCCCCAGATTTTCTGTGTGTGTGTGTTGACAGTGAAAAGCCAGTGCCAGCGCAGTGGTTGTAATTTAAAAATTTATGATCAGCAATTGGCATTTGGCATTTGCGTTCTCATTTGTATTCGCTGGGATTTTCCCATGGTCAGCCTGGCGACAAATCAGTTCGAAGTTTGGCTCTGCATATTTTTGCCATTGCACGTGCACATTAAACAGGGCAAAAGAATGGCAATCACAGCCAGGACACACAGAATCTCAACTGCTGCTGCTGCATTGAGTATGCCAAACAATTGTTGAACGTGAGCAGTGAGTGCCTGTTCCTGGGTGAGTGAGTTCTGTATTGAATGAAAATGTCAAAGAAAAGGAACCCCTGGCCAAGTCCCACTCGGAAATATTTGTGAGGGTATCAATTTACATTAAATTTAAATTGAATATTTTACATACTTAAAAGCTGGAATATTTTTCCACATTTTTAGCATAAAAATTTTACAAAGATATATCAATTTTACCTAATAAAAATTTTTCTTTGTCAACATTAATAAACAAAATCTTTCTGTGCAATTATTTAAATTCTAATTTAAGATTACAAAATCCTCATTGTGGGTTTAAAAAAGGACCAATAGAAATGATTTACAAGTTATAATATATTAAATCATGTTAAATATATCTGAACGTCAAAGAAACATCATAAAAAAACGACTATGGAATTAAAGCTCAAATGCAAGTTGAAATGTGTTCATTTTGAACCAATATTAAAAAAAAACATTTAAACTCGATAGTTCTAATTATAAATTATGTACAAGACATATTAATTTGGCTTTAAAAGAAATATATCTTTATCAACATTAATAAAACATAACGTTCTGTACATTTATTTTAATCAGACATTTAGATAATGGAAAATACCAATTTAAATGATTTACAAGTTTAATATATTTAATCATGCTTAATATATCGAAACATTAAAGCCACATCATAAAAACGACTATGAAATTTAAGGTCAAGTGGAAATTGTGTGCTCATTTTGAACCAATTATATGGACCCATTCGAACTTCACTTGCCAAAGTGAAAGTCCTTGCCTGACTTTGACATTTGCTGGCAACAGCAAATTCGCAGTTCGCAATTCGCAATCGAGGCGACAGCTGAAATATGGTCCCAGTTGGCAGGGAATTGTCGTGCGTTGGTTGGTGTTGCATTTAACTTACCATAATAGCCGGACATATCCATTGGCACGACTTGTATGAGACGATAACTTTTCACAAGTTCACGTAGGAACAACTGGGCCATGTAGAACAGCAGCACCAAATGCGGGTTGTCGGTGAGGATGCCATCGGCCATTGCGCTGCAATGTAGGAGGAGAATAGCAGAAAAAACAATGAATGCATTGCAATGCAAGGTAACATGAACATCGGGTTCCGGGATGTGGGATGTAGGACGTGGGATCTGTGGAATATTATTGGACTGGAATGTCGCATTGTGTGGGTGGGTCTGGGTCGCATTTGTGGCACGCCAAATTGCATGCAGAAATTGTGAAATAAAATTTATATGATTTTATGACATTTTTTAGGTCGAGAGTGTGTGGGTTGTCAACTGGCGACAAACTAATTCATTTCCGGCAGAGTTTAAAAGGCCGTTTCCGATTGTTATATTTGAGTTCACACCTGCTCCTGCCGAAACGATTATTTAAATATTTTTGAAACATTTTTTTGACTAGACCTTGTTAAGGAAAATAATTTCTAGTACAATTTTATTTGACAAAAAATGTGTAAAATATTTAAAACAATTTTTTTTAGCATGAAAACATGTATGAGTACCGAAAAAAAAGCAGGGTCACTCTGCTGGTTAAACCATCGCCAAATAATTTGAGACCCACAACTGCCTTTTGCAGCTAAAGAATAAATAGATTTAATATCTCATTAAGCAAACCATTTTTCAGTAAAGGGTTTAAAGTTAGCCAAAACTGGCTTTAATGTTAAATATTTTCGATATATCGGCCTTGTTTCAATATTCATCCCTTGTAAAGTTTTAATGTAATTTTCACAGCTGCAAATAAACATGGCAAATTTGTTTATAATTCCATGATCACCGAAACGACATTTTAATTCAACGAAATTAGCATCCCGAAAATAATTTATGAAATTGCACGAACCGCTTTGTAACAGTCGCAGCGGCATAATTCATTTAGAAAACACTCAGAATTTACAGTTGGTTTTGCAAATTGCTGCTTAGTTGACATTAATTTCAGTTTTAACAGCGCCAGGAACGCAGAGGGGCAATTACGAGAGGATTTGGGGCGGAGTCACTGGGTGGGACACAAATATAAATTGCCATAAACATATTTGCAGCTACACAGGAATAAATTCAATTTGTAAATTGCTTTTGCATTGCCTAAACTCTACGAAGCTGGAAATGAAAAATATATATTTGAGCTCCTTAGCTCTTTAGCCGGGTCCTGAAGGTGTTGCCGTGTCTTCTGATTCCACCCTCCACGGCTAGCATTAAAGCAAATAAATTGCAAATTAATCTTCCCCAAGGTGTTTCTGGAGCGGAATTTGTGTGTGTGAGAGAGTTTCTGTGAAGGATTCAGCTTAAAGCGATTTAGATTTGGGCTTTTCGCTCAAGCGAAAGTTAATTTAGGAGGATGCAAAGGACACTTTTAGCTGGGAGTGTTATTTTTTTTTGTTTTATAAATATTTTATAAACATGGAAAAATTGTTAAATAAATAATGTAAATACCAGATTAGAAGGATTTTTGTAATGCAAGAATGTAAGTAACTTAATGGTTCTTTCAAACAAAAATCACTTTTAAAAGTACGCTACAATGTCATAGTAATGGTTGTTTTACACTCATATATGTATTCGTATCAGCTTTGTATTAACAGAATCCCCAATAAAAAATAAACAAATTAGAGTTAGGTACTTTCTCGTCTAATACCACCATTAATATTTTATTATCGCACATCAACATTAACGTATACAAATACGAAGAGGAGAGCCTGACTTTAATGCTTCAATCCTAATCAAATTAATGCTAAGCGATTTCCTTGCAAAAACTGCAAGTTGTAAATGGCAGGGAGCAATGTTTTAATGACTTCCCTCTCCTTTTATCCCATCTTTTCTTGATTGCGGTGCGCGGACATTAACGTGGGTCATTTTCGCCAGCACCACACCGCCACCCAGAAAATCGCAATAATAAGTTTGGAGCAACGAAACAAAATCTGCAAAGCATCCGAAATTCCCACAGAAAAAAAGGGAGACTAAAGAGCGAAGGGCAAACTGAACAGAAGGCGGGTAAAAAAAAAAGAAGGAAAAAATGGGCAGACCATTGTCAGCAGCTGGTCTTGATTACAGCTCGGACGTTATATTCATTTATTGCAAATAACAGTGAAATATTTTGTATTTTCCCGCTAGACCCAAGGAGATTTTTAGCAGGGGAAATTGCAAAGGGACTGTCGTTCATAAAACGCGTTTATCAGGGTCGCCGCCCAATCGAAGTTATTAACTGCAGCTGTATAGAGCTGTTAAAATCGCCACAGTTTACGAGAAGGGAAGGAATCCCTTAAAATGTCTGCCGCTACGTGACGAGCTCCCCCTAATTGTGTAACTTTACCCATTTCCTTGCCGGCGCTGTCTTCAATAATTTGCTGTCATTTTCACAAACATGACCACAGAACAACGTAGCCCTGTAGCTGGGCATCCGGGAACCGGCATCAAGTGTCGAAATAATGAACGAAGTAGCCGACAGCCACAATAAAACAATGCACCAGCAGGAGCAGCAAGGCAGCAAGGACTATGGAATGGAAAGGATATTTACAAAACTCACTCTGAATTTGGGTTTTACATTTATGGTTTCTTTTTTATATTTTGAATACTTAATTTTGGTTTCCTGAACTTACAAAGCTGAAGATAAACCTATTTGAAAATAATCTAGTTCATTAAAAAAATACTTTTAAGACTCCAGTATCATTTAAATATTAAATATAATAGTATATTACAATAATATGGCACCACCCAACATTTAAACAATTTTACCTTTTTAGAGAAAATTATTTTTAAGTTCATTATTCAAGAAACCATTTTTATCGAGCAACAGAGAATACAAAATCATGTCGCTAGAGACAGATTAATTTCGAAATATTTTAGAACTTATGTATTTATAGTTAAATTTAAAAAGTATTTAGTTATCCTTTTTCACAGTGCTGTGGCAACAGCAGTTGCAGGAAACATAAAATTTCCGACACAGCCGCAGACAGAGCACCATCGACGACGTCTATGAGATTGGCTTTGGCTTTGGTTGGCTTTGATGGTGCTGTCCCCGGAGGTCACAATCCTTGTGTTATGTTCTCCCTGCGGACTCTGGGCAATTGTCGGATTGTGTTTTGCCTGCAGCAAAAGGACGAAGGACGAAGGAAGAAGCCAAGCAGAAGTCCGAGTATTATTTGCGCCGGAAATGCGTTTAAGCCAACATGACGTGGCAGGAGGTGTAGGTGGGTGGGTGTTACGGGAATGGGAATGGGATCTGGTCCTGCCCCCGAGGACACTCTGTTGACTAACTTGCTGTCAAAACAGGAGCAAACCGAGCAGCTAAAACAAAGGCAGCGCCAGTAATTTAGCAACAACAAACAACTGCACATAACTACAAGGCAAACAGCAGAACAAATGCGAAATAAGCGCAGGCAAATAGACAGATGGATAGATAACATGAACACAAACGCAAACACGGCGAAATGGACCAAACGTCGCCTTCAAGGATATATGTCCTATAAACACTACACAGTACGAAAATCTTGATAATCGATTGCATCCTTAAAACCTTAAAAACTTCATTCAAGTCCCTCTAGATGAAAATAGTCACAAACATTCTTTGTAATTCAGAATGTTGTCATACTGTTCTGAGGAAATACCTTCGATATTGAAATCTAAGATATAAAATTGATTTTTTGTTTGTGTATCTATAGTACCTACACGTATAAGTGCGAGTTGGGCAAACAAACAGGCAAACAACTATCAGTCACTCAAGGCAGTTGGCAAAGTGCTGCCGCCTTTTGGGAGAGGGAGTGGCAATGGAGGTGGAAATGGAAATGGGCATGACTCGAGGAAATTGACTGTAGGAATGTCTATTCCAAGGTGGTCTGGTGGGTCTGATTTTTCCCCACACACAAGGTATCACAACTTTGTCGTCTTGTTTGGCCAACAAAACCACAAAAGTTAAGGCTAAATGGAGGCCATGTTTGTGTTCAAAAAGCCAACTTGGCGGCCAATGTTTGTGTTGTCATTATGAATGTTTATGTTTTAGTGATCTAACATAAACAAAAAAACATAACAAAATTTCTTGAAGCTACCTAAAATGAAAAACTTCGTTGCTTATGGGATTTGCTACGACATTAAATTAAGTTTTTACCTAACTTATTTTACGCAAGAACAAATTTTATACAGAGTCAATTTACCGAGTTTGAGAAAATCAAATTTAATTTATTAACAGAAACCAAATTTTAAGAAATCTAAAGTGAAATGTCCCTTGAATATATTTTAATAATATTTTTCATATACTTTGCTTTATTTAAAACTTCTGAAATTGTGAATTAAAACAGTCTGGAATTTTAATTAAAGCTTCCCAATTTTGTGCTTAGATTATATTAAAGCATATTTGCAATTTTAATTTGATTCTTTCGCTCTGACTAGTATACATTTTTATGACAGTCTCCCCCTTTTTCCACCCTCTTCAGAGTATGCGATATTCTTGAAGGTAAAGCAACCAACTTAAAGTAAGTATTTCTTGGCTTTTTTGTGCCCTAACTTTCTACTTTCTACTTACTTTCTCCTTCATGCCACAGTACTATCGAGTTGTTGTGACTTTGGCTGTCTCACATGGGTCATGCATGTGTTTACAAAACATAAAACACAAAACAACAACAAACAAAGAAACAACGAAACACTGTCAGAAAGTTTGGCTGTGTCATTGTCAAGTTGCGCCTGAAGTTTTTCCCAGTCCCCAATTGTTCACTTTCCGAGCATACTTTTTGCTTTATTGAACTTTTACTTTCAATTTAACTTTGAGTCCTGGAGATGCCGTCTTTTTGCTGCGCTAATTCATTGTCGTCACTCATACGCCATGTGCGCCCATTTGAAAAACGGAATACGGAGGCTCTTAGGGAAAACTCTGGAGTGAAAGCAAAGCTCGTTGTCGAGTCGTTCATTTGTGTCAATAAAGCAAAAATTAATTGAAATCTCCCCGTGGCCGTTGTTGTGTCTCTGGCCTTCCGCCAGCCAATCATCAATTTAACTGTCTCTGGTTCTGCTTTCTTTTTTTCTCCAGTCTCCATTCTTTCCTCTGCACTTTTACCCATTCAAATATGGAGGACGAATGGACGAAATGCTGATGCGGATGCTCGTCTCGTTATATTGACATTTCTCCACTCCAGAGTGACATTTAAAGCGTCTGCTCGATAATAAATCACATTGTCATATGCCAGCGTGGTGTGCTTAAAAAGTTCTTTCCCCGCAAACAAAATTTGACAGATACCCCACGTTCTATGGGTTGTGTGTCTGAAATTACAAATATTTTATGTATTGTATATGAATTCCCCCTCAAGATGTTTTTGTAAAAAGAAAAAAAGAGGCGCTTTTTGGGTGCGATAATGGCACATGTGCGGCACATCCACATGGGATTTCATCTTTGGAACATTTTGGGGCATAAATCAATAAATTGAAGTCGGTAAACAGACAGGCCCCAAAAGTCAACGGGGACGTTAAAGTTTTGTGCTGAGCTGAGCTGAGCTCTCCAGAGTAAATCCAAATCAAATTGATGGCAAACTCCTGTCGTTTCGTCCATTTGCCAAACAAAACGATTTTCCACCACACTTGTGCAGTTTTTTTCTGTATATTTTTTTTTTTGTTCTAAAACAAATGAGGAAAAACAACTGCACTCACACACACACGAGTCCCTTTCATCAGGTTTAATGAGCAAAAATTACCAAATATACTGTGAGCCCAGAGGCAGCTCCGAAAAAAAAATGTTATTAACTTTTGCTGTTTCGGTTGGAGAGGAAGTGGAGTGTTCTGATAAATTATGCAGCACTTTGAAATTGAATTTCAAACTCAGCCACTAACTCATTTTGAGAGCATTCCAAGGGTCTTCAATCCGAGTCCAACAAATTGTTATTTATGTTATCCCTTCCACTTGCCCTACTCTTCCCAATTTGACTGCAATTAGATTTGCATACATTTCCATAAAGAAGGGACAGACACATGAGGGAAGTGCCCCAAATGTCGCACACACGTTGCTGTTTATGTTCATGTTAATGCTATCTATCCCTTTGGGGTCTTCCGTTTAGGTACACTGCGAAAAACGTATGGATACCTTACACATTGTACATGACAATTTAATGCACAACATTTTGAACAAATATAAGTTTTATATAATTCACTAGTTTTATTTTAAAGATATAGATATTTGTATTTTTGGTAAAATTATTTAATATTTTTCTAAATATTAAAAATATAGTTTTAAAATGATTGGAATAAAAAACCAAATGTTTCAAAATATTTAATTTAAAATCAGAGGGCCACAAAAACTCTAGAAACGTGAAATCCCTTTAAGAGGTGTCTAAAAGTATGCTGTAAAGTTAATATTCATCAGATTTCCTGTTTTATAATATTTAGTAGCGTACTTTTAGACGCCTTAATAAGTGATTTCCAACCCTTAGAGATTTTTGTGGCAACTGGATATTTTTTGTATTTAATTTTTAAAATGAGGCATTAAGTAAGGGTTTTCTTTTGAAAGACAGACTCACCTCTTGACCTGGGGCATCAGGATCTGGGCTGTGTGCTTGAGTGCCTCCACGCAGGTGCGTCGCAGCTTGCGGATCTTCTCGCGCAGCTCGGGGCAATCCTTGGCCTGGCCCACGTGTATCAGCATGTCGCGGAAGAGCGCCACATGGCTGTTGATCTCCACGATGAGCTGTGAATAAGGGAGAGCGGGGAATGTGTTATCAGGGTCATCGGCGGCAACTGATGCTTAATTTATGCGAAAGCTCTATTAGGCCGGGCCCATAGCGCATTACATATTTTAATTTATGCACAACCCCATCCGGAGACCGCAGTATATATATGTATGTATTTGTTTGCCCAGCCGGCTCGTTCGCCCAGAAAATTTCTGGGAAATTCTATGGCCAGATAAAAAGGGAGGCTGCTGCTCCGCCGGATCCGTTGTTGCTGCCCTTTTACGGCTCATTGCCGAAACGGAGGCGGCAAATGAATCGAGCAATCGAGGCCTAATTCCTTTGCCGTTGCCTTCGCCTTTTGCCTGCGGCCGAATAAGGCTCATAAAAATTAAAATGCCTGAAATGCAAAGGATTATTCGAGCTCATTTTTATGGCTTTTGGGTTGGTTAGCCCTTTCTGGAGAGGAGAGGCAGAAGGGTCAAGCTGTTGCTGAAAAGTATATTAAGTCAATTATTATTGACTGTATTCCTTATTCTTGGCTTTAAGTTAATTTTATGAACCTAAAAATAAAACACAGTTTGGGTGCACTTGACAAGTAAATTTAGATTTTAACAATGAGATAAGAATCGATTTTATTTAAAAATATAATTTATATGAGAGTTTTATTTAGGCGTTTTAATAAATTAATTGATAGTTTATACCAAAAAACTCCATACTTGTTACATTTTTCATTTTTTTCCAGCAAAAAAAATATTTTGTTGTTTTTAAACGAATACAACAGACTTTTTTTTTTAGTAATTTTATTTTATTGGAAACAAATTATGGTTTATCTAATAATTTGTTTTATTCTCATACAATTAAGTTCCTGAATTAATTGATTTACCACAGCTCCTTTTATATACTCATATTTACACAATTATTATCCTGTTTAAGCCCACATTAATGTAAAAAATATTATATGATTGACATTTTCCTATACCCGCTCTATTTTTAATTAAGGTTTTGTTTTAAATTTACCACCTGCGCAAGGTTAATTTTACAGTCAGTCGTAAGCTTAATTTTCCGGATTACTCCCGCACACGCACACACACAGGGCCCAGTGCCGCAAATCCCACCTACACACATGCGAGCGGCACGTTTAAATATTAATGGTTGACTCTGGCAACCTCATTTTCCTCATTTTCCTCGTTTTTCCCCCCAACCCTCCTCCTGGTCGCGCACTTCATTTAAATCGCGGCGTATGCGTAATTTTAATAATCCTCGAAAGTCTGAAACGCCTCCGGCGAATCCAAAGTGAATTCTGTGGCTTGACTCAATTTGGGCCCGACAGCTGTGCGACTCTGCCGATGAAGAGGAGGACTGAACTGGAACTGGAAGATTTACAGCTTTATGAAATATATGCATGATTAGTCATATTGATGGCATCGGCTTGACAATGCCACAGACACAGGATTTGGGCAAAAGGCGGGGCTGCCGGAGGAGGCAGAAGGCGGGGCACTTAGCCAAATTGCTTATTGAAAGTGCTGCGAGTGTTCCACACAAAAAAAACTTTTCAAAGCTCCGAGGACTGGGGGCGGGATCATGGTTTTGTAATCATTCTCCGAGCTAGGAGGGCCTAGGCAAAACTTTTCCACCATCAGCTGTTGCTGTTCCGAATTTATTGGATTCATTGTTTTTGGCAGCTTTGTTTGCTCTCGGCTGTGCGATATTGACAGAAACAAGGCAGAGTCGATGCGGATTGTGGGTTAATTTTAAACTAAAATCATTTAAAAGGCTTTTTGAAATGGTTCAGAAAAGATTAAAATAAGTAAATCTTCAATCCACTTCATTTGTTTATAAGATAATAATCTCTTAAGCACTTAGTTCGTTAAAAACTTTCCTGCAATTTTAAATATTTGATTAAATTAAACTTTAGAAGTCAACAATCTCAAAAGCTTATTAATCTTTAAATTAGCTCTCTCTTCCCTTATGACCTGAGTATAAGAGCCCTTCAATGTTTCATTAAATACTTTAATAAGACATAGCTCATTGGGGACATCACAAAATCCTGTCTCCGTTGCTGACTAATTATTTGAGTTTTTTTTACTTGTGAGTCCCATAAAAGACTGCCAGGTGAGACACACACGAGGTATAAGCTCATAAAAGCCACACGCATAAATTTTATATGACGCTTAAATCTCGGCTGATATAAAGACACAAAGCTGAGAAGAACGGCATTGCAAAAAGTTCATGCAGCTCATGCAAATCCCAAATGTAAACGCCTGTCGCCTTCGTCCTGGGCGAAAAGGTCCTTGGGCTGGCATAAAAAGGGACAGCCCAGGGCCATGAGAGAGCAGTGCTAAACCAGAGTCAAGTCCCTGCGCAAAAACAAAAAATAATACAAATGCGAAAAAAGTCCGAGCTCATTTCTGAAATTACCTGACCACTCACACTCACTCACCTCCATATAGGGGGGAAAATTCATTCATATAAACCCAAGCCCGAGGTATACATTCAATTCCCTGGGTGTTCTTGGTCAGTAATGAGAGCAGAGCCTAATGGCTCACCACCAGCTAAAAAGTGGGCTACAAAAGATGTGCCGGCCTGTGAGATGGAGCGTGTGGAATAATAACAATGTGGTGCCGCATGTGGCATGTGGATGTGGGGAATATGCATATTCATGCGGAACCGGACCGAGAATGTTGTTTTATTATTCTTCTTCTGCTGGCAACCACTTTGAACTACTTTTGCGTCAACAGTTGAGGCGGAAAATTGAAAAACATACGCGAATTTTATGCAACAAAAGCAACGAAAGCAAGAGCTGCACGCGTGCCACGTGCCACATGCCAAATGCTACATACACCGAAATATAAGTGTAAGACAAACCAAATCAATATTATTTTAAGGAAAAAATGTATATCAATTACAATTAATTTTATTAAATAAAATTTTAATCGACAACTTAATTTTTAAAAGCAAGTTAAAAAGTAAATGGCAAAAAGATTTTCTTTACTTCAATGTATTATAACAAATAGTAGGTACCTACAACATTTTTTTTATACAAACATGAAACAAATGAAAAATTTAAAAGTTTCGCTTTAATTTTGTCATGTATTTTAATTGTCCATAATAATCAGAAACTATTTTTTTTCCCATTTTTGGACATTGTGATATTTATTTAATTTGTTGATTTAACAAGCTTTTGCTTAAAAAAAAACAAAAACTGATTTTGTTGGTTATAACAAAACAAAGGCTGGCATATTTCAATTTTAAATTTAAATAAATATCACAACGAATTTAAATGGAACAAAGCTTTGAATTCAGTATATTTGATAATACAAGTAGGTATTTAAAAACTTCATATTGTTGTTAAAGAGCATTTTTATCATAAAACATAAAACTTTAAAAGGTTTTTTTTCAGTGCACATACGTGCTGTGGCAGCCTTAAGTAAACGTCAGCCTCACCTCACCCCCTTTTGTTGGTCAAATGTGTAAATCAGCAAAAACGCAAATGCCACAACGCCAAGACAAAGACAAAAGAAAAACATTCCGCGAGAAGGGGAGATTTGTGATAAGGTGGGTGGTGTGGGAGGTAATGTAAAGATAATGGAAAGAAAGAAACTTACACACAAAAGAAAACGACGACAAGTAAAACTGAATCTAGACAAAGTGAAAGCGGAAATTAAAATTGCAATACAAAAGAGGGGAACCGACAAAGACAAAGACAGACAGCATTTGTAATGAAGAGAATGTGTGGGATTCAGAATGTGTGTGTCTCAGATGCATTTAGAAATGCATTTGCCCAGGGCCATGGAATGACAATGACCACAGCAAACACAGGACTACGCATAAATTAAGGACCCACACTTTGCAAATTACAAACTTTTGTTTGTCACAAACAAGTTATAAATTTTTACTTGTATGTATTAAACAAAATATTTAAATTATTTCGAAAATTGGCATTTGATTTAACGTAAGAAATTTTTTGTTTATTATTCAATCTTGACTTATCGTAGCAAATTTATAAATTTATTATCATCTTTAGTCTTAATAAATTCTCTAAAAATCAACTTAAGAAATGAATATTCATCTTCCTTTAAATATGGATCTTTAATAACACGTTAAAGAAATGTTTATATTTTAAACTACGAATTTTGCGATTGAAACACGACTTGTCATCAAAGAAGCAGAACTAGGCCACAACTATAAAATTTATAAAATATAAATTTGGATCTTAAACGTTGAAATGTGGATAAACCGTGAAAAACGTTCTATTCGATTTCTGCATTTCACGGAACTATACATATATGTACATCTCTGTGGAAGGATGAACAAATGGAAATGAAAATTTGTTGCAAAGATTATAAAAATGTTCCTCTGGCATTTTGCACAAACAGCAGATGTGCTTCACTTAGGTAATAAATATCACGCACCATTTGCAACACGAGCTGCAAAAACTTTGATAACGCGCTCCAGCTAATGCGCTTTTCACATCCACATCCATATCCACATCCGTTGATGTCCAGCAAGTGGCACACCCACATGGAACAATTACTCGGACAGGGGAAGGACTCACAAACTGGCAGAGGGCAATGGCAAAACGCATTAGCCAGCGAACCAACAAGTTGAACTGTAGAATAATTACAATCGAACTGGCAGGAGGTCGGAGGTGCTTGAGGGGAATCGCAGGAAGCAGCCAACTAGCCAACTGTCCATTCAACAGTCGACAGCCTCCTCATCCTCATCCTCCAACCCATCAACCTACCCACCATGTGGCCTGCATCATATCCCCCTTTCAGCCAAACAAAGGTTCGTTACAGTGTATAAATGTCGGACAACGTTTCGAAATTGTCATACAGAGAAAACGTTTTCTGGAACAAAAACACTTTTTGTTAAATAGATGTCTAAAAATTTGTACACACAATTGCCCTTATATTGCATATTTTAAAACTTGTATAATTGCTATAACTAGCAGTGACATAAAAATATTTAGATACCTTAAAGTGTGCCTTTTAAGGGGCTTTTGACGTTATTTAGAATCTAAAACTTTTGAAACTCAATAAATATTATTTTCAACTAATTTAAAGCTTTAGTGTTTCATCGTTAGACGGTTGTTGTATCACACTTTAAAATACAATTTAACATAACGAGATATTTCTACGTTCAAAATGTTATCCCCAGCAAAATACGATTATTTTCATCAGTGTTCCACTAGTTCGACAGCCACTTGCAACAAGAGGCAGCAACAACAATATCACAATGCCGCAGATGTGCAACACACACGGCCAATATCGAAAGGTCTCATGTGTGTGTGTGCGTGTGTGGCATGCTGGGGCGTTGGTGTTAGCCACAAAGCTCCACTTGGCCAGCAGCAACAATAAAAGAGGGAGAAGTGTCTAGAACAACCATCGAATCGCAGCTGTGGTAAAGTGCACCTGACCCCTCGAAAGCAATTTCAACTGGACTGGATGCCCCTGGTAAGATCACATGCAGTTCTTTGAGGTAAAGCAGTTTGTGGTCATCAGTTTTAAATTAGGATGTTTTTGCAAAAATCTTTAGAACTTAGAGAGGAAATATTAACTTATGTTTAGAATAAAAGAACGAAGTCAAACTTAGAAATACACAAGGAAAATTTAAATAATTCGTTGAAAAACTAAAATGCGGTATAAACATTGTTATATTTTGAACCGAATTTAAAAATATTGATAATTCTCTGATTTAAACAACCTCACACTTACTCTATTACTGATTATTACATTTTAAAGACAACGTTGCGATGTCAACGGTTAAGTGATACCCCAGAATAATATCCAACAACTCAAAAATTTATAAAATTCAAAAAATAAATATTTCACAAAAATGTCATGGAAATTGTATAGGAGTACGTCTTTCTGTCATAAGAAATTCAAGTTTAAATCTTTAAGCCTAGCTGAGTTTTCTTTTCATTTCGTCGTTTACTTTACCACATTTCCATTTGTAAAGAAAACTGTCATCTAAGCAGCAATTGCATCGACCATTCGGGCCATTTGTGTAAGTGATAACAAAAACTTGTAATCCGCAAAATCGATAAGATGCTTGCCCAGGACGAGACGGACTTTTATTTGCTCCTTGACGAGGAGTGGGCACACAGTGGTCTCAATGGCCGGCGATTACGGTGATGGGTTTGGGTTTGGGTTTAGGTTTAGCTTTGGGTGGCAGTGGAGTGTGTTGGTTGAGCTGCTCGGTTTACATTATCAATCAAGCTGACTGACAATCGACGGATACCTTGCGACCATATTAAGAGTGACACAAGGCAAGGAGAATCTTCCTAGGACCTTGAACACGATCCTTTGTTTGGGCAGGACGTTTTATTGCGCAACTTTCTGGCCCATATTTATTTGGCCTTCAAACCCCTACAAACCCTCACACACACGGACTACGTAGAAAAGACAAATGTTCGCCGCTAAAGTTAAGTACAAGTTTTCAGTTTTTATTGAGGTCCTGCGGCCAACTCAAAAGACCCACACAGACGTCGACCAAATATCTATACAAACAGGCCATACATTATTCCAAAATTAATGAAGACGTATTGGCGGCTGTTGAGTGTGGGAGTGAGTGCTCATTTAATGAAAATTGGTTGTAGTTCTTTTTTGGCACGCACTTTTCCCGCTGCTCCATGGAAAACTGCATTGGCCGAAAACCGAAATTATTATTTCCACTCCAGTCCAAGACAGAAAGCCATTTTTCTTTCTACCAAAACTGGGGAACTGTGAAAACTCTTCTCATCAGCGCCAGTCACTCTCCTCTTTTGTCGAGTGTTTGCTTTTTTGAAAGCAAAAACATGCTGACACACTGAGAAAAAATATCACAAAAGAAAGTTAAACGTCATGCTATTTTTAAAGAAAATGTTTAATACTATATTTTATAAAGTAAAACAAAAAACCTTATTATGGAAATGTTGTGAACGTTTTTTTAAATATCCGATCAGTCATTTGATTCTTTTGAAAATTGTTTACCACATAAATTCAAAAATAATGTGAAAAACTTTTATTAGATTACATAAACCCTTATAAATAATATAGAATTATTAACACAGAAAACATATTTTTCTCAGTGTAAGGGCGTTGTAAAGAAGGGGAAAGTACTGTGTGCGAGTGCTGTAAAAGGAGAGCTGCCTCGTATAAAAGTGCTTCATTACTTTGCGCAACAGCTCGCGAGAATATAATGAATGGCAATAAACGTGTTTCACATTTTCCTTTTGGCTGCCACTCTCCGCCCCTTTTGGCCCAGTTTAAAACACAAACATTTTTCATTCTGCTGCTAGACAACTTTTGCTTACACGGTCAAGAGAGCCACGTTCGCTTTCCCTTCTTCCACTACCACTTTTTGCAATCCTTTCAATAATTTCATCAGTTGTTAATGCTGCTTTTATCTAACTTCCTTTTTGTGTATCTATGGCATAAACTTGTTTTTCACTTATTCTTGTTTATAACATTATTCTTAACCGGATGCTGCACAGCTGCACTATGAAAAATCACAAATACAAATTGAAGGTCACTTCAATCAATTTATTTTTTTTTTTATGTATTTCCGGTTGCACAGCTTCAGTTTTAAGCTCTTTCTCGCCTTTTTCAGAGGATTCAACTGTTCATTTTAAATTGGGATTCGTTTGAGTTTGGCTTCATTTGCCAAAAAAGAGTAATCGGCACTTCTTGGAAAGGTCACAAACAAGCTCTTAGAAATGGAAAGTGCAAAAGAGTTCCTTGCAAAAGAAAACGCAATTTGGCAATCGTTTGAGATTTGCATGTTTTGGGAACACGCTAAATTGGTTTCGAATATGGCTTCGATTTATTCTTTTAGAAGCAATTAACTTTTGAATTAATTGATGACTTTACGAGAAACAACTGCAAAGCTAAGTTTATTTTTTAATCATCATTTCACTCAAAAATGCTTAATTCTGTATATTATTTTTATTATAAAAACCCACGTACTTAAAAAACTGACTACTTATCATCAATGCGATTTTAAGTAATTAAATTGATTACAACTATATAGCATAGATAGTTATTCTACTTAATGCACAAAGTAGGTACTTATTACGCGTTAAATAAATATTTCCAGAATATATATTTTACCAAATTAAATATTGAATAACTTCTACAACAACTGTTTCAGGCACCAAGATAAATATTGGTTAGTTTTAACCCCTATTTTACTCTTCATTATAAAATATTTTAGGTAAATATTTAAAAAATGTACTCCTTACCGTGTTCAAGTTGGTGATCTTGTCCAGTTCCACGGCCGTACTCCCGCGATGGTGGTGCAGATGATGCAGATGGTGGGTGGTCAACATGTTGCTCGTGTAGCGGTTGCTGCTGCCGTTGGTGTTGCTCTTGCTGTGGTTGTCGAAGCTCCTGTTGCTGCCACATTCAATCGAACATGGCTCACGGGTCACAGAGTGTTTGCTATTTGTCCTCAAAATCCAAATCGAAATCGCAACGAGCCATCAAAGCAATTGGCAATTGCAGCTGGATGCACTTAGCGACGCTTATTTCCAATCACATCACATCAATTGCTGACCATCTGCGGAAACGGGACAAATAACATAGAGTGAGATTGAGTGGGGTTGCAATCAAATTGCATATATGCAAATTTGGGCGACACCGGAACGCATTGACACGGCTTTCCTGTCACCGGAAAGGTGGCAGGAGGAGGAGCATTCGGCAGTGGCACCACCGATTTCCGGCACGGCAAGTCACTTCACCACAATCGATTCAAGCGGGGATTTAAGTTTGCATTTTGTAGCCGTGCCATCGATTTCTGTTTGCTGCTCCGCTTTTTTGTGCCCCACAGCGGAAACAACTGCTTCTGGCTTTTTTGGGTGTTAACACCTCATTTGGGTTTGAGTGTCGGAATTGCCTTCTACGTGGCCACAAGCTTGTATCCCTGGCCCCAATTCGCACAAATAAACGAGCACTCAACAAAAGTCGAGCACGACGAGTCAAGCGAAATGAAATTAAATTCAACTCTTGGTGCAGCTGCAGTATGAAAGACAAGAGTCGCTATTTCCTTAAAGAGGGTTGGCCAAAGAGTAATGGCTACAATAAAGAAAAGCTTATTAATCACCACTTTCTTATAATATTTTTCTTTTTGTATACAAAGTATCATTTTAAACCAGTCCTTTGCATACAGAAAATAAAAATGTTGTGATCCACTTTGTACAGATATTTTAAATAACAAGAAGTTGTGCTTATTGCTTATAAATGAGTAAAACTAATTTTAAATAGGAGAGTAAATTTTTTTCTAAATCAGAATCTTTTAAAAAGGGACATTAGTAAGTTCCCTAGCAACCTCCGACAGCCGTCTGACCTTTGGTTAGACCATCTTCTCCATAAAACGATGAAATTGCATTAAAAGGAAAACAACTGAACATAACTGAGCCAGCTGCATCAGCTGAAAAGTCTGAAAGCCAGCGCAGAAAGGCAAAGGTAAACAAATAATGCAGTCTAAGACCCAAGGTAAATTGTTTGCAATGCCGAGAAGACGGGAAGATGGGACGGATGAGGATAGATGAAGATGTTGGCCTGCAGCCCGTGTTTGATTTGTGCCAGTCAAGTCGCTTAAGTTACCAACTCAAACAGGATTGAATGGGCCTTGGGCAAGGGTTTTGAATTCATTTACTGAGAACATCATTTGAATGGGCATGAAAAGAGTGGAGAAATTCAATAATTTAATTAATGTACATTAACGCGAATATATTTCTCACGGTTCAGTGCCTTGTCCTTGGAATAAACGATGAGTAATTTCTCACTAAAGGCTAAGTTCACAACTTTTGTCTGCAGCTTACAATAAATAAATAAGACGAGAAATATATAATTGAGAAATGGTTTAATTTCATGAAGTGGTTTAAGCTTATTATTAAGCTCATTATCATTAAAGACATTTTAATACTTTGCTTTCACGAACTGCTAAGAACTTTTGGTAACATTTAAAAATAAATAATGAGTGAACGAATAACAAAGTTTAAAAGAAACCCGCTGAAAATAAATATTTATAACAATATTGGTACCTTATTATGCATAACCACTCATTTATTTATCTTATCCACCAATTGTTGAAGCTCTGAAAATTTAACTTATCCAGATTTCATCACTTAAGAACGGAAACAAAATTAATTTCCCGTTGGAAAATTAAATGTCCACACTTTCTCCTGAAGCAACCTGTAAGTGAACTGAATTTGTGATTCCGCATTTATGTTATGCCTGAGCCACCGTAAATGCAACTGATAAGAGATGAGCCTGCGTCTGTTTGTTGGCTTAGAGTCACACTTTTCCCCGGAAGGATCCGCATTGTTTGGCCATCGAGCGGGGAAGGACGAGGACGAGGAGGAGCTGCGTGCTCGGTGTGGAAATGCGCCTCATTAAGTCACGGCGCGTAGGAAAATATGCCGCGAAAGGATTAAGAGACGATGGTGGCGACAAAATGGCGCGCCGACTATTAAAGGACTTCATCTTTTCGTTCTCGTTCTCGTCCTCTCCCCATTACCATTTCCATTTTCAGTCGTGTCATTAAAAACTTAAATGGAGAAAGAAATTAAAAGCGTTCCTTTTTGCATTTATGTATGAAACATTTACGCAAATCTGATGCAGATGAAGCTCTGTTTAATTGTCTGTGTGTGTTTCCCTGGCTCTGGATTTAAATCAATTTGGTATGCGGAATTTCAGACGCTGCCACTGCGGCGTATGCGTAATATCTGGCACAGCCTCTGCTCCCTTAAAAACATAATGGTGACTAAGAAGGCGAGGCAGTTTCATTTGTGTATGGGAAATCCCTAACAACAGAAAGCCATAATCATGTGAAATAAAACAATTCCTAATGTGAGTGCATGTTCTCGCTGGAAAGGCTGGGAATTAGCCTTTCAGTCTCGACACTCTGCCAGACATGGCAGAAACTCATTAGCCTTATTACACAGACACACATATTTCGGATGAAAGTGAGGAGGATGAGGCGGAGGAGGCAGCCACCACAGGCCTGAGAATTTGTATTAACTATTCATGTCTGCACACATTCACATACTTTCGCCCTCGTTCCCCGTGAGTGGAGTAAAAGACATTTGAATAATTTTGACAAATGTGTGTTTAATTCAAATGTTTTGCTAACTAAGGCTGTAATTTTTTATGCTATATAAGTACGACAGCAAATTAGCACTTCATAAACACGAACTGAGTGAGTGGCGGAACATTATCCTTAAAGCGATGATATGTGACATTAATGCTGAACTTTAAGTGAAGGGAAAACTGTTCGAGCTAAGCTTGGACACGGAACCCGTACTTTTAGTATAAAATTCAGCAAAACATAACAAAAGTGGCATCTCTTTTGTTAAGAATCATGAGCAACCTTGAAAGTTTGTGAGAAATAGTTTTCTGAGTCTGGCGTAGTAAAAGTTTTCAAAAAGTTTTTGGATGTATGGGATGGAATTTTGAACAAAAAAAAGTTTGCAGCAAAACCATTTTAATCAAATGTGTTGATTGATTAAACCTTTTTTTCTTTTGAGTTAAACAAATTGTTTCTTTAAAGGTATTTAAAACAGCAAGATAAGATAACTTTAAAACTTTAAATTGGTTAAAAAACGTAATGAACAGAGTTAAAAAGATAAACGGACAAAGTCTTAAATATTTATTTTAAAATATTTTATATATTTTCAGTCAAAATCTTAAATCCAATAAAGTTCCATATACATAGGAAAAGGCAAATAAATTCCTTACATGAGTAGGACACTTGTTTCCCATAGTCCGAACAACAGTTAATATTTCTGAACCAGCCAAGTTCTATTCAAGCCTTGACAATGACTGCCTGATTGGGGCTTGGGCGATTAAAGACCCTGACAAAGTGAAATTTATGGCACTGGGGCCACTTAAAGCTAAACGGCAGAGGCTTTTTGCTGCGCACTGTGCACTGTAAGGCCACCGAGCAAAACATGAAGCAGAAATCAGCAGCAACAATGAGCGGACAGGACCAAGACCAAGTGCACACAGCAAATAAAAGCGGCGATATAAAAGAGTCGCATGCCGGAAACGGCAAACGACAGTCGTCGTCGTAGTCTTGGGGAGCAGGAATGGGGCTGAGGGGACTAATGCCAATGCCAACACCGGATGCGGATGTGTGACACATGGCCAAGGGGCGACCTCCCCCGCTGACTGGCAGCATACGCACAATGTCATTGTCGTTCGCTTTAAGTAGGCGACTTTATTAAGCCGAGGACACCGAGGACACCGAGGAGCACCTCCAAAGTGGGCAAAGCGCAGCTAAAACAAATGGCACACAATTTTAGAATGACAAAAATGTGTACTGTGGAACAAAACATGTTCACAAAAAAATTATCCCAAGATGTAAATTAAAATTGGGAACTTATTTTGGTCAAATAACTAAAAAGCCATTGCTTCGATTTTCTAATTTTCATTACAACAGTCTTTTTGTGTGATACAAAATTTAATCAAGTTTTAAATTTTAATGCTGTGTTTGTGTTACATATCTGAATTTTTGACGCTTTTTCAAAAGAACAACATTTTTAAACTGAAGGTTTTAGTCTAATTTTGATTGATATATCCGATAAGGTTCATAAAAATATATGACCCAAGCAAACACTTGATCTGAAAGCCTTTATTTCTGTTTATATAATAAAATATAACACATTACAACTTTTTAAAGTAATATTTAAATATGTTATTTTTAGGTAGTTTATACTCTTTAAAAAAATCGTTTTCTTGATAAGGTATAAAAATAAAAACCCTAATACTCGAATTCACAATCAATCAAATAAAATAAAATAAAATGAACTCCCCCCTGAAAATCATTTTATGGAATTGACTTGAATTCCAGCTCATTTTGCAACTCCCAAAGTGGCTCTAAATTTTGCGCTTTCGCTAAGTGATATTCCCACTGTGCATATTCCGTGTGCGAAAAGAACAAACGGCATAATAGGCCGGCAGGACACCTGGAAATGTGTGGGTGGGGTGGAGTGGGTTGTTGTTTTGACTGGCCTTGCCCCGACCCACCTGGCTTAAAATTAAGCCACGGCGTCTTGGGCTTCTTGGGCTAAGGTCGTTTATGGCACGGCCACAATTTGTTGCTTTTTGATATTTACTTAGAAGCGGCGCATGTGAAATGAAAAGCGCAGAGCAGCGCGGCACATAAATCATCAGCACAAGACGACGGAAAACCCGAAGGAAAAGCCGCAGCGGAAAAGGGAAAGGCTGCGGCAACAATGGCGAGCGTTCAGGTGCAGAGAGCGCGACTTAAACTGGTTATTTATGGCAGGGCCAAGGGCAAAAAGTTCAGTCTGGGTCACCCAGCTGGGTTTCCCCCAAATTAAAGATGAGGAAAATTATAGTTTGGGTATAGTTCCGAAAATTTAAAAATGTTTCGACTTTCTTTTATTTAAAGATATCCTTCAAGTCAAAAATATCGCAGAATTTTTAAATCAGTATACAGTTTATAGCTTTTGTGCACAAACTGTTATTATTTTCTCAGTTAATATTCAATTTATATTTATACAACATTTATAGTTTTTTTTAATTATTCTTTAAACTGAGTAAAAAAATACTTAATTTTTGGGATTTAGCAAACATGAAAATTTTCAAACATATATTTTTTTTATACCAATAATTGCATATTTAATATTTGTTTTGTTGTTAAAAGCAGATATTTGCGCACAAACATTAAATATTTATTTATTTATTTAAATTGTGTTTTTTTACGTCAGAGTAAATGTGAAATGTATTATTTTGGAACCGAAACTAGACAAACTCTAAACACAACAGTAGGCATTGCTTAAACCTTTGTCCCAATAATTTCCAACTAGTTTAAGCCAAGTTCTCTCGTAGTGCAGCTGACATAATCGACAAAAAGGCAAGGAATTAATTGCAGAATGGACGACACCGATAAATCGTCCGAGGATGAGAGTCCCACTTCGACCAGTTCGAAGAGCAACTCCAGCGACTCCAGCAGCGAGAGTTCCAATGAGAAGGAGGCGGCCTCTAATATGGAGAGCCCTTCCAGCCTGGGCAGCAGCTATGATGTGAGTAACGGATGTGCCCGTATAAGTAGACGTTATAATCGAAGGATTCCCTCCAAGCAGATTATCACCAAGGGCAACCTGCAGCAGTTTGTGCAGAAAATCGACGCAAACGCTTCGCTGGACGATCAATCCATCGACATGATGGCCAAAATAGCCGACTCCTTCGCTAATGATGTCGCCATGCGCATGGTGAAGCTGGCAAATCACCGAAAGAGCCGGGTGAACCAGCTGGACCTGCAGTTCGCCCTCAAACGAGAGTACAACATGGAGTTTCCCAACAGGAGTCAAAACACATAAATAATGTAAAATGGTCAAAACATGTAAAACAAAAATTATTTATAAAAAAATACCTTCAATAATGATTGTTTTTATTTTGGGGTTTTTTTTATAATAAGTTTTTTTTTTTTTTTTTTTAAAATTTAATTTTTTTAAATTATATTTAAAAAAAAAAATTAATATTTTTTATTTTTTTTTTTATTTTTAAACCCCGTGAACCTGTTAAATCAGTGAGAATTGAGAACTGAGAGAACTGTTTTAAGTTGATTGACTAAGCTTATACTTTAAAGTTAAGAATTAGTGAGTGTTCTCAAATTAAAGTGAAAATGAAATAATTAATGAACATAAATATGAGATTAAAATAACCCATTCAGGTATCGATGAAAGAAAGAGCTCTTGATGAAAAATTGTACACCGGATCATGATTAAGCAATTAATAAATTCAATAGCCGCTGTCAAGGGCCCAACACGCTTTCAATAGCCCTTACAAAACGGTCATCATGGTCTCGGCCACATTTTCTCGCCTTTTGAGCCGAGAATTACTCAACATAAAGTTAAAGTGCCATAAAAATGCCAGGGCACACTCGCACAGTCGCTCAAAAACACTCACATGCTAACGTTTACACACATGACCAAGCACGGGATTCCTTCTAAGGTCCTTTGCCCTAAAAAATGAGAAAGCTAAGGCGGAAATTTCGAGAACAATTTTTTTTCGTTTTTTTCCGCCTGCTGACTGAAGAATAAAGGATACTTTTTTGCTGCCCATGTGGTGAGGTACATTGTGCAAACGGAAAAAGGACATAACTCTAAAGGCTGTTCTCTCTGCCTTTTAAAAAAAACTTGCTTTTATGTATTCAGAAGATGATCTGTATTTGTTCAAATAATTCCCAAGGGACTTGTTACTATATTTGTGGGTGTACTGCCGTAGTCAGCAGCTGTTAGTTTTTTTTTTTATTATTTTAAAAAAAATCTGCTTGCATTAAAAAACAATTGCGGAAAATCTTTCTTACACAATTTTTTACTTTTAGCTTTTCGTAAAATATGGCAACTAGCTAAAATACAAAGAAAAAGGTACCTACTTATAATAAAATTGATTTAAAATTATTTACTAAAGGATAACAATTGTTTTAACTTAGTTACAAATTAATAGTCTTAAAAAACTACTAATAAAATAACAGCGTTCTGTTTTGTTATTTTCGTTTAATTTAATTAAATAAGTAGGTACAAAAGAATATTTTATTGTACTTTGGTTGTTTCAACTTTGCAATCATATTTTGTTTTCAAATTCCACAACTAAAAATCCGTTTATTAAGGTGTTGATAGATTCCAAGACTGTTGATAAACTGAGTCTAGAAAAAAAGGTTTAAAGCCTTTTTGTAGCATCAAATAAAAGTAAAATCAATACTATCAATCACACAATCGGCTTTCAGCCACTTCTAAAAACATTCAATTCGCCCTCAGCTTGATTACAGCCAAAAATAGAAAACATTTCATTACATTTAGAGCCACCCTCGAGGCAGCCGCAAACGTTCGCAATCATAATCCAGGAACGACACATTGGGGCGCATTTAAACTGATTTCATATTGGATCAGAGAGTGTTTTTGGTGTGTGTGTGTGTGGGTGGGTGAATATCCGTGTGTCACCAACACCATCACCAGCACAACCGCAAGCTGGCAGGATATTCGTTGGCCGTATGTCTTGGCACGCACGCGGCCAAATTCAAGTCGTCGAGGATTTTGGGCTGGCGAAATTATAATGAATTTGTCGTGCATACATCCCAAACGCGTGACTCTCCCACACAAGGACACCATATCTGCCACGCCCACTCCATTTCCAGAGCGATTTGGCTTAGTTCCGAGGAGATAAGCAGTTAAGTGACTTTGTCCTGACATGGCCCATGGCCTGTCGACGGTTTGGAAATCGTGTGCATGAAACAAATACGAATTCTCGATTGTTGTTGTACAAATTGAATTAAAGTGAAATCAGTCGCCGTTGGCCGTAATAAATTAATGAGAGAGCAGGCCAGGCGTCAGAATAAAATATGAGACATGGTCATAGAAGTAGGGAAACTAAATTGAGTTATCAGCATAAATCAAAGGCAGTGTTTATGGGCACATAATGATTAAGCTTGTGCATTAATTTAACCTTACAATTGGTAAATAAACGCTAAGGCCTTTTTGGCTTAAAAAATTAAAAACACGATTTCTTTTTTAATTAAATTCAAGTGTTTCTCCATGTCAAACGAGTGAGTAAAGAAAACTCCTCCTTTCTCAAAGAAATTCCCAAGTTATTCATGGCAACTTTGGGCTTGGGAAAAACTTGAGCTGAGTGATATGTTACCAAAGAGTTGTCGCTGGGTCTGGCCAAAAAAGATTTTGGCCAAGGTCAATGGGTTGCTGCAATCTCAATCCCAATCTCAAGCTTAAAGCCAATCCGAGACGAGTTTTTGGAACCAAAAAAGAGAGCAATCAATGCCAGTTGATTAACATTTGTGGAGTTTCTCTACTCACTTGCCAGTGAATAAAGTTAATGAACTAAGTGAATTGCCAAAGTTTTCAACTTTTTGAGTTCGGCTTAAGAATACGAGCGTTTGACGTTATCCTTGATGCTTCGACTTTTGGGTTGGACTTGAAAATTAATTCGATGGAACTTTAATGTGTCTTAAATATTTATCTTTAGCATGAGGTAATTTCAAAGTTTGCTAAAACTTTTAAAAAGTCAATTAAAGAAGGATTTAAGTGGTCTTAAGTTACTTATTACATAATATATTTATATAACAGTAATAATGGTGTACTAACTACATCAAGCTCATCAAGTTTTCTTGATTTTTATTTAAGTGTTAAACTTTTCTACCCTACTATTAAGAATATAAAAAATAATTTTACTAGAAAATAACACGATGACAACTTTTCAGCAATTCAGTCGATGCTTTTGAAAACTTTCTTTAATCCCGTTGGTGACATTTACAGTATCTTAAACCGCATTTGATACCCACCATAAAAATGCGCTTAAGCTTTTCATAAGTTTGTCACGTTCACTTTCCTCTGCGGCACTTTCGATAGCTTCGATGAGGAGTATTTAGTTTAATACATAGCCATAAATTTGATGGATACCCAAATGACACCTTAAATCAAAATCCAGCACATTTCGACCAGCTCAATGGTGGCCAATCCCAGGCATTTTGGAAATTATGTTTAAATCTGTTTTTATGGCCTCGAGGGCTGAAAACCACCCCCTCGGTCGTAAATAAATGTTTTGTCAATTTATTTATGCGAATACAAGTCTAATGTGAATAACATTATGATAAATACACATTTAATGGGCCATCCACCCGCTCAAGGACGAGTGTGATTTCAAAATTTATTAAAACTAATTGCACTGCAATGTGGCAAATTGTCATCTGTCACGGAAATTGAAGTGTTTGCGTAGCAAATCAGGGACAGCGGCAAAGTGAATGCGGCTCCTTGGCAGTAACCCCATTACCACTAAGTGCCATTGCAGGCGGGGCCAAGTAAAAAAATTACCTGCACAGGTAATACAGGTAAGCGCACTGTGGACTGTTCACCTGAAATTTTGGGGGCTTCTTTCGATTTATTTTCAGAACACCATAAACATCAAGAAGCCATTCAGCGTTCTTGTAAAAACAAACGTTGTTGGGTAATTAAAGTTAAAATAAACCTAATTAACTATGTGGGACTTTGTGCTTCAGATTAAACTTTATATACAACAAACAATTGTAGACTTGTGAGTGATGTTTTTATTATTACCTTAAACATAGACATATCACATATTTTGTTTAATGTTTATAAATTACTCAGCAATAAATTTTAAAGAAAAAATAACAAGATTCCAAAAAAGCATAATTTTATTTAATTTTTTTTGGGTTTATTGAGCTTTTCATTTTAAACAAATTTGTGCCCTCTTGCAGAGGGGATTTAAAATTGTGTTTATATTTTTGAAAGACAATGAAGGAGAGCCCGTAAAGTAAAAAAATTTTTGACCAGTCTAGTTTATATTTTTTTAACCGTTTGCGATCTCAATTTTAAAGCCATCGACATAAAACTTTCCCAATCGTCTGCTTAAATGTGTTGGTAGTTAGTTTTATTTTTTTTTTTTTACTATTTGACATTAAGTAAACGTATCCTTTCAAAAAAAGGATACTGCGCTTCACATATTACCTTCACCTATTTTCGCTCTATTTGAGGCGTAGCCAGCCCATGGTACTTCACGGCTTGTGTTTGCATTTGCATTTCATTAAAACACAGGCGGGTAAACAAGTTGCCGCCCATGGCACTCACTCACTCACTCACTCAGTCGGCTGGATTAAACCTCATCCTCAAGCCGTCCTCGCGACTACCACGGATGATGATGACGATGACGAGGATGAGGATGACGGGGAAACAACGCTGTTGTTTCAGCTTTCAGATGCCTTTGCCTTTGCCTTTGCTGCTGGCTGGCATTGAGTACCGAGGACCGAGGACCAAATGACAGAAGGACCAGAACCTCAAAGAGCAAACGGTGGGCGGTTAGTGCACTGCAATTGCATGTGAGTGGATTTCAAGGCGGCCGCTGATTGCCAACGGAGAACGTGACACGCCCAGGGCATTACAATAAGTATACGACCGGTGTGTTTCAATTAGTTTGAGTTACGGCCGAATAAACACGTTAAAAGTGCGTGTAAACAGAGGAAAGGTATAAAAGGAAGGCATAAAAATACCAAAGATAATGACGGCATGTCCGAGGAGGGCAAACAATAAAAGCGTCAGCCAAATTAGGCGGCCATATCAGACAAACCTGACCACCTTATTTGGCTCCTATTCGTCCCAGCAAAAAAACAAACAAACAAACAAACTGTCACTTGTCACCTGGCGACCCCAGCTTTTCCCAAAGGAAAACGGGCATCAGGGCAGATAATTTCCTTTGTTTTCCGGCAAATGTTTTCATTTTTTGTTCGCTATTTTTCCGCTTATTTTATCATGTTTTATGTCTTTTATATTTCTCGTATCCCCTGTTTACCTTTCACGCACGTTCGTGGGCTCTGGAACTCAGACAGGTAGCACAATATGCAAATCAAACAGAGGGGAAATGGCGCTGACGAACGGCGCAAAAAATGTATTATGAGTGGGATGGGCAAAGGCAAATCCATCGGCATGGAATTCACGTGCAGCCCAAGTGCCCCGGGGAAATTCGAGCGGCAGAAGAAAGAACTTCTCTAATGGGTCAGGCCATGTCAAGTGAGACAAAATTTGGGGTGATTTTTTGATTTGAAAAAACTATAAAAATGTGTACATTAGGACAGTACCTAAAAACACTTTTAACAGTTTTCGCACCGTTTTCGATATTTTGGGCTTCAAAGTTCGAAAAATTGTTTTTAGGGTTTTGGCGAAAAACGTATAACTCAGGAACGGCTTACATATATCGACGAAATTTTTTTAGAGTGCAAGAGCATCGTTTTACCCTTAAAAAAAATTTAAAATTTAATTTATAAATTAACTTAATTTTTAAGAACAATTGTTTAAACAAATTAATTTTTCTGGGGCAAGTTTGAAAAAATTTTAATATCTTCGAACTCTAATAATGAAAAAAAAATTTGATATTGCCTGAGTTCGCCCATGCAAAACTCGAGCAAGAAGCAGGCGTCGTGTTGACGCCGACTGCCGGCGTCTACCCCGACCCTGTATGCTAGATCGCGTTTTGCATGGGCGAACGCGGGCGGGACAAAAATTGATATCTACGTCCGAGCAAATATACAAATTTTTTTCTTTGGGATCACATTAATAAGAGTTCGAAGATTATTTGTAAAATTTCATTTCAATCTCCCAGAACACTTTAAAAATTAATTTGTTTAAACAATTGTTCTTAAAATTAAGTTAATTTATAAATTAAATTTTTAAATATTTTTTTAAGGTAAAACGATCCACTCTAAAAATCATATGTCAAGCCGTTCCTGAGTTATACGTTTTGCCAAACCCTAAAAATTTTGAACTTGCCCAATATGCGGTCAATTAACTTTAAATGTTTTAGGTACTGTCCTAATACATTTTTATAGTTTTTTTCAAATCAAAAATCACCCCAAAAGGTTTGTCTCATCCATGGCCTGACAAATTCCGGCTTATGACAGCTCGAATGTCGAACTACGTGTCGCCTCGCCTCGCCTCGCCTTGCTCCTGGTTCCTGGTGAAATTTAAATACGTCACTGGCTTGATCCGATTTGAGTTTATTTAATTTGCATTTATTCAGGTGTTTTGGGCTTTCCTTCGAATTGTTTGAAGGTTCTGCCTTAATGTTCTAATTATATTTCGTGTTGACATCTAAGTTCACCAAATTGACTTGGCTTATCCCAGGAAAAGCATTTTCGTTTAACATAAAAATAACATAATAATAATAAAAAAACACGGAATACCACGGACCACATGACTTATAGTAATATAAGTAGGTTATTTTTTCACAAATTCATATCGATTGACAATATAACAATAAATATTTAAATACCGTCAAGATTTTAACCAACATAAATTCTTAAACTTCAATAATGAACAAATTCATTTTTCCTAGTATTTATATTTTTATTCTACTTAAAATGCACTTTCACTTTTAAAACCGAACTAGAAAAAAATATTTACAAGCATTAAATTATTTTCAGATTTGAAGAGACTGGATTTTCTAGTTTTTTTTCAAACTTTTTATATTAAGGTTGTAAGGTTGTAGATACAGATAATTAGTTTTCTAACAAAAAAAAAATTATTTTTATTTTCAAAATTTAAATTATTTTTTTTCATTTTAGTTTACCTATTTTTAAGGTTATTCATTTGGTTGTCAATTCGATTTCAAATTTGTTTAAAAACAAAGAAATCGTAATATATTTATAAAACGTTTTTGAAAACCTTTCTAAAACCTCAAAAGCACTTTTGACCTTATTTTTACCAAAATTTCGCTTACTTTGAAGTTTCTTCACAATTTAATTTCGGCTGTTCACATACTGCTTGAGGAGTTTATGAATTGCCCAGTTCAATTATTGACACATTATCTGCTTCTCAGCTTTCGCGCGATAGCCGCAACACTGACCACTGACCATTATTGACTCAATGGCCGCAACGCGTATACGCCATGTGGCTCGAATCGAAAACCGAAAGCAACTCGCTTGACATGCGCGCGCTTCTGGGCCGCGTGCTCTCGCCTCGACGTCTGTTGTTGGACTAAAATCCAGAATGCTTGTCAGAGGCTGCGGGTGTTAGCCAACTCAAAGGCTAACATACGCTCAACAGCAACAGCTGCGCTGTTAACTGCTTTGAGCGCTGTCCTGGCCATTCATTCATAATTGTTTTGAGTGGAATTTTGTGTTGACCTTATGTTTGTTTCTCCTTTGCGAGCCTACAGAGGAAACAAATAAAGCAAAACATGATACTTCATTTGAGGCTTTAAAAGGCGTTAACTGAAAATGTTTTGAGGTGCTAGAGGAAAACTCTTCATATTCTTTTGGTCATACAAAAATTCAAATAACACAAAGTTAATTTATTTAAATTTTTTTAAGTATGTAGATATCGTAAAAATTTAAATAAACTGCAATGCAGCATACAAGTGTAATGTAATTTATTTTTTAACAAATAACAAAATTCAATTTATCAAAACCAGTAAAATATCATTTTAAGATTTATATTGGCCAAGGTTTGAGTAAGTTATCAACATAAAGGCCTGGGATTAGGAATTGGAAGGCTATGCAAAATTGGAGATGGTAATGTAACTGATATGGTTATGTGACTTTTTTTTGCTGTGCCAGATTGTTTGGTTGGCAGGACGGCAGGAAAATCAATTTGGCTAAGCCGAATGCGACGCTGGGGAGCAACTGAGTTAGCGTCATTCCCGCCACGTGCCTCGCAAATGTTAATGAGCCTGCGTGCCATAGCCTTTATTTTTATTATGCCCCACTAGAGTTTCTATGAATACATACTTGTATATGCAAAAAGGCAAATGTTGACCTTTCCCGCGCTGTCAATGCTGCTGGCCAGAAAAGCATAACAAACAAATGCGCGTGAAATGTCAAAATCACTGTCAGCCAGGCCAAGAGCACAACGAAAGAGTGGAAAATGGGAAAAGGAAGTGGAGGTGGAAGTGAAAGTGAAAGTGGAAACTGCGAAAGAAAGATGACGACGCATAAGCGAAAACACAAGCAAAATGCTAAGGGCGAGGCAATCAAGAAAAATTTCTCCAGCAAATGGCATGGCAAATACAAAAAGAAAAACACCAGCAACAAAAACCACAGTATATTCAAGTGGTTGCATGTGTGGACTGCAAAGTGAGGGGTGGTGGCACGAGTCGATGATGAGGTAGCACATAAACACACACATGCTACCAGCCAGCAGCCTTAACAAGGCTCTAGTGAATTATAAAAAATAAATGCCTTAATCCAAGAGAATTCGACTCCTTGATACTCAAAATGTGGCAGTTTACAAAATGTGTCAAATTTCATTATTGGGAAAATTTGCAAAAGAATTATTTAACATTAAATTTGTTGAAAATACGAAAGGCTAAAATAATTTAATCAGACTGTAATTCATATTATTTTTATAATTGTACATACATTTGGTTATATTTCTGTCTATTTTTTCAGATGAAATATTTACTTGAAGGTATATCAGATTTAAATTTATTTATTATATATTATCAGTTTCTTTTTTTCAGAACATAAAAATCTTCGCTTAAAAACAGAAACCCCACCACTAAAAGAATTAAACTAACGAAGTTGAATTGATTCACTTGAAAAGTAAATAAAAAAGTTATTGATAGTAAACTTAAGCTGTGCTTAAACTCCGAGTGTTCTTTGGCCAAAGTCCAGTTTTTTAAACTGCAGCTCCCGCAGTTCTTGGCCAACTGCTTGTGGGTTAGAACAGAATGTTCAACACGGTTTCTCTTATTTTTATTTCCAGCAATTGCCGTTGGGGGGCAAGTGAAACCGCTGGTAGCTTGTGTGCGGTTTTGTTTGCTCTTCGTTTTATCGTGTGGCCAGCAGTCTGTTTGCTGACAATTTTCAGCATAACGCAAGGAAGCTATGTTACATAGATACCGAAGGCTTTGAGCTTAGGGCAACAAGCTCAGAATTAGCCACAATAGTGGCCCTCCTGCTGCGCCACATGTGGCAACAGCAATTGCTTAGACTTACAGCAGTTGAATGCAACTTTCTGTAGCCACAACATGTCAACTTTTCCGGTACACTAAACAAGCATGCCAAAAAAAAAGTGTATGTACAACCTTTGCGGCAGCCTGACTTTTATTTCCCCTTAATTGTAACTTTTTAATTAGTTACACAGTTTACTGGAAAATTTGCTTGCTCAAACTTTGGCTGGGGCAACGCTGCGTATGCTTTACATTTTCAGAATATATCTGAATTGCATTGTGCGCACAAATCAATGAGAGACTTACATTCAAACTAAAAACAAAGAACTCGAAACCTTACTTGCATGAAATAACAATGAAATAAAACGAAGGCTTAGCAGACAGCTCAAAGGCTGTCACAACCAAATTATTGTTGCCACTGGAGTGCATCATTAAAAGGGGATCAATTTACGCAACAGCGCATAGCAAACAATGCAGCAGCCGAGATCCTTCAGCTTCAGTTTCAGTCCAAGTTAAAGTTAGCCTTGGCTTTGGCCGTAAGTCCCAGTTAATTGCATGCAATTCGGCAACTTTAAGCCAAGGACTTGAAGTGCTTTGCATTTAGGGGGTCTTTGCTGGCTTTGGGGTGATATTTATACATATATAGTATACAGTACTCATAGATCCGAAAATGTAAATGCGATGCAGGCGACAAAATTCGCTCCACTGCCCTCCCTCACTTTCAGTTTGAGAGGTTTATTTTTTTATTTTTTTGGATACAGAACACTAATGAGCATTTAAGCTTGCGGGTTGGTTTCGGTCTCGTTTTTATTTTATTTTTCTGTTGCTGTTGCATTTGCATAAATTGAAATTTATAAATGGGCTGTTCTAAAAATAAAATTGCGCTTTAAAATTAAATTGATTTGCATTTTAAATGAATTTAAAACAAAGGCAGTGTTAATTTATTATTTAATACGCTTTTTATATAGTTTTTATTAAGCAATCAAATGTCTGACCAAACGGAAAAAGCCAGTCCCCCGGTGTTTTCCTTTACATTTTTTGATTAGTTTTTCATTGATTTATGGGCCATGTTTTATTGAATTCTCGGACCTGCCACTGCCATGTCCCTGGCCTCAAAGTGCACACACTTTAATCTGCTCGAAATGTTTGCGCTCCCTTCGATGCCAATTTTCGTTTTTGTTTTTCTCCCCCACTTCGCTGGCTGTTTGTTTGTATCTCATTCTGGGCCATTTAATGCGTATACGCAATATCTGTTGGAATTTCTCGGTGGCCGCAACGGAAGCGCTAAACCAAACATAAAAACAAACAGCACTCTTAATCGTGTATAAATGTTTATGCTCGTGGGTCGGCATAGTTTTATGTCTCAATTGAAGCGTTTGCCGGGCAAATAAAAATAATCAGCAAGTCAATATCCCGATGGGCAGCGGAAGAAACGCTTAAATCTTCCGCTCGTCTATATTCGTGCTCTTCATTATCCAGTTTGTTTTATTTTTTCTTCGCCCCGCTCTGATGATGATGAAGTGGTTCGGTTTGTGGAATTAATCCACTGAATGATCCATGATTGCTAAATAATTGAAAAGCGCTTAGGTAATTGTGCATCACACATGGTAACCGTTTGGGGAAATTGATTGCGACACGTGCAAAAATTGAATTATGGCGACATAATTTACTTGATTGCTTCTATCTCTAAATAAATTACTGACAAGCTAAAATGTCAAGTACATTTGTAATTAATGATTGTCGTTAAGGCAAATCTAAGCCGTTTTTAATGGTTTTATACGACATCCTTAGTTATTTATTAGTGAATTTAAAATATAGCTTTTAACCATTTTTGTCGTATTTTATGGTCTATAAATCAATGTACTGTATACATATGTAGGTACATATAAAATTTTACTTATGTGCCGTTCTTGCAAATTGTTTGTTGTTAATCAATAAATAAAAAGACATTTTTAAATGAATGTATGTATATTTGAATGAATTGTAATTGAATAGTATAAGTCAAAAGCTTGGGCAAGAATTAAAAACACATTTGATGTCGATATCAGTGGATTAATCTTTATTGGTTTCCTTGATATTTTCAGAGAGCCATGTTTTCCATTTCTGACTAATACTTCTCCCTGAGGAGCTCTAGCTTCTCCTTAATAACCTTCAGGTCGTCCATGATGCATTCGATTAGCCTTAGCCTTTGGATTAGCATCCGCTCTCGGTTTGCGGCCCACATCAATCTATCACACTCCTCTTCAATGCGCATTTTTCGCTGCAATTCCTCCATCAGCTTGGTTATCTTATGGTAAAAATATTTCATACGTACTCCGCTATGGGCCTCAATTTCAACTGCTCTGGTCTGCTCCTGATTTCTCCACTTAATGGAAACTCTGTTATTACAGTTTTAATAATTACAATAATAACAGGCTTCATTTTATTTCCCAACTTACCTCGTCAAGCGTCAAGCAAAAAGAAAAAAAAACTTGGAAGTGTACCCACACTATTTTAAATCCCGATTGCACGTAAGTTTTACATCTTTTACGGAACGGCAGGGATTAGAGAAAGGTGTGAAGCTCTTATTTTCAAAGACGCCCAAATGACCATATTATAAATCGTTAAGGGCGTTTTCAACAAAAAGTTTACATTAAATCACAAAAACAAGTTAATTACTTGTCTGAACTTAAGAAAAAACATTTTAATTTAAGGTTTTTTTTGTTAATAAATTATTATTGCCTATGTTACCCGAATAACTAAAACGATTATTTTTTCTCAAATTTACTAATTACTCGTCCTTGAGTATAAATTCCCTATATTTTTTGTTAAATAATTTCTTATTGGTCGAACAAACTAGTTTTTTTAAATAAAACACAACAGTTAGCACTAAATATGCAGAAGCATTAACGGTTTTCCCTACATTATTTACTGTAGCCTGCTGTTGCATTTTTGTTTGTTCACAAAATGCGTGAATATCGTTCGAAAAAATTTGGCTGTAGTGTGAATAAGCTAAAATACGCTGTTCCCAATACCACTGTTCCATTTTAACGCGTATCCATCTAAAAACGGGCTAGCGGAGTGTGACCGCATGCATCAATTATTTTTCGCCGGTTTGCACGTTTTTTTTTTCCTATTGGCTGCACATTGGCATTTTTTTAAAATTTTAATATTTCACATTTTGTGCGACTTTTACTTCAAACATAAGTGAAACCGCTTAATCAAACCGGTGATGTCCGGAGCTCCAAAGCGTTCTGCCTCCCTTGGGAGCCGGAAATCCTCCGATCGAATGGATCGTTTCTTGGAGCACCATTTTTTGTACCGGAAGCACACGATATGGGACGCCTCAAGTCTGTTCCGCGTGGTATCGGAACAGGTGTACGACACCCAAATGCTTCACTACGAGATCCGCATGGAGTGTGTCCGCTACATGTTCCGCAAAAGACGCAGCTTTCGGTATGTAAAAGGGCACATTGCTCAGTTATGCATTTCCATACAAACATCCAATCCCACAGGCGGTATGTAGAGGGAGACTACGACGACTACCTGTGGGAACTGGAGAAGACAAAGACGAAGGGCACCATGCTGGAACTGCGCGCTCTGTGCCACCTTTACCACCGCAATCTTTTTATCTACGAACCCTTCAATCTGGGCAGGCTGGTCACCTTCAACGACCAGTACCAGGAGACCTTCCAGATCTTCGTTATTCATGAGCATGGGCAGTTCGACACCGTGTTTACCATGCCAGAGATTGAGATAGCCGCCGTTTGCCAGGCTATAGCCTTCAAGCTGCTCTACAAGGGACTGTTCCGGATGCCAGACGTCGCTCTGGCGGTGGAGTGGATGCTGTATCCGGAGACTTTCAAGTGGGGCAGCGGCACCGACGTTGAGTTCGATACCCGGGAAAACGTGATCCGTTTGCTGTGCAGCAACGGTAGGAGTTTCAAACTGGATCGCCCAGAACACACTCTGTGTGTCCTGGACAACTACAAGCACTGCCCGTTCCACAACCGTAGACTGGAGCTGCACAAGGAGAACTTCAGGTCCATGCCCATGTCCTGCATGCGGAGGATTCTTGAACAAAAAATATAGCTTGCCATTTTGCTTTATGGCGGCCAAAGCAATGGATCCCAACATGTACCGGAACGTGGAGCTACAGAGCCACATTTCAGCCCGTTGGGAGGCAAATCGTCTAAATGTCTATATGGGCGACTACAACTTCAAGGTGGGAGCTAAATGCCGGGTGGAGTTGGAAGCCAAAACCCACGGAAAGATGAGAGATTGCCACATCCAGGCCATTCATAAAGGCCGATCATCTTGCCGAGTTTTCGTCGAGGGGCAGGGAAAACTTCTGGACGTGCCCTACGAAGCGCTGCATCCACTACCGCTTAATGAGTTTAAGCCCTGGGAAATTGCTCCCAGGCACCAATTCAAAAAGCCACAACGCTCAAAAATGAGTCTCATGAAGCCTCAGTTCCTGCGGCTGGGAAACGTGTCCAATCCGCAACCGCGATTCAGCGAACGCTACTCGTGTCGCACCAATAGGCAACTTGAAATCTTCAGAAAGGATACACCTGGCTACAATAAACCATTTGAAAATGACTTAACTCTAGCATCGGCCACAAGCTCCCTCTGTACCGGCGTCCATGCCTGATCAAAATCTTCTAACGCCGGCACCAATCCCTCAGTTTTCCAGGCCCCCACCTTCAGGCATTTCCCAGCAATTTTTCCCGCGTGCGCCAGTTTTTGCGCCTCCTGGGTTGATGCATCATAACCAGATTTCGCCACCCGGGTCTTACCAGCCCCATCCCCATCCCCTGATCATTCGCCCTCCAGCGCCAGTATTTTTCTTCGCACCACCAGGAGCTGGTGCTCCGCCCGGCATGGTGCCACTTCCCCTAATTTTCCACAATTTGCCCTTAATGGTTAAGCCAGCCGATGATCCTATGTCGCCTCATAAATAGTGGGACCCTATCAACATAACTTTAAGTTTGGTTTGTGCTTGGAGTTTTGCACTGTGAGCACTATACATTTTCTATCACTCGTATGTTTAATCAGTCAATTTTTTGAAAGACCTTTAAAAGATAAAAGGTATCTGTTCTAATTTACTAAAACTTTTTGTTTACGCATGTTTGTTAACGCGTAAAGACCACTATACTATACACTTTGTTTTTTATAGTTGTTAATTAATTAATATTAAAATGTTTAGTTTTAAGAGTTACAGTCCAATAAAAAAAGCACTGGTTCGGTATTCTCGTACTTGTTTTAAAGCATTTCAGCAATTTTTAGCATTAACTGGGACAAAGTTCCCTTCTTTGGATATCGAAAGGAAATCTGAATTAATTTTTTGTTTGCAGCTTTGTTTATTTTGTTAACTATAGATGCCAAAAAGAAGCAATTTTTTTATGAATTTTAAGTATAGTCCATCAGCATTGTAAACAGGTTGACTTATTTTATAACTTAGTGTGTGTAAGTTCAAAACTTTATAAGTAACTTAACAAAATATAATTAGGATTAGGATTTTCAGATTATTTAAGTTCATCTCCTGATGTGGCAATGTCTCCGGACAGTCGACTCTGTAGATTCTTGTTGATATTGTCCACCATGTCGAAGGCATCGATGATCATCTGGGCCTCGCTCTGGGCCTTTCCGCTCATCTGCTCCAGACTCCTCCGCAGCTCCTTGTGCTCCCCAGTTGAATCCCGCTGTTCCGCTTTCTGGTATAAACTGGTGCGGGAGAAGAGAGCGGTGGATGCTCCGTGGGCCAAATGCTTCTCCAGCTCTTCGGGCGGTGGAAAGTCCATTTCCAAAGCGAATTTCTGCAGCTCTTCGTATTTGGCTTCCTGGACTTCTTTTTTTTGGCCAAAGCTGATAACGACAGCCTGCAGAACGACATCACTACCAGGGGGTTGGACATAGGCAATCACGTCCTTGAAGAGATTCTCCTGGCGCCACACCGTCTGGCTGTATTGCACCACCTGGTAGACCACCATCTCTGGTTCGGGACTGTATTGCACCAGCAGCCAGGTGTCATCGGTCATGGCGGACTCCGGTTCAGTGTCCAAGTTCTCATCGAAGGCGAGGTCAAAGCTTCGGGCTTTCAGGTGCAGCAGGCACTTCTCCATGTAATCACGCTGATCATAGGCATAAAGGACATTGGCTATGCATCCGGGACCCAGGCTGACTAGAGGAGTAGCCGTCAGTTTTGGCTTGGTGCTCATCCACGTCACACTGTTCGGGGAGACAAGTTTCTGGACGAGGCGCTCGCCCGCCCTTTCTTTCTCGGTGTATTGCACCAACAGTTGCTTGGAATTCGCATCCTCCCGCTCCTCCTTGCTCATGGAAAGCAGAGCAGCATCCACCAAACGCCTTTCATCAGCCGCCAGTATGAGTTTCGCCTCCAGCACCATTCCATTGACTCTGAACTCCACGAAGCGGGTCATGTATTTGTCCGACACATCCGACTCCAGCAGCTCCATGGAGTGGAGCACGCAGAGCCTTGGCTGGCCATTCGGTTTCCCATTCGTCATCAGCCCATCATCCACCTCGGCTAGGAACCATGATAATCGAGTGGCTGCCAACGGACCATTGGCATTGGTCACTGCCCCACAATTGGCAGAGTCATCCAATCCACTGTCGTTGCTGATGTTGCTCATGGTGGGTAAATATTTCCTTTAATATTTATATCGCCTTGAAAGTTAATTTTTAGGTGTTAATTGCTGCTTTGTTCTTGGCAAACTGATGACTTTTTCAGCCCAACGAAGTCTTATATATCTGTTAAAGGGTGAAGGTAACTTGATCTACCTACATTTTCTTGGCTTTTATGGTAGTCAACAGCTGCCACGGTGGCGGGATTAAATCGGGGCTCAGCTCTAGCTGGGATTATTCTAATTGTGTATTACCTGCGAAGGGTTTGTGCGCTGATTGCACGGATTTTCCCAATACGCAGCTGCTACTTATATCTGATATAAGTGGCAATAAATGCGCATGCATCTGTGCAACTGTCGCAATTTATGTAAGGCCTATAAAAATACTCTTAAAACAATATTCCTCGCTTTAAAATAACATTAATAATTTTAAAATAAATCTGATGTAGTTAAATATAATTTTTATGAAAGAACCTCATTTTTATTAATCAACAGCTCACATAAAATTTAAAAAAATTTACAAAAGTAAAAAGCAACTACAATTATTTCTTGGTCAGCACCATTGCAAATGTTAAGACGCTCATTTCTTATCCCTATCAACCTTTCCAGAAACTATACGAAGAAATAAACTGGATGCCTCACCCAGTTTACTGCAGTCCGAAGTCGACTTTGTTAGCGAAGAATTATCATCACTGCTCACAAAAACCAAGCTGCCGGTGACTGCTCCGCGGCCAATACGACCACTCCTTCTGGAATTATCACTAAGCTGAACCGACAGCATAGATGGTTCCGATCCCCTTAATCTCTGATCGGATGGATTCTTTGCTAATTTGAGGGCTTTGGTCAAGGAAAAGAAGCGACCAGCTTCGCCAGCAGGAACTCCCAGCACTCGAGTGCAAAAATCCAGAGCCCTAACTTCGGAGGAGTCAATCCCATTCAGCAGGATCTCGCCACCTTCCACACGTGATTTAATGCCCAGGGGGCACGCCGTGGGATCGTGTGCTCTGTGCTTGTCCAACTCACAGAATGTGTGGATTTCCTCGAGCAATCCCAGACCGATGGCTTCGTTCATGGCCGCTCCACTTGCCAGGAGGCAGCCCAGCATATTTCCCGTCGCCATCTCACGGACGTTGATATGGTAGATATTTTTCTCCTTCCGAAGTATGGTCAGGACCGCGTCCTTCAAGGGAACTCTTCCAATCAGGTAGAGTAGCTCGTCTACCAAGCTATCAAGCACAGGCAGACTCCCATTGCCACAAAATTGGCATCCACTTGTCTGATCCGTTGTCTGCGTGTCCCTGGTTGAGACTTTAGTTTCGCTTATTGAAGAATTTATTTCAATTTCACTGGTTTTTCCCAAATTGGAGACCAAGTCCGACATTCTAAGGTCAGATTGCGTTGAAGTGGTTTTAACTTTGTATTTATCTTTCAATACGCTACTGCTAACATTCGGTTCTTCCCCCAAAACAGTTTTCTTCTCCGATATGGTGACCCTTTTATACCTTTCCTCCTTTTTTACAGCATCTGAATTTAGGTCCTTGGGTTTGGAAAACAAGTTGATTAACTCCACCATTAAACGGTCAAAAGAATAAGCCTCCTCTTCAGTTTTCTGAGCTTGCTTCTTTTCGCAAGACTTGGATTTTCGTAAAAAGGTTTATGAACTGCACGAGCAAGGACTCGTAGACTTCCTTTTTCACACTTTGACAAGACTCTGATTGTCTAGAATTTTTACTTGTACCCAAACAAGATGTGGAAGAAGTGTGTCTTGTAGATAAACCCACGTTTTTAGGGTTTTTACCAAGTTTCTCGTCTTGCTTCAAACTTTGTTTTGAGGGAACATCACAGCCGGGAGATTTTACCCTGTTAATTCGATTTCTTTCTGGAACCTTTTTGTACTCACTTAAAATCGATTCTTGACTCTGGGATTTTTCAAATACACGATTGAAATGTTGCAGAAAATTGTTGGTAATTTCACAATTATTTCTGGAGGAAGCATTGTTATTTAAATCATTTATGTTTAAATCGCTCTGGGTGGCAGTTGACTCTTCAATATTTTCCCAAGACGTTGCATCCACACAGAGAGGAATATTATTTTGAGAACTGAGTCCGCAATCAGATTTATTTACTGCGTTCTTTTGAATTCCCGATTCTGGGTTTAAAAATATTTGAATGAACTCCTTGGATAAAGTTGTGCACTCGCAATCACTTTCACTTTTTTTCTGAGTCGACTGATCAAAAGTTGACGGTTTTCTTGGTAAATCACAATCTTTTTGTTTGGCTTGAAATATGAACGTACAGTCAGTGGGTTTACTTTCTTGATATTTTAGTGATTTAACAGAGCCCTGTAGATCTTTAAGGGATCGCTCTTGTCTCCTCAATTTTGATTCTAGTTCATCAACCCTATAAAGAATTTCGGGAATGTCTGCTCCGTTCAATTGAATGGCTTCTGGTGGGCTGGGGCTTTCATATTGTGTCTGTTTATCTTCTAATTTCAAAGTAAGTGATTTCCGCTCCACAATCTCCACATCTCCTTGAACCACTTTCAAAAAAGATTCGGATGAGAACGGAGAGTTCCTGTTTATGACGATTATTGGACGCCTAAAGAAACATTTGAGTGCTCGTTTTTCTGGCTTTGGAGCTTTTTCATCTTCTGGGTCACTTTTAGGTTCAAGACTCGCTTCTTTGGGTTGTTTTGGAGTAAAGTTATCCGTTTGGGTATAGGAATCTTGTTGGCCCTTTGCGTCTGGTATTGATTGTGTCTCAGCATCCTGCCCAGCTTGGGTGGAGGCATCTCGGCTTACCCTGCAGTCCAGCAAGTTTTCATCCGGATTCTTTGGGACTTGCGTTTGAGTGGAATGGAAATCTTTTTGGATCTTTGGGGAGTCTGGTAATGATTGTGTCTCAGCATCATGCGTAATTTGGCACTTTCCAAATCGTTTGAGTGCTCATGTCCTCGCTGGAAACGGTTTGGGTTGAATCCGAGGCGATGGCCAACAAATGATCCATGGAAGGACAGCTGCAAGGTCCCCCCGCAGGTAGCCGTCTAATATCCGACGAAGCATCTGCAAAATATGAGGTAATAAAGGGATTAGTAGAACTTCGTTTAAACTACCTGTAAGCGTTTTAGGGGAGGTATATAAGACAGTGACTTATTAGTAAGGATTCAGTTTACAATTGGCCATCAAACAGAACTATGGTGAGTCACAGAAAAATACAGAAAATAATTAACAAATATGAAGTACGATTTAAGCACATATATTTTTGATCAAAATAAATGTATGGTCTTAATGTTACCTAGTTATAGAAGAATAAAAAATAACCCTTGAATAATCCTTAAAATTAATTTCTTTCTTGTAGATTAATCGTCGCCAACGCTTAGAATTTGCTCTTGCCCTTCTGCCCTACGATCCCCAGACGGTTCAGTTGTCCGAGACCCAGAAAAAAGTGGAACAGATCATCGCCCGCCTTCGCACTGATGACTCACTTAGTGAGGAGGAGAGCAGCGACGGTGGCAAGATGCGGCGTGCCCAGGAAGCCAACGAATTCGCCGATTGCGCAATGCGCCACATCGAGTTGTCGGACAACGGAAAGCTGAGCACTCTGGAAACTCTGACCCTGGCTGCTGAGAAACTATTTAGGTCACAGCGATCGTCTCGAGATGAGGATGAGCGGGAGCTGGACTATGATGAGGCGCAGCTGATGAGGAGCACCATCCAGGCGGTGAACGAGGCGCGGATGAAGCTCCTCCAGCAGTGGGAGCGCAGCAAGCGCAAGGCCCTAGATCTCCTCACTATTGAGATCGAAAAAGTCCAGGAAATGGATCAGGATCAGGACCAAAGCCAAGAGCAGAATCAGGAGCAGGAGCAGAGTTCCGAACACTTTGACATGTTCCGCGATGGAGCCGATGAGCACAACACTTCCACACCAAAAACAAACGATGAGGACCTGGGAATCGATGACGACGACGAGGATTATGTGCCAGGTGACGAAGAATCAGCTGGAAATAAGAGGAAACGCAGCAAGAAGCCGGTAACATCCACTCCAAATGCCAAGCGCCGGTGTCCGGGCTTCGAGTTCGACCAGGACAGCCACTCCCCGATGGTAATGATCGGTCCCAACGGCACCGAAGTGTCCCGCGTGAGTCTCAGTGCCATTAATTGGGACATGACCGGTCCCTCGATCACCAGGAAGCTGCTCTGCGAGATCTTCGACCGGGACACCTTGGCTCATCACACACTCTCCGGGAAACCGTCACCGGCTTTCAAGGACTGCGCCCGACCCAGCAAACAGCAGCTGGATCCGCTCAAGGTGGCGGACCTTGTCTACCTGATGACCAACAGCCTGGACATGACGCCCCGGGAAGTGCGCACCGCAATCACCACCAAATGTGCGGATGAGAACAAGATGCTTCGCTCGCGAATGCAGCGCAAGTCCAAGTAGAAATATTCCAAAGTGGTTTCAAGGGAGTTCTTTTCGACAGGAAAATTCTTCCCAGGTTCTTTCAGAAGCTTGCTACTTCCTCGAACATTCTACAGTAAACTAAGTTCACCCGGCACAGCCGAAAACAGCCAGTGCATCGAATATCAAATAAAGTTACCCATTTTCTTACCCACAATTTGACTGGATTTAGATATGTTGGCCAGGGAATCATCGCTTTGCGTCCTTTTAGAGAAATTCTTGCGCCTGGAACTGATTAAAGAAACAACATACAAAACATTTCCAACTTTTAGTGGGTGTAGTTATATTTTACCCCTTAAGGTTAATACAAAGCTGCTCATCCTCAATTTCCTGCACATCTAAAAATTTTTTCCCTAATTTTATATTTGTTGCACTCATTTTTTTATTGAAAAACAACTGATAATTTGAAACTAATAAAACAGCGTACTTTGCTTTATTGTCTTGTATAACGTCAGATGTTGTTTGAAACAATTTTTAATCAGATTGCAATTTTAAAAGGATTTATTTGTTAATTCATTAAAAATTGTGTGTGCAATGTTATTAATTTCCATTAAATTCATACAGCATGTCAAGTTCTTATAGAACACAGATTCACTCAGGGAAAAAAGAGTTTTTGATCATTTTAAGAATGAATATTTAATAAGTTTGTTCTTACACAGATTCTTTATCTAAGATTAGAACAAATAATAAGATTGTCCAAAATAATCAAGTAAGCCCAAACAAATAATTCAATTCAAATTTCAAATAGGTGTGTGGAATTACTTGAGTTGAGTAACGTCGTCCTCTTAAACGAAAGTTTCAGAGCTCCAAATATTTTTTTTACTGAGTAAGCAAAACTGCAACAAATGGATTCGGGTTCAGATTCCGAGGACGTGGTGACTCCGCCACCAAATATAAACAGGATGAAGCGGGCTGACTTGATCAAAGAAGTTCATCGGGAGCGGAGGCGAGCCCAAGCAATGACCAAGCGTAGAGACAACATCAAAGCCTTCGTTGTTGAAAACTACCATAAGCTTACAAGTTCCAAGCGGGATGTCGATGTGGCTAGGAGGCAGACTGAGAAGGTCACCAACGAAAGGGACGTGCTGTTGCAACAGCTGCAAGATGAGGTAGCCAGAAATGAGAAACTGGTCCAACAGATTTTAGAGCGGGACCTTTCCCACCAAGAAATTGTGAATAGAATTACGCAAGATAACTCCCTGCAGATGGAGAAGTTGACTCGGGCGGTGAGCAACTTCGAGGTAAAGCTCGGGCAGATCAGTGAGGAGAGCCAATGCTCCATTTGCCTGTCGGCGTGGGAGGCTCAGGGCCTTCACCGCCTAGTATCCCTTAAGTGTGGCCATCTTTTTGGGGACAGTTGTATACGGCAGCACGTAATGAACATGGCTGACTGTCCCTTGTGCAGGCAAAGTGCGAATGTAAGGGACTGGCGCTACATCTTCGGTTGTTGCATCTTGGCAGCTCCACCTCGACATCCAGCGACTGATCAACAGTAGGCTCGTCCGGCACAAGGAGCTGAACACCAACCATCTTTATGCAAACACATCGCTTTTTCCAGGGCCCTTTGGGAGAGGAGGTAGTCTGGTCTACATATGTAAAAAAACAGCCTCTGACGAAGGGTTGGGCTAAACCAGCTTCTCAGCCACAATTCATTATTTATTTACCCTATCAACTAGTCAGTAAAACATACATACATAGAAGTTCACAATATTCAATGGCTATTTTTCAAACATGAACCCAAGACGATGAAATTGATGAGTAATTCCTGCAGCACAAGAAATTCGTGTCGGAAAATAAATGGAATAATCAATTTTCGTTTGTCGCCCTGACCAAATCAGCTTCTGTCTGCACGTATGTATTCCTTTTTTCTTCTTTGCGTATTTTTTCCTTCTATCTTTTTGATGTACCACATTTTGATATGCAAATGCTTTGGGAAAAGGCAGACTGATTTAAATATATTTATGTGTGATGCGAACAAACATGTAGATGTAAACACTCCGTATATGTGTGCAGTATACAGAAACAAAGTTTTTGGCAGCCCCTACTCCTCTGAACCACAAACCGCAAAGACAGGGCTCAAGTAAACTCTGCTTTTCGAATTTGCGGCCGGTATAAATTGTATAAAAATGTGATTCCCAAACATTTAAACGGAAGAAGGGACGGGAATAGAAGACCCAAAAGCATAATAAATAAACTCAGGAGCAATTCCTTGGAGCGTTCATCAAAGCAAAATTGATATCAATCATACGCACACACAACCGCCCTCACAATCGTATCTGTTTCTATGTGATGGCAAATTGAAACATTATATAAAATATTCGAAAGGCCAACCCACAAACTACCAACTCGGCAAATTGCCCTTAAAAATAAAATGCCATCAACACAAGCCACCGCAAAAAAAAAAATGTATTAGGCTTAAAGGAATTTTCCCAAGTTATTTTTAACCAATGTCCGTTTTTCAGGGAAGCAAAAACTCAACAAAAGAGAAAGAAGAAACTTTCAATGGATTTGGCTATTTGCGGCGGCTTCAACTTTAAAGATGTCTGCGGCGAGTGAGTCGTGAAAATAAAAAAAACAAAACAATGGCCGGAAAATGAAAACAAAGACCTGGGCCGCGGCCAGGCGTGACATTGCTGGAAATGTATGCGGCGGAAAATCAAGTCATTTTTTTGAAGGTAAGTCCCAGCCCCAAAAGTCCCCGCAGCCCCAGACCAAAAATCAAAGTCTCACTCCACAGATTCCGCAACCCTTACCCTTTCGAAAACCCCTAGTTTTTCCCGGCTTTGCCGCTTCGAAGTGTCAACGGCAGTCGTGCCACAGCCACGCATCGCATCCTTTAAAGGACTCCACCCAACTGCTGTGTCGCACAATAAAAGAAGCCATAAGAAACACAAGTAACGATGATGCCAAGATATCTGGATTGAGGAATGTTGGAGACATACGATCCACCAGTTTACTAAGTAAGTCTCAAATTCAGTTAATATTTTTTTAAAAACCATAAAGACATTTATTTAGGCACGGTTTTTTTTTTTTAACAACTTAAAGAAATGTATTATTTTTTATGTTATTAGTTCATAAAAGAAAGTAATTTCCTGTTGAGTTAAATAACATACTTAAAAGAATTCCTTTTGAAGTAAGGATTTAATGAGGACTGAAGACTAACATAGAATGAAGACTCAACACTTTAAATAAAACGCAAAATATTTTATTTGAAATTAGTATTAAATTGTTATGTTAACTTATGGTTCTATCTTTCATTTCGGTATGCCCCGCGGTTACAGGATACGAGCCAAAGGCCACAGGATGAGCTCCCCTTGGACCGCCAACCAACCAAGCTGACAATGACATTTACACTTCAGCTGCTGCTTTGCTTAAATTTCTTGCAGATGATGAATGAGTGAACGCAACGTTGCCGCCTGTTGTGCTCGGTTAAGTCAAAGTTTTTCAGCATTTAGCTCATTAAGCACACAATACTTATTATAGCCATTGGTTTGACTTTATGAAGGGATGGGTAACTTGATGAGGGTACTCAAACCGGCGAGAGTCTCTTTATGGACTGTAACTACACTTTCTTTGGGCTTAAGCCGAAATAGGAAATTTCAAGTAGTCTTTGTACTTGCAGCAGCTCAAGATTTGGATTTTACCTTAACAAAAGGTCAATTAGAAGGTTCTATATTTTCAAGAGAGGCCGCCAAATGAAAATTTTAATAATGCAAATGCTTTGCTGTAGCCTGACTGCTCTTGTGGCTTGTTTCGTGCGCTTAGGAAATGCAGCATCTGCACTGAGAACAGTTAGTACACATTGATTTTTTTCATACAATTTAATTGCATTTTTTGTGGTACCTGCTACCTAAATTTACATAACTATCTAGGCTTAAAATTTGTTTTTGTGTAGGAGACAATTTTAAATTTTAATAAAAATACTTTAAAACTAACCTATATGTTAATGAATATAAGAACAGATAACTACATTTAATAACTTATTTTCCCAATAAGATATCGAGTTAAATTGAGTTATAAAACAAAATTGATCGAAAGGTATATTGAAATTATTCTGTGTGCACCACCTTCATCACTGCCTTTGGCTATGTGCCATCATCGGCTTGTCGCTTTCAGTTATTTTAGCGTCGTCTGTGCCTGTCGCCTCCACAACAATGCCCCCAAAAACCGACCGACCGACAACGAGCGCCGCGTTAATTGAATTGTGTTTACTCTATGGGGCAGGACAGAGCCGCCTCGTCAGTCGGGCTCCGTGTTATTTTGGGACTCCGTTCTTGTGCCGTGCAGCCACAGAGGACCGCATCAGAAAGTCATTCCAGACGACTTGCATGCCAGCGAGTCAACATTTCAGTTTGATTCAGTCACCTAGTGGCTGCTAGGTGAAGTATTTGGCTGAAATGCTAGGGACATGTGCTTCGGTCAGGAGCAGCAAGGTAAGCCAAACCCACAAAGTACAAAACCCGATTTACGAATTTCCGTTCAAAGACTCATTAAAAGTTTCTGTAGCTGCTGAGCAGCACTTAAAACAAAAGTGATGAATGATTAACGTTTATGCAGTACAACACAATGTGGTTATAGGTTTTAGCCAATTTTCTGAAGTTTCCTTTAATATTGCTCTTGGCACGTATTTACGTTTAGTTTTAAATTTACCAGTTTGACAGATTTGACGTACACTTATTTTTAAGAATTGAATATATAAGTAAGTATTCATTTTTATATTTATTAGCTGAAATTGATTTGCGTTTGATATAACAAAGATTTCTGAGCTCAAGTCCTTTTAAAATAGATTTTTTTAAATTTAAGTATTAAATTCTGCAACCCCTTTTTTTAAGCATAGGAAAAAATCATTAAATATCACAAAAACGTTCGGCATAAACGAATGGAATTGTGGTAAAGTTTTGAGTTGAGTTTCTGAATAATAAATACGCTTCAACAAAGGCGCAAAGTTAGCCAGCTAATTGTAATGATAATTAGCTTAATTAGGGGGCAGGTAAGCTGTTGTCCGCTTAAATCTGATCAGCATCCCCGACAAAGGACGAACTAATCACCATCGGTTGGGGGCCAATTCCCTGTTCACCGAACAATGCTGGTTTCAATTACGAAATTTTATGATGTTTATGGCCGCGAATGTAACGCGTTCGTAGTTCGCTAATGCTTCGAGTGGCCGCAGGACATTTCTCCGCCAGGACAAAGTAATTTCAAGCTCGTGCGAAATGCAAAAGTTTTGCCAAGTGCGCAGTGCGCCGATAAAAAGTTTCGATTATAATAGAAAATTTCTGGATGCTGGCAAAACGGGAAATGAGAAATGGTTGGTCTTGGGCACGCTACATTTAATTTGAAAGCCAAGGGGAATTGTTTCAAATTGTTATTTAACAGCACAAAGATGCTGGTATATATACATGAAAAAAATCGTTTAAAAGTTGTTCTACACAAATTTAGATTTAATCATAGACAATATATTTGATTGCTTGTCTTTTTTGGCTTAGCAAAAAAAACTCTGCATGAAATAACAGCTGCTAGGTAAAATCACTCATACGCCTCGTGGCCGCTAACACAGCACAACAAACAACAGCTGTTTTATTCCACTCAATGTGCTAACAGCACTCAAGATGATGGCTGCAATATCTGCTTCAATGTCTTCACTTTATATGACAAACAAACGCTTTATATTGTCGCTGCATTGTTTGAACACAAAGTTCATTTGCTGCTCGTCTTTGTCTGCAAATGGAACGTGCTCATTAAGTTAACTACGCTTTTACTCACAGCAAGGAACCATAAAAAATAGTTCCGAATACTTTGTGGACCTTTGATTTATGGCAATACAATTGCGCTGAGCTACCGACAACAAGAGAATGTCGACAATTTGCTCGCTACTGTAAATTAAAGCTCAATGGCAATTGGATTGGTGGGGAGTGGGACTGCCAAGGAGGACACTGTCGCCCACACATGGAAACCCATTAACGACAGCGCTACTCAACATAATGACAAAACTTTTACACGTGCAGCGGACAAAGTTTGGGCAATCATTTTAATTTTTATGATCTTCCAAAGGCACAAAAACTAAAGCAAACCATGGTCTCATACAGAAAGAAAACTTCCTACTTAAACAGATCATTAAAAAATATATTTATAAAACACATATAAAACGCGATGTTATTAAACATCTGAAATATATTTGTAATATATAAAAAATAATAAGAATTAATAATAATTAATAACAAAAAAAGGTGTAATGCTTATTAAATATTACAGATTTTTTTGTATTTAAAAATAACTATGTCTCCCAACATTGTATGGTTGATTTATAAGTTCTGGGAAACTGTTTATACGTTAACATTTTTTATAAGTCTATAGTTATTTTCCTTTTCAAATAATTAAAAGGGAATTTAATCTCCTTTATTAGTTTTTTTCTCTGTACAATTCTGAAATGCTCCTCTCACGACAGCTCCCTTTGTTTCCTTCCTTTTCCCGCTGATTGTCTCTGTGTGTGTAAATAACATTTAGAGACTTACTTTTAATGCCGTCCTGACAGGTTTATTGCTGTGTGTGTGTGTGTGTGAGTGTATGTGTGCGAGTGTGTTCAATAGCTTGGGACACCGCATGATTATGCGAAAATTACGCATACGCCGCATACGCCACGTGCGATTGCTCACATTTGAAGTGCTAAGACCACCTTTTGGTAGCTGTGGGAAATGCTGCGAAAAGTGAACGCGACTTTATCAATATTTTTTACATGTTTTCATGCAATATTAATGCATTTAATTTGTTTGAGAAGTCGAAACGCCCGAAAGCAGGCGTCTAACGAGCACAGTGGAACTCGTTACTATAAATTGTGGTAAAAATTTTAGATGTTTGATTTATTATACATTTCGAGTTAAAAAGTAATAAAATATTATTTAAATTTGAGTAGCATTAAAGGATTGAATGAATTATTTTTTCTTTTTTAAAACAAATCTTAGATTGTGATTGTATTTTTAAAAATTGATACTATCTAAAAAAAAACCCACAAATATTAAAAATGTATCCCATTGTAACTCTCAAACGGACGTTTTTATGAGGTATCCAAGACAAGATGTCCTATAAGAAAACACGATCATAAAAAACACATCAGAAACCAATTTTTATGAATACTTGCGTAAATGAAAATCAATAAAATACGCACAATTTTGCAAATATTAAAACGACACAAAATCAGAGGGGTGAAGGGATGATGGTTGAAGAGGATGGGAAATTACGGAAGAACAAGACGGAAGCGGCATTTAAACACTTTCCGTACCCAAAAAGCAGCCCATGTTAAATGAAGCGCAAAATGGGCGCAACAATAAGTCCAAATGTGTCTCCGAATTGTTTGGCAATGTAATCAATAAGGGCCGACCTGACATATTTGAATATCGATAAAAGGCAGAAAGCTCAAAGGCCCAGAGGTGTACATATGTATGGAGGGCTATAACGAGGCAAAACGACAACATTTGAGCCTGATGGAATGCACTGATATGTGAAATGATTTGACATTTGATTTGTAAATTAAATTAAACGGGCGGTGGAAAACGGCAAAACGAGGGAGGATTAGGAAGCCAGCAGTGATAAATGAATGAATTTAAATAATTTATGCTTGTTGAAGTGACACATTTTGTACACGCAGCGTTTGACATAAACGAAATTATATCATCGACCCTCACAAACTCATTTTAACAATCGATTTAAGTAAATATTATTAACGCTTAGTTCATGTGTGTATGAAAAGGTTTTTCTAAGCAAAAGTCTGAAATTAAATACATTTAAATCTGTTTTGTTAAATAAATTTATAAACATATTTTTTCTTATGAACGTAGTTTTAACTTTAACACTTAATTGTTTAGGGTTAATGTCTTTAAATTTAAGCTTTAAGTCTGTCTCTTTGTCTTCTGTTAGTTGAAAAAATTGATTGATTTCCTGTTCAAATTTGTTTGACCTCAAATTTATTTGTATTTTGCCGGGTCACGACTCATCAGCTATTTCGAGTATCAAATGCAAAGCAAAGTTTATACTTCAAGTTCAACCTTCCAGCAATACCGCACTGAATGAACTTTTGCTCTGGGGTCGAAATAAATGCCAAGTCGTGGCCGTAAAAAGGAGAAGAAAGGGAAAAAGTGTTTACACTGAGTATATTGCATCAATACAAATCATTGCAGTGCGCTGCATTTGCAATTCCTTCTGCTGATGGCAGCCAAAAAAATTTATGTGATTTTTATTTGCTTGAACTTGTTTTTTTTTGGCCATGAACTCGGCAGGATGCTCCGTGGGCAGGAGTAAGTATTTGTGCAGTAAATGAGGCGTGCAGCCGAGCGCAGGGAGCTGCTCGGTTAAACTCCGCCCGGATACTTGACTTTTATGGCACTCGGTTGCAATCACCTGCGCTCCATGCGCTTCATTAGCCATTAATTTGGGCGGCTGCACACAAAAACAGCTGCTCAGCGAGGGGGCGTGGCACAGGTAACACTAAATCTTGGCCTGCCTGACATGCTTGGCTAAGCTTCGACGGGGAAATCGCATCGCATAAGCAGAAATTCCGGGGCGACTTGGCCCAGATGTGCAGCGAAAGGTCTCAGCGAAAGCAGTTTGGCAGGTGAAAAAAAAGCTACCAAGACATTTGTGTCGAAGACAGACGTGAAAATGCGAAACTGTGGCTCAGTGAAAAAATGGGAAATATATCAGCTGAAAATGCAAGGATTGCGATGTTTTTACCTCTAAGTAAGCACCGTTCATGGGTGCTTAAAGTATTTTCTATTGATAAAAGTCAGTCCTTAGGTTTTTTCTCTGGTTTTTTTCAATAGATATCCCTTTGCATAAGCAAACTCTACGAGTGTACTCAACTTGTGACAACACAATTCAAGGTCTGTTCGACAAAAAGAAAACGAAACTTATTTTCCTAGCAAAGCGCCAAATAATCTATTAGGTTTGCAATAACACACATCCTGTGCTATGCTATGGGAAATGGACAAGAATACCGTAGCAAAAACGTCAAACTGCAGACAAAAACAGGTCCAAGTGAATGGAGAGCAACCGTAACAAATAACGAGTGTTTGCTGGAGCAATTTCAGAAGGACGAGGGTGAGGATGAGGCGACAGCAACGACGCGTCGGCACTGGAATGGAAAAGAGCCGGGCTGAGAACAAGCAAAACACATCCCACTACACCAGGCATTTGTGGCAGTCCGACAAGAAATGTTAAATAAAACCAAGTAAAAACTGTTCGCTGCTTTCGAACAACATGTCGTATACGCTACGCTCCAGTTGGACCGGAATCGAAAGTTCTGGAGAGATTTGCGCGACAAGCCAGCCAAATTAGTTTTGTGTGGCACAAAACTTGGTCAAAACGAAATGGGCAAACAGACAGGCTCTTCTACGAGGTGTGCTGACACAGATACTGATCCAATGTGAACTCAATACCCGTGCAACTGTAAAAAACAAATAGTTTCAAGTTTTTTTTTTGCACTTCCTCGCGTTGACATCCTGTTGAGAATCACATGAGATGAGATCAAGGAATTTCGCCAATTTATTTAGCCAACAAAAACATTCTGATGTGGTAATTCTTAGAACAATAGAAAGAAAGAACTTTTAAACATTTCCACAAATAATTTGTTTTTTTAAAAACAATGGGTATACAAAAAATGTTACAAATAAGGTATCAAATTAGTTAAGTTTATCGAAAAAGGAACTGATTTATCCTGGCCAAATGCAGGGTAAAATTTGCATGCAAATGGCTAATTAATATTAATAACAACTGCGACCTGTGGCACGGGTATGCATGAAATTCGAATTATTATGCATACGCCCCGTTGAACGAGTGGTATTAGCTGTGGCAGTGGCAGCCCCATGAACGACACCAACTAAGGCGAATGGCTGCCTTGAGTTGCTACTTAGTTTAGCATAAAATTTTAATTTTAATTGCTAGCATGTGCGTGGCAGTAGAGCCGCTGGGTTGACAGGCCACACGCCATATTCTCGAATCTCCAACCCCTCTCATTAATTAAGCTTTTAATTAAACTTTTCACCGTGCTATGCGAGTGCGTAAAGTTGATTAACTTGGAACCATCTCCGAGGTGTCAATGTTTAATGCATCAGAGGCTGAGTATCCCCTTTACCCAACTACGGCACTTTTTATGAATATTTCAACGTGGGCACACAAGTCGTCATCGGCAAGCTGAGCTGAGGGCAAGATTTCTGTCGGCAAAGGGAGGTTTCTGTTTAATTTGCATGTGCATATCGATCGCCTTTCCACCGGGTTTTATTGCAATCAAGTGAGGTGTCAGGTACTATTTTTTTTATTCTCGAAAATGGATGAAGATAAAGCTCTTTTGTCGGAGATGTCAGGGACAGCGCTGTGGGTTAAAACAATAAAGGTATCCTGGAAAATTAAATAAAGCCCTTATGGGTGCACTCATAAAATCAATTAATCTTTGAACAATTGTAAAAAAATTTAATAAATAGAAAATTTGTTAGGTTAATTTGAACTTCTTATGCATAACACTTTTATGATTGAAAAGGCTATTTGACACAAGTCCCCTGCCGTTTCCAATCGCTCCAACATCAAACAATTTTAAGTTGACACATATCTTGCTCAATACTTTATAAAGCGGCTTATGACCTTTTGCTAGTTTTAATGGCCGTCATTTTGGCCTAATGGCAACTGACAGCTTATTAAAATGTCAAAGCAGTAAACTTTCACCCTGCTTTCAACTCATTTCTGGACACTTTTCAGTCCGCAACTTAATTACCATTGCGGAATTGTTGGGGCTGCAGTTAATCAACATGCAACCATAATTTATTCAACTCAATCAGCAGCGCACACACTTTGCTCTCGTTCGCTCAGAAATTATTACGCATACGCCGTGTTAGCCCTGTGCAGAAGAAAACTCGTTTGGGTTAATTTCTTTTGCATTAATTTTTGTGCTGCTGTAAGGGGATTACAGATTGCACGAATGAGTTTAAAACCGAGTTGAGCTTTTTAGTATGAAAGTAATAAATGTTTTTTTTTTTTTATTAACTTTTGTATGCACCTAATCCGAGATAACAAGTATTGTTAGTTGAAGCTATTCGGCTTAAACTGTAACTTAATTTATTTCACTTATCTTGTTTTTATTTGCGATACTCGAAGAGTAAGCAAATACTGTAAACGTTGAAATGTCTGTCTGTCCGTCTGTCCGTCTGTCTGTCCGTCCGTACAAACGTCGAGATCTCGGGAACTATAAGAGCTAGAACCACCAAATTTAGCACACAGACTTGTATTAGCAAAGCGCAGATCAAGTTTGTTTTAAAACCTGACCACGCCCCCTTTTACGCCCACAAACCGCGAAACTCTGTGGTGTCCACATTTTTAATGATAGAGAAAAGTGGCCCTTACAAATGTTATTTGTATTGAAAATATCTACTCAAATATCTAAAAATTTTGAAAATCGGGCCATTTTCAAGAAATTGTGTATACAAGTGCGTAAAAAATTTTTATTGCGCCCGAAAGTAGGCTAACCATTTTTTTTGAAGAGGGCGCTAAAAATTGATTGCGCTTGAAAGTAGCAATGAGTATCGCAAATCTTATAGTCGGGAAACCCGACTATAGCGTTCTTTCTTGTTTTTTAAATATAAATCAATTAAAATTTTACGTGGTAAGGATAATTCACGGCTTGTGAGTATTATAAAAATATGATAAAACGTTAAAAGGCTTCAACACAACCTTTTTATGTTTTATACTTTTTAATTTATTAAAAACATCAAAAATGGAAATGTTTTCCAGGCTTAACTTTTGTATGCACTTGAAAACTATAGTACGTGGATTTTAGGGGATTGTGACTTCATTGCAAAAATAAAAATATATTTTTAGCTATATCACTTAGATATTCAAGCCATTCGTAGCATTTTTGTTTTGATTCACGTGTGCGCAAAAAAAAACACAATACAAAAATCAATCCCTGCAGGCTGTAAGCTTTTAGTAACAATAGAACAGTATAAATTTTATATATTTATGTGTAGGTTCAAAACAAGTTGCCAACTTTAAAAGCGAGATTGAAAATAATTTAATGATGAGCCAGACAGAATTTTTTTGTTCGATTCCAGGACAAGCTTCACCTGCATTTGCAATTACCCATTCCCAGAAAATGTCAGTGGTCATGTAAGCGGCATGTAAAGTGTAACATTCGCAGTGCTCATTTCATTTTTCCAATTTAATTTGCCATCCGACTCCCAGCCCCAATTAAAGGTTAAAATGATGACAGCTATGATATATCAATTAGTGGCGCCAGTTTAACCATGATTAATGTAAATAAATAAAAGTCGGGGCCATTGATTATTATTAAATCCCGGTGCACAGTGCAGGGACAGGGCTGCATAATTTAATGGCAGCACAATTTATGCAAACCCGCTTAAACACCACTTGATAACATTTGCATTTCAAACCAGGAAGGGTCAGATGGGCGAAGGCTGTGGTGAAATTCGCAAATGCAAAAATGCAGCGGAAACGGAAGCTTAGCCCTCTGTGCTTTGTAGTAGTAGTAGAAGCCCGTGGCGCGTTTATCTTTTGCTCAAACATTTTCCCACATTCCGTGCCCCCGAAACTTTTCTGCGGCTCCTTCTCGGTTTTTCCTATTTTTTTTGGTAAACATTTGCTCCTCTTTGTTGACCGAGGCCTGCAGACTGCGTTTCAGGTTAAGTTCAAAGTTTATGTCGCCTCTTCAAACGGATTGTGTATGCAGGAGTTTGGCTTTTTATGTGATGAAAGACTGCCTGTCGGCGGGGAATTGAATCATAAAAGTGTTGCAAATGACACGGCAAATTAACAGCAGCTGTCGCCCTCTCTGTAAAAAAACAGCCATTTTATTATTTATGGAAAGAGAACCCTGGACCCTAAGCCAAGGTTAGCATATTGCGTAGTTTCTTCGCTTTTTTTGTTTTATGAGCGACCCAGAGTTTGGAAAACCATCAACTGCAGTGAAGTATATCCGTTCTGCAGAAGATACCCAGCCCTTTTTGCGCGCTGGTGCGTAAGTGACGCCGCCCGTAAAAAATGAAATGCCATTTTTGACTTGATATACAAGTGTTTGCGTTTGAGTATGCATGTTGGATGTGGATGTGGATGTGGATGCCGGGTGTTAAACAAAGTAACACGCTGCTTGACATTCGCCTTGATATATCGAAGTCAACTGGGAGTGTCCTTTACGCAGCTGCGCCTGCACTAAAATAGTTGAAATTCCTTTGCCCCCTTCTCAGTGTGTGTGCCTTTGTGCAGAAACAGGAGCTGGAAGGATTCAGTTGATAGATGTGGCTGAATTTAAATTGTTGCAACAAAAAAGATGCAGATGATTTTGTATGACACAATGAGAGGTGGTAAGGGATACACTTGAGGGAACTTCTTTTTTTTTACCTTTTTATTAAACTAAAAGATGTACAATTCCCTAGGACAAGACAAAATTAATCCGTGATGGTAAAATGTGCTCAAAAAGTTCCTTTTTTTGCGTTCAAATGTATTTAGATTTGAAAGCTTTTTCAAGCTTTAAATCTTAAAATTAAACTGCGTTTTTATATTTCTTTATTTGTAATGAGCATAAATTATTGTTGGCTGCAAACTTTATGTGGTTGTATGAAATTTTTGTATACCTTAAAAATAATATTTAGTTCATATAAACACAACCCAACATTCTAAGAATAATTATTGAGAAGAAGAAAGAGTCTTATTGACCATTTAATATTTTTTTTCGGTGTATGTCATTAATTAAGGCCGTACCTGCTTGTCCCGACAACTGCCTCTGGTCTAACTTATGCACTCGAGATAACAAGATATTTTGAGTGGGAAATGCTCCTGGTTTCAACCTCAAATGTCACAATGACCCAACACCCACTTCGTCGACTTAGAGTTTTGGCACGTTTTTGTGGTAGGTACAAATCCCTTTCCCAAATCCATTTACCCAGACTTCCAGGGACGAGGAAGTCGACCACTCTAGGTGGATGAGTGGGTTGTGATTCCGAGCGAGAGCAATCGTGTGTGGGTTGTATTTAAATGATTTCATTAGAGGCGCGCGTGCCGGAGTATCCTGGGAGAATCATCGCATGTAACGCATTACCTTAACTCATTTATCACCGCATTTAACATCCCGAAACCCTGGACCCTGGACCCTGGACGAGGGCCCAACCCCAATCTGGTGTGTAATCGAGCGCCGGGCAGAAATCGCTTTGTGTGACTTCCATACGTAAATAAGAAAGGCTCAAGTCCTCAGGACTCAGGACTCGCATTTTGTGCATGCGCTAGCTGAATTTGTTAATTTCATTTATCCAGTTTGCACAGGACCCGCTTTCTTTTCGTGTTTGTTTCTGGCCAAGGGGTTCTGTTCAGCTCTGGCCCTTTGTTTTCCGCTTTCTTTGCCATTTTGCCGGCTCCGTGTGGGCAGAGCTCACTTGTAATTATGTTTGCCCTTTAATTGTGCTCATTATGCGTGTGCTGATTAGGCCATGCCCCAAGTGGCTCAATTAATGTGCATGCCACTATGCAAAAAAAATCCCCCACAAAGCCAGGGCACACTAAACACTCAGGGAAATATGTTTTTACGACCCCAAAAAATGTTTTGGTTTACTAATATCCAAAAATGTTTACAAATACGTTAAGGAACATTAAAAAATTAATTCCTATTCAGTAGTGAGTTTATATTTAGTTATTGTTTAAAGAAATTAATTTAATTATGAATTTAAAAATATATATTTATTTTAAAATTTGATACTCATCTTTCTGTACAATTATTAGTTAAGCAATAACAAATATTAATAGGTCTATTGATAAAATGTATAATTATTTGCGATACTCGAAGAGTAAGCAAATACTGTAAACGATCAAATGTCTGTCTGTCCGTCCGTCCGTCCGTCCGTCCGTCCGTCCGTCCGTACGAGCTCCTAGATCTCGGGAACCATAAGAGCTAGAGCCACCAAATTTTGCACACAGACTTCTATATACCCCACGTAGATCAAGTTTGTTTCAAACCCCGACCACGCCCCTTTTTACGCCCACAAACCGCAAAACTCTGTGGTGCCCACAGTTTTAATGCAATCGTTACGGTTTTAAAAGAAATAGAATGATATGTGCACTGTCTTACTACACTCCGAACCATTTTGTGCTCTAATAAATAACAAAGAAGTTATAGAACATTTTGACCTGTGCCTTATACAAATGTAGTTAATGTAGCCCCATAGGTGACGACACTATCGTTTTTTTCGTTTTGTTTTTTAAAGAGGAAAATGAGTATCGCAAATCTTATAGTCGGGAACCCCGACTATAGCGTTCTTTCTTGTTATTAAGTAAAAAGTGGCAAACAAAAAATTTAAAGCTGATTTAAGTATTCTTAAAAATTAATAAACACAATTTAAGTGTACTTAAATTTTTATTTTATTTTATTTAAACATGAGCTGCCTTTTTTTGAGTGTAATGCACGCATTTATGACTCAAGCCCAATGTGTGCTTTTTGCTTTGCTTAAAGGCTTGTGTTTCCTTAGGTTTATTTGTCCAGAAAATGATATTTACCTCAGTCTTAACTAAATCTGTCTGCTGGCCATTTCGCCAGAGGGACAATACTTTGGGCAAACAAAAAAAGAGACTGGAGCGAAACCCTTTTCGCACACAAAAGTGGCAAAATAATTGAAAATATGCTCGATGGAAATGTTTGCCCGACATGAGCTGTCCAAAAAGTGAAAAGCAAAGGGGGAAAATCAACTCAATTATTAACTGAGTAGGGGAAAAGGTGAAAAGCAATGTTGAATTCAGGTCATGGGTCAACATTTTTTTCTTTTTGCCAAAGTGAACAATTGCTCTAGGAAAAGGGGTTTGCCTGGTCTACTTTCAATGTCACTCATAATTGTATTGTTAGAATTTCGAAATAATACAGAAGGTTGTCAGCAAAGGTTTTTGTAAAGGATTTAATCAGTTTTTATTAGATTTTTATTATTATATTGAAAGTAGAAAGTGGCCTGTCTATTCAAGTGCAATTTGAATTTATTTTTTTCCAACCTTTATCTGTTCAATTTTTATCTTTTAGTGCGTATGCTATACAATTTTCAGTTTTATCACTCTCCGCTGAAGGCAAATAGGCAGGCAATAAAAAATCTGGCCTCCTAATCAAATATTCAAAGTACAACAATCAGCCAGAAGGAGTATGAATAATGAGGTTATCGGCCTTCCGCCCAGCATTGAACATCGCATTGGCAGACAAAGGCAGTTAACTTATATATAGGAGTCCTTCGGCACAAATTGCTGGCAAATATGTGTACAACATAAATAAGTTTCGCTCTCTCTCGGTCTCGGCCAGGCCCGAGGGCAGTTCAAATGTATGCAACAATAAAAATTTGGCGCACTTGTAATGAGCATTTTTATGCGAGTGGCCGGCTAGCTCGGGGTCGAAGTTGAGGCCGGCCAACGGGGCGTATGAATAAACGAAAGAGGCATTTAGCATGCCAATGACGTAGGTCGTCGGTGGTCTAGAGCGGGTCTTAGAGTTTCCAAGTTTCCCTGGCAGCGGGATAAGGCGATAAGCTGACCAAAAGATTTCCGTTTTTTACCTCCGCATTAAAAACTCATTTTGCAAAACTTTTTCGGAGGGATTAAACGAGGCAGGCAGTCAATCGGCTTAAATTGTCACCACCAACCAGGAGTATATATTTCGGTAAAAATGACAAACAAACGCTGGCCTGCTGCCTTGTGCCAATAATGATTAAATATTTTTAATTGCACAGCCAACGCGGGCTCTAGGATTATGTCAGCTCATTAGCGTCACTTCTCATAGCGAATAAATCTCATGGCATTTTAGTGCCACTGGCACTGCCATGATTAGCTGTCCCGGCACATGGGCTCCCGGGGAGATGGCTGGGGCTGCAAATTAGCATGTGACTGGCTGCCATTTACGCGTTTTTAAGCACCGCCTTAGTCGGACCACTTCACGCAAAAAAAAAAGATGAGAAAAAATCGAAACGGAGCAAGGGGAGCAGGACGAGTCAACTGTCATGTCGCATTTGGCTGATGCCCGTTCCCTTTTGGCTGCTGACATCCCCAGCCACGAATGCGCTTTGCCACGGAACCCTTCATCCTTCGTCCTTTATCCCCGCAGACTGGCAGAAGCAGACCGACAACCAAAAAGGGCGACAGGTCCCTAAACCCAAGGGCGACATTTAAATACTCTTTTGATTTTAGAAAATGTTTGAACTTTCCGTAAATAAAAATAAATATTATCAATATTAATAAAAAGTACAACTAAATATTTATATAATGTGATTAACATTTTATTCGTTCTGTGTTAAAATATAAAATAATTATTTTTTAAAATAATTTTTTTAAGTGTTATGAAATAATTTAGTATGTTTAAATGTTAAAAATAATACTTTTTAATAAGTGACTTCAAATTACATATTTTATTTTATTCGTAGGTTAACCTTAAAAGAGCATACACACCTCATTCATGCAATTTCTTCTTGTATTTTTATTTACTTAACATTTACCTGAATGGCTTTCCCTTTTGGGGTGCCTTGTTCCTTCTTTTTTTTTCCTACCAGCATGCGCTGCCTAATTTAATTTGCTTTTGCTCGGAGTCTCTGCTCCGAAAACCGGCGACGCTGTCGCGTAATTTATTTCACCGCTAATTTGTATGAATTCCTCGTGCATTCGCATTAAAGCGACGCGGCTCGGTCGCATCAAAACAAAATGGCCGGAGTTCACCTGTCCTGTCCTGGCTCTAATGGCCGTTGTTTATGTAGTTCCAGTCGGACCCATTCCATCCTCTGATTTTTATGCTTATAATTAAGTGTCTCGTCGGTCGCCTTATTAGACATACACGCGATTTAATGCCTTAAAGCTGGCAGCTTTTTGACCCCCCAGCAATGTGGTAATAAAAGTTTGTTTGTGTTTCTAAATTTATCAAACACTATTTTCAACAAATAAGTTAGCTTTCCTTTTTTTTAAACTAAAAAGTTGGCTTGCATGTGTTGCAACTGAAAAAGTTAGGGATTAAGAGGTAATTGATGCTCTATAAAAGCTACTCGAAACCTTATAAAAATAAATTTTGGATTACCCTGTAAACGGTTTTACTTCGATAACAGCGAATTTTGAGTGGCTATCTGGGTTTCGTTTGTGACCGTTTTGCTTTTAAAAATATATACATATCTAAAAACAGCGTTCAGAAATAAATAGTATCATCCATAAAAAAATATCTTTAAATTTTCAAATACGATATTGTTGGCTTGTAAGTATACAGCAATCAAGGCCGGATTATTTACACCACTTGACATGTATTTTACGCCCGGGTTTTGAGCTTAGGTTCATTTTACAAGAAACTTAATGTAGCAACAACAAAGAGCGTCTCAAAGCTTGTGTAAAAGCTTTCGACGTGTTTCTTCTCTTAGGTGGCGCCAAAAATATTCAAAATGTAACTAAAGCCTACTTTAGGGATGTTGAACTCATTCTTTTTTAACCAGTTCGGCTTTAACAAAAGTGTACAAAACTAGCTTACAATTACATACAATTACAAAGATCTGAATTTGTGACTGAAATATATTTGGTTTTTAAATGTAGATTTATTTTAAAAGTGCTGCGCAACAAAAGATACGTATAACTTATAAATATTATTTGCTAAAATCTAAAATCCGAAACATTTTTGTTTAAAATATGAGATTTATTTTAAAAAGAGCTGTAAAATACTGCCAACTTATACAAAAATTACTCATATTTCATCAGTATTATTTGTGAAAATTTTTAATATTTTTAGACTTTGGCAATGTGACTGCAGTTTTTATTAAAAAGATAATAAGATTACTCTTGTTTTTAACGAAAATTCTTGTGGGACACGTTGTAAGTTTGTGCATACTTTTTGGCGGCACTATGACCTGTTACTGGATTTATACGTAGCCCATTTCATGCAATCATTTCATGAAATGGGTGTTTATAAACACCATTGCATGTATTCGGCAACACACGAAAGTTGACTATGAATTCAGCGTCATGGGTGAAATGGAGAGGAGCTACCAACTTAACATTGTATAAATTAGGTGGCAACGCCAATACAAATAGTGTGAACGGATTTTACTTAAATTTTTTGCCAAATTACACTTCTGGCAACTCTGCTGACATGAATACATGCATTCGTCTCTAACGTATAAACAGGGGCTATTTTTAATTCACGCATTCAAGAATTCATGAAATAGCATAGTATAAACTAAGTATGTGTCATAGCTTATATGATCATTAATGTCAAGGTAAATGCGTTGCAACAGACTAAAGGCTTCCTATAATGTCCTTAAATCAGATAATTCCGGGAAGTAATTAGGTAATTCCTTCTCTTGTTGTGTAGTCGCTATGTCTTATTATTTCCAGCTAACATCAGATACGCAAATAGATTGTCTGCATCTCATTAAAAGCCAAAAGGCTTTTCAGTTATCAGGGAACTATTGTACCATCGTTGGCTGTTTCTGTTACGCCTGTTCCCTGTGCTCAAGCGGCAGTTAAAGTAAAGACAAATGCAGGCAGTGTGACACGTGTTAAGAAATTCCGCACATGGCAACTGGCCAGGCAGTTGAAATGCCACACAGCAGCAGGGAAATGGACAGCGGACTTGGGTCGGTGCGGTGTCTCATGCATATGCACAACATGGGAGATCCTCGGACCTCCTCGACCAGACCCAGACCCATACCCAGACCCTTTTAGTTGTTTCATAACAAATGACTAACAACATGGCCAAGTGACTGGCCAGCGACAATCGCAGCTAGATAAACAGCTTCAGCTGCAGCTGCAGATGCATGTACACGTACTTGTATCTGCATCTGCACTCGGGATCTGAATCTGAATCTGGATTGGATCTGTGGATCTTTGGATCTGTAGATCTGTGGATCTGCACAGCGGGGCCGATTAGTCGAAACGATGATCAAAGTGCTGAAGCATGGGATCGGGTCCGGGGGCAGCCACATCCACATACTGTACACATACATCCCCTTCCACGATCCATTGATTGCGTGTGGCAAACAAACCGGCAGGAAGCGCCTTCTGGGGCGCTTATCGCGATCGTTGTTATCTGCGCCAGCATCATCGCATCCCAGCGCCCATCGCCCAGTGGTCAGTGGTAGTCCGCGATTCGGCTTAATATTCAATTTGTGCAAGCGTTTGTTCTTCAGTAAGCCCACGCCGGCCAGGCTGCCATGTATTTGTATACTGAAAATTGCCTCCAATCCGCTGCTGGCGGCTCAACTATATCCCCACTTTCCCTCAGCTCTAGATTCCTAGATCCTCGATCTTCAGTCTGCAATCGTCAGTCGTTGCAGAGAGAAAAATGATATACATTATAGTGGTAATTATTGATGGGATAAGTGTACAATGGCCTTAATCTCAGAGATCTATGTTTAGTTTAATTAAAATTACGAACTGATTTTCTTTCATCAGTCTCTTTTACAAGAAGTAAACTTATGGGATAGTAAAATTATATTAAATTCCATCATAAAGTGATATCATTTGTAATTTATTTTTTTTTTTTTTTTTTTTTTTATAATCACTTTAAAAAATATTTTTTTTTTTTTTTTTTTTAAATATAAACACTATTTTCTAAAAATATGTTCCTGTCATTGAACTAAGTATGAATTTTAAATTATTTTTTAAGAGAAGAAGAATATAAAAAGTCTTGAATACTGAAACATTCCTTAGCAAAAACCAGAATAACCAGTATATTAATATTAGTCGCTAGCTCTTTACAATAAATGTTTTAGAAATGTATTATTTACAACAGACCCAGTTGTAGTAGTTAGCTTGTACTTAATATTTTTATTATTAAATATTATTCACTCAATATCCCTTTTTGTGACGGTGTGTTCAAGCAATCAGCGTCCAAAAGGAAGGCACGTAGTTGGGCTTCCGCGCCGCGCAACTTGTTGCTGTAACACTTCATTTATTTTGATAACCATAAGATTGCCAATAAAAATTGCCTGGCCAGCCGATGCTCTAGTCCTCCACTTTTCCCTCTCCGGTCAACCCTTAGCCTGTAGCTGCCTGATTGAAATTGCAACTGACTGGTCTTGGGGCCAGAGGATTTGTAACGCATTTCCATTTTGGCGGTCAGTGTCAGTGGAGGAGCGCGCCCAAGTTGACAACTGATACGATACGGATACGGTTCAGGTTCAGGGCCACTCCATGGCATCGAAACAAGGATTAGGCCGGCCAGATCGCCGCCACTGAAAGTCCATTTAAAAATTATCATGAGACTGTTTAAGTTATTTTATGTTTCAATGGATAAAATGGAATAGGAATATGTTTTGAGACTTAAGAGCTTCTTAATTGATTATAATATTTTATTTGGTTGTGTAATTTAAACACTAATAGGTGTGTTAAGTACTTTTATAAATTGCCTCTTTGCTATTTATTTTATATAAATAAACACATCCCAAGTTAACTTAAATAATGTGTTCCCAAAGTGAGCGCTAAAAATAAATTTAAAACAAAAACACAAAAAATTATAATAGTTTTTTTAATTTAAATGCAGGAGTATAAAAATAATATATCCTTTAAAATAATTTTCAATTAGTTCTCATTAAACTTATTTATTTTATCCATTCTAAATCATTACAGATATTTTCAATAACTTTTGAATATAAATTAGATATTAAAGTTGAGGCTAATGACTTTATATGAAACAAATAACAACTAAAATTAATTTTTAATTTACTGAGTGAATCGTTCGATTCCCCAGTTCACCTGGAAGGTGATTGAAAGTTAGCACCGTCTCCAGTACTGCAACTGCAACTCTTTGGAGTGGAGTGGAGAGTTTAACTGTTCTGTACATTTTGGGCCCAGTGACATGGCCATGGGACATGGGACACGGGACATGGTCGTAAGATAACGTTTATGTACGATACCCGATACGATACTCCTCCTTGGCTGGAACCTCACTTCTCGATAGTGGTCCTCCTCGAAAGGCTGGCTTATCTGGGGGGCTGGCCAAAGGCCCATGGGCCTGCAGCTGTGTCAATGCCTCGGCATTGTCTTTTTTTTGTGGGTTTTGTGCCCCTTCCTCACCCAGTGACTTGGGCTTTGGCTTTGGAGATCATCGTCATGCCATCCGCCACATTTTGTTGGCAATTTTTCAGTCACTGATTGTTGGCAGTCGCCTCGTTCGCTGGTCGTTCGTTCACTTCGTGTGACTTAGTTTTCTGCACGAGGTCATCATTTTCCCCCGCCTTTTGGCCCATTGTGGCTGGAAAAGCGGAAAGCTGGTAAAAGGGTAAGAGGTAAGAAGTGAAGTTTCTGCGGTTGGCCCGCCCGCAACTCCATCTTTCTATCTAGCTATCTATCTATCTGACTAGCCGACTATCCGACTGTCTCTGAAATGTTTGTCTTGCCTCGTTTTGTGTCTTTTGCTTTTGTTTTTTTGTTTTTTATCTATTGCCGCGCACGTCGGGTCACATTAACGGTGCTTTCTCAACGCTCGAGTTCTGCGATTTGATTTCCTTAACTTTGCCTCCCAGGTAAAGGTTCTCTGCCGTGATCTTCTTCTGGTTCTCTGCCAACCCATCATCCCATCATCCCATCCAGAAAACAAACAATTAAAGTCATAAAAATTGTGGCCAAAGATTTGCAATTGTTAATGCGGTAAGCGCTCGCCGCACTTGTTTGTTTGGTTAAGAAAAGTCGAGTCGAGTGGAGGGAACTTTCCGGGCTTTTGTAGTTTCATTGTGCGGTTATACAATCGCGATTTGGTATTCGCGATGAATGGATAGCTGTGACAGCATGCGAAAGAAGATTGGTTTGGGGATTCTATAAATAATATAAAACAATTGCCGTCTGAGCTGGGATACAAATTTCGTTTGAGCTTTGAGAAATGGTGTACATTAATCATGTTTTTAGTGTACCAGCCATTTAATCTTTTTGGGTGATTTTAAACAATTATATACTTAACTAAAATTGTAGTCTTTAAGATCTTTAAAATTATAACTTGGCTAGTTTTATTCATTTCATAGGGTTTCCAATAGTACAGGTCTATATTTTGAAGTTTAAGAAGGTGCTTTAAATTGATTGTGGTACTACAAATTAGAATGTTTTTATAATTACACAATACATACAAGTAACTAAGACTGGCCAATACCCATGTTAGTTTAAACTCATTAAGTACAATCCAACTTAGTAACCCAGTTCCTGGAAGTTCTGCAATATCCAATTGAGCAACCGTTGGGCATAATAAACAAATTAAAATGTAAATCATTTTGGACCGGCCACAAATTCACGTTAATTCGCGTTGTAAATTATTGAAATTCTTCGCGGATTTTCGCTTTCGAAACCAGCAGCAAGATGGCCAGAGAATCAGAGTCCGCCGAGTGTAACTTGTTATTTGCAGTAATTAATTTTAAGGCAGAAGTGCTAATTAATTCCGAGAGCGGTGCAAATGCGCAGATGAAGGCGTTGGAAGTTGGATGTTGGATGTTGGGGAGCATGGCGCAAATTGTAGACCAACATCCGTCGGCTCTTCAGGTGGGCAATTAACTGCCAGTTGTGGCCGAAACTGAAGCTCAGGCAATTTTCTACGAATTTAGAAAAAGATCGCGCTACAGGAAACTTACATAACTGTTTGAGATTCGCTGAGCGGCGAATCTTTTGTAGATTTCCTCTCGGACTTGCGACTGAGACTGATGCAATGTCCACCTAGACAAGGGACAAGAGACCATCGACCATCTGCTGTCGTCCCCCCAGTTCCAGGTTCCAGGTTCCAGTTTCCAGTCCCCAGTTCCCAGAGGACTGAGCCAATAGTAACGCCTACCAATACCTTTAATTATAGTGCCCGTCCCGCAAAAGAATCGCGACCAGGGGCCGTCCAAACATGACGCACGTATAGAAAACATATTTCAAACTAAACAAACTCATCAGAATGGACACAAAAAATAAAAATCAAGCCAAAGAAAACCCGCTGGGACGCGTGCAAAATTAAAAGTAAAGCGAGAAAAATGTAGACAACGTGTCAGGCTTGGCCAGCCCAGAGAACTCTGGAAGTCTAGAAGTCTAGAACTCTAGGGCTAAATCCAAAGTTAAAGTGGCAGATCCGAAAGTGTCTGGAAGGTCTGATTAGCTCCATTCGCACACACACTCCGCTCCAAGGTCACGCTGGTGACGTCATTTTTGGGTAAGGCCATAAATTCAATGGGAAAACAAAGGTTTATTTTTTGTAGAATTTCTTGTAAAGAAATTAACCAACCATGTTTGGTCGAACAAACTATAGCTCTACCCATGTTTTATGTGCCACGCTCGATCAATAAAGTCATTTGTATAGAGAAAGAAGCAAATTATAACTACACATATAATAAAAACACAAATATTGTTAAATTTTTAGCATTTATTGACAGGTTTTTATACAGTCAATAAAAATGAACTCAAATATTTATAAACTAGTTATCTTTTAGCACAAAAATACAACTAATAAGTGCATTCAAGTAATTTTTTATATGATATATTATTATTGGTTTATATTATTTTCTTTATCTAAATTATTTTGCCTTAAAAAATAAGTCCAAGCTTAAAGTTATTTGAAACAAGAAAGTACGCTTATAGTCGGGTTTCCCGACTATATGATTCGATACTCATTGCCCTCTTAAAAACCGCTAGCTAGCCTATTGGGCCCAATCAATTTTTAGCGCCCTCTTCAAAAATGTTTTGCCTACTTTCGGGCGCAATAAAAATTTTCAACGCACTTGTATACAAAACTTCTTAAAAATGGTGAGATTTTAAAATTTTCAGATATTTGGGTAGATATTTTCAATACGAACAACATTTATAAGGCCCCTTTCTCTAGCATTAAAAATGTGGACACCACAAGCTTTTCCCGGTTTGTGGGCGTAAAAGGGGCGTGGTCCGGTTTTGAAACAAACTTGATCTGCGCTTTGCTTATAGAAGTCTGTGTGCAAAATTTGGTGGTTCTAGCTCTTATAGTTCCCGAGATCTCGACGTTTGTACGGACGGACAGACGGACAGACAGACATTTGCGCGTTTACAGTATTTGCTTACTCTTCGAGTATCGCAAATAAAAATCTCTGGATAGTGAATTCTTTAACAGGACTGACTAAATATTTTTTTCTGTGTACTTAAACTTGTGGCTAATTTGTCAGGCCTTTCTTATACGGCTTAGGCCCAAAGATGATACTGCCGTTGCCCACGCAGGCCATTTGTTAATGCATATTCTATTCTGGTTTAGCGCCTCATCAAATTTCTAATTTATGAGCCGGAGTTTCTCAGGCTCAGAGTTGTGGCTTTTAGGCTTTGAGCCATTGAATGGCCGCTGGCAATTTAGCAATTATAAAATGATTAATTTTTGTGCATTTTCTCAACACCTTCCACTTAGCGGCCGCTAACCAAACCTGAACCCAGAGGCCAACTTGGAGCCCCGAATGATCAGGGTTGGGAAATGGGAGCTGGGAGCTCTGGGATCTGCGGGATCCGCGGGCTCTGAGGGATGAGGGCAGGGCGTTAAAGCCCAACTACTGTCGATTTAAGTGCCGCTGCCCCGTTGCCGTGTAGGGTATCATTAGGCCAGACAAAACAATTTAAAATAACTACAGCAACTAGCATAATAATGTTAAGAAGAAGCAGCAGCAGCAGCAGCGAGCCCGCTGCCCATAGACAATTTTCATAATGGACAGAAATAAATCTGCAAAGCAGAAGCTCAGAACTCAGGGGCAGCAGCTGCAGCGTCGCTTCCATGGGAACTGATCGCCCAGCACAACTTAATTAATAAACTAATGAGCAGTTTGCAGCCAAGTCGTCCTCGGACCCCCCTTCCTCCGTATGGGGGTATAGTCCATCTCCGAGATTATCTACATAAAGTAGTCCCAGTCGCGGACGTGCATCGTGCTCGGATATGGCTAAGGCCCAGCCTATTTGCTAAGAGATCAGCCAGAAATTAAAATAAATGTGCAACGTGCAAAAATGCCAATGGCCCCAACCGAAAGTAAAACTGGAACGTGTTCGGTGCCAAAATACGGCTAAACGAAACAAAAAGTAAGAGCCACAAAAAAACTGATTTATGCATCTGAGAACGGGACGGATTGTACGTGCATTGCTAATTTATTTATTTTTAAAAGCTCAAAATGTATGAGTAAGAAAATTACTAAGTAAGTACTTACTAAAAGTAGGATTTACAATAATTTTTTCTTTTTAAACTTTATTTGTGAGTGCATTGACGTTTTTAAATAAATCAAACTTGACCTTAATACAAAAATAATTCATTTTTTAAAATATTTATATTATTTCAATTAGTTTACCTACTTATAGAAAAAAATAATAATACGGAAAATTGTAGAAAAAAAAAAAAATAAATTTGGAGATAAAATTTACACAATTTATTAAAAGAAGGAAGTAAAAGATTAAGTGCAGTATTAAGTATGAAAGTACCACACACTGTTTCATTTATATATATTTTTAAGTGACTTTGGGGCTCACCCCTTTTTCACTTTTACACACAAACATTTTATTGAGCCTAAAAATGATTTAACATTTTGAAATCCTCGTTAGACCTGCTATAAACTCTCTTTTAAGAGGCTTTTCACACTTCTCCAGTCAGGTCGTAAACCGAAAGGCACCACATACCATTTATGAAAAGCGAGTTTTATAAAAGTGAGCGATCTTCTAATGGGATTTTGTGAGACTCAACGAGCTCAAGGGATTGTCTCTTTGTTGGTTAAATTTATGCTGCCTAATGAAGTGGAATGTTTTCGAGCAAATGGCCTAAACAGTCGTAATTACAGGGTCATTATTTAGGAGGCATCAACTAGCAGGCTGAGCCTGCAGAGGCAGCGACTTAAACTAAGACTGAGACAGATGGGATTAAGCCTGGCAAAGGCCAAAAATAAAAGTGAGCTCTCTGACACGACCGGCAGTGCAAGTAAAGGCTGCAGGTTCTGCCACTAAATCATTTTGTTTTCACTCTGGCTGCTGCCGCAGTTTAATTATCACGAGCCAAGATTTTGTCTGTCTGTCCTGCAGCTCGTAAATTGTGGCGAGAACAAGACGCTTCTGACGGCTGTGCTGTATTTTCTGCAGCCCCGTGTAAATTGAAAAAGAGTTGAAAAACTATTCAAATCAATGAAAACTGATAGCCCCAGGGCCGCAGCGTCCAAGTCATGATTAACATGGGCTTAGTCCGTGTTGGACCTATCCTAAGTACTACTAAGGTACTTTCGAGTGCACTAAAAACAATTCTTGTTTAAAAGTAAGCTAATTAAGCTTTTAAGTTCTTAATAATAAATTCATTTAAATCCTTTAAATCCGTTAATGTCTTCTGGTATTATTTTACATTAAATAGTTGTAAAACCTGTTCTAGCACTTCCAAATCTCTTAACTAACTTAACTTAATTTTCTTCGGATGAAGATGATGGCTAATAGTGAAAAATAGTAATATAAAATTATATTTATTTTATGTCACTATGTTGTTGTATGAAATTACTCTAAATGTTATGAATAGATAAACATAATCTGTGTAGGGCAATGGACTGAATTTATCTCAATCAATTTAGCAAAATCGAAATGTTTAAACATAACAGAATTTACCAAAAATAAAAATGTGCTACTCTTTAAACAAGTTGAAACATAACTTATTAATTTTAAAATATTTATAAATATATATATTTTTCCAAAAACTTAGTTGGAATGATAATAAATTTAGCAAGCTTTTTTACTTATTTATTTCCACTAAATTAACTATGAACTATGAATTTCTCTGACTGTAGGATGCTCCAAAGATGGCACCATGTACCATTTAAGCGACATGCCAACACTTGACCAGGCCCAAAGCCATTCAGGCTGGAGCCCGGCGAAATGTATCATTAACAAGTCACGACAAATTCGCAGTTCGCGGCCAAGTCAGAGGACCGGACGTTTGAAAACCTACGAGCAGAGCCAAATTTGGTAAGACCTCGACACCCGACATTAGATAAACTGCGACTAGCCGACTCCTCAGTTCCTTAGCTCCCCCAACTCCCGATCCCTACTAGAATGGGACTCCAGTGAATCTTGTATCAAGTGCCAGGGACTCGGACAGGTTGCCCATTTCCTAGGCCGAAGATCGCCGGCGGCGGCTGCTTTGAACGGAGGATCACCGGACCCACCGCCACGTTCAGGTGTGAAGAAATCTAAAATGCAAACACCAAACACCCATCTTCTATCCGCAGTCCATTTGTAGTTGCTCCCCTGGGCGCTGCCAAAAAGCAACTGAGAGCCACAGATTGAAACGGAAAGCGATGATCGGTGGTTGGAAGAGGATGAGGACGTGCGTCCATGTCCAGCTAACCAAGCTAACCCAGCCATTCCCATTCGCATTCACATGAATTATTTATTTCGATTGTCTGCGAGCTGCATTATTTTTAGAGTGGCCATAAAGCCGGACGATTTATGATCGGCGGTCAGGAGCCGTTCAAATTATCGCAGGGCATGCAAAATTTATTAACAAACATAAAAATTGCCCGAGAATTTATTTCATCTTAATTCAATTTAACAACTTAAACAGCCATAAAGTGTTCACATAGTAAATCAATGGCCACTCTATGCAGATGCGCTGCCCAGTCCTGTCCACATGCATCATCATCATAATCATAATCAAGGTGCTGGCTAGGGACTCCGAGCTCTGTGCTCTGTGCTCCATCCTCCAAGTCTAGTCTCCAGTCACTGAATTTATGAGCTGCGCATGAAAATGAGTCAAAACAAATTATGCCGCTCGCAGGTTTCTTAGCCAAGTCGGATCTTGGCCTGATTGACAGCGACTGCAGTTCGACTTTTGAGTGGACCTGCAGCTCCAGCTCCAGCTCCAGCGATTATGATGTGAGCGCTGCCAAAAAGATTTCCATCAGCGGCAACAATTTCGAGGCATTAATCATGGACGTCAAGTACGAGGGTGGGTCCCATGTGGAAGTGGAGTTGTGGAGTTCTCCCCAAAATGCCACAAGGTGGAGCACAGCCAAAGGAATGTGCACAGCTCTCGATTGGAATCTCCAACGGATGCGACAGGCATTTAAATCGTACGCAGCCAGGATTATGAAGAGGGTATTGTGGGATGCTAAGCATTTAGCTCTTTCCAGGCTAAAATAAATCAAATATGGATTTATAAAAAGTATTTATGAAGTCACAAAAATCTAGCAGTTATCAAGCTTAAACAAATACCACTTTAAAATTAAATGGGCATGCCTATACCATTATTATATATATATACATATATTATAAATAAATTTAAATCACCATTCAATTAGTTGTTTTAGATGAGGTACATAGAATACTATGAAACATGTTGTAAAATCTTTGGAGAAAGACCCCTTGTCTATAGTATAATAAACAAAATCCGATAATGTTGAGATAGCCTTAAGAAGGTTTTAAATATTTAAAATAAGCTTAAATTATGAATAATTTTTACTGTGAATCCAAACACTTATTACAAGTCCTTCAGTTTGATTTGTATTGTAAATTGTGACCCTCCCAAGTTATTAAAATAAATTTAAACAAATTTAAAACAAACAACACTTTTTCAAAGCATTTGATGGTTTTATTTGATGCGAATTTCGTTGCAATAATTTAAAATAATTTACGAATGGGACAAGCAAGTGAATTTTGATTTTTTTTTGTGAATGATCTAGCTCTGGCAGTAACAACCGTCGGCGGTGTTCTTCTTGATCCAGTCCAAGAACTTGCTGACCCTGGCATAGACACCTGGGGCATCCTTCTGGGCACATCCGTAGCCGAAGGACACCACACCGGCCAGCTTGTAGCGACCCTCGTTGACGATCAGGGGGCCACCACTGTCGCCCTGGCAGGCGTCCTTGCCACCCTGCTGCACCAATCCTGCGCAGAGCATCACCTCGGCGATCTTGTCCTTGTAGCGGGTCTGGCGGCACTGGGCGTTGCTTATCACGGGCACACTCACCTCCTGCAGATAGTTGGAGGTGACACCACCCTCCTTGATCAGGCCCCAGCCAGCGACCACAGCCTGGAAATAATTTTAAATTTATTAATTTTAATTTTTTGTTGGTATAGTAAAATAAAAAGCTCATAAGTAAATCAAACTTACCGTCTTGCCATCAAAATTGTGATTGGCCTCGGGCAGGCAAACAGGACGCATGTTTCCAGTCAGCGGAACTGGAGACTCCAGCTTCAGCAGGGCCACATCGTTGACAATGCGGTTGGGATCGTAGTTGGGATGGACAGTGGTCTGCACCACCTTGCGCACAATACCAGGATCCCGCGAGGATCTGTCGATCTGCAGCAGACGAATGGTGATCGGATCCTTGTTTCCATGCACACAATGAGCAGCGGTCAGAACATAGCGATCGTTGATCAGGGAACCGCCGCAGAACAAGCGTGGATAGTGACGACCCTTCACCAACTGGGCGGTCCAGGGGTATTTGTTGGAGCGCACCTGCTGGCCGCCCACAATTCGGTTTACATTCGGTGTGCCACAGACTGAAAATTGGGATCAATTTGGTAATTTTGAGTGTTACAATATGAATTTGTTTTAAATATTTTTTTTCCAAAGAAAATCGTAAAAATAAATATTTAAAGATTTAAAATAAAATTGGCTAAAATTTTTAGATCAGAGTTTGTTATATCTTTCTCATTGAAAACAAACTTCTATGTTTTGCTGCAAACATGAGCTTCTATGAGACCGTTATCCGAATTTTGAGCCGCGTGCCCAGGTCTGCTTTAGATTTCAGTCTTTATTAGCAAATGTGTAACTTTTACTCACAGCAATTCTGCTTGGTGGTGCACTGGTTGCGATTCTTCACTGGTCTCGAAGCTTTCAGTGCCTGGTCCGCAGGATCCCCGACGTCAACGACATCGGCGAACTGTTGGGCAAGGGTTTGGTGGTGCTGGGGGGCCTGGTACTGGTACTGGGCCCATGTCAAAGACAGGCTGCAGCCCAGCAGCAAAAGCGGCAGGGCCAGATAACTGCGCATCTTGTCCGGAGTTAACTTCTGAGGAAAGTGACAGAGTGGTTTGCCAAACACCGGCTACTTATAGGCCCCAAGATCGCGATCGAGTTGGGCTTTTTCAATAAAACTAAAAATATGATGGTTTTATTGCTTGTATAAGCAGCCTGCGCGCGCATCTTTCTTTCTTTTTGCTTTTCTTTCTTTCTCCGCTTTCTTTGTTTGGCAGCGCCTTATTTGCATAACACTTTATAGCGCCGCACACACGCTCATCTTGCGGTTCTCAAGTGTAGACGGTTTTGTATTTTTGGCTCTGTACAAATCATCATTTTCATCCAGAACATCGCGCCAAAAGGGCAAATAAACTTTTTAATATCATTTGAATTATACACTTACAAAAGGTTTTCAAATGTGTAATGCCAAAAAAGTGGGTTATGTTGGTAATGGTCAAAGGGGAAAACTGAAATATTTGTTGTAAGAAGAATTTCAAAACCAGCAAGATCATTCAATGACTTTTGTACTTTATTCTAAAATGGTTTTATCAACTATTACAAGTGTTTTGCCACTAGTATTATTGGTCAAAAATTCAAATTTAAATCTAGAAAAAAAATTTAAAAACTATATGTTAAACTATAGATATAATATATAAACTATGCACTTGTAAAAGGAATAAAGTCACTATTAAAGAGTCTAAAATTGTATATTTTTTGTTTACATTATTTAATATTTTTAGAAACTTTTTTAGCTACACACTCCTGTAATAAAGGACTGAAACGTAATATACATAATATATTATTAATCACACTTAGAGCGCACCATATTACAACATTTATAAATGTTTCCTCAAGGGTATTTAAAGTTCCCCAAACTTTTGTTTGATTTTTCCATATAACTTTGCATATTCATGAAAGTGGAGCAAATTCAAGCGAGCCCGCCTCCCGTTGCTTTTTTTAATGGACTTTTAATGCGCATCTGGAGAGGCTTAGGCATCGTCATCATCGTCATCGCCATCGACAGCGCCTCTGACCCAACGGATCTGGCCAAAATAAAATAAACTCGGGCACTGAGTTGGCGAATTCTGGCTGGCCCACTCGAGAGCCTCTTTCTTTCTCTTTTCACTGCGGATGAGGAGGCACTCCACACCAATCCACTCCACTCAATCGAATTGCAATCTGGCCTGCATTGCAGTGCAGCATAAATATCCTTTAAGTGCCGGTTATCCGGTATCATCATTAACCGGAGGCAAACGCCCGCTTTCACGCTGCTGCAGCCGGGAATAATTTATAAGGCTTTGCGTTGCGTTGGGGGTTTGCTTTTCGGCATAATTTACAGAACGCAACAAGAACGCAACAGGGACAAGTTATTCCTCCAGCTCCTGCTGCCTGCTCCTCGATCATATTTCTTTTGTGTGGAATGTCGTCGTCGTCCTCCTCCTCCTTATACCTTTGGTTGGATTGGCCACGAAATTGATTTGCCTGGGGCCCAATGTCGTCCATCCAAACGCCCAAAAAATATAAATTTATAAAAGCAGAGCGTTGAAAAATTGCGTGCTGCTTGAAATTATGCAACATGTGGCACTTACATGCTCCACATGCATTTTTAAAAATAAATTATGCAAGAACAGCAATTTGAAGGGAACATTTAAGGTTAAGAATTAGGGATTTTACCATTTGGTGACCTACTATAATAACCATAAATCTGCCAAAAACCCATTAAAAATGATACATTTATTGAATGAGTCTGCTACACATGTCCATTTATTATGGCTTGTTTTTATTTTGGCTTCCACACATAAATAACTTTTACTTTTATGCAAACCTTAAGCACATGCAAATGTAGGCAGTTTTAGAAATTGGTTTCTTTTTCGCAAAATTTGCATAATTAGTAAAGCAAAATCGTATAGTGCCAGAAACTTAAGTCAGACTCATTAGTTAAGAGCACAACTTTATCAACGAAAGCATCAGAGATATGCAAATGCAACTCACGTCTAATTGTTGCAGTTTTAATTTCCAGAAACAGAAAAAAAAACAATGAAAAGATTGCAGAACAAAGACAAACGGATTTCAACATGGTCATTATGCTTTCAGCAGGCGAAATTCAAGACATTCAAGAAATTCCCCCACCAAGTGGGCGTGGCTGAGTGACAAACACGCAGCAGGAATCGTAAATGGAGATCATTGAACCTGAAGACTGGAAGCTCTCCAGATCCTCCCAGGGATGCCAAACTCTAACCCAAGTTAGAAAGGTTGAATGGCATGCCATTCACATTCGCATTCACTCGGTTCGCTTCGCCCGGTGGCAGTTGCCCGTCAGAGTCACTCAGTCAGTCACTCATAAATTTGCATAAGAACTGAATTGCATTATCTAAGTTGCGGCAGTTGCAGCAGTTGCAGTTGCAGTTGCTGCTGCACTTATCTCGGCGGTAGAAACAATCAAAGAAACGGCCATGGCAAAGATTTTAATTATTGTGTGTGACGGCACCGACGACGACTCCAGCTGGAAAGCAGTCAGAGAAAGATGTCGAGTGAGAAAAAGAGTGAGCCTAGTATTGCAAGTACACTTCAAGAAAAAGGGAGATAAAATCAAGATTTTGAAGGAGAAATTATAATTATTTAACTTCGGTAAAAATTGTGTCTAAGAGTATTCTGAAAAAAATATAACTTTGTCATTTAGAAATAATCTAATTTACATTCGGATTGAAAATTCATTACAGCATACTTTTAGGTACCTTAATAAATGATTTTAAATCTTTTCAGATTTCTGAGGTCCCCTCAAAATTAAACACATAAAAGAAAATAATTTTTAAATATTATAAAAACACTGAAAAACACTGCGACTTCTCATTAATATAGTAGTTAAAACTTACGCAATAACGATTATTCCTGAGTTTTATTTTTTTACTCACACAATAACGATTACGAAAAAATAAAAATCACACATAACGATTATTGCTGAGTAAAAAAATAAAATCAGAAATAATCGTTACTGTGTAAGTAAAAAAAATAAAAATCAGGAATAATAATTATTTTGTGAGTTTTATAAATAAAACTTATAATGATTACAGTCCCTGTTTTTAAGGTTTAATCTATCTAACAATTTGATTAAAAATTCATCACAGCGTATTTTAAGGTGCCTAAATAAATGATTTTATATATTTCAGATTTCTGTGGTTCCCCCGAACAATAAACACATAAAAAAAAAATTTTAAATAAGTGATTTAATTTTGGATTTCTAAAAAAATACTGTATAAACATTTCGACTTCTCATTAATATAGAATAAAAGAAATGCTGAGAAAACTGATTGCATTAATTTCATAAAAACTTTCTAAAGATATTTGATTTAACCAAACATTTTATTTAAATCGATTCTTAGGTAACCATAAAAATCAAGCTAATTTTTAAAAATGTAAACCTAATACAATCTTTTTTTAAGTGCACTCTGGCAGACATCTGTCTTTGACTTCTCAGACTGACTCGGAGTCTGTGCTTCTGTGGCTTCGCCTGATGTGCTGCATTTGATAACTGCCAGCAATGAAGTCTTAGACCCTTAGATAATGAAAAGGAAGCTGGTCTTGAGACTGGTGCACTGCAATTCAAATTAGTAGCAGCCTGGCACGAAAAAAAAAGAAGAGGGGACTTCTGCAAGACTCGTCTTTGGCTACCGGAGAATCTCGGCCCCTGCAGTGCCAACTGGCAACATCTTCTTCCTCAATGACATTAATTCATTTCGTATGCAAAGCAATCAGTGAACTCTTCTCCTCCAGAACCCGCTCGGCTCGGCTCGGCGGCTTGGCAATTAGAAAAGAGTTGGAAAATTGTATGCGGCTCCGGCTCCAGGTCGGACCAGGTCTGGTCTGGGTCTGAGTCTGAGTCTGACTTTTCCGACTGGCACTGCGCACTGATTTGCATTGCACGATTCTCAACTTAATTTAACATAAAGTAAACAAGCGCAGTTAACAAGCCAAATACAAGCCATGAGCGTGCGGGTGCCGGAGCATCTGCAGCATCCAGCATCCAGAATCCAGAATCCGGCTTTAGGTTCAACCTCAAACCCTCAACCTCTCAGCTTCATCTCCGTCTGCATTTCCCAATCCCTCAGCCTCAGCCTAGGCCTGCCAAGGGCCCAAGCCCAAGCCCCTGACCATGTCCATGTCGTGTGACGTGTTGTGAAAATTCTAAAATATTTCACCCCTGCCGGCCCAGCTTTCTCACAAGTCAACGCCAGCGCGAGACACTTTAAAGTCACACAGTGGTCTTGGACTTGATTAAAAATGTGTGGACGTGTGGCTACTGAAACAAAAAGTAATTTACATTGAGACCAGATTAAATGCAGGCTTTTATTTATATCTAAAAAACTCTTTTCGGAACAGAAAAAATTAAATTTTAGCTTTTATTTTAGCTAAAAGTTTTGTTTCTTTTCTTTAATACGATCAACAACTTTTAACTTTTATGGTGCGTTTCCTAAATTTTACGTTTCATTTTCCTGATTGTGCACTTGAGCAGATATGTTTAATTAACCGAATATTTATTTTTTTAATGGGAACAATCTGGGCATTTAAAAGATGCAATGAACATGGATACTCTATTTGTACTTTAAAATACGGACTTTCTGGATGATTATCAAATGGTTTCTTTTCCGGAGTTTCAACTCACGGATATTTGTTTAGGAACCTTTCCTTTGGTGAATTTTTCGTTCTTTTAGTTTCCTCATTGTCGATCAAGGGTATTATTATATTGGTTTGGTTCTGAGGACCCGTTATGGTGCAATTCAGTAGCGAAATAGTGTCCAGTTGTTTATTGCCCTTTGCAATAGTCAAGGGGCTACAGACAGTATTTTTATAGGGATGATCTCTAATGGATGGCTTTTTTGTAGGACGAGGACGAGGGCGTCGTCGACGGTTAGGACGCTTTTCGCGTTCGTTTTGGTCTGGTATATACCCATTATTCCGATCAAATTCGGCCTGGCACCAACTGCCTAAAAGTTCTTTTATTACCCTCAAATGCTTATCGGCCATACCTCGCAACTGTAGCAACCTGTATTGAAGTGAACAAATGATTTTAATTTGTAATCTAAGTAAAACATTTAACAAACCTTTTAGCACACAACTTTGTAAAGAACTCATCATCCAGCTTCAAAAATGAATTTATATATCTATTAGCAAAACGTTAGGCAGATGGATTAAGGGAGCACTTACCGAGGATTCATCATTGTCTTCAAAACTGTGCCTACGTGGCACAATGCACAAAAAGATTATTGCAATAAGTTTCCATTTGCCCATTTTCTGTGTTTTAGCACACTAAATTGAACCGAAACTTAAACTTTTATAGAATAAAAACGATAATTGACTTGGTACGGATTAACCAGTGAAACGAATTAATTAGCAACGACTTTAAAAAATGGCACATAGTGCATTTGTTATATAATAATAGCCACTCGCTTTATTGGTGGGGATTGGTGACAAACAAATGACTTGTTTGAAATAAACAAAGATATATTTATACAATTTTGACATATACCCATTGTAAATCGTTTGTTGTACATTTTTGAACTCATTTTGCGTTCTATGCAAACTAAAATTAAACTAAAAAATTTACAAAAAACTTTCATTAAAATAGGATAAGTGAGACAATTTACTTTTTCTCTAAATAACCAGTGAATCGAATTAATTACGCTGCATTGCTAGTCGAATTTCTTGCATAGCCAAGAACAAGCTAAACAAGAAAGGTCGCTATAGTTGGGTTTCCCGACAGTCAGATTCTCGTTACTCATTGAACTCTTAAAAAAAAGTGTAGCCTGCTTTCAAGCGCAATAAATTTTTAACGCAGTTGTATACAAAACCTATTGAAACTGACTAGATTTTCAAAATTTTTGCATATCTGTGTAGATATTTTCAATACAAACAACATTCTTTACGAGTAACGAGAATAATTAACATATAAACCGCCTAGTTATATTTTAATAACTTTTTTTGCAGACTAAATTTTATTTACCACTACCATAAGAAATAAATTTTCACTAAGTCTTTTAGTAACCGCTAAGCAAAACCATGCCAGCTTTTATAGAGTTTACTCTCACAACTCTTTTTTATTGTCTGTACGTACATTTCCCATTTGACAATAGGGTAAATATGGAAACTGAGATCCGGGTGGATGCCCAACTGGTGGTGTCCATAATTCTGGGGGTCTGTTAGCAGCCCCTGGTGGTGCAGGGAATCTTGGTGGATATAAACCTGGTGTTGCGTTTGGTCCTACAGTTGGATATTTTAAAGTTTCCTCAGGGTTGACGGGTAAGGGAATTATAATGTTTGTTTGATCATAAAGGGTGCAATTTAGAAGTGTAACTTTTTCCACGATACCATTTGCATTTGAAAGACTATGATGGAAATTTGTGCAAGTGGGGATAGTATTACTGTTAGGTGGAAACGGACTTTGGGGAGTAGGTTGATTCATTACGTTTATCGTTATACTCGAAACTAAAGGTAATATAATTGTTTTTTGATTGTAAAGAGTGCAATTTAGCATATTACTTTCAATTAAACCATTTGCAGTCGTGAAGATTTGGCGGAAGGGATTGCAAGATTGGGGACCTGAAGGTGTTGTTGGTGTGGGTGTGGGTTTAGGAGTAGAATTTCGCTTGCGTTCTTCTTCTTTCTTTCTTTCTCTTTCTCTTCGTGCCTTCTCTTTCTGTCTTTCTCTTTCTATTCGTGCTTTCTCTTTCTTTCTGTCTCGTTCTATTCGTGCTCTCTCTTTCTCTCTTTCTTGCGCAATTCGTGCCCTCTCTTTCTCTCTTTCTTCTGCTATAAGAGCCCTTTCTTTCTCTCTTTCTTGTGCAATTAATTCTCTCTCTTTCTCTCTTTCTTGTGCTATTCGGTTTCTCTCTTTCTCTCTTTCTTGTTCTATTTGTTCTCGCTCTCTCTTTCCTTTCTTGTTCTGCTTTTTCTTTCTCCTTTCTTTCTTGTTCTTCTCTTTCTTTCTTCTTTCTTTCTTGTTCTTTTCGTTCTTTCTCCTTTTTTTCTTGTTCTTCCCGTTCTTTCTCCTTTCTTTCTTGTTCTTCTCTTTTTCATTCTTCTTTCTTTCTTTTTCTTGCTCGTTCTGTTCTCCCTTCTTTCTTCTTCTTCTTTTCTTTCTTCTTTCTTTCTTTTTCTTCTCGTTCTTTCTCCTTTTTTTCTTGTTCTTTTCGTTCTTTCTCCTTTTTTTCTTGTTCTTCCCGTTCTTTCTCCTTTCTTTCTTGTTCTTCTTTTTCTTTCTTCTTTCTTTCTTTTTCTGCTCGGTCTTTCTCCTTTTTTTCTTGTTTTTTTCGTTCTTTCTCCTTTTTTTCTTGTTCTGCTCGTTCTTTCTCCTTTTTTTCTTGTTCTTTTCGTTCTTTCTCCTTTCTTTCTTGTTCTTCTCGTTCTTTTTTCTTTTTTTCTTGTTCTTTTCGGTCTTTCTCCTTTTTTTCTTGTTCTTTCCGTTCTTTCTCCTTTCTTTCTTGTTCTTCTCGTTCTTTCTCCTTTTTTTCTTGTTCTTTTCGTTCTTTCTCCTTTTTTTCTTGTTCTTCCCGTTCTTTCTTCTCCTTTCTTTCTTGTGCTTTCTCCCTTCTTTCTTGTTCTGCTCGTTCAACGCGTTCTTCCTCTTCGTAGAGTCTCCTTTTCTTTCCCAAAAAAATATTCCACAACGTTTTAAGAATTAAAGTTCGTCCTTGGATTTTCTTAGGCAAAGTTGAAGTTGATTTAGTTGCGATTTCAGTGAGAAGTAGTTCTTTCATTAACTTAAACTGCTGTTGTGTTTTTTGCACTAATGATAAGTCCTCCATCTGAAAGTTTGCATCTTGATTGGTATTTTGGTATTGGTATTGCTCTGCGAAACAAAATTATAAGGGTTATTTTCAGTAAGACTATGTATTTACCAACCTGGACCTGGAAGCCAGCTATAAAATAGAAAATACATTTATTTGGTGGGCGATCTAACTATTTACAACAAACCTTTTCCTGCATGACTGCTCAAGAGATCTATGATTTCTTTCTAAGCGCATCAAAGCATCATCGATTCTATCAAATATCGTTGAAGTTAACTCATTCACGACCTTTAACAAAGTTTTAAATAAACTAAACTTGGAATAATTGCATATAAGTTTATCTTACCCTAAGTTCTTTATTTTCTAGTGCTTGCCTACGTGGCACTAAGAAAAATAAAATTATAATTCCGTTCCACTTCCACATTTGAAGTGGTCTTTTCAAGTGCAAAAACTAAAATGAAGCAAGAAAATACATTTAGGTTGGATATATGAAATAATTGATGTTCTACCGGTTTACAACTAAAACGAATGGGTTATCGGGCTTTAGCTTGTGTGTTATTTTTATATGGTGTAAAAAGAACTCCAATTCAGTGCAATAGTTTTGAATTTTGTTTTAATGTCATATATTTTGCAATTTTAATTAAGAATTTTCATACAAACAAAAGTTTTTTAAATAAATTATTTAAACCTTCTTCTCTGATATTAAACCACTGTTCAGCGATCTTGGCTTGAAGTTGGGCCATCGTGAAGAGTTTATTAAAAGCCACGACAACAGCAACTGTTCCGAGACGTCCCTACACAAAATCCTTTGTAAGGTAATTGCTCATTTGAGTTATAAACACGCACACATCCCCCACATCCCCAGTTCCCGATCCCCAAGCCCCGATCCACAGATGGCAATCGAGGCTGCCCGGAAAGGGCTGTGGCCGTGGATTGTGGGCAACGTCCCCGCTTTGCATGTCTAACAATTGTTCTTCTAATTGCGTTTATGGACGCAGTCCACCCGAGGCCCCCGGTGTCTTGTAAACGCAATCGGACAAGATAATCTCGGCATCGCAGCGTGCGCAATGATTTGCTGGGGCCCCAAAAAGGGCTTACCCCATGGACCATGGACCCCATCCTCTCTAGCAACCAGCGTCCAGCCTGCAGCTTCCTCTCCAAACTCCCACCGCTTCTATGTGGCATGGGGCATGCCTCTTGCATTTGGGTGCAACAAATTGCCGCAACGCATCTGCCACTCCAGCCGCTGAATTGAGTTGAGTCCCTCAAATTGGCACTGGGCATTGGGGGAGAAATGCGTTACATATTGCATTTATGGCCTGCTTATTAAGTGGTGCAACAAATTGACAGCTCCAAAGAGCCTCCAGAACAGTTTCAACATCAATTACCCCAGCGATTCGCAGAAGAAGAAACCGACCGACCAACACTTCATTAAAAGTAAATAAGGTGTCCATGAGATATTGTGTGATAAGTCGGCGAACGAGGGTGTTTTCTTGCCCATAGACAACCGTAAAATGAGGTGTACAGGGGATCTAAAGTTGGGAAACTTTATTTTCTTCTTTTTGTTTGTAAAACACATTAGTCGTTGGGGATCAGCTACTGAAGCTGGGGCTTAGATCTCCACGTGATTCTAGGTTTCTAGGTTATCCTTGTTTACATCATGTGATTTTTAAGATAAGTTATATTTCTTTTTGTTTGAAGGCAGTATCGACTTCAGAATTTTTTCTTGCATTTGTCGCAAAATGTTAAATGTAAGAAATGTAAGACTCGAATAGGATTTATAGACTGAAAGCCTTTTAAATATTTGATTAAAAAATTATTCGTTTCTTTAATTGATATTGAAAGCGATGTGCAACATAAATGTTTGTGAAAATGGCCTTATATATTATACATATTTTTAAGAACGTGTCTTTTAAAAACTGTCTTGAGATATCCATATGCCCTGATTCACAAAAGTAGCGCATTATCATCGCATGCTCACCTATGAAAGCCCTCGACAGTTCCTAAGCAGTTGCTCGATGCTCGAGGTAAAGTTAAAGAATAGTTCGTGCAATTGCCAGTTATGGCCGAGAGTGCAAAAAAAAGGCGCGCGTCAAATGCTGCAATGGAAAAAAAGACAGGGCGAATGGCCTACAGATGTGGACCGCAGGTTACAATAACAATCTGCCTGGGATGTGTGTGGATGTGTGGAAAATTGAAGCCCAGCCCGCTCTCTAATGATAACTGCTGGAACGTTAAAGGCGCGAGATTGCGGAAATTTTGCGACTGGCAGCGGATGGTTCTGCGGCCCTGGAACTCCTCTTCCTCTTCTGGAACGACTCTTGGGCAACGACAACAACAACGACAACGACGACAAGTGTCAAGTGAAGCTTAGATAAATTTCAAAAAGGGCAACAACATGGGACGGTCCTACTCCGTGAGGAGGAAGCAGGCGACGATTGCTTGCCAGCTGGTGAGGGAGAGTTGCACTTAGAAAAAAAGATTTTATGGTTCTGGAGTTAGGAACAAATATTATAGAAGGGAAAAAGATTTTGGAAGTGACGGATAAGGAAAGCTATCTCAGGACCGACACAACTTCTTAAAATTGCACACAATTTTGAATAAATCGTCCTACTCAAAAGCGATCATTTGTTTGGCGCCATTAAACTAGGACTGGGCACAAATAGATTATAATTAATTATTTATATTTTATTTTTTTTTTACTTCTCATTAATAGCCGTGATCCTGTTTACCTTCTCATTTACTATTTGATATTTGAAAACACAAAAGTTACGATGGTAATTGATCAATTGGAAATATACAGGATCTTAGGCTTGGCTCTCGTTGTAGTAGCGATCCATACTGATGATCTCGTCGTTGGGAGCCATTAGGTTGAGAGTTGGAGCCGTAGGAATGGCCTCCACTCGATGGCTGCTCATCGTGCCGATCGAGTTGCGATCTGCGGCTTTGCTGCGATTTCCCGGACTGCTCCTTGGGGGAGTCCTGTCTAGCTTGGCCTGCTGAACTGTTTGCGGCTCCGGGTCTGGGTCCATGGAGCGTGACTGCTTCTGCAGGGCGTACAGCTGCTCGAGCAGCTCCCGGAAAAGCGAAGGATTCACATTAATGCTGACGCACATGAGCACGAACCAGTCTCCGTAGCCCGTTGCGGAAAGGACCTGGCGCACGTGCGACTTGGGCATTCCACGTAGGTGGGTGCGCAGCAGCTGCAGACGGAGCTCCGGGCAGCAGCAGAGGAGCAGGCGGTAGAGGATGTTGACTGCCGCCAGCATTGCGATAAACAGGAACCACACGTACAGCACGGCGAAGATCTTCTCGTTCAGGATGTTCAGCGGCAGGACGCACAGGATGTCGAGGACTTGGGGAGTGCCACTTGGCCCATAGACGAACATCTCGCACTTGGCCACCTTGGGGAACACGCGAGAGGTCATCAGGTTCCACAGGTTCCAGTCGTACACGGGAACGGCGGCCAGAGCGTGAATGTACTTGTGCCAGAACCCATTGAACACCACGTCCATCAGCCAGAAGTTCAGCATCTGAAACAATATCTTTGTAATGGTTAAGTGTACGTTAATCGTGGTTCAACTCACGCTGATGAGGAGATTCAGGAGCTCGCAGAAGGCGTACTTGATCGAGTAGCAGCAGTGGATGGGGGCGAAGTGCGCCCGGAAGTACTTGGTCAGCATCTGGAGACGGGTGCGGTAGATGGCCTCCAGGATCAGGGCGTCACCCACTTCGCAGCACAGCTGCTCCATGCGCTGCCCCTCCCACACCTTCCACAAGAACGAGGGAAAGTAGAAGAGCAGCGACTGGAAGAGCAGGATCATGAAGACCCACTGGTAGTAGCGAAGGTACATTCGCTTGGTCACTCCCCGCGTCTCTGGTCCCACTCCCTCTGCAATCGAGATGATTCGGGCATACTGTTGGTTGTGGGCCACCAAGGCACGAAGGCTGCTCAAGTTGAAGGACTCGTACGAGTCCTTTCCGTACTCGTCCTCTTTTGGCAGGATGTAGGTGCCCATGGTCCAGCAGTAGGACTGCACGTACTCCGTGTGCTTCTCGGAGCTGAGGCACAGGATCGGCTCTCCAAAATACTGCTTTGCGGATAGCAGGAAGGTGCACGTCAGCAGGATCACGATGGTGCACTTGGAGTGGAGCGTGAAGATCGGGTCGTAGATGCGCACCGTCTTCAGGCGCAGATATTTGGACAAGGGCTTTACAGCTGCGTACATCTTAAATCTCTCACTATTTAAACTTACTTATTTTATTAACCTAAATCTCCGGGCTTACTGGGAATATTTTTGGGTATAGGGCTTTGTGTCAACTAATTATTTAACGTCACTTTGAATCAGAGTTGCCGCACACATTTTTAAAAAATTGTTTACTTTTTGTAAATGAATTTTTTTTTGTAATTTTTAGGTTATCTTTACTAAAGCTTTACGTAGAAAACACAATACAAGAATTAAGAAAGATTGTTTTTAAATTTATAAAGAAAGAATATAGTTATAATTATTAGTCTTAGAAACTTAAGACCAAGAATCCCTTAGAAAACGTTTTTGTTTTGCCCAGTGTGAGGTTGAAGTGTCTTGGAGTGAAATGAAATGGCCGTAGACGAAGGCCAGGCCTCACCTTGCCATGCCGCACAAGTAGCCAGCAGGCAGAACTCCATCCTCTGGGCCTCATCCTCATCTCCAGCCCCCATCCACCCTTCCTCTAGCTGCAACTCCAAATCGACTGAGTGGCATGCCATGACTGCCTCCGCTTCCTGCTTGTTCTGTGCTCGTATTTGAACTTCCAGACACGCTTTTGGCCCTTAACATTTTTGACCGTCATTTTGCCGATATAAATTCTTCAGCATCTCTTCTTCGCTGCTGGTTCTTTTCTTTCTTTCTGGTGAGGAGAGTGAGGGAAACCGCTTCGGGTTGCACTTTCTTCGTCGTGCCAGCAAAAGTGTAGATCAGCGCGAAATCTAATTTATGCAATGTACAAGAACATACAACATGTTGCACGATGATGAAAATGCGGCAGCCAGCCAGCAATATTTTTTATTAAAACACAACGAAAAAAAACGAGCCAGCAGAGCAGCGGCAAGACAATCGAGCAACGACAACAACGACGCATGTTTTATGACTCTCATTGTCATTTATGCAAATTAGGAGGCAGGAGCAGGAGCAGGAGCAGCCAAAGAGCCACAAAAGCCGATCGATCCATGGCCACTTCTGCTTAGAAGAAGCGGCGCAAATTTCCCACCAAACCGAGCCGGCTGCCTCGTGGCCTGAACTTTTTGTGTCATGGCCTAGGAGGCCATCTCCATGGAGGAATGGAGGAGGTGGGTTGAGATCCCCATCCCCGATCCTCGATCCCCGACTCCGATGATTATGAGCACAACATGTTTTATGATATCTGGCGGTGATTTATTATCATTTGATTTAAAAAGCAGTGGACAGGACACACATCAATACATGTGGCTCTGGTCATAGTCTCATGGAGACATGGCGTTATTTATAGTTTTGGCCGGGACCTTCGCCTGGGCACTGGCCACCTCCTCACCTGGACGGGAATAAGGATGGAGTTGGGGGTTGGGGACCGAGGATTGGGGTTCCATAGACCCAACTGCATTTCATGCTTATTATAGAAATGTGCGCTTTTATGAGCGCGCCCAGCATGTTAAAGGTGGAGAGAGCCTTTTGGCCATTTTAATTAGCCAACCAACCGGCCAGCTGATCTTATTCCGCCATTTAAGCCGCTGGGGCAACTAATTAGTTTCATGCGGCGATCAGGGAACAGTTACTGTTGCTTAGTTGGCTCTTCTAATTAGCTCTAGGGTTTGGGTTTGGTATCTTCTGGTATCTCCAGTGCCCTTTTAAGACCAGTCTAGACTTAAAGTCATTACCGCTGGCCTCCAAATACCTTTAAAAAAAAAAGCTTGCTAATGGGCTAGAAAGTGGAAAGGATCTCAGCGAAAAAACATTATTTTTGGTCCACACTTCGGATAATAATAAGTTTTATAACATAAAAGTTGAAATCATTGCATGGCAATTTTCGCGCTTCTGTACCATTTAGTTCCCTTTCTTTTAAACGTAATTTTTAGACTTAAATTAAATTTCGAATGTTCTTAATATATTCTAATTTATACTTGTTTTTGCAAATCTTGATCAGCTCTCTTAAAACTCACAAAATACTCTGCATACTTTCAGGATTAGGGAAAATAAAAAATTGTTTCTTAAAAGTTAATAATCGATTAAATAATAAGTCTAACGTATGTATATGTGGTTTGTTCTACGTAATTGTTTAAGCCTTTTTAAACAAATATATTTAAATTTCACAACTTCACTGGCTGCTCCCTAGTCAGCTTTACATTGAAAATAACGAGGTTTATGTAATAAAAACTAGTGTGGATAAAACAATTTAAATGAAGATCTCTAAACCAGAGGTACAACATAATCAACCGGCCTCTACAAGCTTTTTATTCCCTTCCTGCTAGAAGTACTTAATTTTACTGCCTGTTCAGGGCCATATTACTTCCATTTTAATGGCCCCCTAACATAAAAGCTAATACCAGCCAAGAGGAGCACTCCTTAGTAGGCTGCTGATTAGCTAGGATTTACCCATGGTCCCTATTTAGAGAGGCTCAGGAGCAGCTGGAGACTTGGCCCAGTCCCTTAAACCGATCCCAGGCCAATTAGTTGGAGCCCTTCCTTTGGCTCTGATTCTCGTTTGTGTTCCCACTTCAATTGCGCCTCTAGAATCTCGACGAGGCTGCAGTTCCGTTTGCATAAATTTCCGCTAGCCAGCCACACGTATTTCACAATCGACGACGTCATCGATGGAATCGCCTACGTGCCGGGTTATCATTCCATCATCCATCCCTCTGCTCTGTCGTTGATGATGTGCTCATCTTCGTCGAGTTGATACATGCCACTAAAAATAGATTCCCTTGATGCCGTGTTTGTTTAATTTGCTTTAATAATTTATTACCTACCTTCACACACATACAATCCTTAACGATGCACTTGTGGCAACAAGTGAGAAGACCCAAGAAATTGATACAACAAGCTGTGACTTTTAGCAGTTGCTTAGTGAGAAAAAACTAAGGGTCTTTATTTTAAGATATCAATTTACATCAACTGTGGTTATTTTGTTTGTGGAATCATTTGGTTTTAGTTAATAACCAGTATCAATTATCAAAAATGTACTCCATTTGAGAGATATTTCATTATAAACACAAATAATTGACATTAAAATAATTAAATTATTGTAATTGTGTTTGATTGAACTAAGTATTTGAAAACTTGCTTATTTTTAAATAGGTGTAAAAACTTTAAGAACACAAAATCCTATCCAATAAAAATGTTACATAGAAAACTCAACTTGTCAAAAGACCAACTAGGGAAAAGTTTATGCTTTTGAGTGAACTCTACAACAAAATAAATGTTAAGCTTCTGGTTAAAGTAAACCTTTAAAGTTCTGATTTTCTTGCTGTGTAATTTAGCCACTGCAACATTGAACTACGGGCTTACAACTTATTAAACCCATGTGTATTATATTCTTCCATTTGCATTTACATGCAATTAAATGCTCATTCACGTGCCAGCCGACAACAAAGCAGCAACATCAATTGCTGGCTGCCCATGACATCACCAGTAAATCTCCCTCCCTCAGTGACTTTTGCATCATCGATGTTATGGGTATCCATATGGGTTTGGGTATGGGTTTAAGCCGCTTCCAAGAGGAACTTATTGCCGTTGTCCGTTAGCCCCAAATCGGCTTAACTGCCGCCTACTCTCCGGCCAGAATTGGCATTGCCCATGGCCGGGCTTTTTTCAATTGCAAATTTAATTCAATCATTGACTATAATTTGGCACACTCAAGGAAGCCAAGGAACTACAAGGTACTACAGTCCGTGGAGTTTGGAGTTTGGAGTGCGCGTTTAACAGTTAAATGTGGCTGCGGCGTTTGCATTTAACACGCGCAAATTGCTGCTGCAACAACTGCAGTCTGCAGCCAAAGGTAAAGGTAAATGCAACTCAAGGCACTCGGGCCACCATTAGAAATTCTAATTTTCAGCAACAACAACAACAATGGGTAACTGCAATCAAGCAAAGCTAGGAGTCACCCACAAGAGAGGAGATTTCCGAAGATGCAGAAGAAGATGCAGATGAAGGTGGCAAATATGTAAGTCACGTTGCCCATTCCGAGTTGTTTTGGGTCGGGCTTTGTTTGGTGTTGCCATTGACAACAACGAAGCAGCAGCAACAACAGCAACAGCATCAACATCAGCAACATGCAGCAGCAGCAGCAACAGCAATGCTGTATGTTGCTGATGCCGCCGTAAACAATTGCGATAAAAAAGCGTGCGAATTTCTCACGAACATTTTGTGTATAGACCAGGCCGTATACCCAGGCTTTAGCTTTGCCTTTAACTTTGGCTTTGGCTCTAACCCAGCCACCTATATTGCCATGGCCAATGCCAAAGACAGAGACTCGTCTCCAATTCGACCGGCTCATGTTCTGGCGACGGCGGTACTTGTGCTTTGATTGCCCAAATCCAACACAGCCAAATAAGCAACAGCGACTAGCATCCACACTTGGAAAAAAATTACTTTCTGGATTTTAGAAATTACCTTTTCAAATAAGGTTTTTTCAAGCCCAATAAATGGTTTATATTTTCAGAGAATTAGTTTTTCCCAGCCAGAAAGCATTTCTTGAGCGATGATCTTTACCTTTATAAATATGATAATTAAAAATACAAAATTATTTGTATTCAGATGGGTAAAATGAAAACCATTTTTTAAGCCCATTGAAAGATTTTAATATTTCAGGGAATTTGATTTTCCTAGCTAAAAAACCTTTCTGTACTTTATTTACCTTTATAAACAAAAATGTATTTGAAAACACATATGAATCCTGTTTGTATTCAGAGTTTAAAAGTGGCTTAAGTTTATACATTCCAAAATTCTTTTAAAAATAAGTTACCTTAAATGTATAAAGTTATTTGATTTGGTTGTATTTACATATTTAGAAATAAGTGTAACTGTTTATACAATAAACTTTATAAATTGAAATAACCACAGGTCATTAAACTTCCACAGGCCCAAAAATCAAAGGGCTAATATTTTTTTGTTAAGTGCAGGAACTTCCCGGGTTTTGGCCTCAACAAGTTTTGCCTTAAGTGGGCTGTGGGTCAAGCCATGGCCGGCATTTTTGTGTGGCACTAATGATTTTGGCATGGTACAATTGATTGATTGCTTGATTGAGTGCATTGAACCGCGTCGCTTGCGTGGTCAAAGGTCAATTGGTTTGTCTTTGTCTCTTCCTCTTCAGTGCGGTGACAACTGGCCATGTTTTGCCTGGTTTATAACAAACACAGCAAACAGAGAACAGAAGAGCTCACGTCTAGGAAATTGTCCAACTGTTGGGTTTATTATTTCGATTGCAGTATCCCCATACACAGACACACACACATGACGATGAGATTCCTGGGCACGTAGCAGCACTTTGGTTCCGTCTGCAGCAACTTGCAGCTTCTTCCCAGTGTTGTGTTGTGTGTTGTGTTGTGTCTGCACCGCAGCAGCACCACTTCTAATGATCCCAGCGAGGTCGTTCAGCCAGAAGAGATCTGCAACTTTTTGCAGTCTCAGTCTCAGTCTCCCGACTGCCTGCAATTCTTCTCTGGTTTCTTTTCTTTTCCCTGCCTTTTTTTTTTGCCCCCATGCCATGTCTTGTCCATGCTTATTTTCTATTACTGCTTTTTCCACTTAAGGCCATTGCACTTTTTACGTGCATGCCATGGAGGGCCATTGCCGTTGTTGCTGTTGTTTCTGTTGCTGCTGCTGTTGCTGCTGCTGTTGCTGCTGCTGCAACATCGCTGGCTGTACGTGCAAAGGTTGTGAAAATGCTGAGACTAAGACTGAGACTGAAACTGAGGCTGTGTGTGGAGGAAAAGCTGGCAACAAATTTTGCGTCATGCTTGGAAAAAATGAAATGGAGCGAAAAAATGTTGAGCTGGACAAAGTCAAAGCCTCCACTTGGACTATGTTGCTGCTGCCGCCTCTGCTGCTACTGCTGCTGCAGCCAGGGAAATATGGGACTTTTTAGGTTCGTTGACTTTGAACATTGCATTGGCATTGTTCTTCTCACTTTATTATTTGCTCTGCCCAGTTCGCGTGCAGTAGCAGTGGCCAGAACAAAGCGCATATAATTCATAGCAGCCGGCAGCAGCAAAAGCAAAAGCAGAAGCAGAAGCAAAGGCACCATTCTGACCCTTTCATTAGACGCAGCAGACTGGCCAACTTTATGCATCCTGCGCGTTGATTTCCATTTAAACGACAGCGTTAGAGAAACAGAAGCTGCACTCTGCAGAGGAGCTCTATTCCAGACCAAACTGGCTTCCTTGATGCTATCCACTATCCACTATCCATGGCTGGCTGGAGTCGAAACCAAAAGCGAAAGAACCCATTAAAATAGCTGCAACTGTAGCAAATGCAGCAGCTCAGCTCCTCGACTTCTCGACTCCTCGGCAGCAACGCGGTAGGTTGTTGTCACATGGACTCTGCCAGGCACTTTGATTTGCAGTGGCGACCCAGGTGGACACGACCGGTGACAACTTTGACCACCAGGCCAGAAACAGAGATACGAACACGGGCCAATACGCCTGAATTTGGAATGAAAATAAACCAACTGGAAAAAAATCAGGTTTAAACTTATTTGTTGACTAGCAACAAACATTTTGTAATATGTCTTCTCCTCACTATTATTATAATTTCAGCACAAATAAAAATGCTTAAATTGTTCACAAGGTTAAGTTAAAGACGTTACCTATGTGTACTTAGGTGTTTAAAAAAGTAATTTTTGAAAAGTGTTTAAAAACATTTTTTTAAATGTTATGCTTTCTTTTAAACCAACATTGCATTACATTTTGCATGCAAAATTGGAAGGTTTAATTGTTTGAACTCTAGATAAACATAAACAGATTTTGGTTTAGAGTAATGGACTCCTGCCTCTTAGGATTTATTAATTTGACTCGTGTTTTTATATGTTTTTAAGATCAAGTTTTATTTTTATTTGTATAATTAACATTTAAGTTTTAAGTACCTATTTAAAATGTATGTGTTCTATTGTTCTATAGAAAACGAACTAAAGTTTGGCTTCGTTATTTTTAAGTTTTTTATATAAAGTACCCAATCTCTGAAGACATCCACAAAATATAAATAAGTTTATGCACAAGCCCAGAAGCCTTTCACAAGCGATTCGGTGCGGGCACTCGAGCACCCGAGTTCCAGAGTGCCAGAATTGGGACGCAGTCATGGGCCGGGCACGTAATGTGGTCACTCGGTTCCCGGTTCGTGCTGGGGCGCAAGAAAGAAAGCAGATTCGGGGCTGAGGAGCTGCCACTTGCATTACGGCGTCTGCGTGCAGCAATTAGTGGCAAATTGCATGGGAAAATTCTATCGGGAAATATGCAGAGATGTGCGCGGGCGAGCCTCAAGGCCTTCAAAATCAAAAGACTCAGGACACGAACTTGCTCGCCGGCCAACGCATTCGGCCGAATTCTTAACAGTAAACTGTAAGTAAGCTGAAGTTGAAGCTGAAGCTCTAGCTCCTCCACTTGCCGACTCAGTCGGTGAAAAATTTCAATAACGAATCACTATGATTACCATTTAAGCGGGGATGGCCAAGCAGACGGCCAACTTTTCGACTTAAATTGGTAAATGGCTGAGGCAGAACAATAGGTGATCAACTTGAGAGTACCTCATAAGTTTGCTTTAAAATGGTGCAGTTGGCTAAAAATATTTGAGTAACTTTTTGTACACATTTACAATTTGTTTAAATATCGTTAATATATTTGTTTGATATATTTCCAAACGACTTTCAAAGAAAAAAACTTGTTTTCTTAAGTAAATTAAATTAGGTCTGTAAATTTATACTTAAAGTCGCACGGGTTGCTAAAATGAGCCCAAATATCCACTTACTTTAAATTAATTTAAAGCGTTGAGATCAGGACAATTTTTACCACATTTAAAATGGAAATTTAAGACTCACCCAATATAATTATTTTACTAATTTACTTTTAACTAAAGTCCTAATGAGAGTATGTGTTATACCTAACCATCATCCAATGTACCCTGAATCTGAAGTGATGTAATGGATATTTCGAACGGTGGGCGACTAGTTTACTTCCTTGTTTTCGACTGCTTGGCCAAAACAAAAAAAAAAAAAACAAAAAAACAAAAAAGCAAAATCGAAACCTTAACCTTAAACTTGCAATCAGGGGCCTGGCTGAAGCTGAGATGGCCCCTCCGCTGGCCTGTTGCATTTGTAAATTTGTTGAAAATCACAAGAGCAGAGCCAGGGAGTTGCATGCATGCAGCGCATTTGACGTAATGGCCAGAAACAACAACAGAGCCAGAGTTCATTACTCCACTTAGGCGACTTAGGGGACTCGGGAGATCCCCGGACACAGCTGCACAAAGTTGAACATTTCGCCATCCCGACACGAAAGCAGAGGTCGCTGAGCCATCATCATCATCTTGGTCTTTGTTGTGGACCCTTCCCTTCTATTTTATTCTGTTTTCCTAGGAAGCTGCTAGATGAATGTGCCTGAGCTGGCTGAGTAGTGAAGTGGGCGGTCAAGGAAGTTGTCGGTTTTCGTAAATACTAAACATTTGCCAATATGCTAAACGGGTTTTGTGTTTTTTTTTTTTTGGCTCTTCTATTTCTATAGTTGGCCTTAAGGTTAAGGGGAAATCATTTCCAAAGGAAGATGTTCATCTGGCAGGCAACCTGTGCAACTAAATTGCACTGCCAGCGGCCCCCGTAATTCGGTCGTGCTTTTGGGCAATTGTTATGAACATGTCAAAGTTAACGACTCTGACTGTCAGCTGGTCAAAGTGTTAAGTGGCCAGTGGGCAGGAGGCAGAAGGAGGTGTTACTCCTCCGATCAATGACTCTCTCTCTGTGGAAATGTGGAAAGTGGCTGCCATCTGGCATCTGGCAAGCTGCATCTTTGTAAATAACAATTTATCTTCTTAATAGCATTAAATTGCAACATCAAAAGCATGTGGGCACGACGGAGCTCAGCTCGACTCTAGAATAATGCTAGACGTTGATGTGCCCCAAGGGCTGTTCCACTTAATCGCTAGATGGCCAGAAGTCTGGATAATTGAAAGGATTTGATGGGCTGAATTTAGCTAGATGGTTGATTGAATTGTTGCTGAAATTTTCACAGATAAAATGAGGAAAAATATAATGTCTTTAACAAAAGGCTTACACACATTTACTTAAGCATTTGCTGAGGAAATATTTTAAACACTAAACTTGAATTGATTTAATGGGCGGTAAAACTGTTTGAATTGATTAACAGACGTAAATATTGCTGACTAAAAAAGATTATCTAATAAATCTGTGAACTTTAACTCCTTTTTCAGATCATATCCAAACCGAAAAATAATAAATCCTTTTACAGAATTCTCAATGCAGTTGCATAAAGAATTGCAATCAATACATCTTAATAACGTGCGGCCATTTGATTAATGCAAATCGATAGAACTAACCTTAGACATGAACTTAAAGAGTAAAACCAGTTAATATTATATATGTTTAAATGGCATTAGAATACATAATTCATTATTTGATTTGCGTTTATTGTTTTGATTTGCGATTAGAGTCCCAAGATGCTTATGACAATGGCGTCATCATGCACATCATACGTTCCTCAACCTGCAAACGTGACATGCTCTTCGTTTTTGGACTTTTTTTAGTCTCTGGCCAAAGTACTCAATTAAATAAAATAGGCAAAGCTAAGTCAGTTTGGCTTGTGTCAAGCTCTTCTGCCCGACCCCCTCCATTTCCATGTGTGCGGAACGGAGTGGAAAGGGGCGTGGCAGGGGCGGTCTGCTGCATCATGCTATATGCTATGTGCCACATGCTCCCTGCTACTTACCCCACACCCAATCTACTGCCCCATGCCGATTGTGAAGTGTGCAAAGCTTTCAAACACCTCTTGCTATTAATAGCTGCAAATATTATTAATGACTGGCCAGCCAACTGCTGACAATCTATCCACAGCACTGTGGTGGTAAAACTTTAATTAAAAATATTAAATTAATTGTAAATTAATAATTATGTTACTCTTATTAATATTTACTACCTACTTAATGAATAAAAGCCATATAGATTGTACAAATTTGTTTATTTTTTTTTATATATTCTTTTTATTTTTGTGTGTTTTGTGACAGAGCAACTTACCTTCATAAACTTATGATAAAAAGTGCATTTTCAGAGAAATACATAAAAATTTCTGTTTTAAAATTGTAAAAAAATGTGTAACTTTAGTTTAAAAGAATTATTATATATTTTGTTCTTACTAAAAGCATTTATTAAAGGCTAGGTTATAAAAGGTTATTTAGTTAAAGAAATCATATAGAAATTTGCTAATTAAAATATTTATTTAATTTAATAACAGGAAAATATTTGCAAAAATGGTTTTAAATAAATCATAAAAAATAAACAGAAGACATAATCTACTTGTTATACATTCAGACCATATTTCAAACTTATAGAAGGAAGTTTATTTATGGGTATTTTTTCGTCATCTAAACAAGTTGTTAGAAAAGTGTTTTGCGCTATAATTCCACGGTACCTTGGAACAATTGAAATGCAAACTAGCTGGCGTCCAACTGGTAGCCACCAGGTAAATTGACAGCAGCAGGTGCAGTTCGTATTAGGCCATGTGTGCTCCATCCACCATGAGCTCATCAGCGGCACGCACCCGGTGGACGACCGACCTTGGCGAGGGAGCGAGGGGGCAGTGCATTTTAATATTGCAATAAATGGCACGCGTCCCCAGCATCATCAGATCAGCATATTAAATAGCAATTAACAGATAATTAAGCATACATAGGGCAGCAGCATGCCCAATCGTTGAATGGAGCTGGATGACGATGACGAAAGACCATCTTTCCAACATTTCCAACGCTTTTCAAATATCCCCGAAATGCATTCGATTCAGTGCCCAAGGTATCGACTAGTGGGGCACATGTCAAATTGATTTGTTGCGGCTTTTTCCCGGCATGCACTCAGTGAGCTGTGACAGGGAAAACCCTTTCAACTCAGCCGATCTGTGCAACATTCGTGTACATATGTCGGATGCAAATCAGCGGAAATTCTCAATTCCCGAAGTCAGTCAGGGGTGGTCTCGAAAATTTATGGCCAACGCTAAGATTTAATTCGTAGGTCTGTTAAAAAAATGTAATTATACGTTCAGGTGTGTCCTAGCATCAACAAAGACAATTTCGTGGAAAATAATAAATATTTTATTAAAACCACGCTCATAACTTTAATAAATTAGAAAGGCTTGGATAGACTAATGTCTTCTAATAGCTTCATAAAACTCAGTTATTGGTCACAGTTTGCTAATTTAAGTGCTCCAGTTGCAGTTGTACCTAAATGCTCTGAATATGTTTTCGCTTTTTTAAACAATTCATTTAAAAATGTCTTTCAGGTCTAACATGCAACGTTAATTTCGCAGTTGTCGCGTGCAGTGACAATACCCTGTTACCAAAATTTAGAAAGGGCTGATAGGCTTATCTTTGCAAAAAAATATACTATGGTTTACAAAAACCAAAACTAATGAGCAAACAAAATTAAAATAAATTTGCATCCAAATATTTTCCAGTGATTTGCCACTTAAAGCTACTAATCGGTACTTAATAGTGCACCCCTTTGCACTATAATTTCCTTAGCTGTTTTTAACTGCAGTTGGCTGGGCAAAAACCCAGAGATTATCTACGCTAAATTATCGCTTTTGCTGGTGGCTGTTGTTCTTGCTTTCATTTGTCGGGCTTTATTCTCCCAGATCTACAGTTTTCCATTGTTCTAGTACACTTTTCCGACACTTTTCCCGCCACTTGGCCGTAACATCTCATCACCTTTGCTGTGAAAACGGTGCTTTCTGTTGCACCTGAGTGCGTTCAGAAAAATATTTTTTTTATGACAGGAAATATGCAGTGAGACAAGCGCAGAGAAATTTCTCGAAAGCACATAGTGCACTCACTGGTGGAGATTTTTTTCCAATAAAAGTATTAACAACAGTTTTATGACTGCTGAGCCGACAGATACAACTACGAAAAATCACCGAGCATAATGAAATGTACAAATATTTATAAATATTGTACATGGTCAAGTGCAAATTTCATGCACTGTTGACCGATGTTTTTGTTGGCCCAGCAACCTTGAAAATAATTTGCAAACAAAATATTGTTTTTGGTAAATGAGCAAATGCAAATTATAGCTAACAACCGAAATATGTCATTGATATATCCGTGTCACTAGACAAATAATAAGCGGGGAACTTATTTTTAAATAGTTCCTATTTGATATTATTATTTTTTTAAATAGCCTTATGAAATCAATCATTTCCTTTTTAGATTAATTTCCTAAAATTCTTTTTAAATATTGTTTTTATTTAAAGTAGCCATTTCACATAAATCAATTCCTAGAAGGCATACAACAATTATTCTTGCTTTAAATCTGTGACCATTTTGACTTATTGAAAACTCGTCAAATTTAGCTAACTTTCAAGGTTTATTCGTTCTATTTGTCAAACACGTGTTAGAAAAGGTATGAAAAATTGTGGGGATTTATGCAAAATAAATCGCATCTACTGTGCTTCAAAAAGGCATTTAATTTTCATTTAGCCATGTTAGCATTGTACTCACTGTTGATGGCATTTTTAATTAGGCACTCACTAAAAGCTAGCCATAAGTCGGTGCAAGCTTAGCATAAGTTTCTATGGGCTTAGCTGGATGCTAAAAAAACAAATACCCCTCAATCGTCAGAAGGCTAGCAGCATCTCATCTCGGACCCCGCTTCATTAGCATCAAGTTTTGCTTTATGAAATAGCGCTCACATAAAAGTTGATTGCTGCCAACAAAAGCCACACACCGCCAGGCAGTGGAGATATATATGGCCAGATATTTAATTATTGGCTACAATGTATGCTCGAGACTCACTCCTCGTAACCCCTCTTAACTTATCTTAACAGCGGGTATGTAAACATAATATTGGCTGATTTCATGTCATACGTATTTATCCTTTTCTGTCAGTTGATTTTATTAAATCAGACTTTAATCGTTTAAAGAAGATGTCAAATGTTTGTAGACAGCAATAAACAACACTTCTAAAATGGTTTACAAATTGGTGATTTGGCTGTCTAATAGACAGATTAATTTGACAGACCAAGTACACATAAATCTTTAATGAAATTAATGTTTAACATGTTTTTTCTTCCAAGTAATTAAAGAAAGGAAACATAAAAAGAATTTAATGCCGTACTTACATCATAAATCATCAACACATTAGGTAAATTAAATGAATAAAAAGTTTAAAAAATATATACATGTTATAAAAAAACAATTAGCAATTTATATAAACCATGACTTATAAAGTATTAAGTTTTGATTTTAAATAATGACAAAAAAAATTACATTTGCAAAAACTACGCAATTACATAGTGTTTTTTTCTCCGCCTCCGGTTTAAAGTTCATTGTGCTCAATCCAAAAGAAAATTTTTCGGCTATCCGACGATCACGTGCTGAAACGCGACGTTACGCAATCGAAATCGCTTGATTGACGGAACTGTGCTACACGATCTGATTGTCCAGTCAAGTCCAATCCACGCCCATGTCCATGTGTCCAAGTAAAATATATAGCTGAGATCACTGGTAAAAGCTCATGTCGAAACAGCCGGCGAGCAAACTCGCTAAACGCTCGTATGTGAGCGGAATATTGAGACCGCAAGTCGGTAGCGGACACTTTTACGATGATTTAATGAGCCGGGGACCGGGACTGAAGCTGACTTTGAGACCGATCCGATCCCCAATCCCCACCTGGCACTCCAAAGCGTAATACGGGATGGCGAGCTGCCCAGAAGTGGCACAGTTTCTACTTAAATGTATTTTATTGGCGCTCGGGGCGCTGCCGAGAGCACAAATCAAATCTAACTGGAGTGCTTAGAGAAGTGCCATGGAGAAACAAACAACATTATTCAACGTTTCGATTTGGGCGAACAAATCCCCGCCGAAAGATAATCAAGAGACCCATTCAAAGTGCCTCCATTGATGGCTTGTGATGGCTTGTGGTTCATAACGTATTTTTTTCTTTCTATGGTTATACCCTTACAAAAAGCATTTTATTTATTGAAACAAATTTATAAGAAAATATATTAGTTTTTTTATTAATAATTTGTAAAAAAGTATTAAAAAAATTACTAAACATGTAAAAATAAATGAGTAAATACGATAGTAATACGATATTAAATGAGATCATTATGATTTAATTTAATAATAATAAAAAACGATACCATGTCTTAATAAAAACAAAATTATATATTTTAATATGAATTTTTAACTTTTTCTGTGCAATTTTTTTGTGTGTACTTTTTTTGCTAGGCATTGTCCAATTATTTTTTATCAATTTAATTTATTTGTCAATCGGAGTATACTGTTATAGAAATTCCCGCTTTGACTTAATTAGGGTAACGCAAATTCGTACTCTTAATCTTTTCCTGGATTTGTTTCTTCTTGTTTTTTGTTCGATTTGGCACTTGGCTTATGAATAATGATTCATAACTGTGGCCTGTTCTCTGCACCGCTCCCTGTTGGCCTGTTGTTCGATTCTTGAATTCAATGTACATGTCGTTGCTATCTTGTTCTTACAAATCGCGTGCTGATCGAGCACTTGCTGCTCCCCATCCCTCCTTCAGCGATTTTGTTCCTGCTTCTCCCTGTGTGTTTGACAAGAGCGCTACACACGATTTTAATGATTCCCTGCGGTCTGCGGCTCCGTAGCTCCAATAAGAATTATGACTTTTTCAATGTGATTTCATTAATTTTGCCTGCCCCCCGCGTGTCTACGTATTCGAAAGACTGTCTTCCTGCGTGGACTGAACTGAACTGAATGCTCCGCTGTTGGTGTTGATGGCGACTTTTACTTGGACGGAGCCCCTCTGGCCATCACCATCACCATTGGGGCTTGGGGTTTCTAATTTTGGCTTAGCTCCGGTGGAGAGCGTGTGCCAGTTCCTTGAACTCACGCCAACAACAGGGCAACTTAATTAACTTTCAATCACTTTTCGAGTTCTGAAAAATGTATTTCATCGTTCTCGGTTGAAGGGTCGTTGCATAATGGTAGCCAGAAAAAATAAGCCCGAAGCATCTAGGTGTTGATAAGTTTAATTTGATTGACTTTGTTCTATTATCGAGGTGTTCTAGATTTTTAAAATATTTAATCTTTATTTATTGATATTTTTGTATTCTTAGTCTTTCTTTTTAAAAAATTTGTAGATTTATGTTAAAGGTACCTATATTCTAATCAAACAATTTTCTATTATAATATGATGAATATGATAAATTATAATGAAGACTTAATGGTTGAGCAAAATTTTGCAGCTCTTTGTTTTTACTCATTTGTAGTAAAAGATTAAAAAAAAGAATTCGAACTATTATATCATAGATTTTAAGAAATTTTATTTTCTTTATTTAAATGAGAAAAAAATTATTTTCTGAGTTATTATAATCAGTTCTGGTTCGTTTTAAATTAATTAAGTGCTAGTCTTTGGAAGATTGTTAGATCCAGATAGATCTATGCCAGATTTGGCATGATAAATGCTGCTCGTGTTCAAACAAATTCCAGTTAAATCCGACAAAGATAGCTGAGTGGCATTTGAATGCTAACCCATACCAGTGACTGCCAAACTGTGCCGCCGATTAGGCCGGTGATCTCATTGTTGGCCAAAAGAAGAAGCAGGCGTGCAGAATTCCGCTCAAGATCCGAGTTCTTCGACTTCCCCTTAAAGGAAATACGCAGATTTGTTGGGTGTGCTTGAATGTCTTTGTTATAATTGCGCTTGACTGATTTTAATAGCCGGGTTTGCCTGCTATGTGTTATTAATCAAAGAGGTAACTCGTGTCTCTTCCCTTTATTGTATTTTAATTGCCTGGAATCATGGCCATGTTCGGTATGATGTCACTCGGGTAATTTGTCACTCATCAAGAAGCGACCAAGCAAATCAGTGAGCCAATGCCAATGCCAATGACCACAATCACAATCCGTCCAAACACCTACTCTTCATCTCCATTTCTATCGCAGGAGGAGCGATGGGACTCCACTCCACTCCACTCCAGTTGATGAAGCGTCCATAAACTGGGCGCTTGTTTGTTGGTTTTTAATTGGCAGCACCATAATCTATCATTAATTTTGCCATAAATTGTTTCCATCAATGCGAGGGCTGCCGATCCGATCCGGTATATTGCCTTGCGACTTGCGCCTTGCGCGATCGTATTATTTATTTTTATTTTTATTTTTCTATAAAGCGTTCTTTTTATCTGCGTTTGCAAGATTTATGCGCGCGGCTATAAAATAATATGCTGCCATGGCAACGCCAGCGATTCGCAGACGATTCAAGGGGTGCGGATGCGGTTAAGTTAAGGTGCTCTGCTCCTCCTTGGCCGCATCCTTTGGGCCACTGCCACTGCCACTTCCACAGCCACTGCCACTGCCAACATCCAATGCCAACTATTTAGCCGGCTAAAAATAGCACCCAGCCCTGCACACACATACCGCAGCAATTGCAATCACTCAGTTTGTTGCTTAAGTCTTTTGTTTTATTTCTGTTTGCATTTTTCAGTGTCAGGCCGCGGCTGCTGGAGGGAAGAGGGCAATCGGCTGGGGATCGCCTCCTGGATGTGAGTTATGCAGTCAACAGTTCATAGAAAATATCTTCCCAGTCTGCTCCTTTTTATATATATTTCATCGCAATGTAAAGTATTTTCCCCAGTGTTGTGTGATAGGGGTTTGATTAATCACATGAAAACAATACTGACATTTAATGACCTGCTCTACAAAAAATATAAAGTTTAAAATATTTGTGCGAGTTTTTAAAAGTTTTGTAAGTCAATTAAGTGGATTATTTCTGGATAAGATCTCGCTTTTTTAAGGTAAGCCAATGTTTTCCTTTAAATACTTCCATTAAAATGCTTTAGTTTATTTTTAGTAATTTTGTTAGTCAGTTGAACTGTAGATTTTAATTTTTAATGCAATTTATAAAACACTATAAAACGTGTGTACGGGAAGTTAAGTAATAAATTAGTTATTAATACATTTTTTCATTTGCCCTTTTACAAACTGGATAAAAGGGGTACGTTGGTACCAATAATTTAAATATTTCCGTGACAAAATTTCTCTCATCAAGCGAGATTTTTTTGTTAAGTGTAGGTATGTAGCATGCCATATATCAGAGCAGACCTTGATCGATTCCAGTTGTCGAATAGAAGCCCCAACCCCTGGCTTTCCCCGGCACGAATGGCCATCAAACGCGGAAGACCGGCAGTCTGGTGAAGATTTCAATAAAACAACGCCAATGGGCTTAATGGGGTATTGGGTATTCATGACGGACCTGGACGCAGTGCACCGCCGCCTGCACCACCAAACCACCACCGAACCACCACTGGCCGCACCATTCACATACACATTTTGTAATAAAATTAATGACACGTCATTACCTTAATATTGTTGTTACAATGTGAGCCGCAAGTACTCTCGCATGAACGTGGACATGGACATGGACATGGACTTTGCATCGTGGCTGGGTGAACCTGAACCTGAAGCTCAAAACTGAACCTGAACCGTTACCAGTCGGTCCAGAGCTCCAGAGCTGGAGGGTGAAAAAATTTCTTCATTCTTTTGGGCCAGCACCAGCACCCGTCATTAGTTCTAAAGCATTTAGCGTTTAAATTGATAAACAACATTTACATGCAAATTGCGGTAATTTGACGATAAGATCTTTCCGAGTGGCCCCGATGGAGGGGTTCTCCCCTGCGAAACGGTTCGGTTCGGTTCTCAGGCCTGCTAATGAGCCTGCACTTAAGGCATTATCACCTTGTGGCAAAGTGCTCTTTTTAGGAATTTTTTGAGAAAACGGTTAAAGATACAGCGCTGAAATTTTCGTCAGAATATAAACATATATTTATTCAAAGAATACAAATTTGAACTGAAAACCAAAAGGGGGAGGGGCGCCCATGGTGGCGGCATGCATTTGCTCCCGGCAGGATTGGCGAGAACCCGTTATCTGAAACACAAAAACCAAACACATTCTTAATTAGTATCGTATTATCTATAAAATGAACCACAATCATGGAAAAAACAAATTCGAAAAGTTATGAGGTTTTGAAAAAAATGTAAATTTTCGCATTTTTTCTTCACTAATTATTTTTTAAATAAACAATTTTCAATATTTTTGGCTGATCGAGGTTCATTCATTAGAGGAAACCCTAAGGAACATTTAAAAAATTGATGACGATCGGTTCATGTAGCGTCTTCAATCCTGCACGTAAGGTCCGAAAACATGGTTCTGAGAATAACGCGTTTAAAGTTTGGCTTGGCTCGGCCGGTGCTCGACAGTGCTCTATGTAACGGGCTATAACTTTCGAAATTTTTCAGATTTCGATCTAAAACTTTTACAGCACATTTTTGGAACATATATCTACACGATAAGACAAAAAAAAAAAAATCGATTTTTTGGACCCCACAAGGTGATAAGGTGCCTTAATGCCTGCCTTGGGTGGGTACCATAAATGGTAATTGAATATTAGCCCCAAAATCCGACTGAAGATCGCACTCGTCTATCTTGACGACAAATTTACGGGTCAATGGGCTGTCGGTGATTGCAGGGAATCGTAGGATTGTGGGGGATTTATGTGAGATCGGCACGCCATGTTGTCGCTGTCGCTCCTCATTGATGATGCCCTGGAATTCGTGTAATTGCCCTTGACTAAAGGCGGTTCTGCAGGAATCCCACTTTGTGACAAGGACTGTGACAGCCAGATAAACGTTAATTGATCGTGCGTGATGAGTGTGTGGAGCTGGCCAAGATTCTTTGGTTCTACCACACTTGAAAAGAGCAGAACTGGCCACAAAAAACCCTTCACCACCCACTCATCCACTCACTGCGGGAATGGTGAAAGAAAAATCCACAGGGCACTTCCTGGTTGTTCACTCCTCTCGCAAAATTGCACAATTGCAATGCGCATTTACTTATGCAAATTGCACATGTTCGTCGTCCCAGAGACGATGAGCAAAATATTAAAATATTTTTATGACTTAATAAAACATTTTTTATTAAATTCGAGCAACCGGCGGACCAGCATTTCGAATGCAAATCGCATGCAGCAGCAACTCTCCAAAGCAATCGCCTGCGGCCCGGGTCTTTGGCTTTAGAATTTGAAATACCTTTGAATTGCAACTGCCAATCGTGCATGAAGTCGGACTTAAGAGCCACAGCTATATAGCTTTGGCTATAGCCACTGCCCCGCCCCTTTTCAGCCAGCCAGCCAGCCCCTTCTTCGTCGTCGTCATCGTCCGAAGAAGCAGCAAAAGTTTATGTTTAAAACATAGCGCCGTGCACTTTTCTCTCAAGGCAAGCGTATAATTTAAATTTAAATTTAAAATAAATGATAAAAGTAAGATGATGCAACAGGAGTCGGCTTTTAAAGCACTGTGAATCTCCTGTAGTTGTGATTTAAATTTTAAATAATCTCAAAATAGTAAGAAAACCGATTTTTGGATTTTCAAACTTCACACTTTAATTATCTTACGGCGTGTTAAAAATGCCTATTTAAATTACTTGTTAAAATAAATAAAAAACACCATTACACGTTAATTCAAAATTATATTAGGTGTCTCTATAACATACATAAATTAATAGATTTTTTAAAGGTTCAAGTATTTTTAAAACTTTCTTTAAACTCTTATGTCCAAGTGCCCAAAATGTCATAACTCCTGTTCCAATTTTATAGGTATACTAAATCTACCTGCTGTTGAGATCATATATCAAACTCAAAAACGGATATAGCCCCAAGGGCAAGACTTCAATTTCCTCGATGCTCCCCTTTTCCAAACCCATATGCCCCGAATTTAAGAAATCGCGATGCTCTACAGGGCGCAGGCCACATAAATTCAGAACGATTGCTCGCCTGCTGCTGCTTTTATTTAATTTGGACAGGAAGAGCGATCCAGAATCGAATGCAATTCGGAGTCAATCCGCGATGATCCCGCTGAGCGTTTGGATGCTGTTGGGTTTGGGTAGGTAGCCCATAAATCTGCACATAATCCTGTTCGACATGTGCGTGTGATGGAGCCACCGATGGTCAGTCAGTTCAGTTCAGTCCAGTCCAGTCGGTTGCGGTTGCGTGCCAGGAGATCCATCCATGTTGTCTATAAGGCGTGGCATCCGATGCGAGAATTTCATCGGGTTTCGTGGCATTTCGATCTAATTAGACGAAATGCCAAAGATGCTCAATTGGCGCCTAAGTGTTTGTGACCAAAGCGAGCGGCTTGATCTGATTAGGCGATCAAATCGAAACGAAACGAATCGAATCGAAGCGATCGCCGTTCTAATACTCACAATCCAACCGACTTGGGCATGGTAAACAAGATCCAGCAATTTGTAGCCAGTTGGCCATAAACGGACCTGCTGTAACGGTAACAGTTCGCTGGCCATTGGCCAGCACAGATTTTCATTTCAATTGAGTTATCTTCGCAACGGACGCAGTTGCTCCGGCTAATTTGCGGTTAGCGTTAATGAACAAAGCGGCGAGGAGAACAGCTGGCCACCCACTCGCCCATAAACAACTTACCCTGACTTTGGCACTGACACTTCCATGCACTCGTTTCTTTTTGGCCATGTCGGCAGCAGCTGGCTAATATATATGTAACGGCTAACTGTACATGAAGCGACAATATATCTATGGCATCATCGAGGTCGCGAAATGAACAAGATTTGTTGTACTGAGTTTCGAATATTTTGGTACCTGTGTTTTGGTTACATTTTTAAAAATGTATTTTAGATAAACGGCCTAATATTAAAATCTTTCTTAAATAACATTAAATTTTTAGTGTTTTTATTCTCATTTTAAGGATCCTTGTTCTATAATTATTTTTTTAATGATTTCCTATAGTATATAAAATATATGATATAAAATGATATTTTTGAAAATTCCCCTTAATTTATAACAATTTATTTTTTATTAAAAGAAGTTTCCCCTTATTTTTTTTGTCAATTTATTTTACTTTAATTTATTTTGTTTCATTTTAAAGTTTTGGTGTCGCAACTCAAATATCTTTTTCTACAAATGAAATTCTTTTACACTCTTAAGTAAAAAAACCAATTCTCCCCAGATTATAATATTTTATATATTTCAGCTGCACTCGTTAATCTTTCAGCAGCGGAAAAGCCAGTACTTAAACAATACATGTTTTTTCCTCAAAAGAAGGCAAAAACCCATAAAATAGCTAGCCTTCGGAAAAACAACATTAGATTATCTGGAGAATAATACACATCAAAGCCATTTTCGAATTCTTCACACTACAGCCACAGCCGGTCTTCAAGCATGTCCAAAGTTCATTATACCCAGGGTATCCTCAGGATATCGGGCACCGAAGAAGCCGCCGGCTCACTGTGATAGCAGCAACAGTTGTTTATTTACTGGGATGCCAGGAACAGAGATTCGGAGAAGAAAATGGAGGAGGAGGAGGAGGCACCGTGTGCAGCCAGATAAAATCATTGACGACTGGCAGCCGCCGCGTATCCGTATCACGATCGCCCAGAAATGCACTCCCAATGTGGATAATACACAGAAAAAAAATTAAGGTTTTAATCATTGAACGTAAAAATCATGCGTTTTATGCGTTAGTATATTTAAGTTAGAACCTTGTAACTTAAAAAATTTGTAGCGTATAGGAAATTATAATCATAAATATTCTGTGTCTAATGATTAATGATTAAAAGTAAATCCTTAAAAGTATTTGAATTTTATTTTAAAAAATATTTATTTAAACAATTTGATGAGGTGATGAAAAATATTTTTTAAATCAAAATACACCAACACAAAAGGGAGTGTTAAAAGACTAATGAATGTTTATATAATAATGTTATCATAAATTGATTTTCAACAATTTCTTCTTAAAGAAAATTTGTAGATGACAAAAAAAATGTTTTCAAGGGCCTTAAAACCTTTTCATAAAGTTTTCTAAATTTCATTGATTTTTAAACTGCACCCATTGCAGTGCAGTGCACTTGACTTGGATGCGCTGGGAGCGGTGGCCTGTCCACACATTGCACTAATTATGTGGCTGCGGAGGAATCTAGCGGTTCTGCTGTAATTTTTTCGTAGTTGCCAGCCATTTCCGTGGGCGATGCGGTGCTCTGTTGAATATTTTTCGGCAGCCACGAGATTCGGAGCTGCGTGATTCGGGAGATGGAGATCAGCCGGAGCCATAAATTAGAAGTATGTCATTTGGAGGCTACCGCGGGAGAGAGATCCAGAATCCAGCATCCAGCATCCAGAATCGGCATTCGGCTGTAATTTCATGCCCAACTCGGGGGAAGTCGACGACCCACTCTATGGATATCCAATTTCGTAATAAAGCATACCGAATTATATGCACTCGACTTGCTTTATTTCAACTGACTGGCCAACGCTGCTTTTTTTCAGCTGATGTTGTTTGGCCAGTTAACGGTTTCGGCTGGTTGCCTGTTTGCCTGTTTGGGACTTGAGGAGCCGAGGAGCCGCGGTGGTAGAAGAAATTGCATGCTGCAAACATTGTTTTTCTTTCCTTTTTGCATTTTATGCATTTCTGAAGCGGGAAGCAGCCCAAGAACTCTCATCGAATATGCGATTTATGCGGCAATTTGTAAACGAAAATGGCTCTTGCCAAGAATTATTATTGTCCATCATGAAAGGGGAGAGCTAAGGAGCTAAGCCGCAGAAGGCAAGAGGCTCTTAGCGGCATTTAGCAAATATTACGAATTTATACCCATTGCATACCATAAAAACAAAACTATTTGTCCGCTTCCCCCTGAAAAACTGAACCCATCCTTAATTTCTCGATGGAACGTTTACCCATCAATTGGGAGACCGCCTAGAGATTTCCAGTGGTTTTCTTCAATAAACTGTAAAGATGAATGGTTACAGATAGGAAATGCTTTAATAAAGGGCGTTCTGCGAGTAAAGTATTTAAATTGTAAGCATTATTGATGAATTTTTGTACCAATCAGTTTTATGCAGAAAAAAACAAGAAATTTATTTTTATATTAACAACAATTAATTCCATATGTCATAATTGTTTCCATTTAAATTTCACAAATTGTTTTTGAATATCGTTATCTTTAGTCTACAAACAACTGCATACAATATGAACATTTTCTAACTTTTTTATTTAAAATCTAAAGATCGTTGATTTTAGTCTATAAAAACTTAGAAAATCTTGATATTTTATTAATATTAAAGATCTAATAAAACATTTCATGAGTCATTTATTTTTCATTTAAATTATCATAAAATTAATTATATTGTTACATTCTATAAAAAATAATACAATTTTATTAGGTTTTCTTGCATTGAATAACAATGGTATTATTGTGTTAATTAATATTAAAAAATCTGGAGAAAATGTGATATTATTTGAATATTGTTTTTTTTGGAATATTTCATCCGTAACTTAAGTTTATGATTTTTTTCTAATAAATTAAGACAAAATGTTTAATGCTACATCGGATTTTTTTTTTGGGCTTTTATGTTTCAAATTTATTTTAAACTTTTAGGAGTAATCAGAGCTACCTGACTCTTTTACAAACTCCAACGATTCTGGTGGAAACTAGTTAGGCCAACTGCCAAAACAAACATAACTTAGATTTCACAACAAACAACAGCAGCGAAGTCTAGGGCGCTTTTATATTTCCGATGTGGCAAAAAACGCATAAAATTCGCAATATGGGAAGCCTTGAACTTGACCCGGCCAAAAGGCAAAAGGCAGAAGCGGCAGCAGCAATAACAATAACACTCATACAGAAAGGGAAAGAGGGTCGACAACGAAATCGAAGCGCTGACATTGACGCCCTGGCCTCTTGGACGTGGTTGTGGATGTGGATGTGGATCTGGGCTGTTTTTTTGAGGTCTGTGAGCAACCCAGTCAGCCGTGTAAGAGGTTCAAGTTGAAGACCAAAGAGCACAGCTTGAAATGTTATTACATGCGAGGGAGGGGTTACAAAAAAACCGAAACAAAAAGAGGGAAAAAATTAAACCTTTTGACACAAGCGACGCTTGGATGAGCAGAAAACGAAGCTGGCCTGTGGTTGTTGTGGCCAACATGTGGATGCTGCCAATTACTTGTTGTAAGCCATCAACATCAAGCGATTTGGCCAGGTAGAAGCCACCAAGCAACCAACCAACTAGCCAGCCAACGAACCACCAGTGCTCGTTGGCGGTGTTGGTGGTGTTGATAGCCATCTTCTTCAGCTTAATTTAGCATGTCTGCGCGGCTCAACACTTTTCGCAGGCAGTCCACTCCAGTCGGCTCACATCGACCAAGTCCAAGTGCAAGTCCCATTCCCATTCCCATTCCCTCGACGGACGTGCCCATTTGGCAACTTGATAATCTCTTTCTTAAGCGCTGCGGCCAGCGCCAATCACTCAGAACCCTTGGAACACTCTATTCCTGCTCCATCTCCATCTCCAGGTCCAGCTCCAAGTTCGTTCCTCATCATCAAACGTGAGCGCTGTGTTCCTCTTTTCTGTAATTGTCTTAAATCAATCACAGAAAAGTGTTATTATGACAGCGTTATTAATCGTGACAGCGCACTCTGCAAATTGCCCAGGACCAGCTCATCCAGTCGGTTTGGTCAGACCAAAGACACACCATAGCGTACCTAATGATTTGAACTTGGACCGACATTAGTGCATAATGCAGGGATTGATGAGGAACCTCCTCCTCCACCGCCTCCTCTGTGGATGGACCTTCATCCACCACATGCGGCCCACGCGGCATTTGCCATTAAATGCAAATTATTTTCATTTCTGTGCCAATTGCTGTGCTACTTTTCAGCTTTCATCGTCTCGGGTTTCCACATCGCTGTTCCCAGTTCTATTTTTTTCTCTCTCTATACTATAGTATAGTCTGCGGCGGTCCGTTCCTGTTCGACTGTTCGTGCGCATCATCAAAAGCAAATCATCAGCCAAAATAGAAATGCCATTCCACGTACACACCGCTACCTCCAGCCAAAGAAATTTCTTCGTAGTTTTATTGATTTTTCATGTTTTACAATTGCCCCGACTGGAGTTACAGTGGGTTGAGAATAAAGAAATGGGGTATACATTTATGGGAGTTGTATGAAAAAATTGTATAAACAAGTTACACTCAAGAATAAATTAATATTTTTGGCTAATGACACATTTTACTATGCTAATTATTTAATTGGTGTTTTGTTTATTTAAACAAAAACCTTTTAGGTAATATTTCAAACTTTAATTTCTTAAAACTCACATTTCACTATATTAAAAAATCTCCTAAAAAAGTACCTTAATATGTTTGTAAACAAAGTGTCACAAGAAACATCCATATAATTTTTTTAAATATTTTTTAACAATATATAAGTCTGTATTTTATTTATTTTAAACAAGTGGTTAAAATGGTTTTTTAAAAATCATCACAGAGGCTGCCTGTTTTTGTTTATTTTAAAAATGTAAATTTTTAAACTCCAAAAATGACTGATCCTAAACACTGTACATTCGCATAGAGCGTCCATCATAATTGCGGTGCTGCTCGTTCTGTGCATCTGATTAGAATTACAGAGCCAGGAGAACTGAACTGGCTAGGAAATGTGATTGCGGCTGGCAGGAAATTGAGGTCAGTGTTATGATTGTTTTGCGGATGAGTTTTCTGCCTTTGTTTCTCCGGCATATTTTTGCAATTTGCGCTCAAATTGGTAAGAAAACCGAACCCCAATGGGCTTTAGATGGGCACCATCATTCGGGGTTTGGTGTTTGGGGTTATCCCAGGCGGAGCACTCAACCCGCATCAGAATGTCCATTGACACCGTGTACACTCGAGGCCAGATCAAACAAACTTGGCTCATTAGAAATGGCTGCTACGCTGCCGAGTTTTTTAGCACCCAAAGAGCTACCAAGCGTGCGAGCCAAACAAATGTGGGGGCGTGGCAGGTGAGGTAAGACAGGCGCTTAAGCGATTCGCGCCTCTCACCTGCGAATCGGACAGCGAAAATATTTTCTAACCAAGAAGCCAACCTGGGCCTCCTCCTCTGATTTATTATTTGCGTGTGTTATTTGGCTCACACACTCTGCTCTCACTCCCGCCCCTGCCGTACATCATGCTTGAGCTCCTCCAAAGATCTTAGCCACGGGGTCTTGGCCACGAGGAGGACGGGCTCACACACATTCCAGTTGACAGTTCATTTGCCTATGTGATTTGCTGGCTAGAGTCTGGTCTTTGGGGGGCAGGAAAGAAAGGCTGGAGTACGCAATTTATGACTGCAACTGCAACTGCAACGCCAAGTGGCACTGCCACTGCAACTTGCTTTTCTAATTAGCATTCACAAATGGCTGCCGTTTTGAGAGCCCTTCGTGGCTTCGGTGGCTTTGGTGGTGGCTCATTAGGAGCTGGAGTGCTGACAGTCGGCCAAGTGGAGTTGCTAATTTGTCATCGAATGCTATTTGCCATTTTCAGAGGCTCGGCCAAATGTTTGCACGTCCCAAGGAAGAGGTATTTGTATTTACGGTATAAGGAAAATGCTAGAAAAATGCAGTGGAAAACGCACTGATGGTCAAACTGTGGAATAAACTATATTTTAGTCTTATTAATTTTATTAAAAAATTTTTTTACAATTTTGAAAAATTTTAACTGATTCGGTGAATTTAATTTAATTTAATTTTTATGATGGTCTAATTAAGTCTATTAAGATTCTTTAAATGTATGTATTAAACTTTGGATAATCCTTACATTTAATTTGAAAAAAATCGATCTAAAAATATTATTTAGTGGCCAAAACTGATTGCGTACATGTATTTATTAATAATAAAATTTTATATCAAACTAAGTTAAGTTAGAGAAGATTATTTTTAACACGTATAAATGGTATTTTTGAAATATTAATTTACTAAGCCCGATTTAGAATTCGTTTCGAAGGAATCCCTTGACTTAAGCCCTTATCGCTGCATAGTCAACCCAAAGTACTTAAAGGCAGAACCTTTCTTAAGCCTTTTTTGCAGAACCATTTAATGGTTAAAGCCACTCAAAGTGGAGCCATCAGCCGCAAATTAACCAATCACTTAACATTCAAATGCCAGTGCAGAGCACACGTGTGCCAAGGACTTTTCACGTGGGATGGGATGGGCTGGGATGGGCAGACGAGAGCAAAGCAGAGAGCTGTCATCTCTGGCGACTGGGAGTCGTCTGCCTAATCAGCACCCAGGGAAACTGAGCTAAGAACTGGGTGCGGCTGCGGCTCCTCGTGTGGATGTGGATATTTAGTGTGTGCATGCAATTTTTAATGGCTTTCGGATCGCTGTGCTCTGTGCTCCGGCCTGGCGGAGAATTCACTTGCCTCCACTTGGCAATCCACCAAAACTGAGACGACACTTAAGCAGTCAAATGACCGATGAGCAGCCACCGACCGCAACTGGTTTCCTAAGCTACTTGTTCGCCGGATCAGCAGATCTATGAGTTCTTCCATTTAATATTCGGTCATGAATTTGCAGTTATGTGTGAACGAGCAGTTGGTGCCGCCTGGAGACCTGGAGACGATCGGTAAATCGGTAATTGCTTGGCTGCACTCGGATTGATCTGGCTGGCAGGAGGAGATGAAAGTGTGTCAATGGCTTAATTGGCTGTCTCTGGTGGGTGTTCGATCAATCATTTCGCACAGCTACCGTTAGCCGGCCACCATTCAACAATTCAGATGGACAGATCGAGCAGAAGCGATCTTATATCCAAGTTAAGCTCTAGGCAAAATTGGATTTTTTCATCCAAAACTCTTAAAAGAAATAAAGCTTATTTGGGTCATTTTGGTCATATTTTTGACCCAATTATTCATAAAAGATTTGAATTTGGACCAGGGAAAAATTTTTATTTAAAACATTACAAACTTTTTATATGTGTAAATAGGTGTAAGTATTTAATTTAAAATTTTAAAAATTATTAAGTTATGAAAATGAAAGAAATAATTGCAAATATTATGTTTAACGTTTTACAAAATTAATTTATAATTTATAATTGAGAAAAACTATAGATTACTTTGCGTTATAACAAATTATTTCTTAAACTTGACCTTTAAAGTATTTCTGTAAAATATTAAACAAATTAATGTTTTGAAGAATTACAAAAGTTTTCTTAGTTTTCCGTTTTAAAAATGTTTTAAAACAAAAACAAAAGAATATCTTTTGAGTGTAACCAAGAACGGAGGCCATTATCAATCTGTCTGTCTCTTTGTTTAGGCCACAGTGTAATCCTGGTCGAAGGCCTTGCGGCGACTTAGCCATTGCAGACCCTTCATTAAAGCTACTTAAACTGCGGCTACCTAGGAAGGGGTTTTGGGGATGGGATGGGGAGACGACTCATCTTTAATTGGCAGCCGACATGCAACAGTTTCATCTTTCAATGTTAACTGTAAAAACAAACACGTTATCCACAGGCCGTTGTAAACAAATCAATTTAACATTGCATTCGGAAAGGACCACACTGGACCTGGGACCTGGGACCAGGGATCTGTGATCTGGGACCTGAGACTTACCTGGAATTCAATTAAGCCGCCCCAAATGGATCCTGCGTGAATCGAACCAGCCCCCAGCTGGTCCACCGCTGCCACAAACCGATCTCAGTGTAACTGCGAACCCATAATTAAAAAATTTTAGCTCTGGTTGAAATTAATTTTGAATATATGCTGGCACTTGACTTGGACATGGACCCCTTTTGAAGCCGAGCCGCCGCGCAAATTGCCTAGCCGAGGAGGCCTCATGGGCCAAGAGCCATGGGAACAGGCTCCACAACCAGAGCCAGAGATGAGATGAGATGAGATTGGCCTGACGCGCGGATTAAGTTGAGCATTCAAATTGAAACTGACATCTTGGCCAAGGCCTCTTCACGGCCACTTCCACTAGCCACAGCCACTTGCACTTCACACCGCCAGTCGCTTGTCAACGCACCTCGCACCGCTCATCATCAGCAGCAGAGGTCCTTGGATGGGGCTGGGGCACCACTTGGATGGTCGTAAAGAAACAGAAATCCATGGAAATTAGTTACATTGTCTGCGCCAATAAAAAACAGTGCCAAAGTCATAAAAGAGCGCAGATCTTTGACTCCATTTGATGGTCGGGTCCTGTCTTGGGCAACTTCAATGCCAAATCCATAATTAAATGCACATAAAAAAAGGGGGAGCCCCTCGATGGTTGGGAAATATTTGCAAAATGGCGCTAATTCAATTAGACAAAAGGCACTCAGGTCGAGTAGAGTGGCTTCTGCTTGTGGTTTTGTGTTTGCGCTTGCATTTGACTAATAGCCATGTGGAGGTGGTGGTGGAGGTGTAGGAAGTGGTCCGGTGGTTATGCAACCAGGTCAACAGTGGCACGATCCGCCAAGCTCTGACTATGATGAACACCTTGTCGGCCCAAACGAACGCCCAAACAATCCATCAACTGACTGCGCATAAGAGCTGCGAAAATAGTTAGCTTTGGTTTGGTGGAGCACTTAGTTGCTGGATTGGGAAATCTGTTGGTCAAAGTTCCTAGAAAGATTTCAGCCCGCAATTGGTGCACTCAAATTAGTACACAATTATATTTAATAATTGAAATTGCTCTGTTCCGTCTTTTGTGCGATTGTCTTCTTTTCAACTTAACAGGTTTTGTTAGCAACTCGTGATGTCTCACCTTTCAGTCTTTTTTAGTGATGATTGCTGACCTCATTGTCGGTTGTAGGTTCTCATAAAAAAACTTTATACCTTTGATTTCAACTTGTTTTCTTTCTTTCTTTCTCATAAGAAATATTGTAATTAAATAAATTTCAAAGCTGGTGAAATTAATATAAAATATTTTTTGATGATTGCTGACAACATTGTTTGTTGAAGGTTCTCATAAAAAACCTCTTTTGGTGGAAAATAAAAGCATACCATTAATTACAATTTTTATTTTTGTTTTCAAACGAAATCTTGGAGTTAAATAAGTTTTAAATAATAAGTTTAATAATAATATAATTTAAAAGATAAAATTTATATATGTAACATCTCTTTTTTTTATTATAAATAAAAGAAGTTGGTTTTCCATTCAAAGTAGAAGAATATTGTAAAACTGATGATTCAATACACAAATCAAGAATAATATTTAACAAGGTGTGTCAAGTTCAAGCCAAATAACCTCTAACCAAAATTACACACTTTACAGAAATAGTTTCCCCACCTCAAAATTAATCATGTAATGACAAATCAGATTTTCCAAATTATTTATATTTGGTGACCACCCGCTGATGGTACTCGACAGTCATTAAAACTTTGCCATAAATAAAATCTACTGTCTGACTCATAAATAAAATAAAACCGCAACAAGTTAACTGGCTGCAGTTTCTTTTACTTGAATTTTTTGTAAGCCAAGTCTAATGCAATTAAATGATCTGTCAGTCAAGTGTGATGTCATTGCATCGATTGAAAATACCACGAATGAAATCGAATGCCGAATTTTCGCCACAGGCACACGGTTCATGGTCCATAAGCAGATGGTTATTTATGTTTTTGTCGGCTTTTTTGAGGCTGGTGGCTGGTGAATGGTGGATGGACACCCACGTAGGCGTTGATTTTAAGCTGATTTCAAAGCCAGACAAATGTGCGGCTCAGCGTAAGAACGGAGTTTTGCACGCCCAGCGACTTAAGCGAAATTCAATACGCTGTTTTTTTGTTTTTTTTGCTCAAAAACATATTTTTTTGTTGCGTCAGCGCGCGCGCACAAGTCAAGTTCGTTGCCTAAGTCTTTCGTTTCGGCCAAGCAAAATTCACCACAAGAGAGTGAGAGAGAGAGTCGCTCTCGCGGTTGCCAATTGGAATTGTCAAAACAATGACGTCACGGCTGTAAACAACACTCGAAAAACCAAAACAAACCGATGCCGGCCACGTGATGCCGCTGAGCAAAAAAAACCCGTTTAAAGAGGGGAGCTTTCCAGCTGGAAGCATTTGTTTACCTGCGAGAGAGAGTGGAGAGTCAGAAAGAGCGAGAGAGAACTCACGTGCTTTAAAGGCCGCCTCTGCAATTTGTGCATTTGGTCAAGTTCAAGTGTGGTAAGTGTGGTGAGTTTCTTTCGCCGGTTTCGTTTCGGTCTTTTCGACTTGGCTTATAATCTCGGCTCAGAGACGCGCGCGACTCAGTTTGGCTGCGAACTTCAACGTGCGAGGTGATCTTTGTGTTCTTTTGTGGATCTGTGAGTGCATAGTCCCCCTTCCAGCGATATCGCCCTCTCGCTCTGCCCCGCTTACGTGCTGCTCGTTCGTTGACCGCCGCGCTTTACGTCATCCGCTTACGTATCACGTAGCAGGCACTTTGGGTTTTCCGTTTGGAGTTTGCAGTTTGCAGTTCGCAGTTTGTTGGGGCAGTCAGTGCAACTGGACAACTTGCCGCATTCGCATTCCGAGTCGTGCTTAATAACCAGCCAAGTCGTCTGCGCGCATCGTCGCAACGGAAAAAAAAGGAAAAATTTAAAAGGAAAATCCCGTCTGCGCAGAAATTAATTTCTCGTGTGCGCGCTTCACTTCAAGTTTTTTTAACTGCAATTATTAAATTGTGAAATTCCCAATTAACACACTTGACTGTTTTCGACAATTTCAAATGATTCTGAAATATGTTATTAGCAAATAATTATTAAAGATGTAAAAATAAACTAAAAGTGACAATCGGATTAAAATTTTTAAAAATATGTGACTTAAACAAAATATTTATAACAAAACTAACTCACATACAAACAACTGTTAAAGTGCTACAAATAAATAAATGGTTTTTAAATACAACAATGTTGAACTTAAATTTAATAGGCTTAAGTGAAATAATTTTTCAACAAATTTTAAAAAATTAGAACATATTTTCTTGAAACAGTTTTTGTTGCAATACATTTTGAAAGTGACATATTTATTTGGTCAATTCCGTTTTCTACTTAACTTATTTTAAAAATAATTCATTTTGTATTTTATTTTTTAAGAAATTAAAAACAATTATACAACTAAAATACTTTTCAGTAAAATGATTTTAAAACATTTTGTAAAAATCCATAAATAGTTTTCACTAAGTGAATAAGGCCAACAACGTCGTTACTTTAAATAAACTGTAACTAACAAATTCTTGTTTTCTGAGCAAAAAAAAAAAATTAATCAAATAAAAAAAAGTTAAATATAAAAACAAATTTAAATTTTTTAGTCACAAAAAATGTGACAAGGGTTATTGAAAGTTCTAACAAAAAGCCTATGATGTTTTTAAAAAAATTGTCTTTAAAAATTTTAATACAATTCAGAAAAATAATGTTAATAAATCCACAAACCTCAAAATAGTTACAAATTACAAAGTGCATAATAAACATCAGAGGGAATTCGTTTAAAGCAATATTTTGTCGCTACCTACATATGTATATACAATTAGCCAAATTGCCAGCAATAAAACAAAAGTGCAACAGCAAGCGAACATGCAAAACCTGCAGTATCGAAAGACAACGCCAACGCAATCAAAAGCCAACAACTCTATAAAAGAAACTGAAACGAAATAAAAATAAAAAAGCAGACGGAGCACGAGCCTTTTGGCATGAGCCTCCTCAGAGTCTGATTCTGATTTGGATTCTCAGACTGAGTCTGAGTCTGAGTCAGGGGATCGGGCTGAGAGCTCTGACATGGGTTGTTCTGTTCTGTTCGGTTCTGTGGGGCTCCCTGCCACCTTGGAATAGGCAAAATTAACTAAATTACAACATCAACGTGCAACGGCAACGGCGGCAGCAGCAACAACAGCAAATTTGTTGCGCATGCAAATTTATGTGTAAGTGAACAGCAGCAGCAAATGGGGGCTCTTTGCTCTTGGCCTGGCCCAGCAAATAATTGTGTTTAAATAAAGTTGAGCTGCTGCTTCTGCTGTTGCTGATGCTGCTGCTGCTGCCTACAACAATCTCGGATCTTGGATATCGGTTCCCTCCGTGGCATTAAGCCATATCCGGTTCGAGGGACTCCACTGTCTAAATTTAGCGCTTAATGAAGCTGCTGCTGCCGCTGTTGCCCATGATGTAGAGTTTGCTGGTTCACAATACAAACAGATCAGCGCAATAACTCATCACAATTGGCAAATTAAACGCCAACACAACAAATGATAGCTCCTCGCATGATAAATGTGCGCCCCTCTGCTTATTTATGGCCACTCCAATTGAGTGCAATTGATTTTTGCCTGCGTTGGCGTTGCATAACCAACATGACCAACAACTCATCCTAATTGCAGATCTCTCTGCAGGGACAGAGAACGAGAAGTGGAAGTTGTCTAAAACCAATATACATAATACTCGTACCTGGGATTTGAGTGTGTGTTTTTTCCCAGTGTGTGCCTTGTGCACTCTAAGTACAACAAATAGAGTCAAATTCGTGCAGTGACAAATAGAAAACCAAACAACAAAATAACTAAGAAATCCCCATCTCAACCATCTTTGCGGAGAAATGAGTAACAACAAATTATTGGTAAGTAAATCAATGTTTAACATTTTTGTCTACTCATTAGCCAAAAAGCCCACCGCAAAACAAGTTTCAAATGCCTTGAAATACCTGAAGTACAACGATTGCCAATTTATTTATTGCTTTTCATTTTACCTAATTTAGTTTTTATTGGCTTTGTGGTATTTGTTGATACTGGGTTTTAGTCTATAAATTAACCAAACAGTTTGACACAACAATAACTCGTAATTAGTGGCGCCCAATTTGCGGTTAATTTGGGTTCTTAAAATTTGATATTACATTAAGGAATATTATTTTCGATTACTAGGCAGTTTGTGGGAATGAAAAACCACTTAACAAATATTGTAATCATGTTTATTAAGTAATGCGAAAGAGTTAAACAGTTTTTAAATTTTTAAAATGGGTTTTTCGAGTTTGTCAACTTATTAGAAAACATTTGGTGGAAACAAAAAGGTGTAATTTTTAGTACATAGGTAACTTGAAACACTTTTTCTCCCCAAAAGAATCAGTTTTTAAAAGAATCTGATCTCATTGATTAGCAAACTCATTTGTATAATTACTGAAGCATTTATTTTTAATCAAGATATATTCAAGTTTGCTCATTATATTTTTCTGCTCATCAGCTGTGCCGAAGTCTAACAATTGTTAGTCAATTTCACATGTTTCCTAAGTTCATATAGATATTATAGGTACCTATATCTATATATTTGTTATAGCTTTTGCTGTTCATTGATGTGAGACGGTAATGTCTACCGCCCCTCGAAGGTCGAACAGTAACTGCAAAATACTTGAGGGCGGCAAATGAGATATAAATTTGTAGTTGAATGTTTTTTTTTTCAGCACCATTATTAATTATCCATTTTCGTCAAAACAATTATTTTTGATGTTGAGTGTGGAATTAAATATGAATGGGATGCAAAAAAAAACTCCTGGGTCAAGATTTTTAATCTCTTTCGATTGGTTTCCCAGCTTAATTTATTTTGCTCATGCCTGCCTTTTGTTTGTTATTTAGTTTTATTCAACATAAAATATTCCAAGGCGTGTTAATATTTGCAAACTCGCTTCGACAGCATTCGAAATGTACAATCTGCTATGGCTTTTGTTTATACTTTTCTACTTATTTTTAAAAATTGTTTCACACAGATTTATCTGTGCCCCAAAGTCATGTCCGCATTCGTTTAGTTTTTTTTTGGCAGATCTATTCAAAGAGTTATCGAAAAGTTGCGACGCAGGGAATTGCAAACAAATGTTTGCTGTGCTGCCTCAATGGCGACAGCCTTGAATATAAATCAGAAAAAATATAAAAATAAAGCTTTATTTAATCGGGGCTCGGCACGACACACACCGGCAGCAGTTCGGCCTAATATTAAGTAATTTTACTCGGGGGGAGGCCTTAAAAGTAAGTGTATTAAAATAAATTGCAGCGGCTGCCAACTAATTGAATTTAACTCAGCCTCCTGCTAGGTCACGAAGGAAGAGAGAGAGAGACATCACTTCCAACACCTTGGTGCTATTTTAGGGCCCCATATATACACACTCCTCATATATAGTATATTGTAAAGTCCGCTGAACATAATCATTAAGCGCAATTTACCTACAAAGTCGCATGCCGCCAACATGGCCCGTGCAAAATGATTATTACCATACGCCCCGGCAGCCTCAGCAGCCTCAACCTCAGGCACAACCTCATCCACAACAAAGGGGCATTGGTATCGTATCGGTTTGGGATCAGAGTCGGAGTCGGATTCGGGATCGGGATCGGGGGCAACGGGCCACCAGGCAAGCGAAACGAAAGACTCGAGGCACGAACTTGACGTGCTCAAATCCAAAGTGTGGCAAATCAGCTGGCATAAATCGAGTTGCATGCCCGCAAATAACTAAACAAATAAATGCTTAACTTCAGCGTAAACAGGGGGAGCATACAAAAAAATACACACAGTACAGTATATACACAAAATAAAATACAAATCGTGGGACTTACATGGAGACAAACCAAGTGAAAGCTGTTGGGCTGGGCTCTTTACGAAACCTCTTTTTTGTTCGCTTCTTCGACACTGTTTTCTGTTTTCTTGAGCACATAACAGGCAACTGTCAATAAATAATCAAAATAAACCCGAACCGCAACTCAAAATCATTTGCTAATTGCCTATTTTTGGTAACTTGTCGCTTGTAAAAATATTTCAAAGGAAGCCAAAACCAAACTCAGCGTGTATCCCAAGTATTTCACGAATTTGTGAAATGGTTTCGCTACATAGAAAGAAAAAAAAACACAAGTGATGCAATGATTTGGCTAAGTGACCAGCCCAAAATGCAATTGATATGAGAAAGCCTGTTTTGTATTTTATTACCCCAACGAATGGCTTAAACAGATCACATCTTAATGATATGCATCTGGTCTTATGGCTAGCGCGAAAACCAATTAAATTAATTCCAAAGTAGTAAAACTCCCCCATCTAACTTTTAGTGCCTTTAATTCTGGACTACCCTAACATTAAAACTTTGTCTCTCTCAGGCAGTATAATTTTTACAGTCCTACTCCCTTTTTTCAAGAAGTCTGCTTTCCCACAGGAATTTTTATGTCACCTTAAGTGTTTTTTTTTTTGCCTTCGACTCACATGAGATCATCAAATTTATTCCGCACGCATCATGAGCCCATTCACGATTCCACAAAACATATGTAAAATACACACAATCCTATTAAGAGCTTTCGATAAGTTGGCAATGCGAACAATACGAAAAATAAATACCAATATGTTTTGTTAATGGAAAATGAATGACAGTTCACAAGTCTTTGAACTTTCGCATTTTGGCCTCAAACAGCGAAATTCGTGCAAAATCATTATGATGGCCAATGGAGAAAATACTATGGACAGTAATTGCGTTTAATAACACAAACGATTTACAGTTATGTGTAAAAGAGAGCCCAGAATTCCAAGCCGAAAGGGCAACGGGCAATAAGCATTAATCATCGACCGGCCAAAGCAAACTATTAAAGCGGCTTAAACCAACCACCCCGGACCATGGGACCATCCTGGTTCGATCTCATCGTTGGCTAGCTAACTTATGCAACAATTAAGTTTTATGCTTTCCATAAACATCCAAGCAGACAGTCCAGTCCTTTCAGCTTCCTCTCTTCCACTTGTGTCTCATCGCATCGATTAAACTAATTAAATTGTCATAAAGTTTAATGGAAAGTTATTCTTTTTAGCAAGTTTGTGTCTTGAGTCTTTTGATTGCTTTGAAAAACAACCTCGAACTTCGAGGGGCAGTGGGAGATCTGGAAAGGGCGTAATTAAGGTCACAGGTAATGAGACTAATACACTTATAGCCACTTTAACCTGTTCACAATTTATTTAATTGTCGTGGCAGATGCGTCAGTAACCTGGTCAGTCAGCTGTTTCTGCTTCTGAGCTGGCTTCTAACGTCCGAGCACTCTCGATTTATTTGAACCACCCAAGGCAAACCACTTTGTGCATTGATTTCATTCGTTTCTTATATGCAAATGTTTGTTTTTGGCCAAAACCAGTTTGGCATTTGGCCAGTTACTCTCTACGCCTGCCTGTTCTGACATTTGCAAACGGAACAAAGCCTTCATTGGCACCGTTTTAATTGCGTTCGTTTATACAGTATATACTGTATATGTAGAATTTATTATATCCACCCACTTCAAAACTGAAACGTAACTGTAAAGCTTTTTCTGGGCTTAAAATTTTCGGGTTTGGGAATTTTTATATGGTTATCTACAGTTATGTACAGTTATATTTCTCAAATATTCCATTTATGTACAGTAAATGATGACTTAATTTTTTAAAACCTTTTGTTAATTTAATTTCAGAGGGATTGTGTGACCAAATTTTAATATTTAAAAAAACCGCTTCTTTTAAGCTGCGGTAAACGTATTTCGTCAAGACTCGTAACAAAATATAAGCTTTCATTCTTCTTCTTTGTAATAAAGAATTTTTAAAGGCAGAAGATATGTTCTGCAAAACTTCTTAAGTGCTTAAGATAGCTATTTAAATGAATACAAATATTAACTTTCGAAATTTAACTATTGAATATCTTAAAGAAATCTCTCTTCAAATTATCTTTGAAATATTTTTAAGTGATGTAAAATCTATTAGGAATTCATACTGAACAAAAAACCAAGACCTCTTTACTTTTCGAAACAATGAACAATATGATTATGAACAATAAAATTACCTAATTACAATGAAAAAACCTTTTTCCAGAAATCAGCTTAATCCAGACCATTTCTTGGAAGCCATCGAAATTACTAGAATTTTTATGGGAATTTCCTGTTTTTCAATATCAAGATTTTGAAAGCCATAAAAATATGGCAAAGAGTTTATAGATTTTTCTAGCAGATGCCAATGCAAGGCTGCGGTTGGGGCTTTTGCTTTTGGCCTCTTGGCCAGCCAATCCAAATATGACGCCCACGTCAACAGCAAACTAGCAAGATGTTGGCTTAAAAGCAAAAATGTATAAAAATCGCGGGACAGCGATTTTTATGGAGACATCAGCTGAGGAGCTGAGGAGCGGAGTCGTGGGAAGAAGAAGGGAACTTACTTACAATAAGCACACCATTATCACGATGATTAAAACTTATTATTGGCCGTGTATTAATATTATTAGTAGACAGACAGTCAGGGCGGTTACACGCACGCCGAGCCTGTGGGATCGCTGGAAATCCTTTCATAATTCCCCCAGAGACCGGAGCGAGAACCTGGCTGGTATATGCATATTTTTAAAACAGGCAGCGCGCGATTGCGGCCCGAACATGTTATTAATACGTAGAAACAAATAAGCAAAAACAATAAGAGTGGCGAGTGCCGTGTGCCGGGCTGTTCGGCAAATACTTGGGCCAAAACGCGTTACAATTCTGCGGGCAGTTGTGGTGGCTACACCCCACCACGAGATTGCTGGGGATGGGGATGGGGATTGGGGGAATTGGGGGTATGGAATGGGTTCAGCCCAGTCGCACATTCACCTGGAGCTGGAGCTGGAGCTTTAGCTGGGCACGACGTGCCGCTTTGGCCATTGTTTGCAGCGGCAGCGGCAGCAGCAGCAGTCTTACCTTGATGGTCGTTCACTCCTCCTGCTCAGCTGGATCTGCAACAACTTTTACTACTAACACACATGTAGGGGAGATATCGCGTCGACTTTCAGCGCGCCATCAAAAAAATATGAGCGCAGCGAGAGAGAGAAGCACTAAAAATCGCTCAATAATATGTACGCTGGCCATAGCAATTGAGCCAACTAGTTGGCCAGGAACGGAATGCACTGAGCATAAAAATAATCATGACAACGAAGCTGAACTCAAGACTATTAGTTATTGAAAATGTCTATATAAGATGGTCTTTAAAATCATACGTTCCTAGAATCTTACAAATATTTAGTACCTTTAGTATATTTAGTATTTTTGGTATGTTTAGTATATTTAGTAGGTTTAGTATACTTAGTATTTTTTAATGAAAACTAATATTATTTTGAGCTAGTTATAGCTTTGATATCAATTACTTTTAGTGCGACACTAAACTGTTTATACGGCTTATATTTTATTGTATTTAATAATCTTTTTTTTTTGGGTGTGGAAATGGGAATGTTACCCATACCCATAGCCCATACCCACCCGGCCCCATCCACTCCCCCTCCTGTATCTGATAAATAGAGTGGTTCACAAAATGCTGCCGCCGTTGCCTGGCCGTCCTGGGCCATTTGATTGTTGTTGCTGCTGCTCTTGGCCTGGGCCAAGCCTGTTTTTGTTGCTGTTGGTTGTTGGCAATGTTTGCCAATAAGTTTTTGCCCCGGCATTGCTTATCACGATTTGTGGCCATATTATTTCAGTACTGTATTTTTTTTTTGTATTTTTGCTGGCTGCCTTCTTGGTCCGTGGTCGTCGTGTTCGATTCAGGCGGCCCTGCATTTTTAACGCATATTTTGTAATTGTTGCCGCCGTTGTCTGGGTTGTCCGGGTTGACCTTTTTTGCGGATCCATTTGCATACGCATACGCACCGTCTCACAGAGTACAGCGACTCTAAGGCGGAACCCGTAGACCAAATCAAGTTCGTTGGACAGAGCAGTTCATTGGCCCATTGGCGAAGGATTGCCGCTGGCTGGCTGTCTAATTACAAAATGAGCTTTTCTACGCCTTTTCTGTAGCTCCTCTTCTTCGGCTTCACCACTCACTGCTCATAATTACCAGCAAAAGAATGTTTAAGCCATAAAAATTAACTTTGCCCGACGCTCAAGTTATGCTTCAGTTAAATTCCCTTTTTGTTCTAAGCGAAGGCCGAAGAGAAGAAGTTAGATTGTTGATAGAAGATGAGGTAACTAAGACCTTTGATGGAGTATAAAGGTTTCTTTGATGTGGTGTTAGTACTTAACTATGTAACAAGAAAATATCTAAAATATGTGGTTACATTTAGGGAGTAATATTCTTCAGTGAAAATAATCTTTTAAAAGGAACTTTTTTTAAGATAGTTGCCAAAAATAAATAATAAATATCTTGAGGAACTTCAAACATATTCTTGTTTAAAAAGTAATTTTTTTCTGAATATTACAGTCTTAGAAATTGGTACTCTAGTCTGGTTTCTTATATAGCTTATATACCATAAAACCTTCACCTCAACTTGGCTTAAAAAAAAACTTCTTAATCACGCTGCGGCCTTTTGTCTCTTGGCCAGCTCTCTGCTTGGCTGGCAGTGGTTCTCAGTTCTAATTATTTACACGCTCCGCGCATGCATATCAGTTACCAGTTTCTCTTGTTACCAGCTTAAGTTTTTCCCAAAAGCCAAAAGCAAAACCAAAAGCAACCAGCGCGCTGTTGCCCTCGAGGCAAAAGTGTTTGAAATGTTGTACAGTTTAGTGGCGTCAAACGCTTCGCTGGAGATTACCAGCTTACCACCAGCAGAAGAAGAAGAAGAGGAGGAAGGAGAGGCAGAAGAGGGCGTAGTTAGTGCATTAGTTACATAATTCGTTTACCGTTTCTGTAGCCGTTTGATTAATTGGTAAGAAGTCAAGAATGCAGCACGTTGTCGCCATCCCCCTCTGATAATTGTGCACTCGTCTGTAAATTTATTCAAGTTTGTTGCTTAAGTCTTTTGTTTTCTAACTGTTTTACTTGAGCAATTTCCATGCATTGCATCGAGATTCAAGATTATTTTGTTGTTCTAAGCAAATAGTTTGGGGTGCAGATATATTTGTTATGGGGGGAAATAAATTTAGATGTGGCTGAAATACATCTTCAAGGCGACTATTCAATGGCAAGGTTGAAAACGATTTACGTTCGTTCTCAAAAAACGGCAGGTTTGTGTGACTTTCTATTTGTTGATGATGGTATTTATTTGTTTTTTTATTAGAAAATATTTCTGTAGTCAAACCAAAAATGTATTTAAAAAAAATTTTTAAAGATATTATCTTTGTTTTATTTCTATTAGTTTTTATTATGTTTCTACTTGTTTTGTATGGTATTTTACTTTTTATTATATGATTTTTTTTTTTTTAACGAAACAAAAATTAAACCCAATGTGCATAGATTTTAAATGATATTTTCTTTTTTTAAACCCTCTATAAGATTTTCCCACATAAAAGTCGGATTTAGCAAGTTCGTTGGCCAAGTCTTTTGATTGTTTTGGCCATAAGGAAGTGCAGCGGGCTTAACCAGCAATTACATGATCCACATAATCACCGCCGTGCATAGCCAGAGATCCCACAACAAAGTGGTCATTTATATTCTAATTATGCAGGCACTTCCATCGAAAGTCACGCTACTCTTTCTCACTCTCAGTAGCATAACAATAAAATGCTGATTAGGCACTTTTCAACTGGGAATGAAGAGCGGAAAGGAAAACAGAAACAAATTCTAACCGAATTTCTATTGGCATGCAGTAGTGAAGGAAGTGTGGGAAGGGAGCTGTGTCATGCCTTAAGTTGCTACCAGACAAACACGATCATGATGAGGTTGAGGATGATGATACCCCAAGGAGCAAGTGTTGTATCTATGCCAGCAAAACGGCCAATTTTCCACAGTGCCAAGAGCAACAACACTTCGGCAGAGACCCTCATTGTTGCCTCCGCATCCTTTGTTAGTGCATCAAAGGAATTTCCATAACCGCTAGCATTCCCTGCGTGTGTGTGTGTGCGAGTGTTTTCCACTTTTCCACTCTAATGGCCAAAACACAAACAACATCCAGTACTTCTTGTATCTGTTGCATCCATCGACTCGGACTCCTCTTCTTGCCATGCCTTTTGCTTTCCGTACGTAACGATGAAAATGAGCGCAAAGGGGGACAGGAAAATGGACAACACACGAAACCAGTTTTTCCTGAGAGAACCCTAGCTGGTTCTCCTCCACCTCCTCCTCCTCCTGCAGAAGGTGCGTGTGTGCAGGGAAAATCTGTGGAAAATGCAAAGAGTGCTAGGCATTGACCCTCTCTCCTTTGTCCGGGTGACATCAGGGTTTAACTAACGCATTTTTCAATTATCTCATAGCCCTAGCTTGTTTGGTTGCAACTTGGAATTGCATTCCTCGCACTCGTGCGTTTTTCCGCTTAGCATGTTGTATGTAGGTTGGTGTGGCAACCAACGGTACTCCGCCTGGCGGCACTTTTTTTTTTTTTCGGCCCCATCCAAACCATCCAAGCCAAAACGTACCGAACCCAGGCAATTTGCAAAAGCTGGCAAGCAACGCGCTCAGCAGGCTCATCACTTAGCCATCTAATGTCTAACTGCGCTGTCAGGCCAACTTGTTTACGCTCGTTGCTCTCGGCAGTTGGTTCACTTACTAACTTAGTGCAGCTGGTGCTATCTACTAGGGCATACCTTTCAAAAATCTGTTAAATGCATAACAATGCATTATAGTACTCATGGGGAGAGTTATTTGGTAAAAATACGCTGTTAAAAAAAAACATGTTTAAAATTGTGAGAAATACTGTTCTAGTGAAATTTAAAAGACTGTATATTGTGTTCTTGAAAAAATCAAGCCAATATATCCTGGTCATTTTGTTTCTTTAAAAACACAATTTTCATCTTAAAATACGTAATCTTATTCTTTTCTTAAATTTTCCCATTTAAAATATAACAATTAATTTTAAAAAACAGTGTATTAATTTCAAATGTATTTTTTAATTTTAAATAGTTAAAATATTAAATTTGGGTTTTCCTTGAAATGGGATCACTTTGTATCATAATTTGTTTTGTAACTAAGTTCTAAATTTAAAGCTTTATAAAAATAAATAAAATACAGAAGACCGAAACCAGAAAAACTTATTAAAAAACATCCCAGTACTTCCGTACAGTTTGTGATTGTAAAGTATTCCTAAAATATATTTTCTTAAAATGAACATTAAAGTGAAATTGATTAAATAACATAAAATATTGAAGTTTATTGATAGGGTATACATAAATCTCACTCTTTGCAATCCAAGAGCTTTAGGTTGAAGTTTCAGCTTTTGCATTTTGTATTTTGCATTCTATTTAAGCCAAATGTCGCCTCGGCCGCGTTGGCGTCAAACTACCGTAGTGGCTTTCAGCTTTTTGGGTCAGCCTGAGCCCGAGCTGAGTCTGAGCCGCCTCAGCACGCGCTTCGCATAACGTCATCGCTCAGTTCAGCCAACTTATAACTCTTGACTCTGAAACCTGTGCAACTTATGCAACGCAGGGGCAGCATAAATCAAATTACCTGTGAGGGGGGAAACACATATGTATGAGCGCCTTGGCCTGGCCAATTACTTGCTTGTACTTTTGCCGCCCCCTAAAATATTTACTCGCATCCACAAATGGAGTAAAGCCGCTTGCAAGGCGGCTGCAACAATATTTTTAGCACTGCGAAAACATAAATAAACAAGCAAGAAAATAACATAAACACTAATTTGTTACTGTGACTGTTTATGCGTACGTGGCGTCTATGGGCGCAACGTGACTTTGGGACTGGCCAAAACTCAACACTAAATAAAAAAACAAGCCAAGACTTTTATATCTTTAAAAAGATCTTGACAAAAATATAAAACGTGAGCAGCCACTTAAATTGAGCAAAGCGAATTTGCTGCACATTTTGCATTTTGGAGTCAAAAAGACTATTAACTTTTTAAACTGTTGTTTATAAAAAACACGGAGACCGACGAATTTTAGTAAAAAAAAAGTTTCTAAAAATGAAAAGAAAATTTTATATAGCAAATTTAAATTGATTAATTACCTTAATTTTTAATCAACATTTTTTAACATAATCCTATAAAAAGAAAGGTAAAAATATGTGGTTTAACCTGTTGATTTTGTCCGTTTGATCAAGTCTCATCATTAATTATCTCCCACTGGCAGATTACCCCAAGTGGCCCATTTCTTTATGATAAGAACTGGGACTCGATTAATAAAGCCTTCACTTGAAGTCAGAATAAATGGGATAAGGATCATTAAAAAATGCCTAACGAATCGCAAAAACCCATACTTCAAATTGAAATACTATAGAATTCAATTAGACAACTTGATTTCAATTTGCAACAATTTGTCTTGCTCTCAGAATTTATGTGTGTGTGAATCATTTATAAAAATAAACAAACAATTAAAATGAAGTTATCTCTATAAGTAAATCTATTATAAAATATTCACATCTATATTTTGTTATGAAAAATCTCGCATGACGCATTGCTGTGACCTCATTTTTATTTAATTTAAATATGATATTTTTTTTATTTTTTTACAAGTACAGATCCGCTTGGATTTTCTATCGGTTTCAATGCTTGCCTAATCCCACGAATTTCAACTCCGAGTTGTTCCATTTTTTGAAGATATAATTAATTTATTTTCAATATCAAGTCAATTTATCAGTTGACTTGACAAATACAATAACAATAACAAATTAGACTCTCCGATTCTCCCTTTTTCCCTCAGATTCTCTCAGTTTCTCAGCGGTTAGCACAGTTCAGTGGCCAACTGTTATACGGTTAAAGTGATTTTCAAATGCCAAGCCACAAAACTAGTTTTGTTCGTTAGAGAGAGAGAGAGAGAGAGAGAGATCGTCAGCTGTTAGCCAACTAACTTGGCCAGAAACTGCAGCCCAGAGAGCCCTGTCTCAATCCTCTCCCATTCAGTCTGCCGCCGCACCGCGTTGTGTGCACCTCGCTCAATAGTTTTAACCGCGGATCGGTTGCGTTTCGATTGTGTTAAAGGTGCTAATCCCCTCCAGAGTCCCCTCTTGCCATCATTATATTTATACAATAATCCCCTCCAGCATTTGAACAGCTGTGTGTGTGTGTGGGAGTAGTGTGAAAACTGTGCCGGCAAAAATTCCTAACGCTGTTTGCTTAATTCGTTGACGCCATGCAATTTTTTTCATCACGAAACTGAAACAGAAATTAGATGTTTAAATGATTACGCAATTTGCGAACTTTTTGCTCTGCAATTATATTTTGCGAATTTTTTTTCGGTAGAGAAAATGAGCAAATAATTTGTTGAACTTAGTGCTTTGACACACTTTTGGGGCTATCACGGGGCCAATCGGCCACGTCTGAGTTGCTTTCTGGCCCAGAGAGGTGTGATCAGGTGCAAAGTGCATCGCACACACCAAAAGACTTGGGCAACTAACTTTCGCCCACTGCTGACCAAATAAGTGAATACATTGAAAAACAGCATAGTGGTTGAGCAGTAGAGCAATAAAAAAGTTGTAAATAGCCATAAAAACACTTACATCACAAAACAGCAGCAGCAACAGCAACCTGTTGCATGTCTCTTGCAGTGGCACACTTTTTCAACAACAGCAACCATAATAATAATCACAACAACCAAGCCAAGTTGCATTTAATTAATCACAAAATGAGCTTCGCCTTTTTCGAGCTTTTTTTCTTAACAATTTATGAATGAATGAATGGTTGAGTGAGTGAGTAAGTGAGTGACTTATGAATAAACCCACGTATAAATGTGGGCGCCCCTGGCTCTAGTTGCCCTTGCATCAAGCTGCTGCTGCTGCAGCTTTTGTCATCCAGCTTCGGTGCTTCCACAAACAACATAAATTATCAAGTTGCTGCTTCTGTCCTGCGTTGCTGAACCATATAAAAATATGACTTATTAATAAAAACAGACAACGGCCACAGCCACAACAACAGCAACTTAATAAAGCCACAACCAACGGACGACAGGGCCTGCCTGGCGCCTCCATCTCCATCTCCAGATCTCCAGATGGAGGAGAGTCGTCCCTAGGATCGCCTGGCCCTTCATAAATACTGATGTTTTGTTGGTTTTTCATTAAATGTGTTAAATATGCCAAGTGTAGACGACGACGCGTGTGGGTTTTTCGCAGTTGTTGCTGCTGCTGCATGAAATTAGCCGCACTTGTTGCACTTGTACACCGTACACATGTTGCAGCTGTTGCAGCGGTATTGCTTGTTTTAGCAATGCAGGAATGCCCATCGGACGAGCGAGGGTAAAACGACTTTAACACAAAGTTTGTTTAGGCCGAGACGATAGAAAAAATATGTATTTTTTAAGTGGCAATTGGAATTACCCGATCATAAAGTGTGTGTTCGGACAAGGGACTTTACTCATCTTGAAATGGTTATAATTAACATACTAAACACTCAAGGCAAACATACCAGTTTACCCATTAGAAGTTGATTATTTAACGTTCACTTAATTCATTTACCTATAAAAGGTTTCATTAATTATGTACAATTAGTCAGCGTGTACGGCGACTTTATTATTATTTTTATGGAAATAAAATCTGATAAATTCAATTTGTATTTTTTTAAAGATAAAAACGAACTAAATATTTTAATTATTTATAAAGCCTCAAGTTTTAAACTTTTAAATACTATTCACGTTTAAGTACCACTAACCGTTCTTTTTCAATTATTTTTTTGAGGGGGTGTGTTTACAAGATATTTGGAAGTAAAATAGTTTTTATGTTTCTAGAGTCGGAATGGCTTTTAAAAGTTTCTAGACAGTTATTCGCCTTTCCAAAAATGTTATTTTTTTGCAATAAAGATTTGAGTGCATTTGGAGTTCATGTTTGAAAGTTCGTGTATTTCCCAAATTCCAAACTCCCGAAACTTGCAACTTGTGGCAAAGACTTCAGGTTCCATCCTTTTTTTTTACAGATTTTTGCTGTGCATTTTTAATTATGCTTGTTAATTTTTCCCTGTTTTTTCTCATCTTTTTTTAAGCTTTTAGTATGTGGCACACGTTTTGCGTTAATGTTTCTTCGTACTCCATTTGCTGGATGAAATAATTGCGGGGCGTAGAAATTAATGTGCAAGCAAGGCGTTTCCAAAAGGTAATGGTGGAAAAAAGAAAACCACGAAAAAAAACGGTTACCGTAAGATGAGAGAGAACTTTTTTACGTTCTTCCCATTACATGCGGAAATTACTTCATTGCAATAAAGATCCCTGATGGCCGATAAGGACCCCTTGTCTCATTTCGGAGGCAAGGTCGGCTGTGAACCACAATTTGGGGCGAGTTCGTTGCCTAAGTCTTTCGTTTTCGAGGGGGGGAAACTCAAGCCTAAATACCAAAGTTTAAGCTGGTCAATTAGCATAAGCAGGCCAGCCAAGCAGATCGAGTGAGTCAAGCACTATATAGGCTGCTTTATAGGGTCGGTTCCGCACTCCCACTCATGTTCGAGGAGCGAAAGTTCACAAAACTCTTGATGAAATAAAATGTATGAAAATGTTTAATCGAATGAAAGAAAAAAAGAAGGTGTGCGTGTGCTTGTGTGTATGTGGTGGGCGTGTAATGTGCGCCTGACACCAAAACAGTTAAGTTAAATGTGGAAATACAAGAAATTCAAGTGAATATCAAGCGCAGAAATTACGTCAATCAAAAGTCAAAGCACAACTGGCAACTTGGAAGCCACAAATCGCATAGGTTATATATTTCTTTTTATATTTTTTTCCTCTTTCTGCAAAGGCGTCTTGGCCTGGCTAACAACAAAATATAAAAGAAGAGAAAAAAAAATTATGGCCTGAGCGGTCCAAGCCAAAAATGGACCAGAGCAGAGCAAAGTGTGGGCAGCAAAGTTGCCTAACAGCCAACACAGACACGCTCTCTCACACACACACGCTCACCTGGAGCGCTGGAGCCACCAGGTAACACAGGTATCCACTGATCCACTGGGGCTCGCGATCGGCGGCTTGGGCTCCGCACATTCAGTTCGTTTTCAGCGCGCGTGCGGTGCGGTTCTCTCCAGTGGGTTTCTCCTTGTGGACACAGTGTGTTAAGTGGACTCCACGGAATAATCTTAAGCGGAGATCATTGCCATTGCCTCATCGAGGAGGAATCTAACGTGTCTCTCGCGTCTAATTGCAGTGAAAGTTGCCAAGGCATTTGGTTAATTTCTTCTCCAATTTTACCCTGTGAAAATTTTCGAAAAATTCCGAAAAACCAAACGCGCGCAAAGCAATCAAAAGTGTTCAAAAATAAGAAAAAAAAAAAAAGCGTTAAATATTGTTAACTGCAACAATACGAAAAGCAGCAGTGTGTGTGTGTGTATCTCTGTGCTTTTGACGGCAAATCGCTTTTGGCAGCTGCTTTGGCAGCAGCCAAGTTAAGAAACAAGGCTTTTTCGCTTTTTTGCTGGCGTCGTCGTCGCTCTTCGTTGGCAGCTGTTGGCAGTATGAACTGATTTTGGCCGAAAGTTGATGAATAAAATGGTGAGCAAATTTTTTTCGACTTCTACAAAGTGCAAATTTTAAGTGGCATATAAAACATTTTTATTATAACGCAAATTTAAGCCAGTTTTTGGTAGAATAAGGCGAGTGCTAAATCATTTTACAAACGGCAAAGACCAAAAACCATTTTGTCTAAATGATTTGTATTTGCCATCTAAAGAATAGAGTTTATTTAAACACATAAATCAAATTAATATTTAAGAGTACTACAAATTTATTTTTCTTTTTAGCTAGACAATTTTGAGATTATTTAAGCAAAAATCAAAAAAATAATCAAGCTAAAAAAATTACAGCACTGTTAAAAAAATTTTGTTGGTTCTTAAAACGAATTAAACATTTTTTAAAGTAAAATATAAATAAATTTTGTTTTTTAACCTTGCCTTTATCATATTTTTCAAAGCAAAGACACCATTTAATAATGCTTGTTCCCCTTTTTACCTCAATAAAGAGAAACTAAATTCCCATAAAATCTTTCTTTAAATAAAGGTCTAAAATCACTGAGCATAAAAACCGTTGGCCTACAAAATTTACATGACAAATTTCCGTTTTTTTCACCCAAGTGCAGACATAAGCTTAAAATACCAACTGTAAATGTGGCAAAAAATAATAATAACAAACCGCGACAACAAAAAGAAACATTCACTTTCGTTTGTGCAAAATCCCAGGCCAAAGTCATTGTGGGACTCTTGATGAGTTGAAAGATGAAGAAGATGAATGGATACGCAGATGGAACGCGTCCGAGCCGAAGACGCCTTGTCACTTTGGTTTGGACTCTTTGGTTTGGTCAGGGGCTCTTCTCGCTAATGCTGTTTATTTTCTCTGCATCTCATTTCGGAAATAACGAAACCAAAAAGCAAATAGAAAATATGACAAATAATTGCTTCAAATGCTCGCTTGACACACATTTCATTGGGGGGACGCAAAGAAATCACGTCTGAGGTCAAAGAAACCCATTTCCTACGATTGTTTGGTGGGGATTTGGGGGATTTGCCAGTCGAATTTGGCGAAATTTTGTGGTCTTATTGATGAAGCTGGAAGATCTCTGTCTGTATCTCTGTTTTTTTGTTCGGTCAGATGCAAAACACAAGTCAAGCTACCGGCGCCGTCTCATTTGTCAGCCAGTTTCGGTTTGAACTAGCTGCCAGTCATTTGTAAGCCATTGTCTTTGGCTCATCGTGGGTTGTACTTTGGTTTGAGCTCAAGTTGTTTTTCCCCACCAGTTCGTGGCTCATCTCATCTCATCTCAACTCACTCACCTCACCGACTGACTGACTGACTATTTTTGTTTTCCTTGGCTGTTTATGCTGATGATGCGTTTGTTGTCGGTTTTCTGTGCGGCAGAAGGTGCAAAACTTTCACTTTATGTGTTATTGTTTTGCGTGCGAGCTGCTGCCGCTGCTGCGTTTGTCTGCCGGTGGAGAAATTACAATAATAATGCCTATAAATTATGAGCCAAAGCGCTTGACTCAGTCTGCGTGGGCGAAAGAAATTGCCGCAATTAAATGAGTCAAGGGACCCAAAAAATAAAGTGAATGCTTCGCTTGTGATTCTTCTGCAAAGATAAATGGTGCAAGATATAAAGCGACATATCTTTCGCGCATTGTGCACGAGAGAAATTTCAATTATTTTTGTTTGCAAAATCCATGAGCCAAATCGAAAGACTCAAGACACAAACTTGATTTTACGGTTTGCAAAATCTATGACCCAAATCAAAAGACTTAAGACACAAACTTGTTATTGTGCTTTTCTGTAATCCAAATTTAAAAATTTTAATTTTTTTCTAACCGAAAGTAAATTATTTTGTTAATGAGATCGACAAACTATTATTTTCCCGAGCTGTCAGCTATAAATTGCATTCAAAAAACAAAAGACTGCAGACACAAACTCGACATCAAGCGAAAAAAACATTTATTGAATGCAAATAAAAAACAAAGTTTTATTTTTGCCTAATGATCAGTGAGTGAAACTCGTGGGAAAGATATTTAGCTACTTTCGTCAAGCGGAAAAGAAATCGCTAGATTGATTCCATAGATTTTTCGGGGTAATTCGTAAGTCCCATCAGCCTGCAGACAGATTTATTATGGGCAAATTCCAAAGACTGGTCGCGATTTGGATGCTCTATTGGAGCTCAGTGACTCAGAGCCTCAGTTGCCTCTCGACTAGTTTTGCAGCACCCCACACAGTCTGTTGAACCGCCGCTCAAGGTCTTTTCCCAGCCACCAACTGCGGATTCAAGATTCAAAGCCACAAAATTCTAATTAATTTGCTCGCTCGCGAAACTTTTTGCATTGATCTCTTCTGACTGCTGAGCCAAAAAGAGCCACAGTGTGTGGGTTAAACTCGATGAATCGATGAACAGAGATGAAGACGAGACCGAAGCCAAAGCGGAGCAATCTGTGCGTCAGTCAGTGCCAACCTGTGCCGGTCTAAAATATCATTAGTTTTGGCCGTTTGGAGGCTTTTGAGGCCTTGTGGGCGATCAGCCCACGCTCCATGACACAATCCACCAGCTCCGCCAAGGCCCGACCATGTGGTCCACGGATCTGGGCCTAAGAGCCGCGTGCACTTGTTATGCGTTTTCGATTTCCATTCCGTGATGGGCAACCCACTTTCACCAGAACACGGTTTCGTTTTCATTGCCATATACGTGTGGTACTTCTTTGGGATGACCCAAAAAAAGTGGAAGCATCTCCGCCGAAAATAAGAAACTGAAAAGGGAACGAAATAAGAAATACATCGAGAAATAAAGCGAAAGTAAAACAGCGACCAGTTTTTGGTTGCTGCAGGGCTGCTGCAGCCGCAAGAGCGGTTCGAACTCGATGGATTCGCAGTAACTCAAAATGATGTCATGCTGCGAGTTGCCAAAAAACCAGACTTTAGTTTTTTTGTGCACCCAAATTTTTCGGCTGTATCTGTATCAATAAAATGGCTTCGGAGACCGTGCAGCAAATGCAAAAGTAACCGGACGACTTGGGCCCAGCCCAGTTAAGTTCACATTCAGTTCACATTCAACTTTCAGCTTCCACGCCAACACAACGCTCTGTTGTGGTTTATGCCGCTCAAGACCCTGATCGCTGCATATAACTAGCTGTAATGCCTAGCAGTTTATTTATTTCATTTTAAAAATCCCTGTCAACGACACAGCTTCAGCTTCCTTTGCCTTTGCTTTTGCCTGTGCCTCGAGTTAAGCCTTTAAATTTATGACTCATATTAGTTGCAGCCGCCGCCGCTGACGCCGCCGCCGCCGCACAAAAAAACCAACACGGAAACTTTTAAAACTGCAATTTGCAACCATTTTTGCGCGCAACTGTAATGCGGACTTAGCCAAAAAAAAAAGGAGGCTAGGTTGCTGGGGCGCAACGAAGTTTTATTACACTCTCCTAATATAGTAGGAAAATGGGTTTGAGTTCAGTATGGGTTTTTTCTTTGAGAGACCAGTAGGAAAAGCTATTTATTTCCTTTATTTTAGAGACAATAAATGGGTTACCTCAGAACATAAAAGTTCCTAAGCTGGATCGATGGATTTCATCACTAGAAAAAAGAAGGAAATAGTTATCCATGTTCTCAACTTACTTATGACATCACCCACTCGCCTTGATTAAATTTATATCAACACACAAATTTATTTAGCCACTTAAAGTCAACTCCTTGACTTGGCCAAGTGTTTCTGAGATTTTAGAAAGTCTCTTGCTCAAAGCATCCTGCAGCCAAACAGGCTTCTAGAATTTCCCGCATATTCTTTCACTCATTACCACAAACTGCACATGCAAAAAAAAAGAGTATTCCGGAGGCCTGCACCAAAAACAAAGGCAGCCTGATCTCAAGTTGTGCGGCCAATTAACGGAATGTCTGCTCCGATATCGCTAGCGTAATTTAACTTTCAAATGCAGCCCGCAAGAGCAGTTAAAACGGAAAACCCGTTGCAGGCCGGTAACTACTATATGTACCTACTGTATGTCCCCATATCAGGGCACTTTAAGTCGCCTGCCTAGTCTGGATGTGGATGTGGTGGAACCTGGGTCTGGGTCTTTTGTTTGCGCCCTGTCACTGGGCTATCGGGTTGGCTAATAACTTCATTTAAATTAATCTGGCCACAGGAGGGAGCAACAATTTAAAATTCAATTACCGCAGCGTTTGAAGCAGCAGCCACCGCAGGCGAGCACAAAGCCATAAACATTTCCCTGTCTCCACTCCATCTACATCTCCACATCTCCACTCCAGAGGCGAGCACTGATGCATCCTGTCATTGTCATAGTGCCAGCTCATATCCTGTGGCCGTAAATTGCAAAAACCGCACATGCTAATCAACGTGGGCAACCGCAATTATTAAATTACATTTGCGTGGCCTAATCGAATTGGCAAGGGGTCGGGCGGGTATCTTCTTTGGTCACTGATCTGATCTGACCAACAGAAGCCACTGGCCACTGGACAGTCAGTTGTCGTCCGCTACAAAGGGGCGGAAATATCGGTATTTGATTCGTCTCCGGAATGAGGAGGCTGACAATGGGGCTGGCTGATTGACGGTGCGCGAAAGGAAGCATTAACCAAGTGTCGACCATTTTATGGCACCCAGGTGACGATCGGATTCAGCAAAAAAGTACTTAGTTTTCTCCATAAGTAAATTACTAAACATTAATATTGTCAATTTTTGTGAGTACATCCCGGATATCTCAGCCACCTCCCCACAATTTCACCATCAATTTAGCATCCACAAAGTTGTCAGTTATGGCCAAAAGTGAGCATGGGCCATGACTCAACGCCTCGAAGGTCGACAACTGGCGACACTTGGAGCGGAGTGTCTCTGGTGTGAGTCTCAGTCTCACACCGACAGGGAACATATTTGGCTTTGATGGTGCGTGGGCTTTACAACTCAGTTGGCTTGATTAAAATGTAGTGTGGCCAACGCCAATTGGCTTATTACCCATGAGCCGGGCTAAGACAGACAGACCCGGTTTGCATGCGATTCTAACGAGTTGGCAACAAACATCATCGGATCGGGCTAGAGATCGCGCAGAGGCGTTGACTTGACCGTGGGCGGGGACATGGGAGGCCTTCAAAGCCTCCAAGCCCAAGTCCAAACCCAAGCCCCGACTTCTACCGAGTCCCACACACAAAGAGCTTTTGTAATTAAAAGCTGAGCTGTTTTCACACTCAAATGGTGCGTTGATTGATATTCACAGCTAATTGCCAAAGGCTTGGCTCCGCGTCCACGGAGTGGGACCTTCCCAAGGCACTTCCTTAATGGTCACTTACACCGAATGTCAAGTTCAAGTGGCGGCCCTCGGCAAAAACAGTGTACAATGAGGCATTTGATTGATGTGGAGGGGCCATAATCGTCGTTGAGTGAGGATGATGGTGCGTCAGCAAGAAAGCCCAGCTAGAGCCTGGTAGTTCTTTGACTTCTTGTAGTTAGTTCCAGGCAATAGATGAGGATTAGCGCAGCGTGGAAAGTACGTGACAAAGGCGGTGGACTGATCTTGACCAGAAGAACAGCCAGCAATCGACCGAGTCGACAAGTTCGTGGCCAGAGTCTTTCGTTTGGCCGACTGCAGCTAATTGGTGAGCAAAACAGCGAACAAGAGCAATAATGTACCGCAGACAACAAATAACAACGTGTAATGAACGCAGCTTACAGTTTTTTCCACCGATTTTTTCTCTTATTTCCCTCCATTCCTCCAGTACATGAATGAAAACTAAAGTAAATTGGCCCCCAGTCGGAGTTGGAGTCGGAGAGTCGGAGTCGTTGTTGTCGGTTCGGGACATGAACATCAAGGTGGTCGTGGCCGCTGTTGACTTCAGATTCAGACAAAATGCAACTACAAACGTAAAAAAAAAGAAGGAAGGAAAAAATATATATAGTATAAATGCGGTTATATGTATACAGACAATAAATTGTTAAATAGCCCCAGACTTGGCAGAATGGGCCGTGGCACGGCTTAAAAATTTATGCCATTTTAAAGCGAGAAATGAAACACGCCCCAAGTGCATTACAATAAATTATAGAAATATGAGCACGGCTCTGAAAACTGAAACTGAAACACAAAAAAAAGCGAAACAGCAACGGAAACCGAGGAGCCAGTCCCTCTTTTGGGGCACCACCATCTCTATTATAAAGCAATTAATGCCGGGGCGACGGCGTCATTTTGCTTATTTTAATAATTCATAAAAGCAGAAAAATGAGCGCATAATTAGGACACCCGGGTGGCCCTGCATTGGATCCTTCCTGCTGCATTCTGCATTGGCACGACTTTGGACAGGGCTCATTAAAAACTTCTAGCTAAAAATAGCAGCAAACATTTGTGCTGTGTTGTCCGTTGTCCTGCGCCATCTCCTCACATATTTTCATATTAATTATCGTGGCCACTTGTACAGCTGTCCGACTGCCGCAAAATGTGTGCAACCTGCTCGAACTTACACAGAGAAAAATATATTCAAATTATGATTTTGAATAATACGCTGGCCAATTTGTTAAGTAACATTCCAGGGCCACTGATTCCTTAAAGCTATGAATAAAACCTAATAAATAAGTATGTGTTCTTCTTCAAGTGACTCAATAACACAAGCAGTTCTTTCCGAGAAAAATTAAAAAATAATATTATTAGGGGTTCTGTTATGCTAAAATCTTCCTGTTTCATTAACAATTAATTATTTTGTAACCTTACAATTAATTAATCAAAATTCTTATCCAAGTGACGGACAGTGTAAATAAGCATACAAAATCATGTTGAAATGATGTTGATTTGAAATAAATTACCTTTTTAATTAAGGAGACAATATTTTTTTCTCTGTGCACTCCATCTCGTATCCCAGGTCTAAGTATTCTCCTGGGGCAGATGCAAAGCACGGCCGATATGGGCGACAGCGACAATTCGCGATGCGATGCCCCTGTGCAGATTTCGCCGATTGTCCGCCATTGACTTTTAGCGATAATTAACACCTAGGTACTAAACCAAATTGCAACCGCTGCCTGCCAGATGCGACACAAAAAATAAAAACAAAAAACTGGCCAACGAGAGAGGAACTACTCCACTCCACTCCGTGTAGATGTTTTTATGGCTGCCTCCTTACATTTATTTTATTGCAGGCAGGCAGGCAGCAAACTGGACCTTTTGCTTATTGATTTGCATTTTTAAAAGACTTCTTGTTCGCGGCGCTGTTGTCGCTTTTTATGTCTAGATTTAGTTATTTTCGTATATTTAAATCGCTTGTAGTTGGGATGCTTCAAGGTCCTCCTCCGTGTAACTAGCCACTGGATCAGAAGTACAAGCGGCGATAATTTAAACAGGAATGCTGCGCGCAGGATTAGCTGGAAATATCGCTTTGAAGTGGAGTCATAAATTATAGCCAACTAAATAAATCAAGATGAGGTGGGGATAAGGCGACGAGAAAGCTTCGATTGCCTTACAAAGTTGCTTTTACTGGGGGGTTGAAAAGAATATATTATGGGATAAGAAACTTTAGAAATTCATTGCTATAGTCAATAAGGATTGGTGAGGTTTTCAATCAGAAAGTGTATATAATTTTTAATTTATTAAAGTTTGCAGTAGAGCAGCCTTAGATCATTATTTTTTTTAACAACTAAAAGTCTTTTGACCATTGTATATAGAGTCTGGTTGGTAACCACTTTTTTTTTTGATTAAAATGTAACAAAAATCTTAAGAATGTCTTACCATTAGTTTTTTAGCCGAATTTCAAATGATTCAGAGATGACACCATTTCCCAATACTTTTTTACCAGCGAAACCATTTTCTGTATAGATCTTGTTCTCGTCCCACTTTGTTATACGATTTTCAACCGTTTTCAGTAAATTACAATCCTTCCAAGCTTCCACAAGAGTCTGAAAAAACAGCAGTTACAAAGCGCTCTTTCAAAAAAAAACCTAGTCACATGCCAAATTTGGCTAAATTGGCAACACTGAATGGCAGCTACCGACCTGTCCGGCCATTTACAATTACCATCGACCATCCTCGGCTTCTTCGGCTGGCTCATCCGTCGCGGCATTCCGATTTCGATTCCGATTCCAGTCACATAATCTCACATCTCCGCCTGACTCACGCTGGGCCATTGTGGTGGTATCTCTGGCTCGCCTTTGGCCCTTCTGGTCGAAAAAGGGACGAGGCCAAATTGTGCTGCGTTAAATTCAATCAATGCATCAAATCCACATGCACATGCACATCCACTCCATCGCCCACGCGTCCCCAGACAAAAGCCGCTGCTGAAGCCTCGAAACTTCAGAGGTTTTGAGTGGAAATGGCCAATGGACATGGCTTTTTGAGTTGGCTTTCGTTGCAGGAAACTGGCGGGCGAATCATAAAATTATGCAGAGCACATACCGCACACGCACACACACACATGGGGCTATTATACAATAGGCCAACACAATCACAGAGCAGCCACAGCCAAAGCGGCAATTGCATAAAACTCTTTTTACGATGCGTGGTTGTCGTCTTTGTCAGTGGTAAACCCAAAGAAACCATCCACATTCGATGGTGATGGCTACACGGGGAAAACATTTAAAACATTTTAAACGGTTTTTGAGGTAATCTGGGATTAAATAGAATTTTCTTACCCCGATTTTTTAGTGTTTTTGGACAGGGAAAAGAGTTTGTGATCAACCTATATAAATTCCACTAATGGGTTTTTATTACCCAAAGCTGACATGTTTTCTGTACTCAATTTCCTGATCCAGAGTTATTTAAAATTAACTTCAGTTCATTATAAAAACCATCAGAGTTTAAGGGCCTTTTTCCATACCTTAAGGAGGGTTCACCTGGGGGTCAAAATCACATTTTTAGGAATTTTTGAGAAAACGGTTAAAGATACACGCTGAAATTTTCGTCTGAATATGACCATATATTTATTCAAATAATACAATTTTGAAATGAAAAATCCAAAAGGGGGGAGAGGGCGCCCATTGGTGGCGGTATGCATTTGCTCGTGCACGATTGGCCAAACCCGTGATCGGAAACAAAAAAAACACATCTTAATTAGTATCGTATTATCTATAAAGTGAACCACAATCATGGAAAGAAAATCAAAATTGAAAAGTTAGAGGTTTGAAAAAATGCAATTTTCGCATTTTTTTCACTAATTATTTTTTTAAAAAACAATTTTCAATATTTTTGGCTGATCGAGGTTCATTCTTTAGAGGAAACCCTAAGGAACATTTAAAAAAATTTGATACGATCGGTTCATTGTAGCGTCTTCAATCGTGCACGTAAGGTCCAAAAACATGGTTCTGAGAAAACGCGTTTAAAGTTTTGGCTTTGGCTCGGCCGGTGCTCGACAGTGCTCTACGTAACGGGCTATAACTTTCGAAATTTTTCAGATTTTGATTTGAAACTTCACAGCACATTTTGGAACATATATCTACACGATAAGACAAAAAAAAAAAAAATCGATTTTTTTGAACCCACAAGGTGAACACCTGCCTTAAGTGTTAGTATGTATCACAGAAAGTGTCTTAAATAATATGTATCTAAGGCAGGTTTCAATAGAAATTGCTCAAAGCTTAAAAACCAATTTTGAAGTTATACTTCTCTTCTCCAGAAATTTCTGTAGCACCTACATGAAATATTTGATTTAAAGCTTAAGTATACAATAAAATAGTTTTTTTTACCGTGCATGACGATGGCGACGCCGGGTCCGGGCACGTACGCAATGCCAGCGGCAACTAATGCCCAAGTATATATAGTTGTTGTGGCTGTTGTGGTGTTCCTCCTGTTGTTTATTGAAGTGCGCGACTGCGCGTTATGTTTTCCCCCGTCTTTGTTGTTGCTTTGGGGCGCATTCGCAATTTACAACACAAATAAACACACGGCCAAGAAGTGGCAGAAGCAGCAGACGAAGTGGCAAGACCAAGGTTTACTTCCGCCGGATAGCTACGTAAAAATCATATAAATTAGAATTGTAAGAAAACCGAAGTTGGAGTAGGAGTCTCCCAAAACAAAAAGAATGGAAAACCTGCTATACGCACCTTTGAGTTCTTGAATTTTACAAAAATATCTGTGTACTTCCGTTAGTTGCTGCCCTTTTATGATTGATTGTTTTGGTGGGGCAGGGGATAAACCAGACACACGGCTTAATCATCATTACGTAATGATGTACATACTTCTGAAATAGAAGAAGAAAAGGGTGTCCGTCCCAGCAGTTAGTCAAATCATCGAAGCGTCCAAAAGGTCACCACCCAGGCCCAGGCCCAGACACAGACACTTGTAATTAGAGTTGACTGCCTCTGCTGACTCTGCTGCATTGAATTAAATCGACCGCAATTTACCTTTCTAATGGCCAGCTCCATTTATGGGGGACCGCTGCGGACTGTACTCCAGTCAGATCGTGTGTGTCCATTTATGGCCAGGGCAGCAGCCCAACTCCTCCTCCATCTCCATCTCCACCTCCACCTCCAGACTCTTTCACCCGGCGTAGGCGAAAATTGTGCAGTTTGGAAAGCCAAAGCCAGAGCCGTCGAAGGCGCCACAGGCTCTGTCGATTGGAGGTCAGGTCTGCATGCCTCAAAAACACACAAACCGGGCACATGTGGGCCGAGGTTTCTTCTACACTCCAAGAAAGTGTGTCAGCCTGGAATCAGTGCAGGCAGAGTAATTGGAATTGGGAATAAATTACAGATTATCTGCACTTTTTATGGCTGCCATTTATTCAATTTGTATAATAACAAGGCTGCGCCACAGCAAATGCATTACGTGCAATAAAACTTTGATCATTTTTAGCAATTTGATATTGGGAAAAACACTTCTTGGTAATCAATAATTCACTTTGCTTTAAAATTGATTTTGCTACAAAGTTACAAAATATAAAAACCATCATTAAAAGATTATTATTAAGAGACCTACAATGTTGTGTAGAAGGGGAGATAAAAATCATAATCAGTTTGAGGATAGTAAAGTTCACATTGTTGTTTAAATGTCTGATCGTTAAGTGCTTAAATTCATTAACGATTTAAAAAATAATTCAAAAACGAACATATTGATTTTCTGTTTGGAGTTAACCACAAGTTCTCAGTACATTTAAAGGCCATGTCCTTGGCATATTCTCAAACCCATATTTGCCTCAGTGTGGGCCACAATTTACGGCGGACTGGACATTTACGAGGCTCGGCTTAGACACATTGTGCTGCAAATTGAAGCCGCAGTCCAGATCGCACAGTCTGTGAGGAGGACTGCCTTTTCAATTAAAAACTGGAAATAAATTGCGACCGCAGCGGCGTAAATAAATATTGACATTTATGTTTAGCGAGGTCCCCCGAAGATTGCTTTGCCAATAATGTTGCACACACATCACATTCGTGGCCCAAGTCATGACACACTATAAAAAGCCTAATTAACACCTCTGCCCCTCCCTTCCGCTCCATTGAAGATGCATTAAAGGGCCGGAAAAGGGAGCTAGAGCCAGGGTTGCCACCGCCACCGCCAGCAGATCGGTGAGTTAGCGGCTAATTTCTGGGTTAAATATGGGAAGACGAAAACAACAGCGTCATGGCCGGCAATGAAAGCGAAATTTCAGACCCCGCCGACTCGAAAGAGGAGCCCTCCCTGACCAAACCAAACCAAAACCCGAAGGAGGAAAAAAACATGCGTCGCCCAGAGTCGACATTCTTTTTAACAAGTTGCCCGCAGAGACCAGAAAAGGGCCTAGAGCTGAGGTTTTAGCCACACAGAGAAAAACAAAGGGTCTTTGTCAAATTATATTTACGTTAGTCAGATCGTTTTAGTTAATAAATTCAAAATTTAATTTTATATGAGACTAAAATAGTTTTAGCTTTGCTTAAAATAACCCGAGTTCAAATCCTTCTGCTACTTTTTTTTTAAAAGTATTAAATTGATCAAATGGATATTTTCGGGTATTTATGAAACTGATCTACTGGCCATCTGGTTAAAAATGATCTAAAAAAATTATCAAAAAGATCATTATTTCATATACAAATTTTTTTTGTGTGCAGTAAGAGCCAGTCAAAGTCAAGTTAAATACGCCCGCCGTGCGTCGACTGGACTGGGGCTGGGCTTTTTGGCATGTCCGCTGGGTTCGGCTCTGGCCAGGAGACCCTCTACCCAACCAGACCAGACCAGGGCCAAGAAATATCAGAAGATCAAAGGCATTTTAACAGCCAGCGTCCAACAGTCCAAGCAAACAATCAACACGGCCCAAAGAGACAGAAGACGGAAGACAGAAGACAGGGAGGAGGGTCAACGGCAACGTGCCGGCTTAAGGCCTAAAACCTGTGCACTTAGTTGGAGGACACGTACAGGATAAATTAGCAAATATTTGTTTTTTTTTTTAGTCGTAGTCGTAGTCTTGCAGATGTTGGGCTTGCTTGAAGGAGATTTTATTTCTTATTTAAGCAAAAATCGCATTTAAATTGTTTGCGTCGTGCTTGGCAAAAGGTCGGCAATGTAACCTTGACATTTCCAGCCGATCATCGCTGGTCATTTCCATTTCTCCCCCAGCACATGGCAACAAATGGAGTCCTCCATTTGCCAATGAGAGGCTATATCGATAATGTCTCAATTATGTCAATGCGACACCACCACTTCCCCCAGTTTGGGTGCACGCAAAGTGCCATCTCTTAACAAATCGAAGCGTATCGAGACTTGATCTCATTGGGGTGCATAAACAAAACAGGGGGCAGCAGCAGCACACCATAAACAACAAGGGGCTAAAATAAATAAAAACAATACATCAGGCCGGTGGTGCGTAGTGGCTGCAGTGGCTACTACAAATAAGTCGGCGTCTGCACAGTTCAGTTCCCCCATTGTGTTGGCACTATTGCAATAAAGAGATTTAGTAGCTCGTAGCTGGTCAGCCTCCTGCTGCTGCTGCTGCAGCTCCTACTGTTGTGTTGTGCTCCTCCACGAATTCCTGGACCAGGCCATGAACATGTCCTTCTGAGCGGTCAATGCTTCCCTGATTTGCATGCTTAACCTTTAAGCTCGTGCGGCATATTAATCTTATCAGAAACTTGTCAACAGTCAGCTAAAGTCAATCCGATCGAACGCTTCCCTGCTGACAACGAATATACATTGTTCTCGGTTATTTCTTGTAATGTCTTACTTGTATGTTCGCATATAGTATATCAATTTACAATTGAACTAAAAGGGTTAAGCCTTGGAAAACAAGGGAGTTAACTTAAGATGTTGTATGAAAGTTTTGATTGTAACTCAAACATGTCTATAAATAACCCTTTCTTGAAACTCAAAGATACTTCTGAGGTATTTTTAGATAGGAAATAGTTGTATATTCTTCTTGCAAACATTTGACTTAAAGTTGATTCTTAGCCTCTTAATGTTTTCACATAATACTATAGTGAAGCTTCAAAAGGAAACATTAATAATATGTTATTAGCTTCGGCTTTTCATCACTGACAGTTAAAGATCCCAATAATATGTGAAGAATTTATTATGGTTTCCCTGCCATAAGATGATCGCCTGCCTGAAATCTTAGAAACTGACCTTCAGGCGCAAATCCAAACTCAACTTAAAAAATTCCCAAGAAAGAGATTCAAACCCCTGCGGATTCCTTGGACCGCTCTCTAATGATTTCCTGCTTAGGGAGATTGGGGCTCAAACTCTGGCTCAGGCTCACCCATAAACCCAAATATGCTGCCTGTCCCCCTGCCAATGATTAATGCGCCGATCCTTGTCCGTCGATGTGCTGGGAATTATGTATTTGGGTTAATGTTACACCGCACTGCAGCGATATTGCATTGCTTTAATTTTGTTTTAACACAAAATTGGCCAAGTACCAGTATTTATTTGATGTGCGCAATGCAACGACTTGGACTGCAATTTCCTTCCGTCGTGGAGTTGCGCATCTTGATCGCCGGGTTCTCAGGCCGTGGCCAGAAAACTGGTATGCCAGTGCTGCCTGCTACTGCTGCTGCTGGCTATTTCAAAATCTAACTGTTAACTGGAAAAGTTGAACGTACTGGCAGCATGCAACATGCAACGGCTGCACCCACGGCAGCAGCAACATTAACAGCAGTGGTGCACTGAAAAATAAGGTTTTTGGATTACGTAGTATTCTTTGAATATTCTTTGATTCCCAATTCTTTATAATTTATTTTTTAATAAAAGGTATTCCAGAAATGTCTGGATAAAAGAGCAATGGAATTATTTAAAGGTAATTACAAACAAGACTTTGATGGTTATTAAAACACTTACTAAATGTTTCTTCGTTTTGACGGACAATTAGTAAATATGAGAAAAAGTAAATACAAATAGCTAAATATATCGTTGTAGGGTTAATAATATGAGGTAATCGTCCCTAAACGAGATCTTATTAAAACATATACCTACCAAATGATTGAAACCTTCAGGAAGAAGATGTCTAGAAAAATCCAAAAAAATATATTAGGACAATTAAGTACCTATATTAATCAAAAATCCAAATTAATGAGATGTGAAAAGGTTTAAACCACCCATTTTTTTCTACCTGTGCATGCAACTGCAACAGAGCGGCCAGCGAAACGAGTTGAAAGCCGTTTTCCCTGTTTGCAGGCAGCCAGCTCTTGAAAGTGGTTTGTTGTCTAACTGCGTTAGTTTCTGCTTTAAATTGTGCGCCCAAGCAGCTCCAGCTCCAACTCCTTCTCCAGCGGGGTTTAATGGCTTAAACTGGAGAGACTACGACTGCGACTTCGGCCTTCTCCACACCAATTTCTGTAGCGGGTTCTCAGGCGGCGGCGGCGCTGGATAAATGTCATAGCGGCGGATGCAGCGAGCACATTTATCATTAATCAAAGACCCATCCAAAGAGACCTCCAATATGCGGAAACTACTAGCTGTATTTCTCTCCACCTGGTGGTCGATCATTTCCGCCGACAAGTTCCTTTATTTTTCTTTATTTTGACACTGGGCCAGCAACGGCAATTACTTCTGCCTCCGAATCCCGTGTCCCTCCTCCCTGCTCCCTCCCTGATTTATGAGTTTTTAATGAGCGGCAACTTTACACGAATTGTTAACAAGTGGAGTCGCGTCGGGAGAAGTCGGTAAAGTCGGAGTGGAGTGGAGTGAATATAGCGAGCAATCGCACCTTGACATTCGAGTCGTGCGAATTGTCAGATGAAGATGCACCAATGATACGGTCAATGGGCGTTGGAATGTTCATATACCCTAACTGAGGGATAAATATGTCAAGTCATGGATGGTGCACTTTGCGGAGATGTTTAATCGCTATTTCTTAATAGATTCTTAAGGTTTGTACTTTATACTTTATAGAAACTTACGAGGTTGCTGTGGGAAGTCCTCACGTGATCATTTCTTTGATAAAACAGGATTTGTTAATTGAGCTTAATTACTTTTTAATAAATTTTAAGTATTTTAATTTCGCACTAATTGAAAATTGTCTGTTGACATAGGTTATGTACCGTTTTCATCGTTTCATACAAAGCATCGCGTCGCACTTTGGAAAGCCAATTTCATTGTTTCACATTTCAAGATCGATAAACTTTGACAAGCTTGATGGCAACAAGCTATTATCAAGGGTATTCCATCTTCTGTGTGAAAGTTGCAGCATTTTCTCGTTTCTGTTGTCGCTGGTGATTGATTATGCATTTTCATGTGAACTGGTTGCTGCTGCTGCAGTTTGGTGGCATGCGGGCAGGTGAATAAGTGAGTGCAGCTCGCCCAGCACCGCCCTCCGCCTCCTGGCCACAGCTTGTTGTTGGAGACAGGCCGGCGGCATTGTCTGCTAGGCGCGAAATTATACATTTATGTGTGCATTTATACACTGAGCAAAAAATAACAACAATTACTCCTTAACTCAATATGTCTTTAAATGAAAAATATTCCTTTTTCAATAACCACTGCGTCTTCAGTCGCTAAAAATGGCATAAAAAAAGGATCGTACCATAAAAAAAATTGCAAATGAGATAAATAAATTTCACAATATAAAGTAATTTTTTTCCACATACATATAAAGAGGGAGTTACTGAAAAAAAATATTTAAATTCCCTGTGTACTTAATGCTGTCAGTGACCTTCACATCGAGGCGATGGAAAACCAGCAATTAGAAAAAATGCTAAGCCGCAGGATCAACCCGACTCACAGGTTCCATTCTGCAGGCGCCGCAAGATTTATGCGGACAGCTATTAAAAAAAAGGGTTAAGCAGGCGACGCACCTCTTATGCTGCGACAGTTTGACTTTGAAAAAGTATAATTAATTGATGGGCCCACCAGTAGGTGGGCGTGGCCAGGGGCAGATTAAATCGATTTATGCGAGATTTATGACAAAAACCCACAAGAAAGGCGAACAAAAATACAAAAATGGGGCGCCGCCTGCAATTTGGAAATCAATCAAAGCCCAATTGCCACTCACACGACAGGCAAAGCAAAATTACAAATAAAATACACAAGTAAATACGAAAAATTCCCAACTACTGTGCTACTGTCGATTGCATCGATGACGCGTCAGCATCCGGTCGCAATCTTTTGGGTGTGTTCACACTACTACCATCCCTCTCCACTTTTCAGACGATGCACAAAATGTTTGCTTTGCGAGAAACCCATTTTTCAAGCTATCAGCATTTATTTTTAATAAAGATGCCATCATTAATTTTACCTCTGTGTGTTTTTGTGTAGAATGTTGTGTTTTTTTTTTCGGACGATCGGGCAAAAATGTGTCACTCGCTTCTTTGACTTTGATTTAGTGGCTAGAGGTTAAAACCAGATGAGATCATCCCCAGCGACTGAGAGAGAGGGGGATGGCAACAGCGGCAGTGACGTTGATGACGACGGCGATAGCGTTGACAAGCAGCATCTGAGAGATCGGGGCAAGAGGAAGAGCCAGTTTCTTGTTCGCAGAGAGATTCAACGAATTTTTTCGGCTTTGTGGGGCTTAGACTTCGGTTGAAGTGACCGGCGGCTGTTTGGCCTTCATTCAAAAATTATTTGACATTGTACAAATATTTTGATAAGATCTACGGACATCCATGCGTAGATCTCATGTCAGCGGTGCCGTTAGTTGGAGTTAGGTACGGCAGTATATTAACGGGAGGAGAGTTTGCTAAACGATGTCAAATATTGAATGGAAGAAACAGGCTGTCAAATTAATGGTAATTTCGGGATTTCGTGCTCGTACTTTAGTTCCTAGTTATTGAAGAATTCTTTTTTTTTTTTTTTGAGTAGTTTCAATCGATTTAAAGTCAGCGAATTTAAGTTGTATTTATAAATATCTTGTAAATAGCTTCGTTTCAGAAATCTTTTGTTTAATTTAGTATAATAGCTTTTCACGTTCCTTACCATTCGTTCCAAAAGCTGTACTTTTGGTTACCAGTTAAGCTGTTATCGAGATCCGTTAGCTATCGACCAATTACCACCACTGTCCAATTAAGTGCGTCTTAAATGTCTTCATAAGATAAACAAAGAAATTATTGAATTTTGATTCAACAAAAAGAAACCAGACGCAAGGGTCATGAGCGGTGTTAATCAGGTAAGTAAACTGTTGTTCCGGCTTCAGTAACCTCTTTGGTGGATTTGGTGGAACTCCAAGATAAAGATGATCATGGGATCTGTAAAACTGTACAAAAAAATAAAAATCACCGACAATTACAATTAAAAGCACAAAGAAAGCCATTAAGAGCATATCAGATAGGAGCGCCTTCAATTGCCTGAAACTCCCGATAATTTGGAAATTTGAAATACGTGCTGGAGATTAAGCGCCGCATTGCACTCGCAGCTCGGACATTTCGTGATTTCCAATCGGGGGAAAACACAACAAGCCGCATTTGCCACATTTATCACGCACATATATCAGCTTGTCAGCCAAAGGGAGCACAGCCCCAGTCCCAGCCCAGGAAATCCCAGAATCCAAAATCCCAGGGAGGGAACCCACCAAATTACGCTCATTTCGCGGCCACATAAATTTATCGGGCATCACAGCATCACAGCATCACAGCATAGCACAACCACAATAAACATAAAGCCGAGGAGGAAACTGGGGGCCAGCTTTAATTAAGTGATCATGAACATGGGCAAACACAAATCGCCAACGGCCGCTGGCCAGGAATTGGCGGACTTGGATCTGGAAACGGCCAAAACAAGATTAGACGATGGCTGCAGCAGCAGCTTCAGCAGAGCTTCAAATGTCGTTAGAACGGAGCAAATCTATGGTCCAGGCCAACAATTCCCTTTATGGCCAACTCAGCAAACAAGACTCGGACTCTCTGGATCTGGAACCAGGCTGCAAACCCGTGGTGTTCCTCCTGCAAAGCGCATGTAATTTAGCTCAGAGTGTGTATTTTATTTAAGCGTTTATTAGCTGATAAACCGAAATAGATAAATCGTGGTCCAAAAGGGTAACCCAACTCCTTTGCCTTACCTTACTAGCCCGTTGAAGGTTTTATGGCCAGCCGAGGGCGCTCTTTTCCAGTTTCAACTCGCAGATAGATAATGGCAAATATTTTAACACACGTTATAACATTCACGCCGGCCTAAGAAAGTTGTTTGTTCACGCCATATCTCTTCAGCTACAGTAAAACTTTTATAAGTCGGCTAAAAAGGTGTTTCTTCAAGTATTCAAACATTGAACTTAACACTTTAAGAAAGTTTGGGAAAACCCTTACCAATAATAAATATCCTCTAACCATTTAGAATCCAACTGTAAGGAAAATAGTCAATAGACCTTTCAGTTCTACTTTATACATTAGTTTTGTACTTATATGTTCATGTTTTAACCGTTGCAGGTTAATTTATTGTGGATTCTTTAAGTCATTCTTCAATTATAAAATATTTAAATGTATATCAAAGATTTTTTGTTACCAGAATCTGCTTTAAAGTAATGTAAGCTCAACTGCAAATTGTTCACCTGGATAAGACCAGCGCCTTCTTCCCATTCACTTCCGTTTCCAGCTGTCTTATGTCATAATAATCATGAGAGCGCCCACCTACCATATAAAGATGGTATCAGACTTCACACAAAATTATTACGTTATCCCACAAAAAAAAAAAACCACAACTTTGTGTCATTCTACCCAATTAACACGCAGAGTCCATGCCCGTTTTTCATTTTCCTCGTTACCCACCAAGCCCAAAGTCTAATGAAAATCAGTAGCCGACTGAAAACTGAAAAACTAAAAACTGAAAGTGGAAAATGAATGCGTGAGAAAATGGCCAACAGGTAGTGGCGAACAATGAATATTGCGGGCACTAAACACATTTTCTGTTTCGCCAAAGGTGTTCGGGCATTACTATTTTTTATGCCGGTCCCGTTGTTGGATAAGTTTTCAGGGAAAGGCAAAGGAAGCGGCGATAAGCCGGGGACTTGGGATTGGGACTCATGTTTGCGCATAAATTTCAAGTGTCATTTACCCGTCTCCGCATTTGTCTTTTGTTTCTCCTTTATTGTTTTATTTTTTGGCACCTGTCCGAGATGACCAGGCCAATTGTGTGTTTTGTTTGTGCGTGCTCAACATTTTTAAGTTAATTATTTTTGTTTGTTTTGCGCTGGGAATGGGAAGAGTGAGAGGTTTGAGCCGAAAAGCGCCTTACCCATAAGTGGATATTCTCGGGTGGCCTTAATTGTATTTATTTTTACTTACTTAACATGCTTTTAATTGATTTTTCAATGGTTTTTAATAATGTGATTTTTTTCCCTTTGTTTCTTTGCAGCAAAAATGAAAATATTTTTGCCACTAGTCACGTGGATAGTGCTACTACTCTCGAGTGCAGTAAGTACCCCATAAACATTAAACATTATTAGGCTAATTAGTGCTAAGTTGGCGGGGTTAAACCTGAATATCGATGCGATTAGATCAGAGGTCATAATTTATTTATGGCCATTCGAAAGGCACAAACAAAGAGCCGAAAAAAGAAGAGAAATATGATTAAATTTACGGGCTGCCACCTCATTATGAAACAAATTTCCGAACAAATAAACCAAAGAGATCCCAGAAGTGAAAGAACCCCGACGATCAAACAAATGTTCTTTGAAAAGAAATAACACCGAATCCGACAGCGAAGAGAGGGAACAAATTATAACTTAGGAACCTTTGATGACCTAACGGTACCTTCTTCTGGCCGGGTCCCATGCAAATGAGCCATAAAAGGAAATTACTGCAAAATGACTCGGGTAGAACATATTTATTAAAACTAACAGCTAGCTGTGAAATCGGCAGGAGAGTGGGAAGAAGATGCTGTTCAAATAATTTGGCAGCCTGAGAGGAATTCCGTTCGGGCAAAAAGCAAACAGAGGAGGACGGCTAGGAAGAGTGACTAGTAATGATAGGGCCGGCGGAAGAGCAGAATCACCACGACGACGACGGTCATCGACTGGCCGGCCGAGGAACCCAACCAAACCAAACCAAGCCAAACCGAGCCAATCGATCGACGGAAGAAAGCCAAGAAAACGTAATGAATAAAAATAGCCGCATTAGCTGTAAAAACGGTTTGATAGTCATCGATTTAAGCAGTCGGTGAGAGAGAAGGGAGGGAGGGAGTAAGTCCATTGACCAAGGGGCTTTGAGAAATTGGCCAAGAGAATTCTCTAAGCCGAAAGCCAAGTTCATTGACTCTACCCTCTCTCTCTCCCGCTTTGCGACACTGTCAATGGACGCAGCTCCATGGCTAGATTCTTTAACAAATTTGCTTTCTTTTGTGCGTTGGAACTTGATTTATGCGAGGCAGTCATAATTCATTTGATTAGCCACATAGATGGGATAATAATTAATTGTGAATTTGGTGGATTTTGTTTTTTTGCGCCCAGAACAAAAGACTCAGGCAACGAACTTGCTTTTTTGTTTATATGAAGTCAGTATTTGCAAATGGATTTTGAGGGTACAAGGCAGTATTAATGAACCTTACTTTTTCTACCTTAAAAGCCACTCATTAAAAGCGTATTATTAGAGGTGAAATCATAAGTTATAAATTAGTTCTCATAGAAAAATAGTAATAATAATTCATTAAGAATAATTGTTCTATAAAGTTTTGAAAGTGAATAAAGTAACTTTATTTAATGTGTTTATCTTGGAGTTCCCTTTTAAAGATTTAACACTGAAGAAGGAGTATTTTAGTTTCAGCGAAATAAAGAAGTAATTGCCACAGTGTGTGCTAAAGGAGTTAATGCCGATTGACAGTTATAACGGATATGCACTTGAGCGTTGACGTGCAACGTCGTCATCTGTCTGCCGTTGTCATTGCGCCTGTTAACAAGCTTGGCTACGAAAAATTGCGCATTGTAGTCGCTGCTGGCACGCCGCTCAATGTCATGGGAGCTTTCAGCAGCCGCCGCATCATCATCATTATCATCATCATCCGTAGAGGAGGCATCAGTAGTAGCATCAGCACCCCATCCACATCGGCTTCGCACATCTTTGCTCGCACGCCTTTAATTGTTGCATTGCCGTTGATGTTGCTGTTGCTAGTGTTGCTGCTGCTGCTGCCTCAGTTGAGTGCATGTGCTGCTCATTGTGCCGCCTGTCAATTGATAAAAGTCGCAGAGACGGCGGAATCTATTGTTTAGCAAGGCCGTTAGCGTTGCATGGCGTGAAGTGGGCACAAAGCACACACCGCAAAACCAATTGAAAACCCGAAGCCAAATAGAACTCCAGGGAGCACCACATGCGGGTGGGAGGTACTGCCTCTCGAGAGGCCCGATAAGAATCTGCCTAAAACAATTCGCGGCTAAACTTGAACTTGACAGCCAGTGCCTCATGTTCACACCTTCCACAGCGGGGTCGTAGAGCAATTTAAGCTCTTTTTTATGGCCTTCTTAGCTCATTAGGCGGCCCACTACAGAAATAAAAGAAGATTGGCCTTAAATAAGGAAACTGGGAAAATTTGCTGGGATTCTTGTTGTGGAAGAGAACAATTGAAAGGAGGTTTTCACGTAATAGAGACACTGAACTCTGACGAGGTATATAAAAAAGTGTAGAATTTTGTGTAATAATATGGTGAAAGTTTTGTTGGGCTATTAAGAAAGAATTTGTTAATCAGAAAAAACAATAAACCCATAAAAAAAGGAATAAAAAAAATAATAGTTTAAAGATTTATTACTAAAACATCTCAGAGAACCAACAAATTGGGTTCTATAAATAAATAAAAAAGCATTAAAAAAACCGTAACTAATCAGTAAAATCCGAGACTCGAAAAGTAAATCATAAAAATGTGCAGACTTTTGTTGCCCAATAGTAATCATTAAAAGAATCGTTCACGTACTCCAGGTATTCGGTTCTGTTATTTATTGATGAAATCCTAACTAACTCACCTTTATCTTGTTTTACAAATATTTAAGTTGTTTCCAAATCTGATCTAACCACTTAATAACTATATTTGAGCGTAGGAAGTCAAATTGAACGAGCTACAAAAATAGAAGTACAACCGCAGACGTATAACAACAGCAATGCGACAAAATATACATGTATAGAAACTAGTTTTAATTCATTTCTGCTGGAGCACAAAAAGGTCTTAAGTGACAAACTTGTTTCCCAGTCAGCTATCTAATGCTGGAAACAAAAAACACACGACGCCAGCCAGTCGGCTGAGTTTTGGCCAAGAAAATATATGGCAAGCGGCAAACAACTTTTGTTTTGCTAAAAGTAAAATCAGCCAAGTGTAACAATTAAGTGGCGGTGGAACCACACAAACGGCACAATATAGTGGAGAGTGGGTCTATATACTCGTACCTGTGTACCTGTACGATCGGGTCGTGCCCATATGGACCACATCGGGTTGAGAAATCTGAAGAAGCGCTGCCGGTGCTACGCCTGCTAAGCTCGCTGTATCTAATTTGAATTTAAATTAGTTAAGCGAAACCAGCTGGGGCCCCTAAATACAATGCTCTACGAAATGAGGTTGCAGCGAAGGTTGGCTTAGAAAAAGGGTTAGCCCTCTGTAATTCGAAGTAACATATTTTATAACACTCGGAAATAAAGCACATAAAAAATACCCTTTTTCCTTATCGTATGTCATGAAAGGTTTAACCTAATTTGAACAATTTTAAGCTTCTTTGTTTACATTCAGCTTTCTTATGATAGAGAAATATGGTTAAAGAATGATATCATTAGAAATCTATATTAAATTAGCGCTGGGTTAAGTTTAAGGTTTTCCCTCGCGTTCTTCAACTCTTATTTGTTAATAACAATGGCTTAAATACACCTACAACTTCCTCATTTAAGTGCAATTAACTAATCCAATTCTATTGTGTGCTTGCAGGTACATTCACAATATTCACAACAACCGCAACCATTCAAGACGAACTTGAGGGCGAATAGTCGGTTTCGCGGCGAGGTCTTCTACCTGAACCTCGAGAATGGCTACTTTGGCTGCCAAGTCAACGAGTCCACCGAATATTTGCAGCTATTCAACCTATCGAAACTATGCGACGGCACCCAGGACTGTTTTCTGGGTGCCGATGAGTTGAGCAAGGAGCTCAAATGCACAAGTGAGTACCCGTATCAGGGCGCGAATCGCTTGAAAGCTTAATGGGCTTTACCTAATCCCGGTTCATGTATTTTCCGCAGATGACTGTGATAAGGATGGCACCCAGTGCACACATGGCGCGTGTTTGAACGGCGTCTGCCATTGCAATGACGGCTACGGCGGCTGCAATTGCGTGGACAAAGGTGAGTCTAGTCTTACCTTACCTCAACATACCTTACATAACCGTTAAAAACCACCTCAATCCCTTCCCGCAGATGAGAACGAATGCAAACAGCGGCCGTGCGACGTGTTTGCCCATTGCACAAACACACTGGGCAGCTTCACGTGTACCTGCTTTCCGGGCTATCGCGGCAATGGCTTCCATTGTGAAGGTGAGTTATACACAGAGATAATACAATTTTAATTTATTACTCTTTTTGGTAAAATACATCTTCCACAACAAAAAAATAATTAGAGGTTAATATAAATACCTTTAGTTATTAAATTTGGAGAAGTTTTAGTTCCAAAGTTTGACAATAAATTGTGTATTTCCAAAAATTTAAAAAAAACAATAACATTTATTAAACCTTGGATGACTTTGCCTATTTGTATTTTATATTTTTAAAAAAATTTTCCTTTAGTTCCATAATTATAAAGGGGTTTATCAAAATCAAAATATTATAACACAAGTACAAACTTTATCCCAGTTTGTAGCCATTGGGTATTCCCACAGATAATCACACAAGCTAATATTATATTATTTTTTAAAAGTCCTATAATTTTTTTCTGTGTAACCTCCGTTTTAGTTTCTTAGTATTAGTTAGCATAATGACTGACCATCTGAGAGATGATTGTTGTTTGCCGTTTTGTACTTCCGTCAACGTCTCTTTTTAGCCCAGACTTGGGGTCTTTTTGTAGTTTGGCCTAACGGTTTGTGCCATTCCCATCCCCATCCCAGCCAAGACGTCTCAAGTGCCCAGCCTCCAAAGCTGAAAGCTGAAAATGTAACAAAAGACGCGCCAGACAATAATATGAAAGCTTTCTCAGCCTCAGCCTTAGCCAGAATAGAGTAATACTTATCTGCGAGGTAATAATAATGACCGTGTAGCGATTACACTTGAGTGCTTTGTGGCAAGGCTGGAGCGGATTAGAGAGCCACGGGCGGCAAATCTAATTCCAGGTTGAGATCTTTGGAGCACTTGGAGCCCTGGCCAAACAAATTCCGAAATATCTCAATCAGTTTCCGCTGATCTGCTACAGTTTCGATCCTGGGGTCGGTTCCATTTGCTCGTTAGCCTAAGTGCCGCACAGCAGGCGTCCAAAAAGCGAGAGAAGGTAGAACTCTCTGGGTTCTTGTGGCGCACCTGTTTCCCCACATGTCCGGCTACGTCTACGACGAGTATATGACAGTGAGAAACCGGCTGCCGTAATTGGACTGCGGCTAATGTTACGTAATAAAAACACATTATGGCATCTCACAAGAACCTAAGAAGAACGAATCGAGAGAGCAGCAGTAATAACTAGGAAAGTGTACGCAGAGGTTAGTTCTTTCTTCTCGACTCTGTTTGAACCCATCAGAAGAACAGATAGTATGTAGTTCAGTCCGAGAGCCTATTCCCAATAGGAGATGATGATGATAATGATGGGGAAACCGAGCGAACAATAAAAAGCCACAGAAACAGCATTTGTGGCAATGCTTTCGCGCCATGCAACACATCGTGGCTGTCTGTTAGACGGGGAATCAGTGTCATGTAATCTGACCCCGAACATGGACACGCCAGAACTTTCAACACTCTGGAATAGGCAAAAGGGGAAGGTGATGGAGAAGAGGAGGAGGCAGAAAGAAGCCTCTGCCACGCCCCCAGCACCACCTGCATTCGATGCAATGCGATAACGAGCGCAAATTTCACAGACACTCTGACATTACCCCTCTAAGTATGAAGACGTTGCCAAGATTCAAGATTCTAGATTACATGTGACGACGACTGACGACTGATACTGATGTGGATGTGGATGTGGAGGATCCAGCGGCAGGCATGCATAAAAATCTGGGCAGCGACGTGTGACGCCGGCATCGCATTTCAGTCGCATTATCTAATTCTTTTCTATAGAACTTTTTTCTCGCATATTATTCACGATGGCATGATTGCATTGCGCTTGCCATGTTGCATTGGGGACAGGGCCCTTCTCCAGACTCAGACCCATACCCATAACCTCCAATTGCCTGTAATCATCTGAATTAGTTTTAAATGCGCTGAGAAAGTTCTACTCGCCATCTGCACATGTGCGTGGCATAGTTGAACCTTCATCAGGGGCACACGCACTCCGCGTTTCCCATGGGGAATATGCTCTTAAACACACAATTACATGTTGGCAGTAGTACCAGTAGCTGATTGCATAATTCTGGAATATACTATAGATAGAGCTGAATTTATTAGGCACTATCAGATTGCATTAGCATGTGTTTTTGTAATTGTCTGGAATATTTAAGTCAGTATAATGTAAGTTATAATTTTTTGATTGCTTAGGAAAGATTGCCTATAAAGTGGAATTAGTGCGTTTTTGTTGATCGACCAACCTTAAATTGATTATGCTGGAATCATATTTTATTTCCCAAATAATCATAACACTTTTTTATGTGCACTTGGTGTTCTCAGAGGCCTATTAAAAATACCCATTAAATGCGAAACTAAACCATCTTGTTCAGCAATAAAAGTAATTTTAAGTGCGAGCCTTAAATCTCTTTTGATGTATAAATTTCCGCCTTGAGAAAGGAAGCCCATCCTGCAACACCCAACTTTTCCATGGGACTTAAAGTGTCCCCCAGCGTTATGTAAATCCAGTTTTGTGCACCAAGTTCACCCAATAAACTTAGCAACAAATCACACTGCTCTTGGCCTGACTTAGAGACACATTTTGCGTGCTGCGGTGTGAGTGGTGTGGAGTGTGTTTGGGTACAGGTACTGGGTACTGGTATCTATCTACCTGTTTTCCTGTTTCGCATTTGGCCATTTTTTTCACCTAACGGTGCTTGGTGGTGGCAACACCTGTTTCAGACGCTGTGCCGCATTATTTCATGTTCATAACTCAAATGGCTTCGATGGCTTCGTTAACGCATCGCATCGCAAAAGTCCAGTTATGCAATGACTATTGAAAAATGAAATATACACACGCAGACGCAGACCTGGTTGTGGCGGAGGAGAGAGTGGGCCCAGCTATCGATCCTTCTAATGCATTTGTCTTGCGGCGCGTGCAATAAATGGAGTGAGCCTCTCGAGTTGAGTGCTAAAATTTATTTCCACTTGGCCAGCCAGCCAGCCAGCCAGCTTGGCCAAAAGACAACAAGGCGCAAATACAGCAATCCGCTCCAGCTTTTACACCAGGCACGTTCACCATCACCAACAGCAGGCGGCTGCTCCCTTTCGTTTCGCTAACTGGGGCAGATCATTAAAACGGATAAAATAGATTGTGCCCACGTAGCAACGCCGTCACAGTCTCAGCTCCGGCCTCACTCCCCAGTTCTTTGGGCTTGGATTCGGATTCGGGTTCGGGTTCGAGGCGGTAGCGTTGTCGGCGCTTAATGCCGCCTGTCCTCAAAAGCCGCAAACGGCACTGCCTCCATCTCCATCTGCAGCTCCAACTACAGCTCCATCTCCCGATCCCGCTCCCAAGCTGAAGCCGAAACCAAAGCCAAAACCGACACCAACTTCAATCCGCCGACTTGGGCCGGGCGACGCACCAGTTGGAGATCAACGTCAGTTGATAAGCGCTGCCAGTTTTTCGTTCCGTTTTTTTTAATACCCTTGCAGGAGGGGTATTAAGATTTTTACCAGAAATAACTACTTTAAACTTGGTAAAATAATCTTGTAAGGCTTTGAGAAACAGTTAATCTCTTCATTTATTGGATCTATTGTTTACGACATCTTGTTATATCTAGTTAGATCGATAGATAACATGTTTTAGATATAAGCTTAAATTTAATTTAACACATTAATTACGATTTTTAATTTTTTAACCTAATTTAGTTTTGTTTATTATTGACTCATACACTTATACTAAACAAACTTAGTTGATAGAATAGTACAACATTTTGTTCCACTTATAAAACTGTTAAAAATGAAAAGAAAATTGTTTTGGTTAAGTTTGTTAATCTTGTTTCATATTTTTTTTTGACTATGCCTGTATAATACTTTCATTTATTATGTTCTGGAAAAAGTATATAAGAACAATTTACATGCTATAGGGTAACAAAAACCTCAGTCTTAAGATTTACCTTATTCCAGGCTAGTTTTTTATTTTATTTCAGAACACATACGCCTCGATCCGTTGCTCTGGTGGCTTCTTATTTCAAGTCTCTTTGTAGAGCAACTATTTTTTTTGTTTTGTTGCAAGGTACTTTGCACTTTTTGCATATCAAAATGGCAGCAATTAATTCTCATGTCGAAGCGGCGCTGATAAGGCATGAAAATGGCTTTAAGCGTTGGCATTGACACGCCTAATTATACGCGCGTGTGTTGCCACATTTACGCACAAATGAGGGGCGGCTCCTTCTCCTGCTCCGCGGTGAAAAGCCACCCATGGCTTTGGATTTTGGATTTACCAGTGGCCCGGATCCATCCGGCTGACATCACCTGCCGGCCGACCTTGATCTTAGAGCATACATACGTATATATTACTTCAAGCATAATTGCGTAACAAATTGTTAACTAATTTGGGTTTTCTTTATTACTACCATTTTTTTTCTAAGTTATGCGTGTATATTTTTGCTCGAGTTCAAGTTCAACTGTTAGCCGGATTTAGTTGTAGACATTTTTGGCTTTGTTATTTATTTGAGCTGCTAATCATTGGCTGGCAGTGGAGCATGAAAGTCATGTCCGCTCGTAAATTTTATCTCTTCTATATGGCACGAATGTCATAATTCAAAATGTTTTGCTTACTGCGTCAGGTCGGAAAAATAAAAACAGAAAAAAAACCAAATGCAACAAATGCAGCGAAATGCTAATTAGTCGAACAATTACACAATTTATTAGACAGTCGCCAACCAGACCAGACTGCTCTCACGTATAGATTAGTTTTTGCAAAAGTCTGATTGATAATTAGTTTTAATTGAAGCAGCGCTGCAAAAGAGTGCAAAGTTTGAGGCTTTATTTAAATCACTTTTAAATTATGAATAATTTTTAGTGTGGGCAGGAAACACATTTGAAATCCATCAGGCGAATCAGAAATTAAGTTATTCTTGAAAACCCAAATAATGTTCTAAACATTTCCCCTTTTCTGCAGTCGTGTGTGGCTTTAATGACCTGATCACCGCCTTTTAAAATGCCACTTGGAGCAAGTCTCTCGCTCGGACCATTATGGTTGTTAGCATTTAGAGACGAACAGGAAGCCCAAGAAGGCGACCCTGCTTAAGGCAGCCAACGAGAATTATGTCAGCATCATTTCAGGCAATCATTCGGCTTAATCACATGGAGTCACGCATATATTTGATTGCTTTTAAAGCGGCCAAATCCGATGGCTAGAACGCCTACTGTAAAAGAGGCTCTGCCAAAATGGAGAAAAACCTTATCTGAGTGGAGGCTGAAATTAAATTTACACTTCCCAGTCCGTCCAACAGGCTGTGAGAGTATCATTCCTGGCAGGAGGTGCAACGGGCGTGCTAAGTTCATTAGACAGCCTTTGGTCAATGGCCCGATCCGTTCCCTGGTCCGCTGTCGTCTTGCAGTCGCATTGCATAAAGTAATTAAACTGACATTGAAACTTAGAAGAACACAGAATGCTTCCTGCTTCTGGAAGACCAAAGACTGAAGACTGGCATGGGACCAAGTCGGAGTCCAAGTCCAAGTCGACGAGGATGATGACATTGAGTAATCAGAGTTTGCAATTGCAGCAAACAGCGGGGCAAACATGGAATGCTGTCATATCAGTCGGTTCGTTCGGTTCGTTCGGTGGTTGGGTTGTTAAGAGCAAATACCAGTTTCCAACCCGCTGCCGCAGCCGCAGCCGAGTGATGATCCTCTTAATTTATAAGCTAAAACTAGTAATTATAACTGAACGGCCGACTCGTTCTGCTTGTAATTATAAGGAGGCACTCACTCCTGTTCCTTTACCTTTCCTTTCCATTGCCCACTTTAGGTCCTTGTCTTTGGCTTTTGCCAACTTTTGTACTTATGTCATATTAGCTATAAATGTACAACTTTTGCCTGGTCGCCGGCCCAATGATTAATGGGCCCAGATTGCGATGGAGCGGCTGCCCATGCCCATGCCCAAGTCTGCCCTCCTCCGTCCAGTCCAGCCGTTCCGAATTGCCGCTCCATTGGCTCCGACCGTCTGCGTCTCCACTGGCGATATTGAATTCTCAATGCGCTGCGAGCTATTGGAGCAGAAAGCTCTGATCACCAGCTCATCCCGAGCCAGTCTTCCGCCTGTGCTCGGATTCGGATTCAGACCCAGAAACAGTCGCTGAGCTGGGCTTAGCTAAAGGGTTAGATGGTCGGTTGCCGGCTTATGCAATTCGGAATTCTTGTGAATGCATTAAAATTATGCCCAGATAGCTACTTATTCAAAATGTTCTTGGAGCTACACAGGTTATAAATTCTTTCATATAAGAAAAGGGCTATGGGCTAATGCTCTATTTTTTTTAAAAAGTAACCATACGGTTTCTCCGAAAGAAATTTTTATTCTCTAGGGTATATTTAGCTTTGATCCTTAGATCAAATTCTGTTACGATTTAATTTTTTAGATTTTTTTAACAAAATTAAAGGTAATTAAAAATTGCAGTAATCCAAATCCAAATTAAAGATTTAATGCTTCGTGCATTTACCTCATATAGCAAATATATTAAAAAGTGTTTACACCCCCTGTAAGAGTATTCAAATTCCTCTTTAAAAAAAAAAATATTTTACATTATCCCAAAACTAGAGATGTATGTATTTAGTTTGAAAATTCCAAATGGAAATGGCCTGGCCCATTAACATTGACCAACCACACTGCCAATTGGTATGCAAAGCGTATGCAACTGGTGCATCCTGTGCTGTGACATTGCAACCAGTGGCTGCCACGCCGCTCTGAAATGACACTGAAATGTCATGCGTAACATGCAAATTTTGGATGCATCCACGGCAACTGGAACTGCAACTGCAACTGCCACTGTGCGATTGAAGCTCCAGCTCCAGCAGCGATTCCAACTCCATCCAAGTGCGGCTGCAAAGCGAGCAAAGCGCATTCAAGCGGCAAAATGCGTAGAAGTCTAGAATGAGGCTGAGATTGTCCGAATGTCTGTGGGGGGTTTAAACCAAAATACACTTCGAGAAAGAAATTCTTAAAATATATACAATTTTGATTTTTGCTGATACATATTTTACATACTTCCCATTGGTGTGTACATTGCATATAGTACATAGTGCATGTAAAATCACTCCAAGTACTAAGAACATTTCAGAAAGTTTAACTTTCTTTAACTTAAACTACCTGTTTCCCCTAAGTGTACACTTATACCAGAAGGTGGAGATTAATGCGCTGCGTTTGGATTTTAATTACTTGTCATTTGTTGCGTGGCACATTCGATTAATCAAGCCTCCTCTCTCTTTTTCTGTTGCCATTGCAGACATTGACGAATGCCAAGATCCCGCGATAGCAGCGCGCTGCGTGGAGAACGCCGAGTGCTGCAACCTGCCGGCGCACTTCCTCTGCAAGTGCAAGGACGGGTACGAGGGCGACGGCGAGGTTCTGTGCACGGATGTGGACGAGTGCCGCAATCCCGAGAACTGCGGCCCCAACGCCCTGTGCCTCAATACGGCGGGCAACTACACATGCGCCTGCCCGGAGGGCTTTGTGGGCAACAATCCCTACCGGGAGGGTTGCCAGGATGTGGACGAGTGCTCGTATCCGAATGTCTGCGGACCCGGTGCCATATGTACGAATCTCGAGGGCAGTCATCGCTGCGACTGCCCGCCGGGATACGACGGCGATGGACGCTCGGAGTCCGGCTGTGTGGACCAGGACGAGTGCGCCCGGACGCCCTGCGGCCGGAACGCGGACTGTTTGAACACGGACGGCGGCTTCCGCTGCCTGTGTCCGGAAGGTTACAGCGGTGATCCCATGCACGGCTGCGAGGGTGAGTAGTAGAGATATTATTTAGGTATCATCGTTTGACATTGTTCCATTTTGGTTATTTTTTGCACTTGTTGAATTGAAATTGGCGGGCACCTTCAACATACGAACAAACACCAACACAACACACATTTACTATAATTAAACATTACGCACCGCAACATTAATACAAAAATTAATGCTAACGCCGGCAGATGTCGATGAATGCGCCACTAACAATCCATGCGGTTTGGGTGCTGAATGCGTGAACATGGGCGGTAGCTTCCAGTGTCGCTGTCCCCTCGGCTTTGTGCTCGAGCACGATCCGCATGCGGATGCAGAGTTGCCCCAGCCGAATACCCAGCAACTGGGCTACGGGCCGGGGGCGACGGACGTGGTGCCCTACCAGCGGACCTCGGGTGCAGGATTGGCCTGCCTGGACATCGACGAGTGCAATCAGCCGGACGGCGTGGCCAAGTGCGGCACCAACGCCAAGTGCATCAACTTTCCCGGCTCGTACCGCTGCCTGTGTCCAAGCGGATTCCAAGGACAGGGCTATTTGCACTGCGAGAGTTAGTATCCTGCCTGCTTTCTGCCTTTGTCTGAGCTCTATATTTAGTGTTTATTTTGAAAGGGAATAAGCAGATCCATTAACATATTTTCAATACTACAATAGACTTTTTTTGGTGTCTAAAGATTTTATAAAGCTTTTTAAATTTTAACGTTCCCAAAAATCGATAAATTTTAGTTTTTGTATTCAGGTATTTTTTTTTCTAACTATTAAAAGATTATGTTGATTCAAAATAGCTCTTAATTATTTTCTCCCTACATTACTCAAAAAAAAAAAAGGTCATAACAAACATGCTAAATATAAAGCCAGACAATTTTAGTACCCACAAAGTTGGCAGATGGCTGATTGGCCAGCTTTGTGACTGCTTCCTCTTCTGCTTCCCAACACCCGCTGTTTTGCTGGCCTTAGGCTTGGCTTATTTGCTTCCGTAGCAGAGATGCATGCTTTTCAGACAGCTTCCTCTTGTACCTCCGTAGCCCCACCTTCCTGTACTGTTCTCTTATCTCTATCTTTATCTCCCGCCCGATCCCGCTCCCCCACTTCACGCTATGCTCCCTCGCCTATCATCCGAATCCGTATTGTTTTGCATACTAATTTAATTAATTATAATATATTTAACTCACCCCAACCCGCAAATGAACACGCGTGCCCCTTCTCCAATCGAACAACACAACACCCCTGTCCCTGCACCGACTGGAAATCGCGTAGACATCAACGAGTGTCAGGATAATCCGTGCGGGGAGAACGCGATCTGCACGGACACCGTTGGCAGCTTTGTGTGCACCTGCAAGCCGGACTATACCGGTGATCCGTTCCGCGGATGCGTGGACATCGATGAGTGCACCGCCTTGGATAAGCCCTGTGGACAACATGCGGTTTGCGAAAATGCCGTTCCTGGATACAATTGCAAGTGCCCGCAGGGATACGACGGGAAACCGGATCCCAAGGTGGCTTGTGAACAGGTGGATGTCAACATCCTGTGTAGCAGTAATTTCGATTGTACCAATAATGCGGAGTGTATCGAGAATCAGTGCTTCTGCTTGGATGGATTCGAACCCATTGGATCTAGTTGTGTAGACATCGATGAGTGTCGCACCCACGCGGAGGTGTGTGGTCCCCATGCCCAGTGCTTGAATACCCCCGGATCCTACGGCTGTGATTGCGAGGCCGGATATGTGGGCAGTCCTCCAAGGATGGCCTGCAAGCAGCCCTGCGAGGATGTCCGATGCGGAGCCCATGCCTACTGCAAGCCGGATCAGAACGAAGCCTACTGCGTGTGCGAGGATGGATGGACCTACAACCCGAGCGATGTCGCGGCGGGATGTGTGGATATCGATGAGTGCGATGTCCTGCATGGACCCTTTGGAAGTTGTGGCCAGAATGCCACTTGCACGAACAACGCTGGAGGATTTACGTGCGCCTGTCCTCCTGGTTTCTCGGGAGACCCGCATTCCAAGTGCGTGGATGTGGACGAGTGCCGCACGGGAGCTAGCAAATGTGGAGCTGGAGCCGAGTGCGTGAATGTACCCGGTGGCGGATATACCTGTCGCTGTCCCGAGAACACAATCGCCGATCCGGACCCCAGTGTAAGGTGTGTACCCATTGTCAGCTGCTCCTCCAATGAGGACTGTCCCGGTAACTCCATCTGTGATGCGACAAAGCGGTGTCTGTGCCCGGAACCGAATATCGGAAATGACTGTCGCCATCCTTGCGAAGAGCTCAATTGTGGAGCACATGCCCAGTGCATGCTGGCCAATGGGCAGGCTCAGTGCCTGTGCGCTCCCGGATATACAGGAAACTCAGCTCTCCCAGGCGGCTGCAACGATATTGATGAGTGCCGTGCCAACCCCTGTGCCGCGAAAGCCATCTGTTCTAATACCGCTGGAGGCTACCTGTGTCAGTGTCCAGGAGGATCCAGTGGAGACCCATATCGCGAGGGATGCATTACCTCCAAGATAGATGGTTGCTCCGACGCGAATCCTTGTGCGACGGGTGAGACCTGCGTCCAGGATTCATACACCGGCAACAGTGTGTGCATCTGTCGACAGGGCTACGAACGCAACCCGGAGAGTGGACAGTGCCAAGATGTGGATGAGTGCTCTGTGCAGAGAGGAAAGCCTGCTTGCGGACTGAATGCTCTTTGCAAAAATCTGCCTGGTAGCTACGAGTGCCGCTGTCCGCAGGGCCACACCGGAAATCCCTTCATCATGTGCGAGATCTGCAGTACGCCGGAGTGCCAGTGTCAGTCTCCGTACAAGCTTGTGGGCAACAGTTGCGTCCTGTCGGGTTGCTCCTCCAATGGCCAGGCCTGTCCCAGCGGAGCCGAGTGCATCTCCATAGCCGGAGGTGTCAGCTACTGTGCCTGTCCCAAGGGATACCAAACTCAACCGGATGGAAGCTGCGCGGACGTAAATGAGTGCGAGGAGCGTGGAGCCCAGCTGTGCGCCTTTGGAGCTCAGTGCGTGAATCAGCCAGGAAGCTACAGTTGCCACTGCCCAGAGGGCTACCAGGGAGATGCCTACAACGGTCTCTGTGCGCCGGCTCAAAGGAAGTGTGCTGCAGACAAGGAGTGTGCCAGCAACGAGAAGTGCATCCAGCCAGGCGAGTGTGTCTGCCCACCTCCGTACTTCCTGGACCCGCAGGACAACAACAAGTGCAAGAGTCCCTGTGAACGCTACCCCTGCGGCATTAATGCCAAGTGTACGCCCTCGGATCCACCCCAATGCATGTGCGAGGCCGGATTCAAGGGAGATCCCCTGCTGGGCTGCACGGACGAGGATGAGTGCGCCCACCTGCCCTGCGCCTATGGAGCCTACTGTGTGAACAAAAAGGGCGGCTATCAGTGCGTGTGCCCCAAGGACTTTACAGGAGATCCGTACAAGAGTGGCTGCATCTTTGAGACCGGAACGCCGAAGAGCAAGTGCCTGAGCAACGATGACTGCGCCAGTAACTTGGCCTGCCTGGAGGGAAGTTGCGTCAGCCCGTGCAGCAGTCTCCTGTGTGGCTCCAATGCCTACTGTGAGACGGAGCAGCATGCGGGCTGGTGTCGCTGCCGAGTGGGCTTTGTGAAGAATGGAGACGGAGACTGCGTGTCCCAGTGTCAGGATGTCATCTGCGGCGAAGGAGCCTTGTGCATTCCCACCAGCGAGGGACCCACGTGCAAGTGTCCGCAAGGACAACTGGGTAATCCCTTCCCCGGCGGCAGTTGCAGCACGGATCAGTGCTCAGCCGCCAGGCCTTGTAGTGAGCGTCAGATCTGCATCAACGGAAGGTGTAAGGAGCGCTGCGAGGGCGTGGTCTGTGGCATCGGAGCCACCTGCGACAGGAACAACGGAAAGTGCGTCTGCGAACCGAACTTTGTGGGTAATCCCGATTTGATCTGCATGCCACCCATCGAGCAGGCTAAGTGCTCGCCAGGATGCGGCGAGAACGCCCACTGCGAGTATGGCTTGGGCCAGAGTCGGTGTGCCTGCAACCCGGGAACATTTGGAAATCCATACGAGGGCTGTGGTGCCCAGAGCAAGAACGTGTGCCAGCCAAATAGTTGCGGACCCAATGCCGAGTGTCGGGCTGTGGGCAACCACATCTCCTGCCTCTGCCCTCAGGGCTTCAGTGGTAATCCCTACATTGGCTGCCAAGACGTGGATGAATGTACCAACAAACCATGTGGCCTCAATGCTGCTTGTCTGAACAGAGCTGGCGGATTCGAGTGCCTTTGTCTCTCGGGTCACGCTGGAAATCCCTACAGCAGCTGTCAGCCCATCGAGAGCAAGTTCTGCCAGGACGCGAACAAGTGCCAGTGCAATGAGCGTGTGGAATGCCCGGATGGCTACAGCTGCCAGAAGGGTCAGTGCAAGAACCTCTGTTCCCAGGCCTCCTGCGGCCCCAGGGCCATCTGCGATGCCGGAAAGTGCATCTGCCCCATGGGCTACATTGGAGATCCCCACGATCTAGTCCAGGGCTGCAGCGTTCGTGGTCAGTGTGGCAACGATGCGGACTGCCGACATTCTGAGATCTGCTTCCAGTTGGGCAAGGGTCTGCGCAAGTGCGTTGACGCGTGCTCCAAGATTCAGTGCGGACCCAATGCTCTCTGCGTGGCCGACGATCATCGCTCCTCGTGTATATGCTCCGACGGATTCTTTGGCAACCCGAGCAACCTGCAAGTTGGCTGCCAGCCGGAGAGAACGGCTCCTAGGGACGAGGACAAATGTAAATCAGACCGGGACTGTGAACGTGGATTCGGTTGTCAGGCAAGCACCCACGGCACCCGGGAATGCGTTAACCTGTGCTCCAATGTCGTGTGCGGACCCAACGAGCTCTGCAAGATCAACCCCGCCGGACATGCGATCTGCAACTGCGCCGAGAGCTATGTCTGGAACCCTGTGGTCTCCTCCTGCGAGAAGCCGTCGCTTCCAGACTGCACCAGTGACGCTAATTGTCCCGATGCCTCTGCCTGTCGTCCAGATGTGCTGGGCGTTCTCAAGTGCGTCGCCATCTGCGACGCCTTCACCTGCCCGGCCAACTCCCTATGCGTGGCTCGCAATCACCAGGGACGCTGCGATTGCCTCACTGGCTTTGTTGGCAACCCGAACGACAGGAATGGCTGCCAGCCAGCCCAAAAGCACCACTGCCGAAACCACGCAGAGTGCCAGGAGTCAGAGGCCTGCATCAAGGACGAGACTACCCAAACCCTGAGCTGTCGTCCGGCCTGCGATACTGTCAAGTGCGGACCACGTGCCGTTTGCGTGACCAACAACCACCAGGCTCAGTGTCAATGTCCACCTGGACCGTTTGCTGGAGATCCGTACGATCCATTCAATGGCTGCCAGAGTGTACCATGTGTTTACAACCACGACTGTCCACCCAGCCAAATGTGCAACCGGATGACCCACACCTGCTTCGACGTGTGCGACGAGGAGTCTTGCGGGGAGAATGCCATTTGCCTGGCCGAGGATCATCGCGCCGTCTGCCAGTGCCCACCTGGATTCAAGGGAGATCCTCTCCCAGAGGTGGCCTGCACCAAGCAGGGCGGCTGTGCAGCCGGAACCTGCCACCCCTCGGCCATTTGTGAGGTTACCCCGGAGGGACCAGTCTGCAAGTGTCCGCCTCACTTTGTGGGCGAACCCAAGTCGGGCGGCTGCCGTCCAGATGGTCAGTGCCCGAATGGAGATGCCGATTGCCCAGCCAATACCATCTGCGCCGGAGGAAGGTGCCAAAATCCCTGCGATAACGCCTGCGGATCCAATGCAGAATGCAAGGTGGTCAACAGAAAGCCCGTCTGCAGTTGTCCCCTGCGATTCCAGCCAGTCTCCGATACGGCCAAGGATGGATGTGCTCGTAGTGCGTCCAAGTGCCTCACAGACGTCGACTGCGGTGGAGAGTTGTGCTACAACGGGCAGTGTCGCATTGCCTGCAGGAACTCCCAGGACTGCTCCGATGGCGAGAGCTGCCTGAGCAACGTCTGCGTAGTGGCCTGTCTGGACCACAGTCAGTGTGCCAGTGGGCTGGCCTGCGTCGGGGGCCACTGCACCATCGGTTGTCGCAGCAACAAGGAGTGCAAGCAGGATCAGTCATGCATTGAGAACAAGTGCCTGAACCCATGTCAGTCGGCCAGCAGCTGTGGTCCGAATGCGCTCTGCAGCATTGCTCAGCACCGGAGCCAGTGCAGCTGTCCTGAGGGATTCGAGGGAAACCCCACCCCGGAGCAGGGATGCGTGCGAGTGCCGGCTCCCTGCCTGGCCAGCAATCAGTGCCCCAATGGCCACATGTGCATAGGAAACCAGTGCAATCTGCCCTGCACAAAGACCACTTCCTGTGCGGTTGGAGAGCGCTGCTATCAACAGGTCTGCCGAAAGGTCTGCTACACCAGCAACAACTGTTTGGCCGGAGAGATCTGTAACGAGGATAGGACCTGTCAACCGGGCTGTGAATCTGATGCCGATTGTCCCGCCACGGAGTTGTGCCTCACCGGAAAGTGCAAGTGTGCCACTGGATTCATAGGCACTCCGTTCGGGTGCTCGGATATTGACGAGTGCACGGAACAGCCGTGCCATGCCAGCGGTCGATGTGAGAATCTTCCTGGGTCCTATAGATGTGTATGCCCCGAAGGAACCGTCGGCGATGGCTACGGGCAGCAGGGCTGCTCGCAGCCCAGGCAATGTCACAAGCCCGACGACTGTGCCAATAACCTGGCCTGCATTCACGGCAAGTGCACGGATCCCTGCCTGCACACTGTGTGCGGGATTAATGCCCACTGCCAGTCGGAGGGCCACGAGGCCTTGTGCAGCTGTCCGGCTGGATTTCTGGGTGACCCCAACGACACTGGAGTGGGATGCTTCAAGGTGGAGTGCATCGACCATGTGGACTGTGCTGGCGATCGTGCCTGTGATGCGGAAACCAATCGCTGCATCAAACCCTGTGACCTGATCAGCTGCGGAAAAGGAAATTGCCAGGTGGAGGATCACAAGGCGACGTGTGCCTGCTACGAGGGCTATCAGTTGGTAAATGGAGTGTGTGAGGACATCAACGAGTGCCTGACCAAGCCGTGCCACAGCACAGCCTTCTGCAACAACCTGCCCGGAAGCTACAACTGTCAGTGCCCCGAGGGATTGATCGGAGATCCATTGCAGGCCGGTTGTCGCGATCCCAACGAGTGTATCAGTGACGCGGATTGTCCTGCCTCAGCCAGCTGCCAAAATTCGCGATGCCGCAGTCCTTGCGAGCGTCAGAATGCCTGCGGACTGAATGCGAACTGCCAGGCTCAGGCCCACCAAGCCATTTGTACTTGTCCATCGAATTCACGCGGAGATCCAGCCATCGAGTGTGTGCACATAGAGTGCTCGGACAACGATGACTGCTCTGGAGACAAGGCCTGTTTGGACTCGAAGTGCATCGATCCCTGTTCGCTGCCCAATGCCTGTGGAGCTCAGGCTCGATGCTCGGTGCAGAATCACATTGGAGTCTGCTCCTGTGAGTCAGGCAGCACCGGAGACGCTAAGCTAGGATGTGTACAACTCCAATACTGCCAGCAGGATGGACAGTGCAACCAGGGAAGCATCTGCTCCCATGGCATTTGCAGTCCCCTGTGTAGCACGAACCGCGATTGCATCTCGGAACAGTTGTGCTTGCAGGGCGTCTGCCAAGGAACCTGCAAATCCAACTCCACTTGCCCACAGTTCCAGTTCTGTTCAAACAACATTTGCACCAAGGAACTGGAGTGCAAAGCAAACAGTGAGTGCAGTGAGGATGAGACCTGCTTGAGTGATGCTTACGGACGTGCGAGGTGTGAGTCTGTGTGCTTGGGTCGAGCTGCCTGTGGCAGGAATGCCGAGTGCGTGGCCCGCTCCCATGCCCCCGACTGTCTCTGCAAGGATGGCTTCTTCGGGGACGCCAAATCCGGATGCCGGAAGATCGAGTGCAGCAGCGACGACGATTGCTCGAATGACAAGAGCTGCGACAACCACATGTGCAAGATCGCCTGCCTCATCGGCCAGCCGTGCGGAGAGAATGCACTCTGCACCACCGAGCACCACCAGCAAGTGTGCCACTGCCAGCCCGGTTTCAGTGGCGATCCGCGCGTACGCTGCGATGTCATCGACTTTTGCCGTGATGCTCCGTGCGGACCCGGTGCGCGTTGTCGGAACTCGCGGGGCTCGTACAAGTGCACCTGTCCCCCGGGACTCGTTGGTGACCCGTACAACGAGGGCTGTCGCAGCTCTGTTGAGTGCGAGGCCAACGAGGACTGTCCCCCGCATGCTGCATGCACCAAGGTCAATGGGGTGGCCAAGTGCCGCGATGTCTGTGCCCAGCTGCAGTGTGGCCCCAATGCGGAATGTGTTCCGAAGGGCCACGTGGCGCAGTGTGCATGCCGCAGCGGCTACGATGGCCAACCCGCCGACCGGGTGGCCGGCTGTAAGCCGCTGCCCGTTCCCTGTCAGGTCACCGGCGACTGTCCGACCAACACTTACTGCTCGGATAGCGTCTGCAAACGTAAGTACTAACACTCACCCAGCACCGGGCCTAAACCGACTACCAGACAACGTAAATTGGCTAATCTACCTCATAACTATATTCTTAGTACTACTTACTTACTTACTTACCTAAATACTAGCACTGATTTGTTTACCAGAGACGTTGTGGCTAAAGTCAGATCCATACTTTTCAGATCATTTGCAGTTTTTTATTTAACTAGTTGCTAAAGTAAATGTCATTATAATCATATTATACAATTGGACATAGCCTGATGTTATGTTTTTCCATACCTCATTTGAACAACAATTACACAATTATGTTTGTTATATATTTACTTTATGTTTAAGAACAATTAAACTATAATTCTCCCCTTGAATTCTAAAGACACATTTCAAAGTACATCATATTTTATTTCTGATTCAAAGACATTCTGTAAATTGTTTTGAAACAGAAACTATCAAAATTGTTCAGGCCAATAAAGTTTAATTTACTTCCAAGTTTTGCACTAGTAAAATGTTATTTCTGCAAAACAGATCGTCTTATCTGTCAGAGCGTCTTTTAAGAACTACCACTACAACCTTGGACTGGCTTTAAGCCTACGAATTAAACCAAATGCTATCTTAGAACGTAGACTAACTGCAAACTAAAACGAGAGTACCACAACAAGTTACACACATGACCACACGCCACGAACAAAGCGAGACCGAAACGCCAACTGGAAAATACTTTTGTTCTCTAAAGAGTGCTCCACTAAACCTTTGATCTTTTCCCGTACAGCTGCCTGTGTGCTGGACACCGAATGTGGACCATCAGAGGTGTGTCAAGGCGGCCAATGCTTCAATCCCTGCCTGCAGCCACAGTCCTGTGGACAAAACGCAGAGTGCGTGATGCAGAACCACCTTAAACAGTGCCATTGCCCAGAGGGTTTCACAGGCGACTCTGCGAAGGAGTGCGTGCGTGTGCCGGTGGCCTGCGATGTCGACTGCGCACCTGGATACACCTGCCGCGACTCCATGTGCCTGCCGGTGTGTCACAACGACCTGGAATGCGCCTCCAACGAAAAGTGCCTCAAGGGCAACTGCATGCGTAAGTTTATCTTGAAGAAGTATTAAAAAAAGCATTAAGAAGTAATAATGCTGGACTCTAATAAAAAACCCACAACAAATCTAAGCCATTGTAATTATAATTATGTTCTTTATTTAGTGACCTGTCGAGTGGACAACGATTGCTTCCTGGGTCATGTCTGCCTGCACAACAAGTGCGTCTACGGCTGCCATGTGGACGATGACTGCAGTGCCTCCGAGTCCTGCCGCAATGACAAGTGTGTGAATCCCTGTCTGGAGAATCCCTGCGGCCCCAACGCCGCCTGTTCGGTGTCCAACCACCGGGCCAGCTGCAGCTGCCTGGAGAGCATGGTGCCCAACCCCACGCCCCAGGTGGGCTGTGTGCGTTCTCCCCCTCTGGAATGCCGCGAGAATCGCGACTGCGGTAACGGATTGGCCTGCTTTGAGTCGGTTTGCCGACCTCTGTGCGCGGACGATGCCGGCTGTTTGACCAACGAGCGCTGCCAGCAGGGAGTATGCAAGCCCCTCTGCCGCCACGACAACGAATGCGGCCATGGAGAGCTGTGTCTGGGTCTGAATTGTGTGCCTGGCTGCCGATCCGATCAGGGTTGCCCCCAGGATCTGTCCTGCGTGGGCCAGCAGTGCGTGGATCCCTGTGCCGACCCCACTGCCTGCGGCACCAACGCCCTCTGCCAGACGATCGATCACAGGAAGCAGTGCTTATGCCCGGAGGGACTCGATGGCAACGCCAATGTGGCCTGCAAGGTGCCTCGCATTGCTTGCGGAAGGAACGAGGATTGTCAGTCGAGTCAGCTCTGCTATGCGGGTAGCTGCCAAGGAAAGTGCAGGAACGACCAGAACTGCTTGGCGGATGAGCGTTGCATGAGGGGAACCTGCAGGACCGTATGCAATACGGATGAGGCCTGCGCTCAGGGACAGATTTGCGAGAATCGCATGTGCCAGACTGGCTGCCGTACGGACTTGAGTTGTGCCACCGACGAGGCCTGCGTGAACAAGAAGTGCCAGAACCCGTGTCGCACCCCAGGTCAGTGTGGCCAGTGTGCCGACTGCCTCGTGGTTAACCACGGAGTCCAGTGCCAGTGTCCCGCAGCCTTCATGGGAGACGGCCTGACTGGCTGTCAACTGCCACCGGAACGCTGCCATCCCGGCTGCGAATGCGACGAGAACGGAGCCTACTGTGCCACCAAGTGCTCCAGAACTGAGGATTGCGCCTGCGGACAACAGTGTGCCAGAGGAAAGTGCCGAAATAAGTGCGGACCCAAGCGTCAGTGTACGGTGGGTCAGCTCTGCGAACGAGGCGCTTGCATTGCCGGTTGTAAGTCCAACGGAGACTGTGCCGCTGACCAGAGCTGTGTCAATGGAAAGTGCACAGACCCGTGTGCGGACGACAAGGCCTGCGGTAGGAATGCCCTATGCACCGTGTCCGAGCACCGTATGCTCTGCTACTGCCCCGACGGATATGAAGGCGAGCCCAGCAAGGAGTGCGTTCAGTTTGAGTGCCGCGTGGACACCGATTGTGACAGCAACAAGCGCTGCGACCAAGGAAAGTGCCGTAATCCCTGTCTGGAGTACGGAGCCTGTGGCACCAATGCCCAGTGTCGGGTTGTGGGTCGCAAGGCCCAGTGCTCTTGCCCACCGGACTTCTTTGGCAATCCGGCCAACGAATGCCAGCCGCTGGAAGGTGGATGCTCAAGTAAGCCCTGTGGCGTGAACTCCAAGTGCACTGAGGTGCCTGGAGGATATGAGTGCGCCTGCATGGATGGATGTATTGGAGATGCTCACAAAGGATGTCTTTGCGAGGGACCGCTGGTGAATGCCTGCCACGATCACCCTTGTGGCCTGAACGCTGCCTGCCATGTACTGGACGACAGTCAAGCCGAGTGCTACTGCCCGGAGGACTTCCCGAACGGTGATGCCTATGTGCAATGTAAGTGATTTTTAAGTGATAAGTAACTAAATATAGCTTTTGTCTGAAATGCATTTGTTAAATACATTATTTTTGTCCTACAGGCTACTTGACTCCGCCAAAGCAAGACTGTCGCACCCAAGGATGCGAAGTGGGCGACTGTGTACGCCAGGGCTACGAATATGTCTGCCAGCAGGGTAAGTGCCCAGTTCACGTTCATTTTCCAAGTGTTTTAGACCACACCGTACCGTTATTGCTAATCATGTTAACCAGCGTTCTTACAAGTTATCGTTATTGTAATCAGTAAGCGTTATCGTTGAAGTTTTTTACCCTTACCAATATAACTGGAAGTTTGTTAGTAACTGATTGAAATTTTATTGTTATAATTTTATTGGTTTTATTTTATAGTTTTGAGTTGTTTAAACACAAAAACTTAAACCAGCTAATTAGCTAATTCCACTAATTTATCGGCCCTTGCGGCTGCTTAGACATTTACCCAAAACAGTTCTGATTTCAGTGTAGTGTGTGTGTGTTTAAAATGCCAAAGCTAATACGTTATTCGTAATACACATTTTTAATTTTTTCTTAACAACCTATACACATGTGCGAAGTTCAAGGTATTAGTCTAATATCGATATTCCCCGCACGTACAAAAAAAACACGCAAACAAACCAAAATCCCACCTACACAACCAACTTCCAAAATGCAACTTAGTTGCTCGTTAAGCAATAAACATGCCAATGATTAATATTTAGTGCACAGTTTTTATTATGCAATTTTGTGTTAGTTTTTATTTGAGTTTTTCTACATTTAAGCACTTAAATTTTAAATACACCATCAACGCATATGGAAATTCGTGGAATGTTGCTGTCGCTATCGCGGTTACCCAATCTGTGCCTACAATTCATTTTTGAAACACACATAATTTCAAAAGACGAATAAAAAAACATGCCACAAAATTAAGTTTAGTCTTAAGCAAATTTAAAATACCTTACTAAAATTAACATTCACAATCAGTGCATTCCTTACAAAAAAAATCTTAAAACGAGTTAATTTTAGATCCCATATAGCTTGAAGCTTGCCTCTCATTTCATTCGGCTTTCATAAAGCTCAGCTCAATCCTCATTGAACTCTTTCCTTAGTTACCATACAATTGGCTTTGAATAACCATCTGTATTGGCGCTCAACTATGCGGCATCCATTACAAATTGGAAACAGTTAACGCACAGATCAGTAAACAAGTTGGATCATCCATATTTAATATTTAGTCTAACGACAAACGCCGCGATAGCGATATGTAGTCAATAAAATTTGTAGCGAAAAATAAAACAACTGGTTAATCACAGAGAGTGCATAGAAGGCACACAAATTAGAACTAAACAAATATTTAAAAAAAACACAATGCCACGCTTATCATATAGACAACAATCCTGAACACATCCTTGATACTGAAAACTAAAAATGATCGAAATCCTTACCCAAAATAATCCCATCCTTCCTCTGATTCCGCTCTGTCCACCCTTTTGTACCCCAAATGTTATTTCCCAACCGCTCTGTCGTTTCCTTTTGCTAATACCCTTTTTGTTACATTTCTTGAATGAACAAAGTCTCAGATTGGGAACTGTGGACGGGACAATTCTCACACATAGTTCACATATGCTAAAAAAAAAAAAACAATTCGAAACCAATTGAGGAACATAGTTGTCAAGTTAAGATCCATTTCAACTGTGTACAGAACGATTACCAAAACAAAAGCAACATCAACAGCTACTACTACTTTTCAATGCATCTTTAAAACAAGTCTACTGTATAACCGAAATAAAAGTAACAGTTTATTTTGTAAAAAGCTCCTATAAAATTAAATATTAAGAAAGCTCCTCCCTATCTACCACTCTCTACATAGATCGTCTATTGGTTAAATTCTATATAAACAAAAACCCGAATTGATTTAAATTGTAACTAAATTTAACTAACCTTTCAATTATTTTTTGGTACATTTGCCTAGTGATTAAGTTGTATATACAGATAACTTGTACATACCTGTACATATATTCGTAAACAGATAGGCCGCATCTTAGTGGCCGATCAAACTAACCACACCAAAAACAATCTGTAAATATAAACTAAATTTGAAAACTGTGAATTATGAATAACCCGGATGAATCAAACTAGCCACGTATATTTCTAACGTACTTTTCAAAATTGTATTTACCCATCGATTTTCAACTACTATTTCTTTTATACATTCCTACTAAAGCCTCTTCCTACAAAGCTAATCTTGCTTTTGTCAGACTTGTACCTATACTTCCTTCTCTTTCAAATGAAATCTCTTTCAACTCGCTATCTCCTCTGAATCACTCACTCACCAAACCAATCGCCAATAACGTGTCTCTCGTGAGGGCAGAGCGCATGTGTTGGATGTCGTGTAATTTTTGCCATTACTCAAACCGAACAAACAATAAACCAAAATATATATTTGCTCGAAATCGCATTAATCCCGAGATAATTCATTGCTCAACTTAGCCTGCCTTTAGTACAGCATCAAATTAATTGGGCAAATTGGGAAAGTGCCAGGCTCTCCTGCTCTATGCTCGCTCGTAAAATGGTAAATCATCAAGGATTGTAACTATGCTCACTTGTTCTCACTGCTACCCTTACTTGCTCACTTGTACGCTGATCAAACTCATACCAACCAACGACAAAAACCAAAAGCAGCCAAGTTTATTGATAATCATCGTACTGGCCTGCCTTTAGAAACATGTAACCCTAGTTATTGTGAGATGTTCCCTTCACAGTTCTACAATTTTAAAAAGACAAAAAAAAACATTTTGAATTTTGCTACAGTGTGATGTCTTAACTAACTGCACCAATTGACTAAAGCTAGCCAATTAAGCGCAAGACCAATGTCATACTTAAGTTTTTATTTCCTTTAGTTTTATTTTTTATGATTTCTAAACGCACCGTTTCTGATCTTAACTTGTTGAAAATCCCCTCTTAAATATTCTTTTATTCTAACAACCCCATGCACAAAACCCCAAACCCCAAAATTGTGTCCACTACAATCCCACTGACTCTTAATTCAACACATAAGCCGACCCAACCCAACACACACAACCCCCCACCCAAACACCAAAAATCACACAAAACACCCAAGCAAAAAGAGGCCCAAATCAAAATAAAAAAAAACTGGAATTATGTTTTTATATATTGTGTCGTTTAAGTTTTCTTCTTTTGTTTTTAGAAACATTTAGCTATAAGTTTTATCCGAGTCACCCACCACTCTTATTTCCAAAATGTTATGCTGACACTGTCTAATGCAAATACCCCCAAAGCCCTGATTCTTTTACCAGACTGTCGTCTATCAAGCTCAAGCCCCAACTTTGACTCGACAATTTCAATGTCGCACTTTCGTCTCTACGTGTTTCCTTTTCCCCAGAAAGATATATCTATTTAGTAGCGTACCTTACCGTTTATGCCACCAAATAGTTGAATGCACCCACCAACGATTAACATTTAAACAACCAAAAAAAACTCCTGTCTATCTCTCTCTCGTTCTTCCCTGCCCTGGATGTAATGTTATAGACACCGAACAATGCTACTCAGATACGGATTGTCCCAGTGAAAAGTCATGCCTCCAAGGACACTGCAGCGATCCTTGTACAATGCGTGGCGCGTGTGGTTTAAATGCGCTCTGCAAAACCGTACTGCATCGGCCGCGCTGCTCTTGCCCTAGCTGCTACATCGGTCGGCCGGAGGTCGAGTGCAAGCCCGACTCTAAATGCCTGACCGACGACACCGATCCCAAGACAAAGGAGCAGATTCCGTGCTCCAGGGATTCCGAGTGTCCGGAGACGTTGCAGTGCGGCCAGTATGGCCAATGCACAGATCCGTGCAACAATCCGCTCTTCATCTGCGAGAGCAACAAGAAGTGCGAGACGCGACGCCACCAGCCGGTCTGCATCTGCAAGTCGGGCTTCATAGTGAATGAGTATGGGGAGCTGACGTGTGCCCCAGATAAGCGGGAGTGCTATCGCGATGATGACTGTGCCTCGAATATGGCCTGCACGGATGGCAAATGCCGTAACCCGTGCATCGTTCCCCTCGGTCGTGCCTCAATCTGTGCGGAGAACAAATCCTGCGAGGTGCAGAACCATAAGCCCGTGTGCATTTGCATGCGCGACTGCCAACCATCGATATCTATTTGCCTGCGTGACGCAGGGTGTCCGGCTAGCCAGGCCTGCCGCAAGCTTAAGTGCGTTGATCCGTGCGAGTTTGCCACGTGCGCACCCAACTCGCCATGCATTGTCGAGGATCACAAGCCGATATGTAAATTCTGCCCAGCTGGATTTATAGCCGATGCCAAATATGGATGTCAAAAAGGTAAAGCACCAAACGTACTCTCTCTCACTCAGCTCTCTGTCGAGTGAAAGTGCCTTATGTTTCTGTCTCGATTATCTCTGTTTCCTGCTCTCTCTCACACACGCTCTCACCTTTTGCTAGCTCTGTCTTATTGTCTGTCCCCTCACAAAAAACAGCAATGAAGAACAAACAATTTTGTCCTATGAAATATATTGACCAAAGCCGCCCACACTTTATATATGTTTTAGGCCTTGTCAATCTGTTTCCTAGAAATGTTTGTCTTAATGTACATAGGCCTGAGAAAATAACTGCCTGTAGCCGTATCAAGCTCTTGTCTATTGATATGGTCTTTACCAACTTAATTTCCCAAAGCTTAGTTACGAGCCAAAAGTCTGAGTCAAGCTACTTCTTAACCCCATGGTCAGATGCTTTACGCCACTAGCACAGCGACTAGGCTAAAGCACTTCAATAAAAGAGTTGATCTATAGATCGATTAAAGCCCCTTTGGAAAGTCCAATGGGAATGCCACTACTCAAAAATACAAATAACATAATGACACACTTACAAGAAAACTCTTCTGAACATTCACACACGCTCATGCTCACAGTGATAATAATCAATTTATTAATCAAAAGCCTTCTGAATACTTGTACTATGAAATTCTTAACCTATGATTCTAAAAAAACGGTAAAATGATGTAATACTAATGGTAAACCTAAACCAATCCAACACCAATATGTAGCTAACTAATAGTAAAGGCGATCGTTCCTAATTTGAAATTGATTAACCGTAAAATAGTTTATAAAGCTTTCAATATTTGTTTACATTTGCAGTCGTATGCAACAGAGTTAGATCGAAATCTCCAAAAGTATTTTCCTAGGTACGCCCCTCTGTATATATAGTGCACCTTCCTTATTGTAGCTTTACACTTTCTATCCTATACTTGGTATAATTTTGTAAATATTTTAACGTATTTTTTATTTTTTTTAAATTTTATACTTTTATTTTGAAATATGTACAAAATACTCCACTCAAATACCCAAAATTGTGTAAAAATAAAACCCAAAACCTGAAAATTTGAAGCAGCTAAGCCAGGTGGCAACTGTACCTCAAACGAAGATTGCAGTGAAGAGCACCAATGTGGATCGTCAGGTCAATGTATCGATCCTTGTCACACCTCCTGTGCAGACGCAGTAAAGTGTGTCACATCAGATCATAGGGTAACCATATGTATTTGCCCAGGTTCCTTGACAAACACTACGGACTTGAACTGCATTCCGACAGAACCAACCAACCAACAGATTGACACGACGACAGAATCTGTCAATATAAAATACACTGTTATGCAACTGGCAAATCAAACTGAAATGAGAACCCGCTTTACCGATATAGAAGCCGAAAACGAAACAACGGTTTCCTACACAAGTACAACGGAATCGTACAAGACGACAAAACAACTTTCAATTGACATCACTCTCACTTCCAAAAAAACACAACTTCTGCAAGTGTCCATAACATTTCAAAAACAACTACTGTTTCATCAGAAACACCAGAAATTGTCCAATCTACGACCCCTGAAACCGCCACATATATTCCGATCGATACAACTGATGGTAAAATGGTGACCCAAAGGACAAAGCCTCCCAGCGAAGTAACAACAGGAAGACCTTTTGTTCGAACCACTGTTCCTTCAGCGTCAACAGAAAGTACTATTCCATCAGAAGCACCCGAAACATCCACTTCTTTACCTACTGGTACAACTCCGGGACAAATGACTGAACAAACGACAGAATCTAAAAAAGCAGCACCAACTACACTTAGTTCAGAAAGTACAGTCCAATCTACTACCCCTGAAACCGCCACATATATTCCGATCGGTACAACTGGTGGTAAAGTTGTGGACCAAACGACAATGCCTCCCAGCGAAGTAACTACTGGAAGGACTTTTGTTCGAACCACTATTCCTTCAGAGTCAACAGAAAGTACTATTCCATCAGAAGCACCCAAAACATCCACTTCTTTACCTACTGGTACAACTCCGGGACAAATGACTGAACAAACGACAGAATCTAAGATAGCAGAAACAACTACGATGCAGTTTGATAGATCCACGCTTAGTCCAGAAAGTACTGTCCAGTCTACTACCCCTGAAACCGCCACATATAGTCCGATAGGTACAACTGGTGGTAAAGTTGTGGACCAAACGACAATGCCTCCCAGCGAAGTAACAACTGGAAGGCCTTTTGTTCGAACCACTGTTCCTTCAGCGTCAACAGAAAGTTCTATTCCATCAGAAGCACCCGAAACATCACCTTCTTTACCTACTGGTACAACTCCGGGACAAATTACTGAACAAACGACAGAATCTAAGATAGCAGAAACAACTACGATTCAGTTTGATAGATCCACGCTTAGTCCAGAAAGTACTGTCCAGTCTACTACCCCTGAAACCGCCACATATAGTCCGATAGGTACAACTGGTGGTAAAGTTGTGGACCAAACGACAATGCCTCCCAGCGAAGTAACAACTGGAAGGCCTTTTGTTCGAACCACTGTTCCTTCAGCGTCAACAGAAAGTACTATTCCATCAGAAGCACCCGAAACATCCACTTCTTTACCTACTGGTACAACTCCGGGACAAATGACTGAACAAACGACAGAATCTAAGATAGCAGCAACAACTACGATGCAGTTTGATAGATCCACACTTAGTCCAGAAAGTACTGTCCAGTCTACTACCCCTGAAACCGCCACATATAGTCCGATAGGTACAACTGGTGGTAAAGTTGTGGACCAAACGACAATGCCTCCCAGCGAAGTAACAACTGGAAGGCCTTTTGTTCGAACCACTGTTCCTTCAGCGTCAACAGAAAGTACTATTCCATCAGAAGCACCCGAAACATCCACTTCTTTACCTACTGGTACAACTCCGGGACAAATGACTGAACAAACGACAGAATCTAAAAAAGCAGCACCAACTACACTTAGTTCAGAAAGTACAGTCCAATCTACTACCCCTGAATCCGCCACATATATTCCGATCGGTACAACTGGTGGTAAAATGGTGGACCAAACGACAATGCCTCCCAGCGAAGTAACTACTGGAAGGACTTTTGTTCGAACCACTATTCCTTCAGAGTCAACAGAAAGTACTATTCCATCAGAAGCACCCAAAACATCCTCTTCTTTACCTACTGGTACAACTCCGGGACAAAAGACTGAACAAACGACAGAATCTACGATAGCAGCAACAACTACGATGCAGTTTGATAGATCCACACTTAGTCCAGAAAGTACTGTCCAGTCTACTACCCCTGAAACCGCCACATATAGTCCGATAGCTACAACTGGTGGTAAAGTTGTGGACCAAACGACAATGCCTCCCAGCGAAGTAACAACTGGAAGGCCTTTTGTTCGAACCACTGTTCCTTCAGCGTCAACAGAAAGTTCTATTCCATCAGAAGCACCCGAAACATCCACTTCTTTACCTACTGGTACAACTCCGGGACAAATTACTGAACAAACGACAGAATCTAAGATAGCAGCACCAACTACAATGCAGTTTGATAGATCCACACTTAGTCCAGAAAGTCGTGTCCAATCTACAACCCCTGAAACCGCCACATATAGTCCAATCGGTACGACTGGTGGTAAAATGGTGGACCAAACGACAATGCCTCCCAGCGAAGTAACAACTGGAAGGACTTTTGTTCGAACCACTATTCCTTCAGGGTCAACAGAAAGTTCTATTCCATCAGAAGCACCCGAAACATCCACTTCTTTACCTACTGGTACAACTCCGGGACAAATGACTGAACAAACGACAGAATCTAAGATAGCAGAAACAACTACGATGCAGTTTGATAGATCCACACTTAGTCCAGAAAGTACTGTCCAGTCTACTACCCTTGAAACCGCCACATATAGTCCGATAGGTACAACTGGTGGTAAAGTTGTGGACCAAACGACAATGCCTCCCAGCGAAGTAACAACTGGAAGGCCTTTTGTTCGAACCACTGTTCCTGTAGCGTCAACAGAAAGTTCTATTCCATCAGAAGCACCCGTAACATCACCTTCTTTACCTACTGGTACAACCTCGGGACAAATTACTGAACAAACGACAGAATCTAAGATAGCAGCACCAACTACAATGCAGTTTGATAGATCCACACTTAGTCCAGAAAGTCGTGTCCAATCTACAACCCCTGAAACCGCCACATATAGTCCGATAGGTACAACTGGTGGTAAAGTTGTGGATCAAACGACAATGCCTCCCAGCGAAGTAACAACTGGAAGGCCTTTTGTTCGAACCACTGTTCCTTCAGCGTCAACAGAAAGTACTATTCCATCAGAAGCACCCGAAACATCCACTTCTTTACCTACTGGTACAACTCCGGGACAAACGACTGAACAAACGACAGAATCTAAAAAAGCAGCACCAACTACATATTATAACACTTAGTTCAGAAAGTACAGTCCAATCTACTACCCCTGAATCCGCCACATACATTCCGATCGGTACAACTGGTGTTAAAGTTGTGGACCAAACGACAATGCCTCCCAGCGAAGTAACAACTGGAAGGCCTTTTGTTCGAACCACTGTTCCTTCAGCGTCAACAGAAAGTACTATTCCATCAGAAGCACCCGAAACATCACCTTCTTTACCTACTGGTACAACTCCGGGACAAATGACTGAACAAACGACAGAATCTAAGATAGCAGCAACAACTACGATGCAGTTTGATAGATCCACACTTAGTCCAGAAAGTACTGTCCAGTCTACTACCCCTGAAACCGCCACGTATAGTCCGATAGCTACAACTGGTGGTAAAGTTGTGGACCAAACGACAATGCCTCCCAGCGAAGTAACAACTGGAAGGCCTTTTGTTCGAACCACTGTTCCTTCAGCGTCAAGAGAAAGTACTATTCCATCAGAAGCACCCGAAACATCCACTTCTTTACCTACTGGTACAACTCCGGGACAAATGACTGAACAAACGACAGAATCTAAGATAGCAGCAACAACTACGATGCAGTTTGATAGATCCACACTTAGTCCAGAAAGTACTGTCCAGTCTACTACCCCTGAAACCGCCACGTATAGTCCGATAGCTACAATTGGTGGTAAAGTTGTGGACCAAACGACAATGCCTCCCAGCGAAGTAACAACTGGAAGGCCTTTTGTTCGAACCACTGTTCCTTCAGCGTCAACAGAAAGTACTATTCCATCAGAAGCACCCGAAACATCCACTTCTTTACCTACTGGTACAACTCCGGGACAAATGACTGAACAAACGACAGAATCTAAAAAAGCAGCACCAACTACACTTAGTTCAGAAAGTACAGTCCAATCTACTACCCCTGAAACCGCCACATATAGTCCGATAGGTACAACCGGTGGTAAAGTTGTGGACCAAACGACAATGCCTCCCAGCGAAGTAACAACTGGAAGGCCTTTTGTTCGAACCACTGTTCCTTCAGCGTCAACAGAAAGTTCTATTCCATCAGAAGCACCCGAAACATCACCTTCTTTACCTACTGGTACAACTCCGGGACAAATGACTGAACAAACGACAGAATCTAAGAAAGCAGCACCAACAACGATGCAGTTTGATAGATCTACACTTAGTCCAGAAAGCACTGTCCAGTCTACTACCCCTGAAACCGCCACATATATTCCGATCGGTACAACTGGTGGTAAAGTTGTGGACCAAACGACAATGCCTCCCAGCGAAGTAACAACTGGAAGGCCTTTTGTTCGAACCACTGTTCCTTCAGCGTCAACAGAAAGTACTATTCCATCAGAAGCACCCGAAACATCCACTTCTTTACCTACTGGTACAACTCCGGGACAAATTACTGAACAAACGACAGAATCTAAGATAGTTGCACCAACTACAATGCAGTTTGATAGATCCACACTTAGTCCAGAAAGTACTGTCCAATCTACAACCCCTGAAACCGCCACATATAGTCCAATCGGTACGACTGGTGGTAAAATGGTGGACCAAACGACAATGCCTCCCAGCGAAGTAACTACTGGAAGGACTTTTGTTCGAACCACTATTCCTTCAGAGTCAACAGAAAGTACTATTCCATCAGAAGCACCCAAAACATCCACTTCTTTACCTACTGGTACAACTCCGGGACAAAAGACTGAACAAACGACAGAATCTAAGATAGTTGCACCAACTACAATGCAGTTTGATAGATCCACACTTAGTCCAGAAAGTACTGTCCAATCTACAACCCCTGAAACCGCCACATATAGTCCAATCGGTACGACTGGTGGTAAAATGGTGGACCAAACGACAATGCCTCCCAGCAAAGTAACAACTGGAAGGCCTTTTGTTCGAACCACTATTCCTTCAGAGTCAACAGAAAGTACTATTCCATCAGAAGCACCCGAAACATCCACTTCTTTACCTACTGGTACAACTCCGGGACAAATGACTGAACCAACGACAGAATCTAAGAAAGCAGCACCAACTACGATGCAGTTTGATAGATCTACACTTAGTCCAGAAAGTACTGTCCAATCTACTACCCCTGAAACCGCCACATACATTCCGATCGGTACAACTGGTGGTAAAGTTGTCGACCAAACGACAATGCCTCCCAGCGAAGTAACAACTGGAAGGCCTTTTGTTCAAACCACTGTTCCTTCAGCGTCAACAGAAAGTTCTATTCCATCAGAAGCACCCGAAACATCCACTTCTTTACCTACTGGTACAACTCCGGGACAAATGACTGAACAAACGACAGAATTTAAGAAAGCAGCACCAACAACGATGCAGTTTGATAGATCTACACTTAGTCCAGAAAGCACTGTCCAGTCTACTACCCCTGAAACCGCCACATATATTCCGATCGGTACAACTGGTGGTAAAGTTGTGGACCAAACGACAATGCCTCCCAGCGAAGAAACAACTGGAAGGCCTTTTGTTCGAACCACTATTCCTTCAGCGTCAACAGAAAGTACTATTCCATCAGAAGCACCAGAAACATCCACTTCTTTACCTACTGGTACAACTCCGGGACAAATGACTGAACCAACGACAGAATCTAAGAAAGCAGCACCAACAACGATGCAGTTTGATAGATCTACACTTAGTCCAGAAAGCACTGTCCAGTCTACTACCCCTGAAACCGCCACATATATTCCGATCGGTACAACTGGTGGTAAAGTTGTGGACCAAACGACAATGCCTCCCAGCGAAGAAACAACTGGAAGGCCTTTTGTTCGAACCACTATTCCTTCAGCGTCAACAGAAAGTACTATTCCATCAGAAGCACCCGAAACATCCACTTCTTTACCTACTGGTACAACTCCGGGACAAATGACTGAACCAACGACAGAATCTAAGAAAGCAGCACCAACTACGATGCAGTTTGATAGATCTACACTTAGTCCAGAAAGTACTGTCCAATCTACTACCCCTGAAACCGCCACATACATTCCGATCGGTACAACTGGTGGTAAAGTTGTCGACCAAACGACAATGCCTACCAGCGAAGTAACAACTGGAAGGCCTTTTGTTCAAACCACTGTTCCTTCAGCGTCAACAGAAAGTTCTATTCCATCAGAAGCACTCGAAACATCCACTTCTTTACCTACTGGTACAACTCCGGGACAAATGACTGAACAAACGACAGAATCTAAGAAAGCAGCACCAACTACGATGCAGTTTGATAGATCTTCACTAAGTCCAGAAAGCACTGTCCAGTCTACTACCCCTGAAACCGCCACATATATTCCGATCGGTACAGCTGGTGGTAAAGTTGTGGACCAAACGACAATGCCTCCCAGCGAAGAAACAACTGGAAGGCCTTTTGTTCGAACCACTGTTCCTTCAGCGTCAACAGAAAGTACTATTCCATCAGAAGCACTCGAAACATCCACTTATTTACCTACTGGTACAACTCCTAAACAAATGACTGAACAAACGACAGAATCTAAGAAAGCAGCACCAACTACGATGCAGTTTGATAGATCTACACTTAGTCCAGAAAGCACTGTCCAGTCTACTACCCCTGAAACCGCCACATATATTCCGATCGGTACAACTGGTGGTAAAGTTGTGGACCAAACGACAATGCCTCCCACCGAAGAAACAACTGGAAGGCCTTTTGTTCGAACCACTTTTCCTTCAGCGTCAACAGAAAGTACTATTCCATCAGAAGCACCCGAAACATCCACTTCTTTACCTACTGGTACAACTCCGGGACAAATGACTGAACAAACGACAGAATCTAAGAAAGCAGCACCAACAACGATGCAGTTTGATAGATCTACACTTAGTCCAGAAAGCACTGTCCAGTCTACTACCCCTGAAACCGCCACATATATTCCGATCGGTACAACTGGTGGTAAAGTTGTGGACCAAACGACAATGCCTCCCAGCGAAGAAACAACTGGAAGGCCTTTTGTTCGAACCACTATTCCTTCAGCGTCAACAGAAAGTACTATTCCATCAGAAGCACCAGAAACATCCACTTCTTTACCTACTGGTACAACTCCGGGACAAATGACTGAACAAACGACAGAATCTAAGAACGCAGCACCAACTACGATGCAGTTTGACAGATCTACACTTAGTCCAGAAAGCACTGTCCAGTCTGCTACCCCTGAAACCGCCACATATAATCCGATCGGTACAACTGGTGGTAAAATGGTGACCCAAACGACAATGCATCCCAGCGAAGTAACAACTGGAAGGCCTTTTGTTCGAACCACTGTTCCTTCAGCGTCAACAGAAAGTACTATTCCATCAGAAGCACCCGAAACATCCACTTCTTTACCTACTGGTACAACTCCGGGACAAATGACTGAACAAACGACAGAATCTAAGAACGCAGCACCAACAACGATGCAGTTTGATAGATCTACACTTAGTCCAGAAAGCACTGTCCAGTCTACTACCCCTGAAACCGCCACATATATTCCGATCGGTACAACTGGTGGTAAAGTTGTGGACCAAACGACAATGCCTCCCAGCGAAGAAACAACTGGAAGGCCTTTTGTTCGAACCACTGTTCCTTCAGCGTCAACAGAAAGTACTATTCCATCAGAAGCACTCGAAATATCCACTTCTTTACCTACTGGTACAACTCCGGGACAAATGACTGAACAAACGACAGAATCTAAGAAAGCAGCACCAACTACGATGCAGTTTGATAGATCTTCACTAAGTCCAGAAAGCACTGTCCAGTCTACTACCCCTGAAACCGCCACATATATTCCGATCGGTACAGCTGGTGGTAAAGTTGTGGACCAAACGACAATGCCTCCCAGCGAAGAAACAACTGGAAGGCCTTTTGTTCGAACCACTGTTCCTTCAGCGTCAACAGAAAGTACTATTCCATCAGAAGCACTCGAAACATCCACTTATTTACCTACTGGTACAACTCCTAAACAAATGACTGAACAAACGACAGAATCTAAGAAAGCAGCACCAACTACGATGCAGTTTGATAGATCTACACTTAGTCCAGAAAGCACTGTCCAGTCTACTACCCCTGAAACCGCCACATATATTCCGATCGGTACAACTAGTGGTAAAATGGTGGACCGAACAACAATGCCTCCCAGCGAAGTAACAACTGGAAGGCTTTTTGTTCAAACCACTGTTCCTTCAGCGTCAACAGAAAGTACTATTCCATCAGAAGCACCCGAAACATCCACTTCTTTACCTACTGGTACAACTCCGGGACAAATGACTGAACAAACGACAGAATCTAAGAAAGCAGCACCAACAACGATGCAGTTTGATAGATCTACACTTAGTCCAGAAAGCACTGTCCAGTCTACTACCCCTGAAACCGCCACATATATTCCGATCGGTACAACTGGTGGTAAAGTTGTGGACCAAACGACAATGCCTCCCAGCGAAGAAACAACTGGAAGGCCTTTTGTTCGAACCACTATTCCTTCAGTGTCAACAGAAAGTACTATTCCATCAGAAGCACCAGAAACATCCACTTCTTTACCTACTGGTACAACTCCGGGACAAATGACTGAACAAACGACAGAATCTAAGAACGCAGCACCAACTACGATGCAGTTTGACAGATCTACACTTAGTCCAGAAAGCACTGTCCAGTCTGCTACCCCTGAAACCGCCACATATAATCCGATCGGTACAACTGGTGGTAAAATGGTGACCCAAACGACAATGCATCCCAGCGAAGTAACAACTGGAAGGCCTTTTGTTCGAACCACTGTTCCTTCAGCGTCAACAGAAAGTACTATTCCATCAGAAGCACCCGAAACATCCACTTCTTTACCTACTGGTACAACTCCGGGACAAATGACTGAACAAACGACAGAATCTAAGAACGCAGCACCAACAACGATGCAGTTTGATAGATCTACACTTAGTCCAGAAAGCACTGTCCAGTCTACTACCCCTGAAACCGCCACATATATTCCGATCGGTACAACTGGTGGTAAAGTTGTGGACCAAACGACAATGCCTCCCAGCGAAGAAACAACTGGAAGGCCTTTTGTTCGAACCACTATTCCTTCAGCGTCAACAGAAAGTTCTATTCCATCAGAAGCACCCGAAACATCACCTTCTTTACCTACTGGTACAACTCCGGGACAAATGACTGAACCAACGACAGAATCTAAGAAAGCAGCACCAACTACGATGCAGTTTGATAGATCTACACTTAGTCCAGAAAGTACTGTCCAATCTACTACCCCTGAAACCGCCACATACATTCCGATCGGTACAACTGGTGGTAAAGTTGTCGACCAAACGACAATGCCTCCCAGCGAAGTAACACCTGGAAGGCCTTTTGTTCGAACCACTGTTCCTTCAGCGTCAACAGAAAGTACTATTCCATCAGAAGCACTCGAAATATCCACTTCTTTACCTACTGGTACAACTCCGGGACAAATGACTGAACAAACGACAGAATCTAAGAAAGCAGCACCAACTACGATGCAGTTTGATAGATCTACACTAAGGCCAGAAAGCACTGTCCAATCTACTACCCCTGAAACCGCCACATATATTCCGATCGGTAGAACTGGTGGTAAAGTTGTGGACCAAACGACAATGCCTCCCAGCGAAGTAACAACTGGAAGGCCTTTTGTTCGAACCACTGTTCCTTCAGCGTCAACAGAAAGTACTATTCCATCAGAAGCACTCGAAATATCCACTTCTTTACCTACTGGTACAACTCCGGGACAAATGACTGAACAAACGACAGAATCTAAGAAAGCAGCACCAACTACGATGCAGTTTGATAGATCTACACTAAGGCCAGAAAGCACTGTCCAATCTACTACCCCTGAAACTGCCACATATATTCCGATCGGTAGAACTGGTGGTAAAGTTGTGGACCAAACGACAATGCCTCCCAGCGAAGTAACAACTGGAAGGCCTTTTGTTCGAACCACTGTTCCTTCAGCGTCAACAGAAAGTACTATTCCATCAGAAGCACCCGAAACATCCACTTCTTTACCTACTGGTACAACTCCGGGACAAATGACTGAACAAACGACAGAATCTAAGAAAGCAGCACCAACTACGATGCAGTTTGATAGATCTACACTTAGGCCAGAAAGCACTGTCCAATCTACTACCCCTGAAACTGCCACATATATTCCGATCGGTAGAACTGGTGGTAAAATGGTGGACCAAACGACAATGCCTCCCAGCGAAGTAACAACTGGAAGGCCTTTTGTTCGAACCACTGTTCCTTCAGCGTCAACAGAAAGTACTATCCCATCAGAAGCACCCGAAACATCCACTTCTTTACCTACTGGTACAACTCCGGGACAAATGACTGAACAAACGACAGAATCTAAGAAAGCAGCACCAACTACGATGCAGTTTGATAGATCTACACTTAGTCCAGAAAGTACTGTCCAATCTACAACCCCTGAAACCGCCACATATAACCCGATAGGTACAACTGATGGTAAAGTTGTGGACCAAACGACAATGCCTCCCAGCGAAGTAAGAACTGGAAGGCCTTTTGTTCGAACCACTGTTCCTTCAGCGTCAACAGAAAGTACTATTCCATCAGAAGCACTCGAAATATCCACTTCTTTACCTACTGGTACAACTCCGGGACAAATGACTGAACAAACGACAGAATCTAAGATAGCACCACCTACTATGATGCAGTTTGATAGATCCACTCTTAGTCCAAAAAGTAGTGTCCAATCTTCTACCCCTGAAACCGCCACATATATTCCGATCGGTACAACTGGTGGTAAAATGGTGGACCAAACGACAATGCCTCCCAGCGAAGTTACAACTGGAAGGCCTTTTGTTCGAACCACTGTTCCTTCAGCGTCAACAGAAAGCACTATTCCATCAGAAGCACCCGAAACAGCCACGTTTTTACCTACTGGTACAACTCCGGGTAAAGTGACTGAACCAACGACAGAATCTAAGATAGCACTACCTACTGTGATGCAGTTTGATAGATCCACTCTTAGTCCAGAAAGTAGTGTCCAATCTACTACCCCTGAAAGCGGTTCATATAGTCCGATTGGTACAACTGGTGGTAAAGTGGTGGACCAAACGACAAAGCTTCCCAGCGATGTAACAACTGCAAGGCCTTTACCTCGAACCACTATTCCTTCAGCCTCCACAGAAAGCACTATTCCATCAGAAGCACCCGAAACAGCCACGTCATTACCTACTGGTACAACTCCGGGACAAATGACTGAACCAACAACAGAATCCTCAATGACAATACCAACTTCAAGGCATCTTGATATATCAACATTTAGTCCAGAAAGTACTGTCCAATCTACCACCCCTGAAACCGCCACATATATTCCGATCGGTACAACTGGTGGTAAAGTTGTGGACCAAACGACAATGCCCTTCAGCGAATTAACAACTGGTAGGCCTTTTGTTCGAACCACTATTCCTTCAGCCTCAATAGAAAGCACTATTCCATCAGAAGTATCCGAAACACCCACTTCTTTACCTACTGGTACCATTCCGGGACGAAAGACTGAACCAACGACAGAATCTACTATGGCCGTATCAACTGAAACAGCTTCAGCTCCAACTACCTTATCAGTTGATATGTCAATACCCGATTATACCTCATCAAACACTACCGATTTTCCGGTGACTTACGAATCAACAGCTTCATCGGTTTTGAAAAACGTTACGGATGAAATGCCAATTGCGAAAGATACAACTGTGACAGATATCCCGACAACTGAAACTGCTGAAAATTGTAGGACAGAACATGACTGCTTAGACGACCAGACTTGCTTAGGAGGGCTGTGCATATCGCCTTGTGAACACTTTAAAATTCTCTGCACTGTGCAGAACCTGACTACTTGTCGTACATTGAACCACACCACAATGTGCGTCTGTGATACCGCCGATGATGTATATAAACCCGATTGCTCTATGAAAGCAGGTAACTAAAGTTGTGTATATAAGTTGTAAGTCTTGTTATCGAATCATACTGAATGAATTGCAAGGAACCACAGGGTTGCGGTAAAATCTTGGCATCGTGGCATCGCCAACTACTTTCAACGCCAATCGCATAACTGGCAAATTGTAGTTGCCTACTTCAGTTGGATGTCATGTTCTCTTTCTCTCCACTTGGATTTCCAGCCATTTTCCCTCTTGTGGCACATATATGTATGACCAGCCATTCAAACCGTGCGGGCACCTTGCATGCAATCATTTGAATTATTCTTCGCAATTCCCGTGTGATCTTTGTACTCGACTCTTTCAAATGCATTTGTCTCTCTCCCCCTCCTCTTATTGCTTCTCTGACTGTATTTCGTTGAAAGCCTTGCACCTCCACCCACGGATCTCTTCACAACGAGCAGCACCCGAGATAGTTCGAGCTCTGTGTGTCCACCAATTAAGCTTTTGTTCGAACGCCACCCTTTGGGAGTCAACTCTCTAGCGCAGTCCTTTGCATGTCGATTTATGTTGCAATGTTACTCGTTCATGTTAGTTGCCTGGTTGTTGTCTGCCTGAATGCCTGCTGCAAAAATCATCAAATCCTTTGCCATCGTCCACACCACCTTAAATGTTTCTCGTTATGTCTTCGAATGATCTCAACTCGCATGTTTTCTTAGCGCGTCACCTTTCAATTGTGTTCTAAACTTTGTTGATTTTTTTGTATTTAGTACATACTCGTTGTCGTGAAACTTTATCATGTATCGTAAGTGCATTAGCCTGTAGTAATATCAAAACTGTTGCATGTGATTTAAAATTACTAATCATAACAAACCTTAGCTAATAAAGATACGCACTAACTCAATTAATGCTTTTGCATGTGTATACGTTGTTTAATACAACAAGTTAAAACTAAACTATATTTAACTAATGCTACATATTATTTAATGTGCTTGAACTTGGAGTTTAAAAGTTAGAATAAGGAATACAAACAAAAAGGTCTACTAACTGCATTGAAAATCTAATGAAAAAGAAAACTACCTACCGAACAGGATTCTTGACCTAAATCAAAGGAATGACTTAAATTTTAACGACCTTATGTTAACGCAAATATTTGCTATGACAAAACGACTTTAATTATCCCAACTAATGCATTAATGTCGTTTGCACGAACAGAAATCGGTTGCGCATCGAGTGATGAGTGCCCCTCCCAACAGGCATGCATTAATGCCCTCTGCGTAGATCCCTGCACATACAATAATCCCTGCAGCCACAACGAAGATTGCCGTGTGTTCAACCATCAGCCGTTATGCCCGGCAGGTAAGTCTCCTCACAAAATATGAAAACCTGCAAAATGTGACTGGTTTAAAAAAAAAAATCATTTTAATCCCGCAGAAGATGGTCGCACGCCTGGCTGCAAACATTGTCCACCAGGCGCAAATTGCGATCCCACAACCGGTGCTTGTATAAAGGGTAAGTTGTGCAACAGTTTTTATCCTACATCAACCTAAAGTTCCTATTGTTAAGTGTAAATACAATATGTACATATTCTAATATAAATTAACCTCCCGTTACCCGTGTAAATACATCTCTCTTCTTAGCTAATGTAACAATAACAACTATTACTACCAAGAACTCCACATCTACCAAGATACCAACGAAACCAAGAACAACAGCTAACCCAAACACAGGCGTCAAAACGACGCCGACTACCACAGGGGCCACCACAAGAACCACCAACACCACCAAAACCACTACTACCACTTCCTCCACTAGCACTGAATCGAGCACAATCACAAGCGCTACTAACCAGACCAAACAAGACACAGAGAGCACCACTGCCCATACCGATGCCACAAGGCGCTACCGTGATGGTGAGAACAACATAACCGATACGCCGACTCCGAGGACCACGGTTCAGACGACCACGTTGCGTGGTGAAGATATTATTAGTGACAACCAAAGGCGCACCAGTACAACGCCGAAAATGAAGACCACACGGCTGGACACTTCCAACGAGGTGCCAGACACCACGACGGCATGGCCGATAGAGTTGCCGATCACGGAGGGCACCACCACAGAGGTCTACAACACCATGATTGCCCCACTGGGCAACACCACTGACACCTCATTAATTAACCCATGTACAGTAGATACTAACTGTGCTCCTAACGAGCACTGTAAGCTGGGGCATTGCCGTAAGAAAGGTATATTAACTGAAATCCTTTATATGTCAAATGCACGCCACTTTGGGATTATCAAAATATCACTACTTTGCTAAAATAAATACATTTAAGTCGTATTAGACATAAAATCTTTAACATAACTATTAAGATACCAAGCTTTTCTTAATCCCAAAGTGGCACTTATACTGTTCAATTGTACATAAATTCTTATGTATAGGGCTCGACTTCTGGCATTACCAACTAATTTTGTTGTAAAAAAGTGTACATAACTAGCATAGCCCCTGTACATATTTATCGTTTAATTTGATTACAAAATCATCATCCATAAATTAACTATTTAACTCACTAAATCCTTTCTAACAAGTAGAACCGCCGGGTTCACCGAAAACACCCGAACCCTGTCAATCTAACAACGACTGCATTGAGACCGAGGCCTGTTACATGGGTCTGTGCCAGGACCCGTGCGAGTTTGCCAAGATTTGTGCCGCCAGTGCTAAGTGTACGGCCAAGAGTCATCGACCTGTATGCACGTGCCCGGAGGGCCATGAGGGCAATCCAAGGGTCAAGTGTGTGTCTACTGAAACATCAAGTAAGACACTAATCAATTAATCAACAACTTCACCTAATGCATGGGATCAACTACCAACTCTTTGACTATTTGAATGCACGGGTTCGGCTTCTTTAGTAACATAATTTAACAAATTTACAGTTGAATGCTCTGACGATTCGGACTGTGGAATCACGGAAGCGTGCGTCAATCAGCTCTGCCAGCATCCCTGCGATGTTCATGATCCCTGTGCCGCGAACGCCGTTTGTACAAACACTAACCATGCAGCCGATTGCAGCTGTGCGGATGGTTTCCAGGGTAACGGATTTGTAGGCTGTCAGCCAGGTTAGTATGCCCCTGATCAACACAATGGCACCCTGTTGTCCTCTAAGAAATCCCCTGCTAATGTGTCACAACGTCTTATTTCCAAAAATCTCTCTTTCATACACTGTACAAATTCCCGTACACCACGACACATGTATAAAACTTGTACCGACCCGACACCAAATCAACTCTAAAAAACAACCAACAAACTATAAATACACCAACCGAATCGCACCGTAACCCTAACCAAACCACAGCACGCACCCATGTCTGCCAATACAACGAGGACTGCCCGCCGACAAAGCTCTGCGATCGCCTCAACCGGCGCTGCATAAATCCCTGCCAAGAAGACTCTTGCGGCGAGAATGCCGAGTGTATTCCCGTGAACCATGGAACTGATTGCCGCTGCTTGCCCGGATTCCTGGGCAACGCCTACGTGCAGTGCCTTCCTAGTCAGGGCTGCCGTTCCGATTCCGAGTGTGATTCCAGCCAGGCCTGCATCAACGGAAAGTGCTCGTCGCCCTGCCAGTGTGGATCATTCGCCCTATGCGATGTGGTTAACCACCGTGGAGTGTGCAAGTGCCCGCCCGGCTACAACGGAAACCCCCAGGTGGGCTGCAGTCCGCCCCAGGACCCATGCGATCCCAATCCTTGTGGCTTGAGTGCTCTTTGCGAGCTGGACAACGGCAACCCCATCTGCTACTGTCCCAAGGGTCTTACCGGAAATCCGTTTAAGAATTGCAGTAAGTATTCTATAATAATCGTGAAGTACCATTCTGTTTTCATCACACATTTTTCTGGCAACAATTGCGATCCTAAAATTAATTTTCCCCCTTTCACCCTTATCAGTTCCGGAGGGAGATGAGTGTACACCGAACCCATGTGGACCAAATTCAGGATGTCGTCGCGTGGAAGGCAACCCAATTTGTTTCTGCTTGCCGGAATACGAGGGTCAGCCACCGTCGATTCCCTGCGAGCTGCCCTCAAATCCCTGCGATCCATCGCCTTGCGGACCGAATACGCAGTGCTCCGTGCTCAGCAACGGCTTCTCCAAGTGCACCTGTCTGCCGAACTATGTGGAGAGCCCGAACACCATTCGCGGCTGTGTCGAGCCCATTAACCCGTGCGACCCCAATCCTTGTGGAACTGGTGCCATCTGCGACTCATCGCGTCAGCCCGTGTGCTACTGTCCGGATAACAAGATTGGTAATCCCTTCAGGCTGTGCGACAAGCCAGCCGTTACCATTGAGCTGTGCCAACCCGGACCCTGTGGAAGAAATGCTGACTGCTACGTGGCTGGAAACCGCGAGGAGTGCTACTGCCGCTCCGGATATGTGGGAGATGCCTATCAAGGATGCCGTGAACCTAGTCGCACCGTTTGTGATCCCAATCCTTGCGGACCTAACGCCAACTGCGTGGTGGCCGGCGATGGACAAACCGCTTGCGTCTGCCCCGATGGCTTGTCCGGGGATCCAACTTCCCTGATTGGCTGCCACGGATACGAGTGCCAGGTGGACGCCGACTGTCCACACAGCAAGGCCTGCATGGGCTTCCGCTGCTACGATCCCTGTCCTGGAGCCTGTGGCCAAGGAGCCAACTGCCGGGTGGAGGAACATCACCCTGTTTGCACATGTAATCCCGGACTAACCGGCAACCCAGGTGTCCGCTGCTATGCACTGGACCACCCCAAGACGAATCCCTGCGTGCCCAGCCCGTGTGGCCGGAACAGTGAGTGCAAGCTGCTGAACAACCGTGCTGTTTGCTCGTGCATACCGGGCTACCTGGGAGACCCTCAATCGGGATGCCAGCCAGAGTGCGACATTAACTCCGACTGCGGAGAAAGCTTGTCGTGTATTAACCACAAGTGCGTGGATCCCTGTGCTGGAGCCATCTGTGGCATCAACGCCATCTGTAATGTGCGCCAGCATACGCCAGTATGCCTTTGCTTGGACGGATTTGCTGGCGATGCCTTCCTGCAGTGCGTGCCCATTGGAGTGCTGAGGAATGTGTCGCGGGACCCGTGTGCCTCTTCGCCCTGTGGACCCCACGATGTTTGCTCGGTGTTCGGCGATGGAGTGGCCCTCTGTGACCCCTGCTTCGGACCCAATGCCCAGCAGAATCCCCGATGCCGACCGGAGTGTGTAGCCAACTCGGATTGTCCGTTTGATCGCGCCTGCTTAGGCCAACGCTGTCTGGATCCCTGCCCCGGATCATGCGGTCGCAACGCTGTCTGCAATGTGTACGAACATAATCCCGTCTGCGCCTGTCCCACAGGACTTTTTGGAAACCCCTACGAACAGTGCACCACGCAGTCGGTGGTTGAGCCACCAGTGCAACCCAGCTGTGCCAAGCTCCACTGCGGAGCCAACGCGGAGTGCAAGCGTCAGCACAGCGGCTTAGCCTGCGTCTGCCGCAAGGGTTACTTCGGAGACCCGCATGTCGGCTGCCGGCCAGAGTGCGTTCTCAACAGCGACTGCCCCGCCGAGAAGGCCTGCCTGAATTCCAAGTGCGTGGAAGCCTGTGCCGGAGTTTGTGGAATCAATGCAGTCTGCCGTGTGGTTAACCATGCCCCGGTTTGCATCTGTGCCGAGGGTTACAGTGGAGACGCCTCCATTTCTTGTAATCCCTTCTATCTGCCACCTGAAGTTCCTCCAGTGCGACCACATCCGTGCGAACCATCGCCCTGCGGACCGAACTCGCGCTGTCTGGCCACCCCCGATGGCTATGCAGCCTGCTCCTGCCTGCCAAACTTCAAGGGAGCTCCACCTGTCTGCCAGCCGGAGTGCGTGGTTAGCTCGGAGTGCGCTCCCAACCAGGCCTGTTTGAACCAGAGGTGCGCTGATCCCTGTCCGGGTATCTGCGGTGGTGGAGCCCGCTGTGAAGTGCTCAACCACAATCCGATCTGTTCTTGTGAGGCCAACTTTGAGGGCGATCCATTTGTGGCCTGCTCGCCCATAGCCGATCCAGGACGTGAAGTTGACGTGCCAAAGAACCCATGCGTGCCATCCCCCTGTGGACCCAATTCCATATGCCAGATCAAGCAGAACCGACCAGTGTGCTCCTGCGTGGCCAACTACATTGGCAGCCCGCCGTATTGCCGGCCGGAGTGCACGTTGAGCAGCGAGTGTCCGTCGGACAAGGCCTGCATCCAGGAGAAGTGCCAGAACCCGTGTGCCAATGTCTGTGGACACAATGCCCGTTGCACCGTCATTGCCCATTCTGCCCACTGCAGTTGCGATGAGGACTTCGAGGGAGACGCCTTTATCGGCTGCTCCAAGAAAAATATAGAGAGTAAGATGTCCTGTTTCTTACGAACATTTTAAGATATGGAATAACCCATTCTAAGATTTTAAATAATCTAATTACTTCTTTCTTACTCCCACTTAGAACCCGGAGATGACTTCGATCCCTGCTTCCCCAATCCTTGTGCCGAGAACGCCGTCTGCACGCCTCACAACAATGCCGCTCGCTGTAGCTGCATTGAGCCCTACAACGGCGATCCATACAGCACCGGATGTCGTCCGGAGTGCATATACAGCTCGGAGTGTCCCTCATCGCTGGCCTGCATCAAGCAGCACTGTCGCAATCCCTGCACAGCTGCCTGTGGACCAAATGCAGAGTGCGCGGTGGTCAATCACTTACCCTCTTGCAGTTGTGAGCGAGGCTTCGAGGGCAATCCGTTCGACGGATGCAAGCGGGTGCCCATTGTGAGACCCGTGAGTGTCTGTGAGCCGAATCCCTGTGGACCCAACAGCATTTGTCGCACTGTCGAGGGACATCCCACGTGCAGCTGCCAGGTTGGCTACTTCGGAGCTCCGCCTCAGTGCAGACCCGAATGTGTGGTCAGCTCGGAGTGTGCCCAGAACCTGGCCTGCATCAACCAAAAGTGTACGGATCCGTGTGCGGAGACTTGCGGCTTCAACGCCAAATGCCAAGTTAACAATCACAACCCCATCTGCTCCTGTCCAGCCAACTATGTGGGCGATCCGTTTGAACAATGCGTGCCTAAGCGTGAGTAGAAAGTTTCTTCTAGCGGTCATGTTTGTAGTGTTTGTTTTACAAATTACCTTAAAATTTTTTTGTATTTAAAATGATACTGATAACCTTTTTACTTCCTGTAGCACCAGAACCGCCCCGGAATGCGGATCCCTGCCTGCCCAGTCCATGTGGATCCAATGCCAATTGTCGCAATGTGAACAACAGAGCGGAGTGCTCTTGTGCCGCTGGAATGTTCGGGGCTCCGCCCAACTGCCGACCGGAATGTGTTATTAACCAGGATTGCCCATCGAATCGGGCTTGCATACGTCAGCAATGCGAGGGTCCCTGTATCGGAATTTGCGGCTTCAATGCCCTGTGCACCACTCAGCACCACCAGCCCAAGTGTAGTTGCATTGAGAGCTTCGAAGGTGACCCGTACACCGCCTGCAGAATGCGTGAGAGTGAGTACCTCCCTTTCGATTATTTGCTATCCTTTCCAGAAGCACGGATGTGTGCTCGAGACGCGCCCTTAATGTTACATGTTCCTTTCAGTGGTGCTCTAGAAGTAATGGTATTGTGGTGTACATCTTATGCATGTTCCTCGTATTGTGTACATATTGTAGCCCTCATCTATGTATTCATCTACCTATTCTATTATTATTATAATTATTATTATTACTATTATTTAGCTTTAAGTCTATTGTGTTTGTACATTCCTCTGTATGCATCTGCATTGCCTGCTTGCTATTTTCATGACCATGACAGTCGTGGTGCCAGATCCACCCTCCGATCCATGCTACCCATCGCCATGTGGTGCGAATGCCATTTGTCGTGTGCGCAACGGAGCCGGCTCCTGCACCTGCATCCAGAACTATTTCGGTGATCCGTACCTAAACTGCCGTCCAGAGTGCGTGCAGAATAGCGACTGTCCCTCCAGTCGGGCCTGTATAAACATGAAGTGCCGCGATCCATGCGCCAATGCCTGCGGATTTAACGCAATCTGCCGGGTGGCCCACCACCAACCCGTGTGCAGTTGTGAGCCCGATTTTACTGGCAATCCATTGCGCGCATGCGTAGAGAGACCATCAAGTATGACTCTGTCCTAGGGTGGGTCGACTTGTTTGGAAAGATTAGTATGAACTTTTAAAGTTTGTTGAATCTGAGTAAGAGAAATTCATCCAAACAATTTTCCAAAACTGATATCCTTAATAATAAAGTTTAATGACTGTTACTTTCTGCTATCATCCAAATAAGTCGGGCCATCCTGTCGTACAACTATCAGACCTAAGCTTTTGATCTAACTGATCTACCCTTCCCCTCATAGATATGTACCTGCCCCTGCCCAAAGACCCTTGTAGACCCTCGCCCTGCGGCCTGTTCAGCACTTGCCATGTCGTGGGGGATCGTCCTGTGTGTGCCTGCCTGCCAGACTACATGGGCGCTCCACCTAACTGCAAGCCCGAGTGCATGACCAGTGCCGAGTGTCCCTCGGACAAGGCCTGTATAAACCAGCGCTGCAAAGATCCCTGTCCCGGAACTTGCGGCTATAACGCCCGCTGTCGCTGCACTAATCACTCGCCCATCTGCAGCTGTTACGATGGCTACACCGGGGATCCGTTCCACCAGTGCGTGCCAGAGAGAAGTGGGTGCCTTATAGACTTTCTTACCCTTGGATAGTTTCTGAAAGATTCGTATTTGTAGAACCGCCGCTTATAGCCGATCCCATTGTCCCCGCGAATCCCTGTGTGCCGTCACCTTGTGGACCCAACTCTCAGTGCCAGGTTTCGAGCAGCGGAGCGGTCTGCTCCTGCGTAACGAACTACATAGGACGTCCACCTGGCTGTCGGCCAGAGTGCAGCATCAATTCCGAGTGTCCGGCCAGGATGGCCTGCATGAACGCTCGATGTGCCGATCCCTGCATAGGGTCGTGTGGAAATAACGCACTCTGCCATGTCAGCCTGCATGCTCCGGTTTGCATGTGCGAGCCTGGCTTCTCCGGCGATCCATTCTCCGGCTGCTACAAAATTATAGAGAGTAGGTTCTTCTCAGGGCAATTTTTGTTGGTTAGATACTCAATTTTCCCTGAATTTGAACAGCCCCCGTCGAGGTGATCCAACCCTGTCGTCCCAGTCCGTGTGGCTTGATTGCCTTGTGTGAGGAACGGAATCAGGCCGCCGCCTGTAAATGCCTGCCGGAATACTTTGGCGATCCTTATGTCGAGTGTCGCCCCGAGTGCGCCATCAACTCAGACTGCCCCAGATCGCGCGCTTGCGTCAATCAGAAGTGTGTGGATCCGTGTCCGGGAATGTGCGGTCACAGCGCCCAATGCGCCGTCTTCAACCACGCCCCCAACTGCGAATGCCTGCCTGGGTACACGGGCAACCCCATCTTTGGTTGCCACCTGGTGCCTGAGACACCGCGCTGTAAGATCTCGTTCTAGTCGCGTTAGCAGTGATGGGGGATACTTAGGTAGTTGGTCAGCTAAAAATAAGGAAGATTGAAAAGAACTATAAGCGCAAAGAAAGTGTGTTACAAAAAGAATTGTAGGAATCTTATGTGTTCTACCCTACTGTGGTATCCTCCCTTTCACTGCAAGTTAGGCCCTTAGTTAGAAACGCTTTTAAATGTTGCCTTTACCACGCCTGTAGATCCCGACCCCATTGTGCCCGAAAACCCTTGCCAACCCTCGCCCTGCGGCCTCTACAGCAACTGTCGTCCGGTCAACGGCCACGCAGTCTGCTCCTGTGTGCCCAACTACATCGGTTCCCCACCCAACTGCCGGCCCGAGTGCATGAGCAGCTCGGAGTGCGCGCAGGACAAGTCGTGCCTCAACGAGCGTTGCAAGGACCCCTGCCCGGGCACCTGCGGCAACAACGCGCTCTGCCGCGTGGTCAATCACAACCCCATCTGCTCCTGCAGTCCCGGCTTCAGCGGTGATCCGTTCGTGCGCTGCTTCCCGCAAGAGAGTAAGCATCGACATGAAGTCGAAGGAAGCTTGGCTTCGGCGAGCCGAAGATTTAAATTCCCCTGCAGAGCAAATTTATCTTATTTTTTTCCGTTGTCTCAATGGTTCCCAAATTAAAACCTGCCAAAATAAGAACTTTAAGGCAAATTTTGATAATTAGTCCCAAAAAAAATTGATCAGCATTTTGTGAAGAGCTTTCTCTAGTTCCTTCTGATTTCATTTTCTCATAGAATGAGTTTAAGCTTTCCTGCAGGGGTATTTAAACCAACCAAATTCACCGAATCATTTCATCATCCGAAGGTGCTTTAAGCACTCGATCCATTTCATACCCTGCTTGACAACATTATTCGCATCCTCTATATATATCTTTTTTCCATTATGTTTATTTCTTTTATATGTACTCTATTTATGGCTTATTTTGGTGCATGATGTTTATCGTACTTGGTGTCTTGTGATGGTTGTAAATGGTGAAAGTAGAGCGGCCCATCGTCCACGATCGCATCGATCCGTGCGTGCCCTCGCCATGCGGGCCCAACTCTCAGTGTGGGGTGTCGGCCGCCAATGAGCAGGCGGTCTGCTCATGCTTGCAGCATTACGTGGGTAGGGCGCCGAACTGCCGGCCGGAGTGCACCTCGGACTCCGAGTGCCCCGGCAACTCGGCCTGCATCAATCTGCGCTGCCGGGATCCGTGTGTCGGTACCTGTGGCATCCAGACCACTTGCCTTGTAAATAATCATAGACCCATTTGTCGCTGCATTGAGGGCTATGCAGGCGACCCATTCTCAGAGTGTAGTCCGCAGAGTAAGGGACTTAAAAGACCTCATTTAGAGTCGAATACTAACCGGCTGACATTTCCCCTACCCCTAGTCATTGTCCCGCCAGAGGTGGCCCAACCCTGCAACCCGAGTCCCTGCGGAGCCAATGCCGTGTGCAAGGAGCGCAATGGCGTGGGCTCATGCACCTGTCTGCCGGAGTACAACGGAGACCCGTACACCGAGTGCCGCCCCGAGTGCGTGCTGAATAGCGACTGCTCCAAAAACCGCGCCTGCCTGAACAACAAGTGCCGCGATCCCTGTCCGGGTGTCTGCGGCGTCTCCGCTGAGTGTCACGTGATTAATCACGCCCCCAGCTGCAGTTGCCCCTCCGGATTCACTGGCAATCCCTCGCAGTATTGTCGCGAGATACCAAAATGTAGGAAATAGCTAATTTTAGAGGGTGGGTCGAGTTTTCAGGAAACGAATCATTTTAGTTTTGAATGAAGTTCCTCAAAAATATCAACAGATTCTTAAAGTCTGTTTACATGAGCGGAGCTATTCTCAGAGTTTTCCATATTTTAATTTTTTCCGATAATTTGGATTGACCAAAACACCAACAAGATAAAAAATAACTCTGCTCATGTTAATAGAACTTTAGATAATCTAACTTTCGAAGCTTAAACTTCTAATTATGAGCCCTCCGATTCTAAAGTTCTTGTCGCTTCCGCAAATATCGACCCACTCTTAGTAAGACTCTGTTTCCAAACACGTTTAATAACGATACCCTGGTTTTTAGTGGCGTCCCCCGTTGAACCGTGTCGTCCATCGCCCTGCGGTCCTTATAGCCAGTGCCGAGAGGTGAACGGTCACGCGGTCTGCTCGTGCGTTACCAATTACATTGGAACACCGCCAGCCTGTCGTCCGGAGTGCTCGGTTAGCTCCGAGTGTTCTCAGGACAGGGCGTGTGTTAACCAGCGCTGCGTCGACCCGTGTCCGGGCACCTGTGGCCACGAGGCCATCTGCAAGGTGACCAACCACAACCCGATCTGCTCCTGCGCAGCCGGCTACAGTGGCGATCCCTTCGTGCGCTGTGCGCCGTGGCAAGAGGAACCGGAACAGCCGAAGTCCAATGAGAATCCCTGCGTTCCTAGTCCCTGTGGACGCAACTCCCAATGTCGTGTGGTGGGCGAGACGGGCGTGTGCTCCTGCCTGCCCAACTTTGTGGGCAGGGCGCCCAACTGTAGGCCGGAGTGCACCCTAAATACCGAGTGTCCCGCCACACAGGCCTGCGTCAATGAGCGCTGCCAAGATCCCTGTCCGGGATCGTGTGGCTTTAATGCATACTGCAGTGTGGTGAATCACTCGCCCGTCTGCTCCTGCGACATTGGGTACAGAGGTGACCCCTTCGCCGGATGCAATCCGCAACGTAAGCCACCGCTTTGCTTCCCCTTGAAATGAGTCCTAATTTGAGTCCCATTTGTGGCCCCCAGCTCCCAGCGAACCCGATGAGCGACTTACTCCCTGCCAACCCTCGCCCTGTGGCCCGAACGCAGAGTGCCGCGAGCGCAACGGAGCCGGCTCCTGTACGTGTTTGCCTGAGTACTTCGGTGATCCGTACAGCGGCTGTCGTCCGGAGTGCGTGGTGAATAGTGACTGTTCGCGCGACAGGTCGTGTGTCAACCAAAAGTGCGTGGACCCGTGTCCAGGCGTTTGTGGTTTGAACGCCGAGTGTCGTGTGTCCAATCACCTGCCCAGCTGCTCCTGCCTGGTCGGCTACACTGGAAACCCGTCGAGCGCGTGCCGTGAAATTCCCCAGTTGCCCCCACCACGTATGTTCACCACTAACCCCTGGCAGAGAATCAAAATCCAACTGATCCCACCTCCCACTTTCCCAGCCGAACGGGACGAGAACCCCTGTAGACCCTCGCCCTGTGGCCCCTACAGCCAGTGCCGCGAGGTCAACGGCCATGCCGTGTGCTCCTGCCAACAGGGCTTCATCGGCTCAGCCCCCAACTGCCGTCCCGAGTGCATTATTAGCTCGGACTGCGCCCAAGACCTTAACTGCCAGAACCAGAAGTGCTTGGACCCGTGTCCGGGCACTTGCGGCATCGAGGCCCGCTGCCAGGTCATTAACCACTATCCCGCATGCTCCTGTGCCCCAGGTTTTACCGGAGATCCCTTCAACCGATGCACTAAAATATTGTGTAAGCATGATTACCTCTACGGATGAGGAGTGCAAGGCAAATGGGGGAATCAGATCTTGACTAGTCGAAGATTCTTTGGGGACCGTATTGTGAAATACAGTAATTAAAAAATTCCCCAAGAAATTATAAAATCCCAAAAGCACGTATTAAACCGATTCCCCCACTTGGCTTGCCACTCACCCAAGATCTCTACCCTCTGCATGTATATATGTACACTCTTTAATGTTTGATTTTCTATTTTCCATTTATGTTTATTTTGTTTTATGTACACTTTGTAAACCACTATCCGACTCTACTATCCTATGAACCTATGTATATGTTTGTCTAAATGTGTGTGCTATGAACCTACCCAACTATCAACTATCTGGCATGGCTAACTGGCATGTAGTGGAGCCCCCACCCACCGAAAAGTCCGGTAATCCCTGCATCCCCTCACCGTGCGGACCCAACTCGAAATGCCTCGATGTCGGCGGTTCGCCTGCATGTTCCTGTCTGCCCGACTTCCTCGGACGTCCGCCCAACTGTCGGCCCGAGTGCCTCAGTAGTGCCGACTGTCCGGCCAATCTGGCCTGTGTGAACCAGCGCTGCTCGAATCCGTGCATCGGTGCCTGTGGCCAGCACTCTTCGTGCACGGTCATCAAGCACCGACCGACATGCGAGTGCGTGCCTGGTTACACCGGAGACCCCTTCTCCGGCTGTGCGATCGTACAGCAAAGTAATATATGCCTGCATGCTAACGAATTTGAGGTTCCCGACTAACGTATACATCCACTTTTCCCTTTTTCCCCCTCTAGTTGCTCCTCCGGATGAGCCCAGAAATCCCTGCAACCCCAGCCCATGTGGAGCTAATGCTATTTGTCGGGAGCGCAATGGAGCTGGCTCCTGCGCCTGCCTGCCCGAGTACTTTGGTGATCCGTACAGCGGCTGCCGGCCCGAATGCGTCCAAAACGACGACTGCGATCGGTCACGGGCCTGCACCAACAACAAGTGCCAGGATCCATGCCCCGGAGCCTGCGGCATCAATGCGGAGTGCAGAGTCCTGAACCACGGACCCAACTGCAACTGTTTCGATGGCTACACCGGAGACCCTCATCGTTCGTGCTCGCTGATCGAGGTGGTCACCAGACGACCGGATAACCCCTGCCATCCCTCACCTTGTGGTCCGTACAGCCAGTGCCTGGACACCAACAGCCATGCGGTGTGCAGCTGCCTGGAGGGCTACGTTGGAGCACCGCCCAGCTGCAAGCCGGAGTGCGTGGTTAGCTCGGAGTGTCCCCAGAACAGGGCCTGCATTAAGCAGAAGTGCGAGGATCCGTGCCGCGGATCGTGCGGCAACAATGCTAACTGCCAGGTGGTCAACCACAATCCCATCTGCACCTGCCAGCCCCGAACGACAGGCGATCCCATCCTGGGCTGTGAGCCCACACCGGAAGTCAAGAACGTGGAGAACCCATGTGTGCCGTCGCCATGTGGACCGAACTCCATTTGCCGTGAGATTGGCAACCAGGCAGCTTGCTCCTGCAAGGCTAGCTTCATTGGACGACCGCCGAACTGCCGCCCGGAGTGCACAAACCACGACGAGTGCCAGAACCATCTGTCCTGCCAGCAGGAGCGCTGCATCGACCCGTGTCCCGGTTCCTGCGGTAGCAACGCCGTCTGCCAGGTGGTGCAGCATAATGCTGTGTGTTCCTGCGCCGATGGCTACGAGGGTGAGCCGCTCTTTGGCTGCGAACTCGTCCGGGCTGTGATCCCAACGGAATCACCCACCTCTCCCTGCGAACCCTCGCCCTGCGGCCCACATGCCGAGTGTCGGGAGCGAAATGGAGCAGGAGCCTGCTACTGCCACGACGGCTTCGAGGGTAATCCCTACGATGCCCAACGGGGATGTCGACGAGAGTGCGAAATCAACGATGACTGCTCCGCTGTCCAAGCCTGCTCTCGGTTCAAGTGCGTCGATCCCTGCGACAACATCTGTGGAGACTACGCCGTTTGCACCGTAGACAAGCATGTGCCCACTTGTGACTGCCCGCCGGGATACACTGGGGATCCGTTCTTTAGCTGCAAGCCAGTGCCGGTCACCCCCCGTCCTCCTCTGAACCCGTGCAACCCATCCCCCTGCGGACCCAACAGCAACTGCCGGGCCATGAACAACCAAGCGGTGTGTTCCTGCCAGTCAGGATTCGTCAACCAGCCGCCCAACTGCCGGCCCGAGTGCGTCGTCAGCGCTGAGTGTGCTCCGGAAAGGGCCTGTGTGAACAAGAAGTGCGTTGATCCCTGCCTGCACACCTGCGGCATCCGGGCCATTTGCACCACCAAGAACCACAGCCCCATCTGCACGTGCCCACGCACAATGACCGGAGATCCGTTTGTCCAGTGCACAAAGATTGGTAAGTGTTTAATAATTTTTAACCCATTATCAAACAAAACCAAAAAATATTAGAAAATATTTTAAAAAGTATTTACCAAACCCAGTTGTTAAAGTAGAAAAAGGAGTATATTGTTAACGCTCAATTAAAATCTTTAAAAAAACTCCTTACAGCCATCACCCAGGAGAATAGCACACCATCGCCGGCACCCGCATCATGTGTTCCATCACCCTGTGGACCAAACGCCAAATGCCAGATCGTGGGCAACAGTCCAGCATGCTCCTGCCTGCCAAACTTCATTGGAGCCCCGCCACGCTGTCGCCCGGAGTGCGTTCTTAACTCTGAATGCGGACCCACGGAGGCGTGCATCAACCAGAAGTGCGCCGATCCCTGCTCGGGATCATGCGGATTCGAGGCCAAGTGTCATGTGCTAAACCACCTGCCCATCTGCAACTGCATCGAGGGCTTCGAGGGCGATCCGTTTGTGCGCTGCACCAAGAAGGAGGAACCTAGGGTTCCAGAAGTCAACGATCCATGCAATCCAAACCCGTGCGGTCTAAACGCGGACTGCTTTGCCGGAGAGTGCCGCTGCAAGAACAACTACCAAGGAAATGCCTACGAGGGCTGTCGACCCGAGTGCACACTTTCGGCAGACTGTCCTAGGGACAAGGCCTGTATGCGCAACCGCTGTGTGGATCCTTGCCCTGGAATCTGCGGCAACAATGCCGTCTGCGAGGTGATGAACCACATACCGGTGTGCTCATGCGTCCAGAGCTACGAGGGTGATCCGTTTGTGAACTGTCGACCAAAACCCATTGTGCAGGAAACCGAAGTTGAGGCCTGTTCACCATCGCCATGCGGCTCCAACAGCCAGTGCCGTGATGTCAACGGGCACGCTGTGTGCTCCTGTTTGGCGGGCTATATTGGAGCACCACCCCAGTGCCGTCCCGAGTGCGTTGTGTCCAGCGAGTGCTCTGCCCTGCAGGCCTGTGTCAACAAGAAGTGCGTGGATCCCTGCGTCGCTGCTTGCGGACTAGAGGCCCGCTGTGAAGTCATCAACCACAGTCCGATTTGTGGATGTCCACCTGGCCGAACCGGAGATCCATTTAAGCAGTGCGTGGTTCTGCAACCGCTTCCCCCACCGGAGTCTAAGAACACGCCCAGAGATCCTTGCGTGCCGTCGCCCTGCGGACCCAACTCCAACTGCAAGGCCGACAAGAACGGCCCCGTCTGCCAGTGCCAGCCCGAGTTCTTCGGCTCGCCTCCCAACTGTCGTCCCGAGTGCATTATCAATCCGGACTGTCAGTCCACGCAAGCGTGCATTAACAACAAGTGCAGCAATCCCTGCCCAGAATCGTGCGGGACAAACGCCGAGTGTCGGGTCATCGGACACGCTGTGTCCTGCTCCTGTCCAACTGGTTACGCTGGAAACGCCTTTGTCCAGTGTGTGCCGCAGCAGGAGGAGCCCCCGAAGCCCTGCCAGCCATCGCCGTGTGGAGCGAATGCAGAGTGCATCGAGAGGAATGGTGCCGCTGCCTGCAAGTGCATCGACGAGTACCAGGGCAATCCCTACGAGGGCTGTCGCCCCGAGTGCGTACTGAGCTCGGACTGTCCCACGGACAAGGCGTGCATTCGTAACAAGTGCCAGGACCCCTGTCCCGGAATCTGCGGACTGAACGCCCAGTGCTATGCGGTAAACCATGTGCCCAACTGTGTCTGCAACGATGGCTTCACCGGCGATCCGTTCGCCAGCTGTCGCCGCGTTGAGATAAGCACCCCACCACCAGTCGGAGATCCCTGCGTTCCATCACCCTGCGGAGCCAACAGCAAGTGTAGAGTGGCCAATGGCCTGGCTGTGTGCTCCTGCTTGGAGACCTTCCTTGGAGCCCCACCTAATTGCAAACCGGAGTGCACAGTAAATGCCGAGTGCCCCTCAATCAAGGCTTGCCACAAGTTCCGCTGCGCAAATCCCTGCGCTAATACGTGTGGTCTGAATGCCAAGTGCGAGGTGATAAACCACAATCCTATCTGCAGCTGTCCCTTGGACATGACAGGCGATCCTTTCGCCCGCTGCTATCCAGCACCTCCGCCGCCGCCTGCCAGACCCAAGGATGAGCCAGTGAAGAGGCCATGCCAGCCCTCGCCTTGTGGCTTGAACTCGGAGTGTAGAGTACGGGATGAGCAGGCCTCCTGCTCCTGCCTGCCTAACTTTATTGGAGCACCGCCCAACTGCCGTCCCGAGTGCGTTGTGAACACGGATTGTTCACCAGATAGAGCCTGCATTGCCGAAAAGTGTCGCGATCCTTGCGATGGATCCTGCGGAGTGGACTCCGAGTGCCGTGTCCAAAACCACCTGGCCATCTGTACGTGCCGCGAGAAGTTCACCGGCGATCCGTTTGTCCGGTGCATTGAGTTCATTGAGGAAACCCCGAAGACGCCTCCTCTCACTCAGGATCCGTGCGATCTGCAGCAGTGTGGATCGAATGCAGAGTGCAGGAATGGCATATGCAGGTGCTTGCTGGACTACCAGGGAGATCCCTACACTGGATGTCGCCCCGAGTGCACTTTGAGTACGGACTGTCCATCCACTAAGGCTTGCCTTAACAAGAAGTGTGTGGATCCCTGCCCCGGAGTTTGCGGGCAGAATTCGCAGTGCGATGTTTCCAATCATATACCGATATGCAGTTGCCTGCAAGGCTACACGGGCGATCCATTTGTCCACTGCCGACAGGAGACGCCGGTACCCAAGGACCCATGTCAACCGAACCCCTGTGGACCCAACAGCGTGTGCCAGATCTCCAACCAAGGACCAGTCTGTGCCTGCCAACTGGGAATGCTGGGCTCGCCACCTGCCTGCAAACCGGAATGCATCGTCAGCTCGGAATGCTCGCTACACACTGCCTGTGTGAACAGGAAGTGCGTGGATCCGTGCCCCGGAGCCTGTGGACAGTTCGCCCGCTGCCAGGTGATCAACCACAACCCGTCGTGCTCCTGCAACACGGGCTACACGGGCGATCCGTTCACTCGCTGTTACCAGGAAGAACGGAGACCACCACCGACACCAGAGAACCCCTGTCAACCATCGCCTTGCGGACCCAACTCGGAGTGCAAGGTGTTGAATGGAAACGCAGCTTGTTCGTGCGCAGCCACCTTTATTGGAACCCCACCAAGCTGCCGGCCCGAGTGCTCCATCAATCCGGAATGCCCACCTACCAAGGCGTGCATCCGCCAGAAGTGCTCGGATCCGTGCGTTAATGCCTGTGGATTTAATGCCCGCTGCAATGTGGCCAATCATCAACCCATCTGCACCTGCGATGTGGGCTATACTGGAGATCCGTTCACCGGCTGTCAGAAGGAGCAAGGTAGGACCCCGTTTCCATTTACCTAGTAGTTAGGCCAAGGCGTAAACCAGCTTACAAACGTTAAATCTTGGTTTTGGTTGCTCACTGGGCGCCCAGTACAACACTTGCTATTATTAAAATAAATGAAAAATGCCGCACAGCAAAAACATTTGTTTACGCCTTGCAAGTTTAATTGAATGTGAAACTATTGCGACACCTACTATTGGCTTAGAAATACCTTTTGAAACCCAGTGAAAATCCCATGTTACTTTAGATTTATATACCCATCAAAGCGAAGTTTCACATTCGTTATAAGCGCATTAGAGCAAAAGAACAATGATCACCTACAAATCAATTGCAGTCGTTGTAATTGTTCATAAATGTTTTCAATGCACTATTTGTTTGCACTTGTGTCTTGTCTCACTCAATCCGCGTGACTTGTTCTAATGTGCTATTAGGCAGTTTTTTGTACCACACACTTTACATTCATTAAAATCTATGATTACCGCACACATAGGCACAATGCATTGCAAATTAAGAAGTGTACAAGTTATGTTTTTATACACAAAATCACAATGCACTCGAGCGAAATGCAAATTTCAAGCAGCTCGCACTCTGTACGAACTGTCTGAGTGGCCGTGCTCTTGGAAGTGTCTGTATGCTGGGCTAGTCAAAGATTTTAATTATTTTTATTCAATTTTGCTTTTTATTGCCCCTAACGCCTGATTTACAATATGCAAACTTGCCACGCCTTATTGCTTCCTTATACAACCTTTAATGCCTCACCTCAAACCACCCGCCTTGATTTTTTGCCTTTAACCCTTGATGATATCGTTGTTGCCTCCAAAAGTATTACCTTGCGCCCCTTTTTAAGATGGGGAGGATAATCCCCGCGAAATGCTTTCACCTAATTTGTTATTTGGCCCAAAACACAAAAGCCCTTGTCTCTCCACTCGCTTACTACCCCAATTGATCTTAACCCAACTACCCGAAATTGAGTACTTCGTTGTTGTTGACCCCTACCCAAAATTCTGCAGTCGAAACGCCAAATATATTAACTATAATCTAGTCGAAAACAAACCAAAAACCGCGATAGCGATAGCGATAGCATTTAATTAGAATATTAATAATGTATAACAAAACTGTAGCGTATGAAAATTGTTTAACAAATGAGCAATAAATCAAATAATATAACCCCGCAATAGACACTTGTTTTACTCGAAACACAAAACTTAACTCAAGGCCAATTCAATTGGCACATTGCACTTACACAACACTGCCAAAGCACTCAGCGCACAGCGTTTAACAACACTAAATGAAGCGGTCATTGAACCGCAGCACCTCAACCGCAAAGTCCTTCGAATGGAGCGATTAATGCCAACACCTAACTCGTAATTGTACTCTAATCTGCTACAATAATACCAATACTGCAATCGGATTAATCTGCTGAAAAACCAACGCCAGGTGTGTTGTACCGTACTAAACCCGATTCGCTCAAGAGCCAATAATGAAAATCTCTGTCCACGTTTCTCTCCCATCTCTTTGTTTGACCACCTCTACCCGTTTAGAACGCATTGTCAATGAGCAGGTGACACCCTGCGAACCCAATCCCTGTGGCTCGAATGCTGTTTGTCGCGAAAGGAATGGTATTGGCTCCTGCCAGTGCCTGCCCGATCATTTTGGTGACCCGTATCAGTCGTGTCGTCCGGAGTGCGTGCGACACTCGGACTGCGCCTCCAACAAGGCGTGCCAGCAGCAGAAGTGTCGCGATCCCTGCCCAGGCACTTGTGGCAGCAATGCCGATTGCAGTGTGACGAACCATCTGCCCACCTGTACGTGTCGCGTCGGATACACGGGCGATCCGTACCGCTACTGCCATGTGGAACCGCCACAACGTAAGATACCCAATCCTAACCGACCTCTGTTTGGTGTTTGACCTAAGCCCCTTTCCAGCCCCTGTTCGTCTGAGCGAACCAACTCAACCATGTCGCCCCTCACCGTGTGGCCCCAACTCCCAGTGTCGCGAACTCAACGGCCAGGCCGTGTGCTCCTGCCTGGAGCTCCACATCGGTCTGCCCCCCAACTGCCGACCCGAGTGTGTGTTAAGTACCGAATGCCCCACCGAGAGGGCTTGCATCAGTCAACGTTGTCAGGATCCCTGCCCCGGCACTTGTGGCACCAACGCCGAGTGCCGGGTGCGCAATCACAGCCCTCTGTGTCAGTGTCGTCCAGGTTTCACTGGCGATTCTTTTACCCGTTGTTATCCCCTGCCACGTAAGAGTTTTCTTCTCTCATCAATGACAAATCTCAAGTTAATCCGTAATACCTAACCCAGCACCACCCCCATTAATCGAACGTGTTGAGCGCGATCCTTGCCTGCCTTCACCCTGCGGCCTGAACAGTCAGTGTCGCAATGTCCAGGGAGTGCCGTCCTGCTCCTGTCTGCCGGAGTTTCTGGGAGCTCCACCCAACTGTCGACCCGAGTGCACCATCAGTGCAGAGTGTTCTTCCAATCAGGCCTGCATACGGGAGAAGTGTGTAGATCCCTGCCCCGGTTCCTGTGGCTATGCTGCCGAGTGTAATGTGGTGAACCACACGCCCATATGCGTATGCCCAGTTGGTTATACTGGTGATCCGTTTAGCAGCTGTCGTCCATCACCGCCGGCTGAGCCTGTGAAAAGTAAGAAATCTCATCAAAAAGCTAATGTGAATTCGCTAAAAAAAACCCACTTAATAGACGAGTACGTGGATCCCTGCAACCCCTCACCTTGTGGCCCCAATGCCCAATGCAACGCTGGAGCTTGCACTTGTCTGGCCGAATTCCACGGTGACCCCTACTCCGGCTGCCGCCCCGAATGCGTTCTGAGCTCCGACTGCCCAAGGGACAAGGCTTGCCATCGCAGCAAGTGTGTAAATCCCTGTCCAGGAACTTGTGGCGAGAATGCCATTTGCGATGTCAACAATCACATACCCATGTGCAGGTGTCCCGAAGGCACTGCTGGCAGCGCTTTCATCCGCTGCTCTCCTGTGCAGAGTACGTCTATTTGGATTCCCTTGTTTACCTTTCCTCTAACAAACCCACCAATAGTTTCAGTAACTAATCCCTGTCGGCCGTCGCCTTGTGGTCCCAATTCCCAGTGCCGCGAGGTTAATCAGCAAGCAGTGTGCTCGTGCCTGCCAAGCTTTATAGGTTCGCCACCATCCTGCCGACCGGAGTGCACCTCCAATGCCGAGTGTGCACCCACCCAGGCTTGCCTCAACCAGCGGTGTGGAGATCCGTGCCCAGGAACGTGTGGAGTGGGTGCAAATTGTGCTGTTGTCAGTCACAGTCCCTTCTGCACATGTCCCGAGAGGTTTACGGGCAATCCCTTCGTTCGTTGCCAGCCTCAAAGTAAGGATATCATGCCGACAAAAGATTTTCCTTTACAAGAGTTACCTTTCCCAGTTGAGCCACCTGTTCGCGATTTTGTCCCCATCGATCCTTGTCGCCCATCTCCCTGTGGACCTTATTCCCAGTGTCGCCCCGTCGGAGAAGCCCCTGCATGTTCCTGTCTGGAAAGCTACATCGGACGACCGCCGAACTGCCGGCCAGAATGTGTGACCAGCTCGGACTGCACCAGCCAAATGGCTTGTGTCAATCAGAAGTGCGTCGATCCCTGCGCTGGACGCTGTGGCCTAAATGCCGAGTGCCATGTGGTCAGTCATGCAGTGCAATGCATCTGCCTCCAGGGCTTTATCGGAGATCCGTTCGTGCAGTGCAGTCCAGAGATCATACGGGACAATGAAGTTCGAACCCCGTGCAATCCCAGTCCATGTGGAACGAATGCCGTGTGTCGCGATCGCAATGGAGTTGGATCGTGCCAGTGTCTGCCGCAGTACTTTGGGGACCCCTACGAGGGCTGTCGCCCGGAGTGCATGCTTGACTCGGACTGTCCGTCAAACAGGGCTTGCCAACAACTGAGATGCCAGGATCCATGCCCGGGAACTTGTGGTCCGAATGCCAACTGTCAAGTGGTCAACCACTTGCCAACATGTACTTGTCTGACTGGATATGTGGGTGACCCATACCGCCATTGCAGTCAACTGCAAGAGCGTAAGCAGCAACCACCAATACCCATTATCTCTTTACTCAAGCCCCCCATTTTAGCACTCCGAATCGAGTACGTGAATCCTTGTCAGCCTACACCCTGCGGTCCCAACTCTCAATGTCGCGTTTCAAATGAGCAAGCGGTTTGCTCTTGCCTGCCTCAGTTCGTCGGAGTCCCACCAGCGTGTCGACCGGAGTGCACCATCTCCTCGGAGTGCTCTGCGGATAAGGCGTGCGTTAATCAGAAGTGCGTGGATCCTTGTGCAGCGGATACTTGCGGAAGCAATGCCCTGTGTAGGGTGCGCAATCACAGCCCCCTTTGCAGTTGTATCAACGGATTTACTGGCGATGCTTTTACTCGTTGTTTCCCCATTCCACGTAAGCCTTACTCTCTTGACCCTTGGATAAAATATTGTAAACCATTCCGTATCACAGCGCCGATAGTTGAAACTAAGGATGAACCTCTGCGGGATCCCTGTATACCGACACCTTGTGGTCCTAATTCCGAATGTCGCAACATAAACGGTGTACCAGCTTGTTCCTGCCTGGCCAGTTTTATTGGTCAGGCTCCTAACTGTCGCCCTGAGTGCACGATAAACTCGGAATGTCCTAGTCAGCAGGCGTGTATTAACCAAAAGTGTCGCGATCCGTGTCCAGGAGCCTGCGGTTTAAATGCTGTCTGTAATGTCATCAATCATACACCACTCTGCGCCTGCATCGATGGTTATATAGGCAATCCGTTCACCAACTGCAACCTCAAACCACCAGAACGTAGGTGTTTCAAGCGACCTTACTGCCTCAGTAATTGTTTACCCCCTCAAAATTCGTTCCCTTGTAGCCCCAACGCCACCAGTTGCCGATGATCCTTGCAACCCGTCGCCGTGTGGAGCTAATGCTCTCTGTCGAAATGGCCAATGCTCTTGTATACCAGAGTACCAAGGAGATCCTTATGTCTCCTGCCGCCCTGAGTGCGTTTTGAATACAGATTGCTCTAGAGATCGGGCATGCGTGCGTAACAAGTGCATCGATCCCTGCCCCGGAACTTGTGGCGTGAGTGCCCTGTGCGAGGTCACCAACCACATTCCCATTTGCCGCTGTCCAGAGCAGATGTCCGGCAACGCTTTCTTCGAGTGTCGACCTGTGCCGCCGGCCAAAATTCAAGATCCCTGCCAACCATCGCCATGTGGTCCGAACAGTCAGTGCCGGGTGGTGCAGCAGACAGCGGTTTGCTCGTGCCTAGCTGACTATGTGGGCAGTCCGCCGCAGTGTCGGCCGGAATGCGTGACCAACTCAGACTGTCCTGCAAACAACGAGTGCCAGAACATGAAGTGTCGCGATCCCTGTCCTGGTACTTGTGGCTTTAATGCCCTCTGCAACGTGGTCAATCACCGTCCCTTCTGCAGCTGCCCCACCCCCATGACGGGAAATCCTTTCGTAAGCTGTCAGCAGCTAAGTAAGTCCCCAAAGTTGTTTACTGAATTTCCCGTTCCTAAATTAAAAGTTTTCGCAGTACAACGCGAGGAGAGACCCCAAAATCCATGCCAGCCCTCGCCTTGTGGCCCCAACTCAGAATGTCGCGTATCAGGAGACTCCCCATCCTGTTCCTGCCTAAATGAATTTGTAGGTGCACCACCCAACTGCCGACCAGAGTGCATATCGAACTCTGAGTGTCCCCACAAACCGAGCCTGTATTAACCAGAAATGCGTGGATCCGTGTCCAGGACTGTGCGGTCAAAACGCTAATTGTCGGGTGTTCAGTCACAGTGCAATGTGCTTGTGCGACAGTGGTTTCACTGGAGATCCGTTTAGCCAGTGCAGCCCCTTCAGGGATTCACCTCCTGAAGTACTGCAGCCCTGCAACCCCAGTCCCTGTGGCGTGAATGCCAAGTGCGAGGAACGTGGTGGTGCAGGGTCATGCCAGTGTCTGCCTGATTACTTTGGAAACCCCTATGATGGCTGCCGTCCCGAGTGCGTTTTGAACTCTGACTGCCCCTCTAACCTGGCATGTGTGAACCAGAAGTGTCGTGATCCCTGTCCCGGCACATGTGGTCAAAGCGCTGAGTGCCAGGTGGTTAATCACTTGGCCACATGTAATTGCCTAGTTGGTTACACCGGAGACCCGTACAGCTTCTGTCGAATTATAGTCAACGAGCCACGTAAGGATAAATCCCATTTAGCCCCAGGATTTTGTGACCATCGATGGGTTTTTTTTCTAGCCGAACGAGTTTATGTGAACCCTTGCCAGCCATCTCCATGTGGTCCAAACTCGCAATGTCGTGAAGTCAACGAGCAAGGGGTTTGTTCCTGCTTGCCAGAGTTCATTGGTAGTCCGCCTGCATGTCGTCCGGAATGCACCAGCAGCTCGGAGTGCGCCGCGGACAAGGCTTGTGTGAACCGCAAATGTGTGGATCCCTGTCCAAATGTTTGCGGCCAGCAGGCCGAGTGTCGCGTCCGCAACCACAATCCCATTTGTAGCTGTCTCAGTGGATTCACGGGTGATCCATTCTCCCGTTGTTACCGTCAGCCGCGTAAGAAAACAGCCGACTTAAATATGATTTCGGTTACCGATAAAAGCAAACCATTTACAGCTCCTCCGCCAGTGGACATCGAACGAGAACCCCTTGACCCTTGTGTCCCTTCGCCTTGCGGGGCTAATTCTCAGTGTCGCGAGATTCACGGCACACCATCCTGCTCTTGCCTGCCCCAATATCTCGGTACTCCACCCAACTGTCGTCCGGAGTGTTCCATTAATGCCGAGTGTCCTAGTCATCAGGCCTGCATAAATCAGAAGTGTCGCGATCCATGTCCCGGCTCTTGTGGCCTCAACACCCAGTGCAATGTGATTAGTCACACTCCCATCTGCAGTTGTCTGGGCGGTTTCATCGGTGACCCATTCAGCGTTTGCAATCCAGAGCCAACACCAGCTAAAAGTAAGAGTTATTCTTAACTAAACTGAAGAGCTAAAACAAATCCTCCATTTTAATTAATCAGTTCAAGACCCACTACCACCTGAGGATCCATGCAACCCATCGCCTTGTGGCTCAAACACGCAATGCAACAATGGTGTTTGCTCCTGTTTGGCCGAGTATCATGGCGACCCATACGTTGGTTGTCGTCCTGAGTGCGTCCTGCACACGGACTGTGACCGAAGTCAGGCTTGCGTACGTCACAAGTGTGTTGATCCCTGCCCTGGTGTCTGTGGCACGAACGCGATATGTGAAGTTCTAAACCACATACCCAACTGCCGGTGCTTAGAAGGAATGCAAGGCAATGCCTTCATTCAGTGCAGCCCAGCTCCACGTAAGATTTTCTTCCCCCAACACTTGCTTCTCAGATATTATAAGGTAGCCAACTTTACAGAATTCGACGTCGTGCAAAATCCTTGCCAACCCTCTCCCTGCGGTCCCAATTCTCAGTGTCGCGTGGTCAACCAGCAGGCCATCTGTTCGTGCATCACGCCTTTCATAGGAAGCCCGCCCTTCTGCCGTCCGGAGTGCACCACCAACTCGGAGTGTCCCTTGAACCTGGCCTGTCGTAACCAAAAGTGCAGCGACCCCTGTCCCGGCGTTTGTGGACGCGGTGCACAGTGTCATGTGACTAATCACAGTCCATTCTGTCGCTGTCTGGAGCGCTACACGGGCAATCCGTTCGTGAGTTGCCAACAAATCATTGAGCCTCCTGTTCCACCACCAAGGCAAACCTGCCTACCATCACCCTGCGGACCGTATTCCCAGTGCCGTGAAGTGAACGAGTCACCTTCCTGCACTTGCTTGGCTGACTACATTGGAGTACCACCTAATTGCCGGCCGGAGTGCGTGACCAGTTCGGAGTGTCTAACCAGTCAGGCCTGTATTAACCAGAAGTGTCGCGATCCCTGTCCAGGACTGTGTGGACAATCGGCAGAATGCCGAGTACTTTCCCACACACCAAGCTGTGTATGTCCAGAGGGCATGGAAGGTGATCCGTTTACTTTCTGTACAGAAAAAAGAATCCAGCAGCAGGACCAGTTGGATCCATGCAGTCCCAGTCCCTGTGGAGTAAATGCTCGCTGTACTTCACGCCAGGATGCCGGCTCTTGTCAGTGTTTGCCCGAGTACTTTGGCAACCCCTACGAGGGATGTCGACCTGAGTGCATCCTTAATTCCGACTGTCCATCAAACAAGGCGTGTCAGCAGCAAAAGTGTCAAGACCCATGTCCAGGAACTTGTGGCCAGAACGCTGTCTGTAATGTCCTCAACCATGTACCCAGTTGTAGTTGCATAACAGGCTACTCCGGTGATCCGTATCGCTTGTGTCTCTCTGAACGTAAGATTGCTGGTAACCTTTTTTTTAACTTATTAAACTACCATGATTTACCTACTCTTATAGCCATCAAAGAATACGTCAATCCCTGCCAGCCATCGCCATGTGGTCCCAATTCCCAGTGTCGCGAGGTCAACGAACAAGCCATTTGCTCATGTCTACCGGAGTATGTAGGTGCCCCGCCCGCGTGTCGTCCCGAGTGTACAATATCCTCTGAGTGTCCGGCTGACAAGGCCTGTGTGAACCAGAAATGCGTAGATCCCTGTCCCAACACTTGTGGGGAACAGGCCACATGTCGTGTGGTAAACCATAGCCCCATTTGCTCGTGTCGCGCGGGTTACACGGGAGATGCCTTTTTCCGCTGTTTCCCCAAGCCTCGTAAGTGAATTCATTCCCAAGTGGTTGATCCCATTGTAAACAGTTTTGTCGTTCTGAAAGCGGTTCCACCGGCTCCCATACAAAAGACTCCGGTTGATCCTTGTGTGCCTTCTCCTTGCGGCCCCTATTCCCAGTGCCGGTCCCAGGGAGATGCTCCGGCCTGTTCCTGCCTAGTTGACTATTTGGGAGCTCCTCCCAATTGCCGTCCCGAATGCCGCATCAATGCCGAGTGTCCCAGCAGTCAGGCGTGCATCAATGAGAAGTGTAGAGATCCCTGTCCCGGTTCTTGCGGCTACGGAGCCATTTGCAATGTGATCAATCATACGCCTAGCTGCACCTGCCCGGCAGGATATTCGGGCGACCCGTTCAGTCAGTGCCAACCCGTGCCACCACCTCCACCAACACGTAAGAATCAACATTGATGAAATAAAGTGTGGAAAGGTTTAAATCCGATCCTTTTCTCAGCCGTTAAGCTTGATGACCCTTGCAACCCCTCGCCCTGCGGTCCAAACGCTCTGTGCAATAATGGAGTCTGTACCTGCATTCCCGAATACCATGGCGACCCTTACAGCGGTTGTCGCCCAGAGTGCATCACCAGCTCAGACTGCTCACGCGAACTCGCCTGCTCGCGTCACAAGTGCTTCGATCCTTGTCCGGGAACATGTGCCCCCAATGCCATTTGTACTGTGCTCAATCACGTGCCCATGTGCACTTGTCCTGAGGGCTATGACGGCAATGCGTTTGTGCAGTGCCAACCCACACCACGTAAATATTTCCCTTCTCGACCAAATCCAAAACCTATCAAAACATTTCCCTTGCAGCCCCTGTCTTTGTCCAACCCTGTCAACCCTCTCCATGTGGACCCAACTCACAATGCCGCGAGGTCAACCAGCAGGCTGTGTGCTCATGTGTAGCAGGATACTTTGGAACCCCGCCACTCTGTCGTCCGGAGTGCACGTCAAACTCGGAGTGCTTATCCCGTCAGGCCTGTGTGAACCAAAAGTGCATGGATCCCTGTCCCGGCTCGTGCGGCCGCAATGCCCAATGCAGTGTGGTCAACCACAATCCCTTCTGTACCTGTCTGCCCCGCTTCACTGGCAATCCTTTCGTGGGTTGTCAAGCGATTATCGAACCACCACGCCAAGATATTCAGCCTCAGGATCCTTGTCGTCCATCACCTTGTGGTCCCAACTCTGAGTGTCGCGCTGTTGGTGAGACACCAACTTGCACGTGTCTTGCTGAATTCGTCGGCTCACCGCCATATTGCAAACCCGAATGCGTAGCCAACTCTGAGTGTCCGTCTAACTTGGCCTGTATCAATCAAAAGTGTCGGGATCCCTGCCCTGGATTGTGCGGGTTTAGTGCCAGTTGTCGCGTAGTCTCCCACACGGCAATATGCCTTTGCGATGCTGGCTTGACCGGAGATCCCTTCACCCAATGCCAGCCTATTGTGGCCGATGTGGAGATTATCAATCCTTGCCAACCCTCGCCTTGCGGTGCCAACGCCGAGTGTATCCAACGGAATGGAGCCGGAGCTTGTCAGTGTCTCACGGACTATTTCGGAAACCCCTATGAGGGCTGTCGCCCGGAATGTGTTCTGAACTCGGACTGCCCCTCGAACAGGGCTTGCCAGCAGCAGAAGTGCCGTGATCCCTGCCCCGGAAGCTGTGGACAGAATGCTGAGTGCAACGTTGTGAATCACACGCCCATGTGCAACTGCTTCGCTGGATATATCGGCGATCCGTATCGCTACTGTAGCCAACCGCCAGAACGTAAGCGAGTTCCAATTATTCACGTAGTCATACTAAACTTGGTCGTAGCCGTGGATGTAGTTACTAATTCAAAGCGTTGTTTTGTACTTTAACCATAACTAGCTATTGTCCATGAGTATGTGAACCCCTGTCAACCGTCTCCCTGTGGTCCCCAATTCCAATTGTCGCGAGGTAAACGAGCAGGCCGTGTGCTCCTGCCGTCTTGAGTTCGAGGGAGCACCGCCCAACTGCCGACCCCAGTGCACCTCGAGCTCAGAGTGCGCCCCTAACAAGGCGTGCATTAACTTTAAGTGCGTTGATCCCTGTCCCGGTGTTTGTGGCCAGCTCGCCATCTGCGATGTGCGCAACCACAGTCCAATTTGTAGGTGTCCCACTGCCATGACGGGCGATCCCTTCGTGCGCTGTTTGCCCCAACCATCAAGTAAGGAAAACAACAACTTTGAAGTGTATGTGACCAAACCTAACCCACTTTACTCGATGTCAGTTCCACCCCCACCCCTGAGGGATATAGCTCCCTACCGCGATCCCTGCCTCCCCTCACCCTGCGGCCTGTACTCGTCGTGCAGAAATCAACAGGATCAGGCCGTTTGCTCTTGTTTGCCCAATTACTTTGGCACTCCGCCGCGTTGTCGTCCCGAGTGTACTATTAATGCGGAGTGTCCAAGCCACTTGGCCTGCATCGGCGAGCGGTGCCGTGATCCCTGTCCAGGTGCCTGTGGTCAGCAGACCGAGTGCCGAGTCATCAGCCATGTTCCCAGTTGTGTTTGTCTGCGGGGCTATGTAGGCGACGCTTTCCTGGCCTGCCACCCGGCACCACGTAAGAGTTTTCCAGTGTTCATCTATTTTTCGGACTAAGACAGAACCCTTTCACAGCCCCACCAGCGTACGAAGAACCCCGCGACCCGTGCAATCCCAGTCCCTGCGGTAGCAATGCCGTCTGCTCCAATCAGGGAGAGTGTACATGTCTGGCTGACTATCAGGGCGATCCCTATGTGGCCTGCAGACCAGAGTGTGTTCTCAGTTCGGAGTGTCCACGAAACCTGGCTTGCGTGCAGCAGAAGTGCACTGATCCTTGTCCCGGAACCTGTGGCATCAATGCCATCTGCGAAGCGATCAACCACATCGCAATGTGCCACTGTCCCGAGCGCATGACAGGCAATGCTTTTGTGCAATGTTCCCCAGTTCAACGTAGGTTATAGTCCTTGTTTAATAAGAATCCCACTTTATTCCTAATCTGTTCTCTAGTGGATGTATACCGCAACCCCTGTAATCCCTCGCCATGCGGCTCCTATGCCGAATGTCGAGAGCAGAGCGGTCAGGCGGTGTGCAGCTGCCTTCCCAACTATTTTGGGGTGCCGCCCTCTTGTCGACCCGAGTGTAGCACCAACTACGACTGTTCCCCGAGCTTAGCGTGCCAGAACCAGCGGTGCATTGACCCCTGTCCCGGAGCATGTGGGGCCTATGCCGAGTGCCGAACTGTGAGCCACAGTCCCTTCTGTAGCTGCAGACCAGGCTATACTGGCAACCCCATCGTTCAATGTCATGTGATTAGTAAGTTAAGAAGCACTCCCATCTCCAACAAGACCATACTCATTGACCCGCCTTTAGTTGAACCTCAGCGGGATGTGGTGCCCCAAGATCCTTGCCAGCCCTCACCCTGTGGACCGAACAGCGAATGTCGCCGCGTGGGAGATTCTCCCTCTTGCTCTTGCCTGTCCAATTTCTTTGGCACACCACCCAACTGCAGACCCGAATGTGTATCCAACTCCGAGTGCAGCCAGTTGCACGTTTGCGTAAATAACCGCTGTAGAGATCCGTGTCCGGGTCTCTGCGGCACAGACGCGGTGTGTCGCGTGATCAGTCACAGCGCCATGTGCTACTGCCAACCGGGGTACAGCGGCGATCCGTTCGTCCGTTGTGCACCACCCATTCAAAGGGAACCGGTTGAGGTAGTGCAACCGTGCAACCCAAATCCCTGCGGCTCCTTTGCTCAGTGTCGACAACAGAACGGAGTCGGTTCCTGTCAGTGCCTGCCGGAGTATTTCGGCAATCCCTACGAGGGATGTCGCCCTGAGTGTGTAATCGACCCCGACTGCCCCTCTCAGCTGGCCTGTGTAAACCAAAAGTGCCGCGATCCTTGTCCCGGAAGCTGCGGCCAAAATGCCGAATGCTATGTGCGAAATCACCTGCCGACTTGCAACTGCCTCAGCGGCTATGTTGGCGACCCTTATCGCTACTGTAGTGTTGAACCAAAACGTAAGCAGATTTTCACCCGTTCCCTTTACGCGTGCTTAGACATCTTGTTCTTTTACAGCCATGCGGGAGTATGTAAACCCCTGTCAACCCTCCCCTTGCGGTCCCAATTCTCAGTGTCGCGAGCAGAATGGCGTGGCCACCTGCTCCTGTCTGCCCGAGTACGTGGGCAGTCCACCAGGTTGCCGACCTGAGTGTACGGTCTCCGCGGAGTGTAATCTTGACAAGGCCTGCGTTCGTCACAAGTGCATTGACCCTTGTCCTGGTGCCTGCGGCAGCTCTGCTAATTGCCAGGTGGTCAACCATGCTCCACTCTGCTCTTGTCAAACGGGTTACACGGGAGACCCCTTCACCCGTTGTTACCCTATTCCCCGTAAGTTGTAACAGTGGAAAAGCCTCTGCAAGGTCAAGTTTTATCCTCCCACTTTCCCTTTTAGCTCCACCCACGCAAATACTCCACGATATAGTGCGCGATCCATGCCAACCCTCTCCCTGTGGGGCTAATGCTCAGTGTAGGGAGTCCCACGGTCAAGCCATTTGCACCTGTTTAACCAACTACTTCGGTGTCCCGCCCAATTGTCGACCCGAATGCACGCAAAGTTCTGAGTGTCTGTCCAGTCTGGCCTGCATCAATCAACGGTGCGCGGATCCCTGTCCTGGCTCGTGTGCCTACAATGCGCTTTGCCACGTGCGCAACCATGTGCCAAGTTGTCAGTGCCCAGTGGGCTATGTGGGTGATCCGTTTACCACCTGCCAACCAGAACCACAGCCACCACGTAAGAAATTAAAAGTGTGAATCTTAGTAGTCCATGTGTAACTCCGTGCCCTTATCCTCAGCCAAACCTTATGCTTTCGATGATCCGTGCAATCCTTCCCCCTGTGGAGCAAATGCTCTGTGCCAGAATGGTCAATGTTCGTGTTTAGCCGAGTACCAAGGAGATCCTTATACTGGCTGCCGTCCGGAGTGCGTATTGAATGCAGATTGCCCCCGAAATCATGCATGTGTCCGTCACAAGTGTGTTGATCCCTGTCCGGGTACCTGTGCTCCCAACGCTATCTGCGATGTGCTTAACCACATTGCCATGTGCCGCTGCCCGGAACGTATGACAGGCAATGCCTTTATCCAGTGTGAAGCCCAACCAGTGTCGTTGGCACCTCCCGATCCCTGCTACCCGTCTCCCTGCGGTCCTAACAGTCGCTGTCGCGTGTTTAACAACAACGCAGTGTGTTCCTGCATACAGGATTACGTGGGAACACCACCGAATTGCCGACCAGAGTGTACTCATAACTCCGACTGCCTACCTAGACTGGCCTGCCAGAGGCAGCACTGCATGGATCCGTGTCCAGGAACCTGTGGCTTTAATGCTCTCTGCAATGTGGTGAACCATGCACCGATCTGCAGTTGCCCACCAAGGCACAATGGAAACCCCTTCTTGGGCTGCTTCCCAGAACCAGTGCGTCGTGATGAGATTGTTCCCACTCATCCATGCCAACCCTCGCCATGTGGTCCATATGCAAAGTGTCTTTCAGTGGGCGACCAAGCGCAGTGCAGCTGCCTGGCTGAGTACATTGGAACACCGCCCAACTGCAGACCCGAGTGCGTGACCAACTCGGAGTGTCCCTTCGATAAGGCCTGCTTGAACCAACGGTGCCGCGATCCGTGCCCAGGCACTTGTGGCTCCAACGCCAATTGCCACGTCATAAGCCATGCTGCCACGTGTTACTGCTTACCTGGCTACACTGGCGACCCATTCACGTCCTGCCGTCAAGTACCATTGATTCAGCAAGCCGAGATCGTTCAGCCTTGCGCTCCGAATCCCTGTGGGGCCAATGCCGTCTGTCGACAGGAAGGCAATGTTGGATCATGCCAATGTCTGCCTGAATACTACGGAAATCCATATGAAACCTGTCGTCCGGAGTGCGTAACGGATAACGACTGTCCGGCGCACAGATCCTGCCAGCAGATGAAGTGTCGAGATCCGTGTCCAGGAGTCTGTGCCTTGAATGCTTTGTGTCGGGTCATTAACCACTTGCCCACTTGTCATTGTCATAGCGGCTTTATCGGTGACCCCTACCGCTATTGTCAAGTTCCTGAGAAACGTGAGTTCTACGCCGTGTTTCTGCTGCCATCAGATGTTAACCAATCTATTTCCGTACCCTTAGCTGTTCTCAAAGAATACATCAATCCCTGCCAGCCTTCGCCGTGCGGTCCAAACTCTCAGTGCCGTGAAAACAACGAGCAGGCCATCTGCTCTTGTCTGCCCGAGTATGTGGGTGCTCCACCCAATTGTCGACCCGAATGTGTGACCAGTGCAGAGTGTCCTCATGACAAATCTTGCATTAGGCAAAAGTGTAGCGACCCGTGCCCCGGTGTGTGCGGCTCCAATGCCGAGTGTCGCGTCTTCCAGCATGCCCCCATTTGCAGTTGTCGTCCTGGCTTCACAGGCGATGCCTTCACACGCTGCCTACCCCTGCCACGTAAGATATACCGCTTGGGTGTTCTCAAATTCTCCCTCACGCTCCTTTCTTGCCTCTCCCTTAAACTTGCAGCCACAAGACCACCACAGTTGGACGTCTATCACAATCCTTGTGTACCCTCGCCTTGTGGCCAGTACGCAGAGTGCCGGGATAATCAGGGATCTGCCACCTGCAGTTGCCTGCCCTCCTACTTTGGCACTCCGCCCAACTGTCGCCCCGAATGTACCATCAACCCCGACTGTCCCGCTCATCTGTCCTGCCAACAGCAGCGTTGTCGCGATCCCTGCCCCGGAGCCTGCGGATTTAATGCACTGTGCACGGTTATTAACCATAATCCCACGTGTCAGTGTGCTTCTGGACTAATTGGCAACGCCTTCACGTCCTGTCATGCTCCACCCCCAGTCGCTCGGGATCCTCCTCAGATCAGCGATCCCTGTTCGTTGATAACTTGTGGCTCCAATGCAATCTGCAACCAGGGTCAATGTAGCTGTCTACCTGAATTTGTGGGTAACCCATTGGTGGGCTGTCGTCCAGAATGTGTTCTGAATACGGAATGCGACTGGAATAAGGCGTGCGTGAGAAACAAGTGCGTCGATCCCTGTCCTGGAACATGCGGATCCAATGCCATATGTGAGGTGCACAGACACGTGGCCATGTGCCACTGTCCACCAGGAATGACTGGAAATGCATTTAGCCAGTGCAGACCACTTCCACCAGCTCCTATACGCGATGTTATTGATCCTTGTCAGCCTTCGCCCTGCGGACCAAATGCCCAATGTCGCCACATCAACGGACAAGCTGTATGCTCGTGTCTTCCCGACTTCATTGGAACTCCACCTTCATGTCGCCCAGAGTGCGTCAGCAACGCGGAGTGCCCTCTGCACTTGGCTTGTCTCCAACAACATTGTCGAGACCCCTGTCCCGGAGTTTGTGGCCAGAATGCTGAGTGTCGAGTGATAAATCACAGCCCGAATTGTCATTGCATCGGATCGTTTACGGGAAATCCGTTCGTGACTTGTCACCGGCAACCACCACCACCGATCAAACAGGATCTCATTGATCCTTGCCAACCAACGCCGTGCGGAGCTAATGCGGAATGCCGAGCCCAGGGAAACAATGCCCAATGTAGTTGCCTTGACGGCTTCATTGGAACACCACCCAACTGCCGACCAGAGTGTGTATCCAACTCGGACTGTCCAACGAACCTAGCTTGCCTCAATCAGAAGTGCCGCGATCCCTGCCCAGGTGTCTGTGGCTCCAATGCTGAGTGCTATGTGATTAATCACACTCCCATGTGCACATGCATTGGTGGACAGACTGGCAATCCGTTCGTAGGATGTCAAGTGGTGCGGGATATTCCCGAACCACTCACCCCGTGTGTGCCCAGTCCCTGTGGGGCCAATGCTCTTTGCTCGGAGAGGAATGGAGCCGGAGCCTGTCAGTGTCTACCGGAGTTCTATGGCAATCCCTACGAGGGCTGCCGACACGAGTGCGTGCTCAACTCTGACTGTGCCAGCCATCTGGCTTGTCTCAATCAGCATTGCCGCGATCCCTGTCCCGGAACCTGTGGTCCGAATGCCCAGTGCCAAGTACGCGACCACCTGCCGCAATGCAACTGCCTTGTGGGATACCAAGGGAATCCCTATGCATATTGTGACCTCCTGCGTGAACGTAAGCAGGTCCCTGAAGGGATTAGATCTGAAACTTACCCTCCATTTTTTCCGACAGCCCTGCCTGAACCGATTCCCTCCCGTCCCTGTCAGCCCTCACCCTGCGGTCCGAACTCCCAGTGTCGGGAGTCGAACAACCAGGCGATATGCAAGTGCCTGCCCGATTTTATTGGATCCCCACCCGCCTGTAGGCCCGAGTGTACCATCTCCAGCGAGTGTGACTTGACCCTGGCTTGCGTTCAACAGCACTGTGTCGATCCTTGTCCCGGTGTGTGCGGCAGCAGTGCCCAGTGTCGTGTCATAAACCACAGTCCGCACTGTAGCTGCCTGCCGGGTTTCACGGGGGATGCCATCAGTGGTTGCCAGCGCATACGTAAGACTCAGATTCTCTCAAACATCCCTGGAAGTTTTCTTAAACCATAAACACTTTACAGCACCCTCAATTAGTTACGATGCCCCCAAGGAAACCTACCGCGATCCCTGTGCTCCCTCTCCCTGTGGTGCCTTCGGTCAGTGCCGTGCCCAAGGAAACCAGGCTGTATGCTCATGCTTACCTGGCTATTTTGGAGCTCCGCCTAACTGCCAGCCAGAGTGCGTGATCAATCCGGACTGCCCCGCCCATTTGGCTTGTATAAGTGAAAAGTGTCGCGACCCGTGTCCCGGTTCTTGTGGGCTTCAGGCCCAATGCAACGTCATCAACCATACACCCATCTGCAGTTGTTTGCCAGGCTATCAGGGCAATCCCTTCGTCAGCTGCAGACCTACTCCTCCGCCACCAACTCCACCCCTTCGCGATGCCTGCAATCCCTCGCCTTGTGGTTCCAATGCTCTTTGTAGCCCTGGAGGACAGTGTTCTTGTCTGCCAGACTTTGATGGAAATCCCTACGTGGGCTGCCGTCCGGAGTGCGTCCTGAACACGGATTGTGCGAGGGACAGAGCCTGTCAGCGCAGCAAGTGCACCGATCCCTGCCCAGGTGCTTGTGGCGTTGGCGCTGTTTGCGAGGTGCGCAACCACATACCGACTTGTAATTGTCCCCCCGAACTTCGGGCAATGCTTTCGTCCAGTGTACCCTTGTGCAATGTAGGTTCCGAAACAAAGAGTCAATTAATAATTAAGACCCCATTTAACAATTCCCTTATTTGTTTAGCTTCTCCCGTGGAGCCCTTGAACCCCTGTCAACCATCGCCGTGTGGGAACAATGCGCAGTGCCAAGTGGCCAATGGTCAGGCTGTCTGCTCTTGTTTGCCTGGCTACTTTGGTGTTCCACCGAAATGTCGCCCCGAGTGCACCATCAACTCGGACTGTGCCCCACATTTGGCCTGCTTGAACCAACAATGCCGCGATCCTTGTCCTGGAGCTTGTGGGCAGTTTGCTCAATGCCAGGTCATCCGACATGTGCCGCACTGCAGTTGTCCCGCGGGTTACTCAGGCAATGCCTTCTTCCTCTGCCAGAGAGTGCCACCTCCACCGCCAGTCCAAAGGGAACCTCTCAACCCATGCTCACCATCACCGTGCGGAGCCAATGCGCAGTGTACAAATCAGAATGACCAGGCCATTTGCAAGTGCCTAAAGGACTATGTAGGAACACCACCCAACTGTCGACCGGAGTGCATAACTTCATCCGAGTGTGCGAATCAGCTGGCATGCATTGCTCAAAAGTGCAGGGATCCCTGTCCTGGGCTTTGTGGAACCGCTGCCACCTGTCAAGTGGTCAGCCACGTGCCCTCGTGCTTATGCATTGCGGACTACATCGGTGATCCCTACACAGGATGCTATGCACGGCCCCAGATTCAACGGGAGCAGATTAACCCCTGCTACCAGAACCCGTGCGGAAGCAATGCCGTGTGCAGAGAACGCGGTGGAGCCGGTTCGTGTCAGTGCCTGCCGGAATACTATGGCAATCCCTACGAGGGATGTCGACCCGAATGCGTGCTCAACTCGGACTGTTCGAGCCATTTGGCTTGCTTGAATCAGCACTGCCGCGATCCCTGTCCAGGAACCTGTGCCCCCAACTCCCAATGTCAAGTGGTTAACCACGTACCCAGCTGTAGTTGCTATCCCGGATATAGTGGGGATCCCTATCGTCACTGCCATATGGTTCAGGCAGAACGTAAGCAGTCTCAACACACTCAATCGTCTAACCCTTGCACTAACACTCAATATTACCATTATCCCCAATCTGCACTCTTTTGTCCCCCTGTAGCCATCGATGTTGTCCATTTCAATCCCTGTCAGCCCTCGCCGTGTGGTCCCAACTCTCAGTGCAGCGAGTCCCAGGGCCAGGCGGTGTGTCGATGCCTGCCCGATTATTTTGGTTCCCCACCTGCTTGTCGACCCGAGTGCACCAGTAATCCCGAGTGTCCCAATGATAGGGCATGTTTAGCCAGAAGATGTACCGATCCTTGTGCGGGCGCTTGTGGTCAGAATGCTGTTTGTAGGGCGCTCCAGCACAGAGCTCATTGCTCATGTCATCCCGGTCACACTGGTGATCCCTTCATGCGCTGTCTGCCCCTGCCCCCGCCCCAACCTGTTAGAGATTCACCAGTTATTCACAGAGACCCCTGTGTGCCCTCGCCCTGTGGTCAGTTTGCCCAGTGTCGAGTGGAGTACGGGCAAGCCGTGTGCTCCTGCCTGACCTCCTATTACGGCACTCCTCCTCACTGCCGACCCGAGTGCACCCAGAACTCAGATTGTCCCAGTCACACGGCTTGTGTCAATCAGAGGTGCGTAGATCCCTGCCCCGGTGCTTGTGGTCTGAACGCCCAGTGTGATATTCTAAATCATGTGCCAAGCTGCTCTTGTCTTAGAGGTTTTGTTGGGGATCCCTTCTACCGCTGTTATCCAGCACCTACATCGGCTCCCATCCCTGTTACTGTCGTAGCGGATGATCCTTGTCAGCCCTCGCCCTGTGGTCCCAATGCCCAGTGCTCGAATGGTGTCTGCAGTTGTCTGCCCCTGTACCAGGGTGATCCCTACGTGGGCTGTCGACCAGAGTGCGTGCTGAGTACGGAATGTCCGTGGGACAAGGCCTGCCTCCGCAATCGTTGCCTTGACCCGTGTCCAGGAACTTGTGGATCCGGAGCCACGTGCCAGGTGCACAATCACTTGGCCCAGTGCCAGTGTCCGGCTGGCTATCAAGGCAATCCGTTTGTGTTGTGCCAGCCGACGCCTCTGCAGGCACCCGTGGAGCTCCGTCCCTGCCAGCCCTCGCCTTGTGGCCCCCATGGACAGTGCCGGGAAGTTGGCTCTCAAGCTATTTGCACTTGCCTGCCCGGCTATTACGGCAGTCCACCAACCTGTCGACCGGAATGCGTCAGCGATCCCGAGTGTCCGCCCAGTTTGGCTTGTGTGAATCAGAAGTGTCGCGACCCATGTCCCGGTGCTTGTGGCTACCTGGCCCAGTGTCATGTCATTAACCATAGTCCGCAGTGTGTTTGCCCTGCTGGTTACACGGGAAGTCCCTACTCCCAGTGCCAGTTGATAAGGGCAGATTATGCACCAGTTCAGCGCGAGCCAATTGATCCTTGCGCTCCAACTCCCTGTGGTCCTCATGCCCAATGCAGTAACGAGGGAGGCAACGCGGTGTGCCGCTGTCTGCCTGAGTACTTGGGAGTACCTCCTTATTGTCGACCTGAGTGCATTGCCAACAGCGAGTGTCCTAGCGATAGGGCCTGCATCAATCGCAAGTGCCAGGATCCTTGTCCAGGACTGTGCGGTTACAATGCCATCTGTCGAACTTACAACCACCAGCCAAACTGTGTTTGCGCTCCTGGACTAGTGGGCAACCCCTTTAACTCCTGCCTGCCGCCAACACGACTTGAGATTTCGCCAGCACCCCCCACAACTGCCATCGAGGTGCTCCAGTATGAAGAGCCTCTTATCAATCGGTGCGAACCAAATCCTTGTGGAGCAAACGCCCAGTGTAGTCAACGAAGGGGAGTTGTCTCCTGCGTTTGTCTACCCGACTTCTTCGGCAATCCTTACGAGGCCTGTCGACCGGAGTGCGTCCTCAACTCCGATTGCCCCTCAAGTAGAGCTTGTGTGCAGCAAAAATGTCGCGATCCATGTCCAGGCACCTGTGGGTTGAATGCCGAGTGCTATGTCCTGGACCATCTGCCACAGTGCAGGTGCTTTAGCGGCTACTCTGGAAATCCCTTGGCGTACTGCGCTCCAGTGCCAATTGTCCAGCAATGTAAGCATCCATGCATTAAAATATTAGTTCAGAATTTAATTAACTTATTTTATACGACTCCCTCAGCCCCGATAGCACCCTTAACTCCCTGTGATCCCTCTCCGTGTGGACCCAATGCCCAGTGTCACCCGTCAAATAATGAAGCCGTATGCTCCTGTTTACCTGAGTTCTTTGGAACCCCTCCCAACTGTCGACCGGAGTGCACTCTAAACTCAGAGTGTGCTTATGATAAGGCGTGCATCAGGCACAAGTGTGTTGATCCGTGTCCCGGAATTTGCGGTATAAATGCCGAGTGTCGCGTGCACTACCACAGTCCCATTTGTTACTGCATCTCCTCGCATACGGGAGATCCTTTCTCACGTTGCTACGAGACTCCCAAACGTAAGCATATAGTAAACCCTTCGTGTGGCGTATATGCAACTTTATACTTCATGTTGAGTAGTTCCTTTAAATTGTTCTTTCAACGTAAAAATTCGTAAAAAAAAATATTACACTTGGCCCTCGCTTAACACGGGGGTTACGTTCCTAGAATATGTCGTGTTAAGCGAAATCGTGTTAAGCGAAACATGGATTCAGTACAAAATAAGGGGTTACGTTCTCAAAATTCAAAACTGGCAGCAATTAAAATTTTTGATTGTTCAAATTTGGTCGGTTTTTATTAAAGTTTTATTTTACAAATTAAAAGTTAATATTTAACTTTAACTAGTTTCTATAGAAATGACTTTTCGTTTTAAAGGAGCCCTGTTCCTTTTTTCTGCCATTGTAAAAGCTGAAACTAATTTATTTTCATTGTGTATTCACTCTTTGATTTAATCAAGCTGTACTTACCACGAAATCTTTGACTTTTTATTTACGCGTCTGCAAAGCTCAAGATTTTTGCACCTACTACAACACGCGTACATCTGACAGATTATATGTGGAATTTCCCTTTTTCGACAAGTAACCCATGCGTATGACACAGGCACTAACGCGATAAACGCAGTAAAAAAATACATATCGATATTTTGCAATCGTGTAAGAACGAGGTTTTTAGCGTGTTAAAGGGGGAATGGGTGCAAATTTGCAACCGTGTAAGACCGAGTTAGTGCTAAAAGAGTTCGTGTTAAGCGAGGGCCAAGTGTATTTAACTTTTTTTAAACCCATTTTTATGTTTGAAAATTCTTAAATAATTTTGTTTACTTTCGGTTATTGTTTTTACCTTAAAAAATTAAAAAAAGTGCTACTACGCCATGAAAAGGGTTTTATCGAAAAACAGTTGAACAACTCGTATAACAAATACCCTTTCAATATTCTCATTGAAACAGCTATGCGACCCCAAATATACGACACACCTTCTCCCCCATATCCGGTTGCTATACCTGGTCTTGTTTACATACAACCACAGCCGGGAGTAGTGAATATTCCGTCTGCCCCACAACCTGGATACCCCTCACCCCAGCAACCAGTTTACAATGTCAATTATCAAACACCACAACCAGCGACTCAACAAATCCCTGGAATTGTGAATATCCCATCTGTGCCACAACCAATATACCCAACGCCCCAGCCTCCTGTTTATGATGTCAACTACCCAACAACGCCTTATCCAGTTCCTCAACAACCAAGTGTTCTGAATATTCCTTCGGTGCCCCAACCGGTGCCTTCGACACCTCAGAGACCTGTCTTTATACCATCGCCGTTGAACCCATCACCTGCACCACAGCCTGGAGTTGTTAACATTCCTTCAGTGCCGCAACCTGGGTATCCTACACCACAGCACCCAATTTATGATGTCAACTTTCCGACTACACCAACTCATCAACCTGGAGTGGTTAATATTCCATCTGTGCCACAACCAGTTTATCCCTCTCCAAATCCGCCGGTGTATGAAGTGAACTATCCAACGCAATCACCACCCCAGACACCACAACAACCTGGAGTAATCAATATTCCGTCAGTGCCGCAGCCATCACCGCCATCACCACAACCTCCCGTTTTTATACCATCGCCGGCGAGCCCAACACCAGCTCCTAGGCCAGGAGTAATAAACATTCCTTCAGTACAACAACCAGTGCTCCCAACACCACAATATCCTGTTTATGATGTGAATTATCCAACGACACCGTCTCCTATACCTCAAAATCCCGGAGTGATAAATATTCCTTCAGTACCTCAACCAGTGCATCCGTCACCTAATCTACCAGTATACGATGTTAACTATCCAACGGTACCATCAGTTCCTCAACAACCTGGAGTTCTTAATATCCCATCGTACCCACAACCTGTACCGTCGTACCCTCAACCTCCAGTGTTCATACCGACGCAAAAGCCATCGACACCTGCTCCAAAGCCAGGAGTTATCAACATTCCTTCTGTGCTGCAGCCTGTGAATCCTACGCCTCCGACGCCAGTTTACGATGTGAATTACCCATCGCACCCACCTGTAATACCACAGCAACCAGGCGTTGTAAATATTCCTTCAGTGCCCCAGCCGGTGCCACCGGTCTCTCAGCGACCTTTGTTTATACCGTCGCCTATACAGACGACACCTGCACCTCAACCAGGAGTGGTTAACATTCCTTCTGTGGCACAGCCAGAATATCCGACGCCTCAGCCTCCGATTGTGCATAGACCGGCTATATATGATGTGTATTATCCACCTCCTCCGTCGAGACCGGGTGTGATCAATATTCCTTCGCCCCCACGGCCCATATACCCAGTGCCCCAGCAACCAATCTACGTACCAGCTCCAGTCGTAACTGTGCCAGCTCCAAGACCAGGCATATTTAACATTCCATCAGTACCGCAACCGACGTACCCACATCAGAATCCACCCCATCAAGATGTTACTTATCCGGCTCCACTGCCAACTCCACCTGCTCCAGGAATTATTAATATTCATTCAGTGCCCCAACCTGTGCCATATCCAACTCCTGGTGTTTTTAACATTCCTTCGCATCCGTCACCACCGATCTCAGTACCAACTCCTGGAATTGTTAACATTCCATCGGTTCCACATCCAACGTATCCGCCCCAAAACCCACCCATATACGATGTGAGCTATCCCACACCACAGCCAAATCCCCCGGCACCTGGAGTTATCAATATTCCTTCGGTGCCTCAGCCTTTGCCATCGCCAACACCCGGTGTGATCAACGTTTCATCAGAACCATCACCACCAACTTCAGTACAAAGGCCTGGAATCCTTAACATTCCTTCGGTACTACAACCTGCAACTGTAACCCCTCAGCACCCCATACAGGATGTGCAATATGACATCCAGAGACCAAAACCCACACCTGGAGTGATTAACATACCATCCATACCGCAACCGGCACCAGGAATAATCAGTATTCCATCGTTGCCGCAGCCTGTACCTTCACCTACTCCTGGTGTGCTCCATATTCCCTCACAACCATCTCAACCGGAACCAACTCCGAGACCCGGAATTATCAACGTCCCTTCAGTACCGCAACCTATACCTTCAACGCCTCAAAATCCTGTACAAGAGGTCCATTACGATACTCAGAGGCCACAACCCATTCCTGGAGTTATCAACGTTCCATCTGAACCGCAACCAACTCCAGCTCGCCCTAACTACGATGTGGCCAAACCCGTGTTTGAGTTCAACCCGTGCTACCCATCGCCTTGCGGTCCCTACTCGCATTGTCACAATCGTTTTGGAGCGGCTGCATGCGTGTGCCTGCCCAACTACAGCGGAACTCCACCCAATTGCCGGCCGGAGTGCGTTATTCACTCGGATTGTCCATCGGACTTGGCCTGCATCAACGAAAAGTGTCGCGACCCTTGTCCAGGATCTTGCGCATACAACGCAGTGTGCCGAGTGCGCGATCATGTGCCCAACTGCTTCTGCCAAACTGGCTACACCGGAAATCCGTTTGTGTCATGTCAACCCACACCAATAGCCCCTGTTCAACGTGAGCCCACTGAAGTGAGGGATCCATGCTATCCATCGATTTGCGGACCAAATGCTGTGTGCAACAATGGAAAGTGCAGCTGCATCCCGGAGTATCGAGGAGATCCCTATGTTGGCTGTCGTCCGGAATGTGTCCTCAATACGGACTGTTCGAGGGAAAAGGCTTGTATCCGACAGAAGTGCCAGGATCCTTGTCCAGGCACATGCGGACTAAATGCTGTGTGCCATGTGTACAATCACGTGGCCACGTGTACATGTCCCGAGCAAATGCAAGGAGATGCCTTTGTGAGATGTGACCCAGTACCCAAACCCGAACCCCCTGCCCCAGCACCTCCCACGAACTTGCCTGCCCTCGTGCCGCAACGTTCTCCGATCAATCCCTGCCAGCCCTCCCCTTGTGGACCCAATGCCCAGTGCCGAGCCTACCACGAACAGGCGATTTGCTACTGCTTGCCCGATTTCATTGGCACTCCACCCGCCTGTCGTCCAGAGTGCACTTCTAACTCGGACTGTCCCCTCGACAAGTACTGCTTGAATCTCAGGTGTCGCGATCCGTGTCCGGGAGCTTGTGGCATTCGAGCCATTTGTCACGTGCAGAACCACGGTCCCCTGTGCCTGTGTCCACCCCAGCTGACGGGTAACCCGCTGCTGTCTTGCCAACCGATAGGTATACCAGAAAATACGTCAAATTCAAAGGAACACGCATCTAACAACAATATTTTAGTTATTCCCCCCGTAGAACGCGACGAAGTGAATCCCTGCCAGCCCTCGCCCTGTGGCCCGAACTCCGAGTGCCAGGCCACGCCCGGCGGAGCACGCTGCTCCTGCCTGCCTCAGTACCACGGCACACCGCCCTTCTGTCGGCCGGAGTGCGTTAACAGCGCTGATTGTCCGGCGGACAAGGCGTGCCGAAACTACAAGTGCATCGATCCCTGCCCCGGCAGCTGCGGTCACTTGGCCCTTTGTCGTGTGGTGGCCCACAGTCCTCTCTGCTACTGTCCCGAGGGTTATGTGGGCAATGCCTACAGCCTTTGCTCTCGACCAGAGCCGAGTCCACCTGCCGTGATAATCTTGCCTTGCAATCCCAGTCCCTGTGGAGTTAACGCCATTTGTCTGCCCCACGACGACCTAAGCGTCTGTCAGTGTCTGCCGGGTTACTATGGCAATCCATCTGAGATTTGCCGACCCGAATGCACCGTCAACTCGGACTGTCCCAGCCACAGGGCTTGCATGAGCGAGAAGTGTCGCGATCCCTGTCCCGGGGTTTGCGGCCTTAATGCCCAGTGCCAGGTGATAAACCACAACCCGGTTTGCGAATGCTATCCGGGTCATGTGGGCAATCCCTACCACAGCTGCCATATTCTGCAGCATGAACGTAAGAAGAGTTCTCCTAGTTTACGCCTTATTCTGTGCTATCTAAAACCGACCCTAATGCGTATTCTTTTCCTAAACAACAACGCTGTACTCAAATATATTTCTCCCCTGCCTTACATCGTTGAAGCCCTAATCCCATGGTATATACCATGGCTGATCTTAATCCGACTACTCCCTATTACTTTACCGTAAACAACAACGCTGTACTCAATTCTCTGCCTCGGTTACCTTGTGTCTTTTCTCCTAGGTGCCCTCATTTTTTCTGCCCATATCATATGATAATCCCTAAATCTCATACCAAAAAACGCTCTACTGAAATCTTGTCTCGCCGATGATATTATGTTTCATGATATAAAATCTGAAGATATAATATTCCTATTCCATTAAGTTTCATCGTTTCTTTATTACTATTCACTGAATATACTCTGAGTATATTTTTCTCACCTCAATATTCTGTGATAACATGTTAGATCTCAAACTTATCAAGTCCCTCAATGCCAAAGCTATGTGATATTACTCTAAAACTGTGAACAAATATTTTTTTAAGCAACGCTATACATAAATCTTCGCATTAAGCCGATTATCTTTCAGCTGCCTCACGTGTATTACCTCAAGCCCATTTAACGTTCCTTGGAATCTTCCATCGACTCTGCTCAGTGACAATAAGCTAGCAATATAAATACCTAACTTCGCTTTTGGTTTATTGGATTTTAATCAATGCTTTGCTTTTGCCCCGCTATTGTGCAATTGTTTAAAAATATCCCATCTCTGACTTCTGTAGCCTCCCCGCCGGAATACGTTAACCCCTGTCAGCCGTCGCCTTGCGGCGCCAATTCCCAGTGTCGCGAGTCCCAAGGACAGGCCATCTGCTCCTGCCTTCCAGAGTTCGTGGGCACACCGCCCTCGTGTCGTCCGGAGTGCGTGATTAGCGCAGAGTGTCCCTCGGATAGGGCATGTATCAACCAGAAGTGCCAGGACCCGTGTCCCGGAGCTTGTGGCTTGAATGCCCAGTGCCATGTGCGCAACCACAGTCCGCTGTGCTCGTGCCAGCCCGGATTCACCGGAGATGCCCTGACCCGTTGTCTGCCTGTACCGCCTCCGCAACCACCGAAATCGGATGATATCCGTGATCCGTGCGTGCCCTCGCCTTGTGGACCTTACTCCCAGTGTCGGGTGGTCAATGGCGGAGCTAGTTGCAGCTGCCTCGCGAACTACGTGGGAGCGGCACCCTACTGCCGTCCGGAGTGCACTATCAACGCGGAGTGTCCCAGCAATCTGGCCTGCATCAACGAGAAGTGCCGCGACCCGTGTCCGGGAGCCTGTGGCTTTGCCGCCCAGTGTGGTGTCATCAACCACACGCCCAGTTGTTCGTGCCCCGCTGGCTACACGGGAGATCCGTTCACCAGCTGCCGCCTGCTGCCACCACCACCGCCCCCGAAGAGTATGCTCGACCCGTCTCTTGTATCCTCAAAAGTTCCCTCTAAGTTAGTCCCCGGTTTATTTGCAGCTCCCTCCGATCCCTGCCAGCCCTCGCCCTGTGGAGCCAACGCCCTGTGCAACAATGGTCAGTGCTCTTGCCTGCCGGAGTACCAGGGTGATCCCTACACCGGATGTCGTCCCGAGTGCGTTGTGAACTCGGATTGTGCCAGGAACAGAGCGTGTGTGAACCAGAAGTGCGTTGATCCTTGTCCGGGACACTGTGGTGTGAACGCCCTATGCGATGCTGTCAACCACATCGCTATGTGCCACTGCCCCGAGCGAATGACGGGCAACGCGTTCGTCTCCTGCCAGCCCATACGAGATGATCCTCCACCTACGCCCAATCCCTGCCAGCCCTCGCCGTGCGGAGCCAATGCTCAGTGCCTGGAGAGGAACGGAAATGCCATCTGCTCGTGCCTGGCCGGATACTTTGGACAGCCTCCGAACTGCCGGCTGGAGTGCTACTCCAGCTCTGATTGCGCCCAGGTGCACTCCTGCATCAACAACAAGTGCGTGGACCCGTGTCCGGGCAAGTGTGGCCGGAATGCCATCTGCCAGGCGATTCAGCACAGGGCCCAATGCGAGTGCCTCCCCAGGTTCACTGGCAATGCCTATGTTCTGTGCAATCCCATTCCCAGGACACCGGAAATAGTCCGCGATCCCTGCCAGCCATCGCCATGTGGTCCCAACTCGCAGTGCAGAAATGTAAATGACCAGGCCGAGTGCCGCTGTCTGCCGGAGTTCCAGGGCACCCCACCGAACTGCCGACCCGAGTGTGTCAGCCACGATGAGTGTTCCAATGCCTTGGCTTGCCTTAACCAGAAGTGTCGCGATCCGTGTCCCGGAAGCTGTGGCCAAAGTGCCCTGTGCACGGTCAGCCTTCACACACCCAACTGCCACTGTCCCGACCGCATGACTGGCGATCCCTTCCGACTTTGCCTGCCCATACCCCAAAGTAAGAATCTCCTTCTGGTTAGGATATCAAAAAAAAATACTCACCTTGAGATGAAATTGTATTAAACATTAACCTTCCGATGGGTTAAAAAACTTTGGAGTGCTTACTTCAAGGATTCATACCCAATATGTCCTTACACCTGCGCTCCCATTTGACTTTGCCTGTTTAAGATTATTAAAACATCCTGCCCATACCCATTTGACCGTTCAAACTGGTTGTCCGTAGAGTACTCTCTTTAAGGAGGTACCTCGGCAAGAGGTTTATAATTTCTTGTGTTCCCATTTCCACCACTACCTTTTACCCTGTCTTTGTTACCTACAATTAAACACACCCAATCAAGTTTGCATATTGTAATAAGGCTGGTTTTCGAAAGAACACCTTTGTTTATCCAAGAAGTTTGCATATTGTAATTAGGCAGGGCTCCTTTTAAGAACACCTCGCATATGTATCCTAACAAATGAATATTCCCATTTCAGACGAACCCAAACAGCCACCGACTCCCAAGAATCCGTGCTACCCCTCGCCATGCGGCACCAATGCCGTGTGCCGCGTGCAGGGAGACAACTACGTTTGCGAGTGCAGCCAGCTGGATTACATCGGCAATCCCTACGAGGGCTGTCGCCCAGAGTGCGTGGACAACTCACAGTGTCCGGCGAATCAGGCCTGCATCCGCAGCAAGTGCCAGGATCCCTGTCCGGGAGTGTGTGGTCTGGAGGCCATTTGTACCATGAACAACCATATACCGATCTGCTCATGTCCGCCGGGTTACACTGGCAACGCGTTTGCCCAGTGCACCCGTCAGCTGACGCCACCACCACCCTCTGATCCCTGCTACCCGTCGCCCTGTGGACCCAACTCGATTTGCAGGGTGCAGAGCGAGAAGGCTGTGTGCGAGTGCCTGCCCGGATTCTTTGGCAAACCGCAGTACCAGGGCTGTCGCCCAGAGTGCACCCTCAGCTCGGACTGCGCCAAGGATCGGGCCTGCATAAACTCCAAGTGCGTGGACGCCTGCGTGGGAGAGTGTGGATTCGGAGCTGTTTGCCAGACGATCAACCACAGTCCCGTGTGCAGCTGTCCCGCCAGGATGGTGGGCAATCCGTTCGTCCAGTGCGAGGAGCCTCGCCAGGCGGAGCCCCTCGATCCCTGCCAACCGTCACCGTGTCGCAGCAATGGAATCTGCCGCGTGTACAACGGAGCTGCCACCTGCAGCTATCCGGAGTGCGTGATCAACGAGGACTGCTCCCGGGACAGGGCCTGCGTCAGCCAGAAGTGTCGGGACCCATGTCTGAATGCTTGCGGCATCAATGCCGTCTGTCGGGCCATTAACCACAAGGCTGTGTGCAGCTGTCCTCCAGACTTTTACGGCTCCCCCTACGCCCAGTGTCTGAGGCAGATTCAGGAGGAACCACCTAAGCCAGAGTGCGTCAGCGATGGAGATTGCACCAACGACAAGGCCTGCATTAACCAGGTCTGCCGCAATCCCTGCGAGCAATCGAACCTCTGCGCCCAGCAGGCCCGCTGCCATGTCCAACTCCACCGACCACTGTGCGTCTGCAACGAGGGATACACCGGAAACGCCCTGCAGAACTGCTACCTTCTTGGCTGCCGATCGGACGGAGAGTGCTCTGCTAACGAGGCCTGCATCAACCAGCAGTGCGTGGACCCCTGTGGCTTCACACAGTGCGGAACGGGAGCCATCTGCCGGGCCGACCTCAACCATCGTGCCAGGTGCCATTGTCCGGACGGATATCGCGGCAACCCTCTCGTGCGCTGTGAACGCCCCGAGTGTCGCTCGGATGACGAGTGCGCCTTCCACCTGGCCTGCCGCAACGAACGCTGCGAGGATCCGTGCAACTGCGGCCTTGGTGCCCAGTGTCGCGTGGAGAACCACCGTGCTCAGTGCCGTTGTCCAGCTGGATTCAGTGGAAACCCGACCGTCAGATGCGACCTGGTGCCAACACAGCCGCAGGGCTGCACTATGGATGCAGAGTGTCCCAGCCGATTGGCCTGCTTCAACGGCGAGTGCAAGAACCCTTGCGATGTCACACATCCGTGCGGCTCCAATGCCATCTGCGAAGTGGTGGACACCCTGCCCCTGCGCACCATGAAGTGTAGCTGCGAACCTGGTTACGTGGGTGAAGCCGACATTGGATGTCGCAAAGGTAAGATACGGCTGGAATCTCCAGTTTTCTGGGTCGATTTGCTTCTTTACACAAGCTGAGTTCTCATGTAACTAGATTTTTCTTATAGATCTAATAACTGAGCTCCTGTAAAACAAACTTTAGATCGACTAAATCGACCCAGAGACAGTTCAGTTCAGCTTTTTAAAATACGCTTTATTTTTGAGTTTGCTTCTTTCATTGCAGCAGCAGTTGTTATATATAGTGCTTATACAAATATATTTTCGATTGTAAACCCATTTATAGCGATGCACCTCCTTGCAGTTGCACTCTATACATATATATTTTGACTGCACTCTATAACTCTTAACTGTTGCACTCAAACACTTAGCATCCCCTCCCCGGTAAAGATACAATGCTAATCCGTAATTTCACTGCTTAGAACCACCTCGTGACCAAGGCTGCACGTCGCACGACCAGTGCCAGGATACGGAAGCCTGCCGTGGCGGCAACTGTGTCAATCCCTGTCTGGATGCCTCGCCTTGTGCCCGCTCCGCCCAGTGTTTGGCCCAGCAACATCGCGCCATCTGCAGCTGCCCAGAGAGAACTCAGGGAGATCCGTTCACCAACTGTTACGAGCCACGTAAGTGAAGATTTTATATACATATAGTAAGTATGCAAACTATTTAACCGTACCTTATGATTCCAGCCGAAGTCAAAACTGGCTGCACCCACGATTCGGAGTGTCCGCCGAGCACGGCCTGCATTAATAAGCGCTGCCAGGATCCTTGTGCCGAGGCCAATCCCTGTGCAGGAAATGCTGAGTGTCGCGTGCAGAACTTCCGACCGATTTGCTACTGTCCAGCTGGTTGGGGTGGAGACCCACAAGTGCAATGCTACAAACGTGAGTGCTTTTACATTAAGCCCTTTGAATAAAAAATATTTATATCCCTTGGTATCCCACAGCTGAGTGCAAGATCAATGCCGACTGTCCATACGACAAGGCCTGCTTAAACGAGAACTGCGTGGACCCTTGCACCCATGGTCAGGTGCGATGCGGCAGTGGAGCTCAGTGCTTGCCGCAGAACCACCAGGCGGTGTGCAGCTGTCCGGCCGGAACCCAGGGCAACCCCTTCGTCTCCTGCATAACTGGACACTGTCAGTACAACGAGGACTGCGCGGACCACGAGGCCTGCGACCGACTTAACCGTGTGTGCCGACCGGTGTGCGAACAGGAAACCTGTGCCCCCAACGCCGTCTGCGTGGGTCGTCGCCATCAGCCGCAGTGCGAGTGTCGACCCGGGTACCTGGGCAATCCCTTCGTACAGTGCGACATACCAGTCAAGACACCAAAGCCACAGTGCATCCAGGATGCCGACTGTCCATCGAAACTGGTCTGCACCGACGAGCGTTGTATGGATCCCTGTGCCTCTCCCCATGTCTGCACTCCGCAGCAGATCTGCAGTGTTCTCGACATCCTGCCACGACGAGCAATGACCTGCAAGTGTCCTGGAGATACGGTGACGGATATCTCCCGCAACTGCGTGCCCATACGGCGACCTGAGGTCAGCTCCGGCTGTCAGCACAACTCCGAATGCGCCAACCCCGAGGTCTGCTCAAATGGAAACTGTCTGGACGCCTGCCGACTGGAGAGATGCGGGGTCAATGCGCAGTGTACCGCTCGCGATCACTACGCCCAGTGCAACTGCCCGAAGGGCTACCAAGGCAACGCGCGCATCGAGTGCTACACAACGGAGATCGATCGCCCCAGGATACCCAATCCAGGCTGCTCGCGCAACGACGACTGCCCCAGGGACCAGACCTGCCGCAACGAACTTTGCGTCAGTCCCTGTGCCTCGGACGCATGTGGAATCGGTGCCTACTGCCATGTGCAGAACCGCAAGCCCATCTGCCGCTGTCCACCAGGCTATTCGGGTAATCCACAAGACCGCTGCCTGCCACGTAAGTGTTTTTACGATTTTTAATTTAAACTAAGGTTTATATGAGAACTTTTCGATAATTTTAATATTACAATTCTAACCTGTTTTTCATCTCCTTAGCATCCGATGTGATAACCGTGGGCTGCAAGTCCAGTTCCGACTGCCCCTCGAGCGAGGCCTGCATCAACGCCCAGTGCGCGAGTCCCTGCAACTGCGGACCGAATGCCGAGTGCACCGTGAGGAACCACCACCCAGTGTGCTACTGCAAGCCCGGATTCTCTGGAAACGCACAGTTTGGATGTTTGGCCATTGGATGCCAGTCGGACGACGAGTGCAGCACGGACCAGCAGTGCCTGAACCGCGAGTGCGTCAATCCCTGCCTGGCGAGCGATCCGTGCGCCCTGAATGCCGAGTGCTACGGCCGCAACCATCGTGCCAATTGCCGCTGTCCCGTGGGACTGGAGGGAGATCCGTTCGTGCGTTGCCTGCGCCTGGAGTGCCACTCGGACTACGACTGCGCCTCGAACCTGGCCTGCGTGTCAAACGAGTGTGTGAGTCCATGTGGTCGAGAGAATCCCTGCGCCCAGAACGCCATCTGCCAGGCCCTGCAGCACCGCGCTGTCTGCAGCTGTCCGGAGCAACTGCCCCTGGGCAACCCGTACGCCTACTGTGAGCCCAGAGCTCAGGATCCAGTGTGTCGCGACGACGGAGACTGCCCCAGCGGGCTGGCCTGTATCGACGACAGGTGCCAGAATCCGTGCACGACGCTCTCGCCCTGCCACCAGACCGCCAAGTGCAGTGTGCTGGACAGTGTTCCAGTGAGAACGATGGTGTGTGAGTGCGCCGAGTCCGAGGTTCCTGATGCCAGTGGAGCATGCAGAAAGATGATCCCACCGAGACCACCAGGCTGCGAGAGCGATCAGGACTGTCCCGACCAAGAGGCATGCGTTCACAGCCAGTGCCGAAACCCGTGCAACTGCGGAACCAACGCCGTATGCCAGGTGACCCAGCACCGCGCTGTGTGCAGCTGCCAGGAAGGCTTTGAGGGTAATCCCTACACCTCGTGCCGCACTATTGGTTGCCGCGTGGATGGAGAGTGCGATTCGGGCAAGGCCTGCATCAACGGCGACTGCATCAACCCCTGCTTGATCAACGATCCCTGTGGACCCAATGCCGAATGCTACGTGCAATCGAACCGTGCCCAGTGCCGCTGCTCCAGTGGCTACAGAGGCAATCCCTACGAGCGCTGTCGGGTCATTGGCTGCAGCAGCAACAACGACTGTCCCACGGACAAGACCTGTCGCAACGAGCAGTGCGTGAATCCTTGCGTGTACCAAAACGTGTGTGCCCCGCGAGCTGAATGCCGTCCCCAGAACCACATGGCCGTGTGCCGCTGTCCCGCTGACTTCCTGGGCAACCCCTATGTGGACTGCCGACCCCCGGTGCAGCCCATCTGCCAGCTGGACACCGACTGCCCCTCGCGACAAGCCTGCATCAACGAGCAGTGCGTGGATCCCTGCCTAGTGCTTGAGCCCTGCCAACGACCCGCTCTCTGCGAGGTTACTCCCACGGCCCCAGTGCGCACGATGCTCTGTATCTGCCCGGATGGCTACGTCAGCCAAGGAAAGGGCGGCTGCAAACCCACCACTGAAATCACCAAGGTAGGAGGCTGCGTCTCGGACTCGGACTGTCCTGCTGACAAGTCGTGCTTGAGAGGCGTCTGCCGAGATCCATGCAATTGTGGCCTGAATGCAGAGTGCCGCATCAAGGAGCACAAACCTGTGTGCACGTGTCGCCAGGGATACGAGGGCAACCCAGAGTTCGAGTGTGCCAAGATCGAGTGCAGCATCAACTCGGAATGCCCGGGAACCCACGTGTGCCGCAACCAGCTCTGCGTCCCTGCCTGCCAGGGCGAGCAGTGTGGCAGCAATGCCCAGTGCCTGGCCATAGAGCATCGGGCTGTGTGTGAGTGCATCCCAGGACATGGAGGAAACGCCAGGATTGCTTGCACCCCCTTGGGATGCCGCTCGGATGACGAATGTCCCACGGACAAGGCTTGTGTCAATGGCAAATGCAACGATCCCTGCACAACGACTGCAATCTGTGCCCAGGACGAGCTGTGCAAGGTGTACCAGCACCGACCCCAGTGTGCCTGCCCGCCAGGAACCTTCCCAGGAAGAAACGGATGCGAAGCGGAGCGCCATGTGCCCATCTGCATCAGCGATGCTGACTGCCCCAGCCAGAAGGCCTGCCTGCGCGGAGAGTGCGTGAATCCCTGCAATGCCACCCAGCCCTGCGGAGTCAACGCGGAGTGCAGTGTCCGGGACACCTTACCCGTGAGGACCATGTACTGTCAGTGCCTTGAGGGCTACACCGGCAACCCAGCCGTGCAGTGCGACAAGCAGTTCCTGTGCGTCATCGAGAAGGGCTTCGTACGGGATGTGGATGGACAGTGTGTGTGCCCACCTGGAACCGCTCTGGACATCTACGAATACTGCACACCCTGCAAGGAGGAACAGGGCTTCCGCATCGACGAGAGCGGACACTGCGTGTGCGCTTTGGAGCGCGGAATGGTGATCGACGAGAGAGGTCGCTGCACGTGTCCCATTGAGCTGGGCTACCGCCTTACTCCCCGCGGCGAATGCCAGCCGGAGGAGCCGCCAGAGTGCACCAGCAACGATCAGTGCGCGGATAACCGATTCTGCAACCTGGACACGAAGACCTGCGAGGATCCCTGCCTGACCAAGGTGTGCGGAGTGAATGCCTTCTGCAATGCGGTCAATCACCGAGCCCAGTGCCAGTGCATCACTGGCTACACCGGCAACCCGGAGCTGCACTGCAACCACACCAACTTCCGCACCGACTTCCCTCGACCCGATATGGTGGTCAGCTGTCTGGCTGATGGCGTCCAAGTGGAGATCCACATCACGGAGCCGGGCTTCAATGGAGTCCTGTACGTGAAGGGTCACAGCAAGGACGAAGATTGTAGAAGGGTTGTCAACCTGGCCGGGGAAACTGTACCCCGCACCGAAATCTTCCGCGTTCACTTCGGCAGCTGCGGCATGCAGGCGGTGAAGGATGTGGCCAGCTTCGTGCTGGTCATCCAGAAACACCCCAAGCTAGTCACCTACAAGGCCCAGGCCTACAACATCAAGTGTGTCTACCAGACCGGCGAGAAGAACGTAACCCTAGGCTTCAACGTGTCCATGCTGACTACTGCCGGAACGATTGCCAACACAGGACCTCCGCCCATCTGCCAGATGCGCATCATCACCAACGAGGGTGAGGAGATCAATTCGGCCGAAATCGGCGACAACCTGAAGCTGCAAGTGGATGTGGAGCCAGCCAGTAAGTAGACTTTTATTATTATCATTTATTTCTAATATTTTTGATTTATTTATATTGCGTTATTCCATAACTTACATTTTTTACGATGTGTGCTAATCTATGTTATTTTCTCTCAGCCATTTATGGAGGCTTTGCCCGCTCCTGCATTGCTAAGACCATGGAGGATAATGTGCAGAACGAATACCTGGTCACGGATGAGAATGGCTGTGCCACGGACACCAGTATTTTCGGAAACTGGGAGTACAACCCGGACACAAACAGCCTGCTGGCCAGCTTCAATGCCTTCAAATTCCCGTCCAGCGACAACATCCGCTTCCAGTGCAACATACGAGTCTGCTTTGGACGCTGCCAGCCCGTGAACTGTGGTGGCTACAACGCCTTCGGACGTCGTCGCCGCGCCATTGCAGACAACTCCACCGATCCGACCGCCATTGCCACAAATTCGGGAGTGGAGGGTCAACTGCGCGAGGAGATCACGATTTCGTCGAATGCGATTCTGACATTCGAGAAGCGCAGTGGTCAAGGCCTGAACGATGCCAACAGTGAGTAGTCCTTGGATAAGAAATTAATTCTTTAACAAACTAACTTTTTGTGAATGTTTTTACCCACAGTCAAACCGGCGGCTCAGAGAGTCGAGGATATTTGCGTGTCGATGGTGGGACTGATCATCGCCCTGGTCATCACGGCCCTGCTGGCTCTCGTGGCCGTGGCCGTGGCAGTATCCTGCTGGCTGATGGCCTACAGGAGGAGGCCCAAGACCATTGCGCCCCTGCCCCACCCACCGGAGTTCCCCAACCCGCTGTTCGCCAATCCCGACGCTGTGCCCGAGCCAACGCCGGACTACATATCCTAGACGTAACGTTACAATACACTGACATACAAACACACCTAGCTATATCTTTAGTCTGTAAGAAAATCGAAAGAAAATGAAAATTATGTGAATATTTGAAAGGCAAGTGCAAAAGGTTCTGCAAAATGCAAAAACAAAAAGTGAAATCGCGAAATATTATAGAGATTGAAGAAAAGAAAAACAAAAGTTCAGTTGTGAGCTGAAAGAAAAGTCGGCCCTGGCCGTAAAACGAAACTATGAAAGATTGAATTATTGTAAAAAGGATAAAATGTCAAAGCGAACATCGCATGATGCACAATGCATGAAAGTAAATTAGTAGCTTAAGAAAATAATTTTATTAATTGTATTAACGTTTAGTATTCTCCTTCCAACTAACATGAGAATTCCGCGTAGTGTTTGTACGTTTAGCTGCCACATAGAGTCCACAAACTGCCAAACATAGAGAGTGCAGCTACAAACGAATTCTCGTCCTCTAACGACAACTTCTTCATTAGTCGAGTATCAATATTAATACTGTTATATATGTAACTAAAGACTTCCTATTAACATTTAGGGTGTGGGTAGTAGCAACGACACTTTGTATTATAGCACAGACACACGCACACACAACTGCAACTACTTCCTGTAATTTAAACGTGAACTCAACTCGCCTGTTAAAATTGAAAACTGCCTTTGATTTCCAAGAAGACCGAACAATGCACCCCAGAATACTCTTTAGCAGTATGTAAGAGATCGTTGGGCCCATCGACGGGACATTTTCTTCGCGTGCGTTGGCTATAACCACTGGACAATATGCCAACGATTGTCCCAGTTGGATTGTACACAAGCTGAAGAGTCAAAAACACACACACACACACACACATACTGAAAAGCAAAGACACTCTTCCCAGCTTTTAGCACGTGGGAGCAGTCCCAGACCCAAGCACCAACGCAACCGTTAGATGAGGGAACAGAACTATAACTGCCACTGAGGCGTAATCAGCGCACAAAAGATACTTATATCTATTGCATAGGAAAGACTAGGTTTGTTTTAATTTTAATCGCAACGACGACTAATGGAGGATTTGATTTTGACCACTGTCCCTCGACCACTTACATTTACTACACTCTACTATGATTAACCATTATTTTTGTAGTTTTATAGTCAATTAATATTAAATTGTTGTGATTGTTTTTAATGCAAAAGAGATACTTCCACTAAACTTACTAATACGTAGAGACAAAAGTATAGAGAGTACTTTAAAAGGCAACGAACCAGCGCCCCTGCCCCGCCCCCCTTTCCCATCTCCATGAGGAGCAGCAGGCCGCCGTCAACGCGCCGGAAAATATGCAGCGAATTTTCATTTCCGGCGCACGTTCACGCAACCTGCCTGTTCCTGATGCGATGATAGCAGGGGATGATAAGGAACCGGGGCCTGGATAAATAAATTATTAAAAATGAAGTTTTAAATTAATATTAATAAACGTAAACAAAATGTATAGTCACTACTTTAAGGAGAAACAGAATTTTCGTTATAGTAAAATACCATAATAATAATAAACTCGCACTCAGACACTTACACAAAGAGACAGGATTTGTAAATAATACACACAGGCAAAAACTCTATGGTATTTTTAGTAGCGCATTATTGTGTATAGGTTTCCAAACGTTGACTCTCAAATCCGAACTAAATCACAGCCTAACCCTAACCGATGCCAGGCATAAAATTATTTTCTTAATTCAATAACCATAGAATACTTCAATTCAACAAGTGCACAAATTTTACAAACCGCCTCGTTCACAATTACCAAACACTTTTATTTTTCTTTACCAAGAACCGTTTGAATATCTGACACTAAATAGAGTTACGATGAACATAGACACAACTTTTTGCACTGGCAGCAAATATAAAAGAAAAAATAATACAAAATAAGAACACGCTCTTATTGTAAAAAGAAAACAATAGTTAAATTGTACTTATAAAGAATTGTATTTAAAAAGGAAAAACGAGAAACGAAAATAATTGTAATCGCTTATTGTAAACTAATAAATAAATAAATAAATATAAATCAACAAATCCAGGAGTGTCATTTGATTGAATATTCCGACAGCATTTCCATTGGGCTCGACTTGAATCTGGCCACTTAACTTATCCAACTGGCATGCTTAAAATACTTGTAGCTTCTTCTTGTGGGTCATATATAATCGGAATAAGTATTCCAGTATTTGGGGACGGAGAACAAGCCTAACCCGCTTACCCCAAGCCACGGATCATTATACGATCTTGGGTATATCAGCCCGCTGTCAACAAAGTCCCCTCAAATACTGGCTCTCCGGTGGAGAGTGGTTGGGCCCGATATGGGGAGAGCGGAGAGATATATAGAAATATATATATGGAGAGGGAGAGCGGATCGTGTTTGTGGTGCGCCGCAGTCGCAAGTGTAAACGATATTCGCGAACGTGGATTGGATCAGTTGACATTTGACAGCGCGCGTGTTGGCACGTTTTTGGCGGGGGCTCTTGCACGGATAGACGACGGCACATTCAAATCCGGGGCCATTAAGTCGTCGAAAGTGCGGCGGTGTCTTGGCAGGGAAATACGGAAAGTTGAACACCCCGAAGTGCAATCGCTGGCACTCGCATCGGGTATCAAGTATACGCGGCGTTATCTTGATCCGGGGCGATTGCCGTTGTCGGGTAATTTAATGTGCGTTGATTATGTTATTACCAGTATTATTATGATTGAAATAAGGCATTGTTCGTCGGACGAATGAAGCTCCACCAAAAATTGTAGGCAAATAAATTAAATTGCTGGATAAAGTGAATCAAATGCATTGCAAAGCTGACAAAATGAATGAAATTACCATTATTAGCGTCAATTGCCGTCGCTCTGATTATCATAATTAAAGTGTGTGATTATCTTTCGCTTTCGGTGTTAAATACATTTTCGTTGGCCGTGAATATTTTGTTTTGTTTTGTTTGGTTTAGAGTGCAGCCACAAAAAAATCAATAATGAAAACAACGTTTTTAATGGCTGTTTGTTTGGAGCAGCAACTGGGCAAACAAAAATGTTGTATAATGGAGAATTTCGCACTAGATGGGCCCAGCTTTCATTAACAAGTTGGGAGCGCTAATTTTGTTTTATAGTCCAGTCCGCTACAAGGGGAGAATTTAGCATCTGTTTTGTATATGCGGTTTACGACTTACAGCAAAGTATATCTTATACGATGTCACTCTGCGTCACATTGTTAGACTCTCCAATAGTTAGCAATTACCAAAAAATTTCTCAGGATTTTGCTTTCTCAGCGATAAAACCAATTAAGTTACCACATCGCACCATAAATGATTTATTGGCCCGTGAAGGTAATCAATCAGGTTTCCGGAAGATCCGAATAAAAGCCCCAAAAAGCCAACAGATGATATTTTGAGAAGCTTATTACTTATAGACAGTTATGTAAATTCTATCAGCTATACTGTAGAAATTTTTTCAAGCTTAGTTTAATCGGTTTTTATTCGTGCCTCGCGCTCTGGAGGAAAATTTACATTTTCACTACTTGAGTCCGGTGGATTTTCATATTACAACGGAACCCCCTAGCGTGCCAAACACTTGATATATGGTATGGCAAGATGCGTAATTATTAATTACGGCATAGCTGAGCCATTCTCTGCGCATTCAGTGACCCTTGGGGGCCCGGTCGTGACCGAAGAGTCACTGGAGCAAATCGCGTGCGTATGACGTATTGCCTCCGTTCATTTGAATCCGCGAAAACTTTCAAAACCTAATTTTGCTGTTGAAGAGTAGAGCCCGATATGGTCAGAGCCATCAAAACGAAAGCCGTCGAGAAATGCTGTCCAAGAGAGTGGCGGGGGCGGGGGAAACCTTTTAGGGCCAGACCGCGCCGATAAGATAGAAATTTGTATCTGTCGAGTGAAGTGCGAGTAGCTAAGTATCTGTAAATGTGTATGCCTCAAGAGCTCGTGCGAAGGTTTATCTGTGGCGGTGATAAAATAAAATAAAAATGGGACAAAACTTCAGCTTGTTTATTTATATAAACAAATATGAGAAATATATCAAGTGCACATAAAAATTCCCACTCATTTTTATGAGAGAGCAATAAGTTGGGAAAGTGAATTCCCCAGAACTGACTGACAACAATATTTTAAGAAAATAAAAGATTATAAAATAACTCAACGAATAAGGTATGTTTCTAAAAAAGAAACGTTCAAGAAAGTAATCACCCCCATTAAGGCAAATAAAGATAACCTGTGCTGTGCTGGCTTTCACATGATTTAGTTTATTTTGATTTAAAAGCTTAAACTCACGCGGCAAATAGTAACAGCATTGTGCAATCCAAGGTTTAAATGTGATTTAAAATTGTGTCAAGCAGAACGCGCAATCGCAGATTGCGAACATTAAAAATGATAGATATGGAAGCGGCCCCAGCATCAGCGAACCAGTGCAAAAACCAACAAAAGCCCGCGTCCAACATGATGTTATGATAAAGCGGCTTTGTAAACCAGCAACTAGCAACTAGCGACACAGCGACAGCAACAGCAACACGAATTTTCCACCGAGAGGCACACCCTCTCACCTCACCTTCCCAGATGTCGGACAACAAAGATACCAGCCAGGTGGACCAGGTGACTGGTCGTCCTCCACCCACCGGTATAACGCCCTTGCGGCACAGCCAGCTCTCTGACAGCGGGGCGGAGAGTTGCTATGAGGGCGACGAGCAGGTGCGGCTCATCCGATCGCCCTCGTCGCGGGCCCACAAGTTCATCATCATCCCGGCCACGCCGGGAACGCCTCCGGGAACCAGCGCCGGTCCAGGTCCACTGCCCTTTCGCCAGGCCAGCTCCACCACCTCGCTGGCCGCCATGGCGGCGGCCCTGCACAAGCAGCCGCCCCACCGCCAGACCTCGGTGAAGTCTAGGCCCAGCTCAGAGGTACTGCATCCAGCCCAGGTGCTGCTAGTTCAGCCCCCAGCAGCGGCCGCTGGATCCACCTCCACGGTGACCTTTACCATCGACGACTGCGATGAGGGGCAAGGACAAGTCCCTGTGCCCATCTCGCCCACTCCTGCGACCCTTACCTGTACCACCACTACCACCATGGCCGGAGACTCGGTGGCAATGTCGCCGCTCAGCATGGATCTCCGATCGCGGATAGGCAGCCACCACAGCAGCATGCGCTCCGTGGTCTCAGGTTGGTGACCCATCAATACTACTCGGTTTCATATGTAATTGTTTTGCTTCGAGAGCCTTCTTAATCTTTTAATTACTTGCACTTGAAAAGGTGTTTGATAATATTATATTTATTTAATGATACACATAGTTAAGTGACCAGTTATATATATATATCTCTATTTTATACCGAAAGTTGATTAAGTTAGCAAAACTAAAGTAAAGCCCTAAAAATAGTCAAACAGTTTAGTGAACCCAAACTGGTTCCCTCTCATCTATCTTAAGTCGAATAAATACCAAGTGCAAGTGCAAGTCTCATATTTGGGGTTTTTTGGAAAGTATTTGTTTTTCTACTCCTATAAACTAAAAACGGTAGTTAATTTGTTAGAGTACTTTGTAAACACAATTACTTTTATGAAAAAGGTGTTTTTAATGGGATTTTTAGTTCTGTAAGCTTTAAAAGAGACATTGCTTTGAGACACTTTTAGTGCCCATAAATAACAGACATTGAAAATTAGTATAGTAAATAATATTGAACAAATCAATCTTCCGAATGTAACTTATTTAGCTCAGTGATTTTAATACCCTGTTAAATTTCAAACATGTTAGAAGATTGGTTAAAGAATTTAAGAAAGATTAAAAACTTACAACATTACCATACTTCACAATAAACCTATTAATTGATTAACCTTGATATGTACAATTATATTGAAGCTTTGTGCAACCTGATTATCTTAGGAATTCTTTATCACACATGCTATTTTTTTCCGATCCCCCGCAGGTTATCTTCCGGGCCTAAGCGACAGTAGCGGTAACCTGGTCGGGGGCCTATCGATGGCCACTTCCGGATTACAGGCCCCCAATCCGCTCTACATGCAACCGCAGGCCTCGCTGAGCGGCAGTTCCTATCAGTTTCACGACCTGGTCGGCAACCAGATCTACTCCGACGTGACCTCCGTTCGCTCGCTGGCCTCCATTGGCATTGGCTCCACGGACGGACGCAAGCTGGTCATCCGGCGAGTGCCAACCACAGCCAACGAGCTGTTCGACATGGTCAACCCACAGACACCACCGTAAGTTATTACTGATTTCTGGTTAAGCAAAATTCTTGTAAAAAATAATAAAATTATTTAAATTAGGAAAAATGTTTTTTGGTTTTTTAATCAAAATTCTTCTCTGTGTATATTTAGGGCCATTAATTTAACAAAGGGGCCGATAAAACTCTCTAACATTTGTGGCAAATTTGGCCAGCATTTGGCACCTTAGCATAGAAATTGGGCAAACAGGAGATTTTAACACCCTTGTGGCAGCTTTGGGCGCGGGGGCCACATGATTGCCATCGGGCCCGAAACGTGCCGATCTCGCATCAGCTATTTTTAAGCAACGTTCCTTAACGAGATCAATAGATCGATTTGAATAGTAGTGTTTGTGTTGACCAGAGCAATTACCACTCCCCATTGTGCGCTCCACAAACGGCGAGATTGCAGGCCGAAACCCGCCGGAAAAGTGCCGGATTTGTAGTCAGTAGCGTTCCAGCCCACAAACCGATCGGTTCCCAATCCCAGTTTCCTTCCAGTATCCTCTGCTCCTGCCCCTCGTACCGTATCCCTGACATCCAGTGATGGCCGCATGGATAACGTAAAATAAGGAAGCACCACCACATATACTCCTGCATATAGAAAGTCTATATCCCGAGCTAAAAAAATAGTCTGTGACATTCGAGATGCCAAATCGACAGGATTACGATGCTGTGTCCTCAAAGCAATCGGAGCAGTCCTTCTTCCGCTTTAACCGGGTGGCCAAAGTGTAAGAATCTGACCGAAAAATCCCAGTTGCATAACGTCTCGAATCAGGCGGGTTAACAGTGTTCCATCGTGTGATCTGTTTGCTCTGGGCATTAGCGATCGAGTGCTGATTAAACATGAACGATTATTTAATGGCTAAGTGGACTGTTAATACCCGACTTCTCTTCAACAAAAAAGAGCAAATACGGGGGTGCCACAGAAACCGTTCCTCCCGAAGAGGGTTGGAATTTACATAGAGAAGGGGTTGGACATTCGGTTGGAATTTGGGCGGAACGGTTTCTGTGGCACCCCCGATAGAACATTATTTTTTTAAGTTTTTCTTTGTTAGTAGTGGTCTTGTGGTGCCTGCCAATCCACATCCTTGAAATTTCTGTAAAAAAAAAAAGATAATTTAAACATATTAATTTCGGCGGTAAAAATGTATAAAAAATCAAAGTGAATGAAAACTATTAAATAAAATGAAGAGAAATAAGATGAAAATATAATTATTCGATGCTTCAAAGGATTGATTAGACGTGCGACAATCACTGCTGCATATTATCAATATTTCCCCGATTTAATCAAAACACACAAATGGGTGGAAGTCGACACGAACGGCTATTTAAGTCATGACACCTCCACCCACATCCACATCCACATTGCAACCCATTGAGTAACCACCCATGACATGACAACCCCATACCCCAGCTCAGATTCCCCGGCACAATGCACTGTCAGTTGACACCTCCAATGGCCAGCCCCCATTGTTGGTCCAGGGGCACATCTGATTGCTACAATTAAGCCATTTGCCGCATCAACTAATCGCGGTGCAGTGCCTCCGGGAAAGAGTCGGTGTGCGATTTGCTTATGTTATATTTAACTCCCACCATTTCAGGCCCTTGGGCATTGATGACGACGACAGCTACTTGGACATGTCTGACGAGACTGCTCATCTAAAGCCCCGCCAGCAGCACTGGGCCAACAAGATGCAGTTCGTCCTGGCCTGCATAGGATACTCGGTGGGACTGGGAAATGTCTGGCGGTTTCCCTACATGTGCTACAAAAGTGGCGGTGGTAAGTAAAATCTAATTTACATAAATATAATATCAAATCAAATAAAAAAGCTCTAGGGCTTTCATTCTTTTAATTGATAAATGATAGACTTAGCCTTCTTATTCTGAATCCAACTCTATTTATAGCTTTATCTGTGTCTTAAAAAAGATCTCCTTTTTAATTGAACATTTAATGTGGGGGTCAGTGGTAGTCAATTCCGAATTTCCCACTAAAAACGAGGTCTACCCCGGGAAAGGCTTAGCGGAAGTCCCTCGTGAGAGTCCAACAAGTGACTAAGAGTGCCGCCAAAAGCCTGCACATGCGATAAGGCAGATATATAGAGATAGTTACTTTGATTTCGTGCGACGGCCCTGGGAAGATAGTTTTTGTTTGTTTTAGTTGCTCTAAAACATTTGACAATTTTGCGCTTTAAGCGGCATTTCCGCCGAAGCGTTTAAAAGTCATAAATTAAAATTTGTTTAAGCTCAGCACAGACACACAGACAGAATAGAGCGGTCACTGTCATCATCTGGACAGTGTCTCGATCACGCGAGCTCGGAGGCCCGCGTCCATCTTCATTTACACTTGGAGACTCTGAGCTGGGCCCCCATTTACATTCCTCATTTCTCAGGGGAATTGTAATGATCTGTGGTCTGAGCTGTGGAAAAGTGGCACACGACCTCCTGGACGGAGAGATAGACAGCAGTCATATGCAATTTGCATTTGTTTATGTCAAATATTTATAATTAATTTAATTTGTTTACTTAGCTGCTGTCGTCCATGGCTACTTGTATAAATTAATATTTCGCTGTTTGTCATTTACAGGTGTTTTTCTAGTACCTTATTGCATAATACTGTTCATATGCAGCATTCCGCTGCTGTTCATGGAGCTTTCTGTGGGCCAATACACCGGCCGTGGACCCATCGGGGCATTGGGCCAACTGTGTCCTCTCTTTAAAGGTAAGTTACAGGAATCAAAAAAGTCTTAACTTTAACTTAACTTTGCAGCAAGCCCTTGTCCTTACATATATAGAAACCTATAGTCTTAAAAAATTAAATATTCAAACAACTTAATTACATTTACAACAATATTTTGTTTAGCCTTAGTGTTCCTTCTTTCCTTCCTCCTTTATGCAAGTAAATTTAAATAGCTTCTTTATTGCTATTATTTAAAACAACAGGTCGTATGAGCAATAATTATCGAACAGTATTACTCATACGACGAGTTATCACTGCTTAGAATTAGTTACGTCAATTAAACGGTTTTTTATGCATAAACAAACTATATTCATAAATTAAATTTAAGTACATTCCTATGACGATAGGTATATTTAGTAACCATAAGAGGCATATTTAGGATATTTTTACGGTAATAACGAATATTATTCATTCTATAATTCTCTATCAAACTACAGTTTTAGTAATGTTGTTAAATTTAAATCTTTTCCTTTTTTTTAAATCAAATTTATTGCGTCATTTGTGTAAATGTGTCACGCTCTTCAGAACTTCAGAAACACAATGGGAAACTGGGCTTGCCCAACAACCATGACAAACATAAAACAGTGTCCCAGCTTTTGGCCAAGTCCATGGCCAAGGTTGGAAAAATATTTAGCCAACTAAGCGAGCGATGTTTTGCGTTCTGATTGGCAACTATATTTAGTGTGCGTCCAGAGCCCAGGGTACGTCCAGTTTCCCGTGCGATGCTCCACTTGCATACGAGCGGAAGCTAATTAGTTGGGTCATTGTTGTGGAGGTGGCGTGAAAACCCGAAGGCAAAGCGGGAAAAATGCCTCCACCCCCTGGAAGGTGGAAGGCTGTCATTATTGCCGTGAATCTAGCAAAAACTTGACAATGCATCTTGCTGTTGTTTTGCTGCTGCCAAACGCTTAATTACTGTCAATATTTTGCCAAACAAACCGCATTCTCGACACGCCCACGCGCCTTTTGGAAGCCAGCTAATAAATATTAATATCGTGTAAAACTATTTAACCAAGATTTGCGAACGATCCAATTGTCACCGTGTGGCCAATTATGCAGATGAGTGCCAGTCTAGACATGTGATTCCAAACGAAACCGGTCCGACTTTCATCTGGCCTAATTAAGTCTAATTTTGTGTGTATGCTCAACTCAATGCAACTGCCATGTTTGCTCCACAATGCTCAGATGCAACTAGACATCCCCGACTTACTTTGGTCTTGGTAATGAATCACAACGTCGCTTATCAATGTTTATTTGATATCTCTCCTCAGGAGCCGGACTTGCCAGCGTGGTCGTCTCGTTTCTCATGTCCACCTACTACAGCGTCATCATAGGCTACTCCATTTACTATTTCTTCACGTCCTTCAAAACGGAGATGCCCTGGATTGACTGCAACAACAGGTGGGTCTCCATCTCAATCATAGAACTTGGGTCCCCCTATTTATGTACCTATATATGGGATTTTTCAGATGGAACACCCCGGATTGCTGGGTACCGCAGCGAAAAGGGATCAACGCCAGTGCGCCGGATACTTCGCGTACTCCCTCCGAGGAATTCTTTGAGTAAGAACCACACTTAGAGTTCACGTCACAGTGAGCCCCAAGAGGTCACAGGTTTGATGAAAATGGTGACGAAAACTAACGATGGATCTTGGTTCGTATGTGTCCCCAGATTACAGAACTGAAGAGAAGTAAATCCTAGCTGATCGGTTTCGCGAGATATTTGTAAATGTAATTTTTTACAAGACTAAATTACAACATAAAAAAAAAAACATTGAACCGGAGCGAAAAATTTTTTTCTGTTAGAATTGGTTTTCTACATTAAGAAAAAAATACAAAAAAAAATTTTTTTAAGCGAATTTTTTTAACGATTTTTTTAGTTTAAGAAAAAAATGTTTAAAGGCCTTTACTAGATTTCTTCATATCTCGGGTTGTAGTCGGCCGATTTTGATGTTTGATACCAATTATAACTACCAACAAACTAATCTTTAACTTTTCCATACTGATCATTTGCATTCGATAAGTAATTTGTCAGCAAGAGCTCGACAAACACAAAATTTGCGAATTTTTCGGTTTTTTCACCATATCTAAAACACTCGAAGAAAAGTCGATGAAAACAATGGTTTGTAATAAAATTTTTGTATTCACATACACAATCAATATGTTATTAACAAATCCACATCAAAGTATCACTCTTAGCTTGCCCCAGGACCAACGACGAGGACGCGGTGATAGAATGGTCCCATTTTTAAAATTTTTTTGTTTTTGTTTTTAGTATTTTTTTATATATTTTTTTAAGTGTTTTGTTTTTTTTATTAGTATATATATTTTTGTTGTATTTTGAATTTTATTATTTTTTATTTAAAAAAATAATTTTTTAATACATTTTTATTTGTAATTTTTTTTTTTTAGGAAAATAAAAATAATAAAATTCAAAATACAAAAAAGTTATATAAACTAATAAAAAACAAAAAACACTTAAAAAAAATATAAAAAAATACTGAAACCAAAAAAAAAAAAATTTAAAAAAATGGAACCATCCTATCACCACGTCCTCGTCGTTGGTCCTGGGGCAAGCTAAGAGAACTTTGATGTGGATTTGTTAATAACATATTGATTGTGTATGTGAATACAAAAATTTTATTACAAACCATTGTTTTCATCGACTTTTCTTCGAGTGTTTTAGATATGGTGAAAAAATCGAAAAATTCGCAAATTTTGTGTTTGTCGAGCTCTTGCTGACAAATTACTTATCGAATGCAAATGATCAGTATGGAAAAGTTAAAGATTAGTTTGTTGGTAGTTATAATTGGTATCAAACATCAAAATCGGCCGACTACAACCCGAGATATGAAGAAATCTAGTAAAGGCCTTTAAACATTTTTTTCTTAAACTTAAAAAATCGTTAAAAAAATTCGCTTAAAAAATTTTTTTTTTTGTATTTTTTCTTAATGTAGAAAACCAACTCTAACAGGAAAAAATTTTTCGCTCCGGTTCAATGTTTTTTTTTTTATGTTGTAATTTAGTCTTGTAAAAAATTACATTTACAAATATCTCGCGAAACCGATCAGCTAGGATTTACTTCTCTTCAGTTCTGTAATCTGGGGACACATACGAACCAAGATCCATCGTTAGTTTTCGTCACCATTTTCATCAAACCTGTGACCTCTTGGGGCTCACTGTGACGTCCTAACTTAAATTGTTTTCAGAAAGAAATTACCAAAAATACTCTGATCTTTTCAAGCCCATATACATAGTTCATGCTAAAATATTCAATGTAATACATTTTTTTAAATTATCAATGCGAGTATTAACGTTTTATTTTTTTTCACAGTAACGTTTTCTACTTCCCGTTTAATGTTCCCACAACTTTAGCTAATAGGCCGATTGACACCAGAGATTTATTTTGTACACCTTCTCAAAATCTTAAGCTGTAAACTCAATTTTTAAACCTTTCTTTTTTAAAATACGGGTTTGGTTTAGCGGTTATAATCAATTTACGAAAAAAATAATAATAAACTCTGCTTCCTTCTTTACTTATGAACAAAGAAACTTCCCTTAAGCATAATAGTTTAAAATTAATAAAAGCCTATAAATATTGTTAAATTTACAAACAAAAAGAAAATAAAAATTTCTGGTTTGCTCCAAATAACCCATTTATTTAATCCCCTTTTCCAGGAACAAAGTGCTGCAGATCAGCGGTGGACTGGAGTATCCGGGCATGATGCGCTGGGAGCTGTTCGCCTGCCTGATCTGCGCCTGGCTGATGGTCTACTTTGCCACGTGGAAGTCGATCAAGTCGTCGGCGAAGGTGCGCTACTTCACCGCCACCTTTCCGTTCGTGCTGATCATCATCCTGATGGTGAGGGCGGTGACTCTGGACGGAGCTGCCGAGGGGCTGCGCTACTTCTTCCGGCCCAAGTGGTCGGAGCTGAAGAACGCCAATGTGTGGATCAATGCCGCCTCGCAGAACTTTAACTCGCTGGGCATCACCTTCGGCTCCATGATCTCCTTTGCCAGCTACAACAAGTACAACAACAACATCTTGCGGGACACGGTGGCGGTGAGTGCGGTGAACATGATCACTAGCCTCCTGGTGGGCATCTTTGCCTTCTCCACGCTGGGCAACCTGGCCCTGGAGCAGAACACCAATGTGGGCGACGTCATCGGCGATGGGCCGGGCATGATCTTCGTGGTGTATCCGCAGGCGATGGCCAAGATGCCGTACGCTCAGCTCTGGGCGGTCATGTTCTTCTTCATGCTCCTCTGCCTTGGGTTAAACTCACAGTTCGCCATCGTGGAGGTGGTGGTCACGTCCATACAGGACGGCTTCCCGCGGTGGATCAAGCGACACTTGGGCTACCACGAGATTGTGGTCCTGTTCGTCTGCGTCATCTCGTGCCTCTTCGGGATGCCAAACATCATCCAGGGCGGCATCTACTACTTCCAGCTAATGGACCACTACGCCGCCTCCGTGACGATCATGTTCCTGGCCTTCTGCCAAATGATCGCCATTGCCTGGTTCTACGGCACCGGCCGGCTGTCGAAGAATGTCAAACAGATGACCGGAAAAGCTCCATCACTGTATCTCAGGTCCTGCTGGCTCGTCCTCGGACCCTGTTTACTTTTCGTAAGTGCCCCTTTACTGACATTATCTTACAATTTTTTTAAAAGTTTTTTTCCCTGATTTTCTTACTTTTTTTCATTTTCAATAAGAGACTTAAAGGAAAAATGTCTTAAAATCTACAAAAATATTTTTAAAATGTATTTTATAACTGCAGGCCATCTGGATTTTAAGCCTGATCAACTACCACGAGCCGACCTATCACAATGGACGCTACACCTATCCGGACTGGGCCTATGGCATTGGCTGGATGTTCGCCTCCTTCTCGCTGATCTGCATACCGGGCTATGCGGTGATCAACTTCCTGCGCTCCGGCGGCGACACCTTTTGGGAAGTAAGATAGAACTTGAGGGCTCTAATCCCTTGTAGCACCACGTTATCCGACTCTTTGTCCCTCTCTGTAGCGCATCCGGAACACGCTGAGACCAAACATCTACGAGTGCAAGATATGCGGCGAACACCACTGCGAACACGACTTTCCGGAGCAGGAGCAGTTCATGCTGGCTCAGGAAATGGCCACCGTGTACAAGCCAACCACCAGCCCCATGCTCCATCTCGGCCAGAAGCCCGGCTACAATGCCATGCAGGCCTCCTCCTCCGCGGAGCACTCGTACCACTCCAAACCCCATGCGGACGCTGGTGTGCCGCCGAGTGGCAAGTAGCTGGTGGAGTCGGGTACCTGCTCCAATGATAGCCATTTCTGAGTATTTTAAAGAAATAAATTTTGTAAGTTACCAGCAGAAATTAAAGTATTTAAAATTTAAATAAATTCTAGTGCCAGTCGAATGGACAAAAATGAATCTTTTCGTAATCGATTCTATAGAAAACGAATAAATATTTAGTGTAGGTACCTATTGTTACGAATCCTTGATCTATTTTTTTATTGGCTGAATACTCAAAAGGGGGTTGAAAATTTTTGTTTTTAAAAAAATCAAAACGCAGCTTTAACTTGACAGCCGTTGAAAAATGGGTGCAGCTTTAACTTATTATCTTATGCTAAAAAATTACAGAATTCGATCATTATAAATAAAACAATCCTAATGGACAATTTTATTGTTTTTATGTCTACACCTTTTTTGCTGTCTTATAAATTTAAGATGTAATCGATTATAATCATTTAATGAATTTTATTTATTTTTTATTCAAAATAATAATACATACATATTTAGTACAATTCGATAAGAGTAAATAACAATAAATATTTGTAAGCCTTCTTCTCTCCACCGTTAATGACATTAAGCTATTGCTTTTGCACATATTGATAGAGTACGTCGAATTCCTCCAACTTTGGAACGGCATTAAATGTGCTCCGAGTGCGGCAGTACTCGGCATAGATAAGCAGACTCTGCCGTGGAACGACGGGCGGACGCACGCTGAGATAGGAATCGGTACCATAGTCGCTGAGTGGACGCAGCGTAATTCCTCGCATGATCTTTGCCAGCTCCTGGTCGCGCTGAGCCACGGCTGTCTGAGAAGGCCTCGCCCCACCGCTGGATAGCTTCCCCATCTGGACGTACTTCTTATAGACAGCCATACTCTGCTTGGAGGGCGGACTGATGGTGCACCCGTAGATCTCCTCCATCGAGGGCAGCCCGGAGGCCAGCGTAAAGGAGGCTGGCTCCGCCGATTCCGTTTGGTTGGCCTCTTTCTCGGCAAAGCTGGCACTAAGCTCCTCGTCGCTGGAACTATCGTCGCCCTCGCTGGAGCTCGAGGAGTTGCTGTTTAACGAGCCCGTGGAACTCTGGCCAGTCATCGAGGGATTTTGACGGGCCTTTCGCGAGGTCTGGATTTGTCGCTGGAACGGACTGTAGTTCGTGCGGAATGTGGGCATATACCGCAGGGCAAGCTGACTGATCTCAAAGGCAATGTGCTCGCTAAGGTCTGTCCACTTAAACGACTGATGGTAGTTGGAGTAGGCATCGATCATCTCCAGGCCGCTGCTGTGCACGCGGAAAAGCTCCCTGACCAGTTTGTTGGAGTCTGCACACGAGTGGGGCAGGCACTCGCGGACCTTGTGCCGCACCCAGTCAGTGAGGGGCTTGCTGTCCGCGCGTGGTACGAAGGCGTTGTGCATGTCGTAGTCCGTCTGCAGCTCCCAGATGGGTGGACCCGCTACGGAACAATGGTTTTAGTTAGTTTGAAGGACTCCAAAGAGGATTACACTCACGCTTTGTCAAACTGGGCTTGTAGATGCCCAAGAACAGGTTGATGCTGTGCTGCTTCTCGGTGTCGCTGAACGTGTTGCTGTAGTAGCGACTGAGGGTCTGCATCACGTCGCTGCCCTGGGATCCCCAGGGAGCCGTCTTCCGGTAGGTCTTAATCCGGTGCACCAGCTGGGAGCCGCCGTACTGCAGGGCCAAAGTGTCGCCGTGCTCCTCATACAGGTTCTCCAGCATTGTGACGCAGTCCGAGTCGAACTCCAGTTTGGCGGATTTCACGAAGCCAAGACGCTCCAGTTGATGTCCCAAAGCGCACTTACCAATAGCGAACTGGGCCGAATTGGTGCGATCCAGGCAGTCCACGCAGTTAGTGCGCACCAATCCGGTTTGCAAGCCCAGATCACTGCCCGCCGCCTTGAAGAACATGCCCGTCATTTGAACAATGCTCTCCGCGTGTATGGCCAGCTGCTCCATGACGTTGCCACCGCTCAGGCGGCTCTGACGCGCCATATCGAAATGGATGTGCTTCATGCGGTGCGGCGGTGGCAGGAACTGGTTGAGATAGCGAATGCTGTATTCCAGCTCCTTGGAAATAATTGACTCGTGCTTCCTTCGCTCCCTCTTCTTCACCAGATTGAGCATGATTAGCGGTGCGCCGTAGTGGAAGAGCAGGCGTTCAAAGTGGAGCGATGGCGTCTGCGCATATGGATCGCAAATGTCCAGCTGAATCTGCGGCTTGGGCACCATCTTACTGATGTCCTGAGACCAGTGCGACGGTATGGAGCCACGCATCTGGGTAAACGCGCACATCCGCTGCCCGTCGCTGACGATCTGCTCCGTCTCCACCTCGTTGGCCACGTCGCCCTGGAAGTTGGCTCCGCGCTTGAGGAACCGAGTGCCCGCGAATCGGGTGCTGCGACGTGCCACCAGGCAGACGTTCACGTGCCGCCCGAAGATGCTGATGCACGACTGGCTGACGAAGCCGTGCGTGACCTCCAGGAGCCAGTCCTTCAGCATGATTCCCTCCATTGGCTGCAGCAGGTAGGCGTTCCACACAAACCGCTTGCGAGAGTCGCTGCGAAATGCATAGTCGACCCGCTCATGGGCCTCCGCCACGTTGTTGGTCAGAGTGTTCCAGTCGGGCAGCGGCTCGTCCTGCTCCAGGTTCACCTTGGCGCCCACGTAGCGTGGAGCCGACTCGTTGTATTGCAGAGTACGGGTCAAGTCGTAGGAGTACGAGAAGTAGAAGTTGCTGCGCAGGTCGATGTTCTGGAACATGCGCTTGTAGCGGTCCTCGTGAGGATGCGGGGGCCGCTGTGAGGTCACCTCATTCACACGCACCATCACCGTATCCTTGATGGTGTACACCAGGTGACGGCCGATGTGGGCGCAGCACTTGCGCTTAGTCACGAGCAGCAGGTAATAGCCCTCCAGGAAGCGCACAAATCCCAGCACGCCGTAAGCGGAGGTGACCTTCGGTGATCCAGTGAGCGAGGCCACGAAGCGCCTGATCTCCAGGCTGTTGAACTCATTGGCATTCTCCTCGATGCTCAGGCGGTTGTGGGCCAGCCGGTCGATGGTGAGCAGCCGGAACCGCGTCTCCCGGTTGTTGCTGCCCACCAAATACAGGCGCTGGAATGCACAAGACACCAGCTTAGTCATGGGACCCAGTTCTGCAGGAGGGGATTACTCACTGTTCGCGTCTCATAGAGAACCACCTTCTGGATGCAGCTGATCAGGGGATTGAACACTATATTCGGGTTCCCATTGTTCATCTTATTTTGCTTTTATTTAGTTTTCTTCGAAGTTCTTCAGCTGTTTATGTGGGAACAAACATTTATCAGCTGAGCGACAGAGATAGAGATGCGAGGTACTACCAGTGATGACAGCGTGAGTGTGGAATTCGTATGAATAATTTATAAATTAACAAGTTTTCCTCCATAACAAAACATATAACACTCATTTTAAAAGTGGATGTGCCATTTTATTTGGAATCAAAAATAATATAATTTTATCATTACAAACTTTGATTTTCCGACAAGCCATCTTTACATTTGTTTATACATTCCTCCTGTAATAAAAAGCACACGTTTTTTTAACAGTCTTGTTTATTATTATTTTTTTTTTTTGGTAAAGTCCGGTGTTTTCATATTTATATTATAAACATTAACAAACGAAGCGACGTAGGTCAGCTCTACAGTAACTTTCATGCAACCAGTACAAAAGATCTGATATACGCAAAAGTATCTAAACACAAACTTCTGTATCTTCTACTTGGTTTGTTCTTGTCAAAACTCTTTTCAACCATTATAGTTTCTCTAAAAAAAATAGCTTTGGATTGATTTTCATGAGTGGCGTTTGAGGATATGCTTTCCTAGTGTTCTCCTTAGCTTGAAAGATTGAGAACAGTGTGAACATTTGAATAATCGCTCCTTACTGTGCACAAACGTGTGATCCCTGAGAGTGGACCTTTGGCCAAAAGACTTGGAACACTGCGTACACTTGAAAGGCCGTTCCCCCGAGTGAATGCGAACGTGCTCCTTAAGATGCTGTTTTAAAGCAAACGATTTGGAGCACTGGGAGCACTGGTGTGGTCGTTCTCCCGAATGAGAGCGAAGATGGTTTTCAAGATGTGATTTCCTCGTAAAGGTTTTCGAGCACTTGCTGCACTTGTGCGGGCGTAAGCCACCGTGGGTGCGGATGTGTCGGCTTAGATCAGACGATTTGACAAAGGTCTTGAGGCACTGGGAACACTGAAATGGACGTTCGCCTGTGTGGATCCGTTCGTGCGACTGAAGCGTGGATTGCTGTGCAAAGGCCAATGAGCAGTGAGTACACTCGTAAGGCTTATCTGCGTTGTGCGTCCTAATGTGCGCTCTCAGTTTGGCCCTAAGTCTAAAGTTCTGTGAACAGTACTTGCATGCAAAGGATTCGCCATCCAAGTGGGTTCTCATGTGCCTCAGCCACGCACCCTTGCTCTTGTACCGCTTCGGGCAGTTTCGACATTCAAATGTTACTTGTTTGAGGTCAATTTGTCCATCGTCTTCGGCCTCAGAAGTTTTCCATTCGCCTTCATTCTCCGACAACTCCCAGTCCTCTTCTTCCAGCAGCGCGCATAGTGCCTCTTCAATGCCCTCATCCCGAGCTTGGCAGAAAAACTGGTGGCTCCTCTCGAACGTTTGCTTTATGTTAAATGCATTCTGTGCATCTTCCAGACACGGCGGGCAGATGGTTTCCGGTAAAGAGTCGCCTCTTTTAAGTTCAAATCCGGTACACTGCGAGATCATCTCGGCGATGGAAACTCTGAGGCTGGATCTACGCCTTGCATCGAATATGTTAATCAAGTTCTCGGATCTTCCCAGGCAAACACGGCAGATTTGCTCCATGGTCACTACAGAGGGGCAACAAAAAGTAACAAAGCCACATGTCACATAAACAATTGTACTTACCTTTACAAATACTTGCTGTTTTCTTTGAATGCTTTCGGTGTGCGATTAATCGTTTGATGACCACAGGAGTCTTTAACTATTCCGTAACCACCTGTTGTTTAGTCAGACCCGATTTAATGCGACTTAATCAAAAAAAAAACAAAATACTTCCCAAAGTTTGTTTACCATGTGCACAGGTGCACGAGACACCCTGTGCGTAAGCACTCGATGGTTCACATGCCCTATCGATTATTATAAAATTGCCGGATCATTTAAAATATCTTTTAAATATTTTTATTTCATTTATTTTGGCTTTAATAGCCTTGCTTAATATAACCCTAGCTTTTAATAACCCTGTTCACTTTACAGTGCTTTCCGATTTTCGAACTGAACAACTTCCTCATTTATATAAAAAAAACCGCCTAAATTAACAATTCTTTTAAAATTTTATTTATTTTAAGTGTAGCATCTTAAACTTTAAATCGGTATTCTTTTGGAAAAGAGTGTTTTTTTCAAAGCCTGTATGGGCATTGCGCAATGCGATCAAGAGTATTACTTTAAATCGTGCATCTTCACGTGATCCTCTAGGTGGATATTAAGATAAAAGGACATTGAGCACTGGGTGCACTTGTGGGGTAGCTCCTTTGAATGATGGAGAACATGAGTTTGGAGAGCTGTAAGCTGTTCAAAAGATTTGGGGCAATGAGGACATATGTGCGATTCCACTGCCGAATGAAATTTTTTAACATGGACTTGAAGGTGTTGGTTTGTAGAAAATGACTTTGAACAATGGCTACACTCAAATCGTTGCTCGCCCGTGTGCAAGCGAAAATGGTTTCGGAGATCCTTTTTTGTGGCAAAAGTTTTGGAGCAATTGGGACACAGGTGGGCGTGCAATGTGCGCATATGCGCCTCAAGACTTTTTTGAAGTGGAAATGTTTGCGGACAGTGCGGACAATTTTGTTCAGTTTCCGAATGAAGTCTTTTAATATGTGTTTGAAGGCATTGGTTCCTGGTAAACGTTCTTGGACACTGGCTACACTGAAATGGTTGTTCCCCTGTGTGAGTGCGAACATGATTTCGGAGATGGGTTTTTGTGACAAAGGCTTTGGAGCACGTAGGGCACACATGCGCACGAATATTATTATGGATTTTAGTGTGTCGACGTAGCTCTTGCGATTTTTTGAAGGTCCACGAACACTGGGAGCACTTGAACGGCCGTTCACCAGTGTGCGTCCGAATGTGCCCCTCGAGCCGAGAGCGTATGTCATAAATTTTTGGACAGTGGGGGCACTTGTATGGTCGTCCCTCAGTGTGAATCTTCATGTGTAATTGAAGATTCAGATTTCGTTTGCAGGTCTTTGGACAATGAGGACACTTGAACGGCAGGTCATTACTGCCGTCTTTATCAATGTGAATATCCTCCTCCTCCTCCTTCACAATACTGTCGTATGGGTTAGTACTCTTATCCTCGTCACCTAGCTGCTCATTTTCACTGTCAGATCCATAAACTTGGGCGTGGGATGAGCGCATATGCGCCTCAAGGCTTTTTTGAAGTGGAAAGGTTTGCGGACAACTTTGTTCTGTTTCCGAATGAAGTCTTTTAATATGTTTTTGAAGGGATTGGTTCCTGGTAAACGTTCTTGGACACTGGCTACACTGAAATGGTTGCTCCCCTGTGTGAGTGCGAACATGATTTCGGAGATGGGTTTTTGTGACAAAGGCTTTGGAGCACGTAGGGCACACATGCACACGAATATTATTATGGATTTTGGTGTGTCGACGTAGCTCTGACGATTTTTTAAAGGTCCACGAACACTGGGAGCATTTGAACGGCCGTTCACCCGTGTGCGTCCGAATGTGATCCTCGAGCCGAGAGCGTATGTCATAAATTTTTGGGCAGTGAGGACACTTGTATGGTCGTCCCTCAGTGTGAATCCGCATGTGTAATTGAAGATTCAGATTTCGTTTGAAGGTCTTTAGACAATGAGGACACTTGAATGGCAGGTTATCATTACTGCCGTCTTTATCAATGTGAATATCCTCCTCCTTTACAATACAGTCGTATGGGCTGGTATTCGTATCCTCGTCACCTAACAGCTCATTTTCACTTTCAGATACATTGGAGTCTTCTTCCTCAAACAGGTCATCATCTATTATCTCGTTCTTTACTTGGCAATCGAATTGGTCTTCGTCTTTCTCTTCCTTTACTTGAAGCGGCTGAGTGCTTTCTTCACTGTTTCTGTCTCTCTCCAGGAAATTCTCCTCTTCCTTTACTTGGCAATCAAACTGATGGCTGTTTGGCAGACCGCAGTCTTCTTCCTCTAGAAAACCATCTCCCTCTTCCTGGAACTCTGATATTATGAAGACTTCTCCCTTCACTTGATTCACCTCCATGATCTCTTCCTTTACTTGGGTAAAATTCTGGGGATGTGCCCCAAGTGTATCCAAGTGCAGGCATTGCGAGCAAATGGTGTCTGAGGAGGAGTCTCCTTGTTTAACTATGAGGCCTGGTCTTAAATGGCAACTGCGACAAACGTTCTCCATCGCCTGAAATTGAACAGCCGAAAGTAATCCCCATTTCGCCGAAAACTAAAAAACTCATCTTACCTAGTTTTGTTTGTTTACACATTAGGTGCAAGTCCACGAATCACCCTGTTGTCCACCCAATGTGCTGTTAAGCGCAGTGTAAGTGCTAACAGTATGTTCAATCGAACTATTATCATTATGTGGCTTAATATTTATTTATAAGAACATTTTTATAAATAAAAAATATTAAAATCAATATAATAGTACTTAATTTTTAAAATACTTTTTAAGTATTAAACAAAGAAGCAAATCGACCACAAAATGATTAAGAATACAAATTAGGAGCACCTCTGTACTTGTTTTTGCACCGGCTTTTTACGACCGTTGATCATTTTTTAAATGGTCGACATTATCAGCGCAAGCATTCTAATTAAGCTTTCAAGATTGCTCATTTATTTATAGAATTTATAGTATTATAGTAAAGAAAACCATTTTTAAATTATTTTATTTTCCTAAACAGTGGAGCAAATCAAAGTTGATTTGTTAAGTGTACCTATAAAATAGATTACAAAATATTCGACAGTATTACGAAATCCACCTAGTTTTTTTACGATTTCCAAATCCACTTAATTTGCAAAAGTCCCCATTTAATGTCCAATCGAGTTAATGTCAGTGTTATTAATTTAACAACTTTTTTGTTATTATATTTTATTAAATTAAATATCTTTCGCATTATTCTTGTTCCTTATTATATGCATATTTTAATACATGGGGGCATTGTTCATATAGGGGTTTTCAAGTAAATATTTAAATACTAAATATCCCTTGCATGATGCTGTTAATATTTGTCAGAAAATAAGAAGAAAATTCCGATCAGCATCTATATGTTACTATGTTTATACGATGGAGACGAATACATGTAATCAAATTAGCAGAGCCTACTTGCTTCATGCAATCATACCTGGCGAATACATGAAATGGTGTTTATACAATGATTGCATGAAATGGGCTACGTGTAAATACAGTATATTTAAATTTTAAACATTTATTTCAATGCAAGGCGAGGTCGATATGTCCCTAGAGAATTGATGCTAACATTCATTTTAATCGAGATGTTGTCGGTTGATACGACTTATCGTGCGTGTTTGGCGAGGTGTCTCTGAAGACTACTGTCGTGTGCAAAGGATTTGTAACAGTGGGAGCACTTGAATCGTACTTTCTCAGAGTGAGTGCGTAGGTGGCGGTTAAGATCGTGCTCGTAAGCGAACGTTTGGGGACATTGGGTGCAATCAAACCGTTCCAAAGAGTGAGCGCGTATGTGTATGTTTAGATATGATTGCTGGGTAAAGGTCTTTGCGCAGAATGGACATGAAAAAGGTCTTAACCCCGTGTGACAAAACATGTGTCGTTGAAGATTACATTGCTCCTTGAAGGTCATTGGGCATTCGGAGCACACAATTGGGCGCTCCCCACTGTGAGTCTTTACGTGCGATTTCAAAGCCGTTCGCCTCATAAAAGTCTTTTTGCACTGATTACAATTAAACGTCCGTTTGGATTCAGGCAAAATAGGATTCGAGCAAGTTGGCTGCTCAATTTCCCTGTAGCCTTCATCCTCAAATAAGTCGTCTTCAACTGATTCATTCTTCACTTGGAAATTGGATTGATCAACAAAACTGGCTGATGGCTCGCAGAAGTCTTCCTCAAATAAGTCGTCTTCGATTGGCTCATTCTTTACTTGGCCATGGAAATTCTGGGTCTCGAAGTCTATATTTGATTTCACTGTCTCCTTTTTTACTTGGCAGGCGAACCGCTCCTCCAGTTTATGCTTCTCAAGCTCCTCTTCCTTCTTTACTTCGCAGTCGAACCGCTCCTCCAGTTTATCCTTCTCAAGCTCCTCTTCCTTGACTGGAAAGTCAGATATTATGAATTCTTCCTCAACTAATTCGCCCTCAGCGTTCTCTTGCTTCACTGGGATACACAAGGGCTTATTTTCACTGCCGGCTTGTCTTATCTCAAAAGCATTCCGCGCATCCTGCAGGCAAACGGCCTCCATCGCCCTGAAACAAAAGTAATCCTTATTTTGCCGAAAACTCAAAAACTCTTCTTACCTAGTTTTGTTTGTTTACCTATTAGACGCAAGTCCACGAATCACCCTGTTGTCCACCTTATGTGCTGTTAAGCGCAGCGCAAGTGCTAACAGTATGTCCAATTATTGATATGTGGCTTAATATTGTAAAAATGCATTTATTTATTTAGAAAATACATTTTTATTTTTATACCAATACTCAAAATTTTCTTTATTCATCATATTAAGATTCTTACAATTGTTTAAAATACAAATTAAGTAAGCATCTTTAATTTTTTACTATCCGTCTATTACGACCATGACTTTTTTATTGGTGTTCAAATTATTCATCAAGCGTCAACTAACCAAAATGGTGCACAGATAAAAAAATTAATAGTTTTAAAAACTAAAAGAAACGCTTTGGTTTAAAGAGCGCCTCTTTTATAGATTATCGGTTAAAAACAAGTTGGCAGGCGCAGCGAACCAAAAGTTACGCCGCCAGCCAGAGCCAGATAGCCAAAGGAAACTAATAAAGCGTTTAAAAAATATCAATTGATCTGCCAATCTGGTCCAAATTGATATTTATTTATTTAAAAAGATATTTTCATATCAGTTGATATGTTCACCATGTAAAATTGATATTTTTGACATATCTGGTCCAAAATGATATGATATCATATCAATTTTTTTTTCTGTGTGAGTATCGTCACTATTTGATTTTTCAACTTCTATAAAGATAAATTACCTATATGTTTTTACAAAAAGGTCTTCTTTAATTAACATTGAAATGACTTGTTGGACTTAATATGTTGGTTTTTACCTGGCTCTTTCTTTATATCGGTCTGCTGGATACATTCTTTGCTGTTAGGTTTCTCACTTCCACAATCCGATATTTTGCAGAATTCTTCCTCCAGTAAAGCATCTTCAAGGAACTCCTTCATTACTTGGCTATCTGATATTTGTTCTACTTCTTCCTCTTATAAATTCTCCCCATTAACCTCTTCCGTTACTTGTTGGTTTTTTTTGATAAGTTGTTTTTGAAATTAAAAAATTTCTTGCCTGACTTCAAATCCAATGCACGAAGTAACACCTAGTGTTTGCCTCCCATCGAATATTTTGAACATGCCTTTTGATCTTAGCATGCTAAAGCGACACATTTACTCCATTGCTCTGGAAGTTAATAACTAAAACTGAATTAAAATACACATAATTAAAAAAAAAAAACGTTCTTACCTAGTTTGTTTAGAATTTCCAAATGTGCTTAATATCCTAAATTAATTAAGGGCACTACTCTCAGTTTAATTAATTAAGAGGGGACATCTGAGTAACATTTTTTAAAAATCGAAAATTTTTTTTTTCGCCTAAATATTTCTTTATGGTCTTAAAAAAACATACCAAAAGATAGAGTCCGGCAAAAGTGTCTAAGTGTCGAAATTTTCCATTCGCGGCGATGCCTCACAGGTATATCCCATGGAACCTTTGTGTTTAAACGCGTTTTCTCGAAACCACTTTTTGAGGTGGCGGAAACATAACTCGAACAAATCTTAACCGATCGATCTGAAATTTTGACAGTTTTCAAAATACCTATGTCTATCGACACACGTAGGATTTTTTTGCTTACTTTTTTTAATCAACAATTTTGTGACGTTTTTATTCGTGAAAATTGTAATTTCTTTCAATCACTCACCATTTTGCAAAATCAAAATATCGAAAAATTTACGTGTCGATAGTCATAGGTATTTTGAATATACGACAAAATTTCAGATCGATCAGTTAAGATTTGTTCGAGTATGTTTCCGGCCACCCAAAAGTGGTTTGAAAAATGCCACACCCCATTTTGTTTTTGATTTATTCAAAAAAATTTATTTGTACTTCGGACCTAATATTATAAAACCTTCTTTACAAATTTTCGATTGGCTTTTTCATTTGGCCAAAAAAATTTCAGAAAGTCCGATTTTTTTCAGTTACTCAGATGTCCCCCTTAAACAACTTATTTTAATGTTTTTAATTTTATTGTATTAAATTAGTTATATTCCGAATTATTCTTGTCCTTATTAAAAGCACATTTTACATATAGGTTTTTTTAAATAGGTACATATGTATATGTACATAAATATTTAAAACCCCTTGCAGGAGGGTGTATATGTTTCAGTCAGGAGTATAAAAGAAGACATTTCCGATCAGCATAATCATGAAAGATATTTATTTTAATTGAGTGAAAATCTGCTTTCATATTAACATTAATTTCAGGCGAAGTTGGAATGGGTGGCATTTGCTAGTAGCCATAGACGTGTTGAGGCCAACATTCATGTTAATCGAGATGTGGTTGGTTGATACGACTTTTCCGTGTGGATGGGGAGGTGTGTTTTAAGACTAGAGTTGGATGCAAAGGTTTTGGGACAGTAGGGACACTTGATTAGTGTTACCGAGTGAGTGCGCATGTGTCGGCTTAGATCGTGCTTGTAAGCGAATGTTTTGGGACATTGGGAGCAGTCAAACCGTTCTCCAGAATGAGCGTGCATGTGAATAGTCAGATTAGATTGCTGGGTAAATGTCTTTCCGCAGACCTGACACATAAATGGCCGCGATCCCGTGTGACAGCGCCAGTGTCTAAGAAGATTGCATTGCTGCGAGAAGGTCATAGAGCATTCGGTACAGGCAAATGGGCGCTCCCCGCTGTGGGTCCTGACGTGGGACTTCAAGGAAGTCTGATCCGAGAAGGACATCGGACATTCCGTACAACTATACGGTCGCTCCCCCGTGTGGGTCCGGTTGTGTCGCTTGAGATCGTAGGCAGTATGAAAGGACTTTGGGCAGTGGCAGCACTTGTGCGGTCGCGTGTGCGTTGCTAAGTGCCCTTCAAGGAGGGTTGCACTTAAGAAATATTTGGAGCAATGACAACAACCGAACGGTCGTTCCTCGTGGGTCTTGACGTGCGATTGTAGAGCCGTGTATCTCCAAAAAGACTTTTTGCATTGCTTACAATTAAACGTAGGTGTGCGAATCCGGGATTCAGGCAAAGTGGGCTTCGGGCGAGTTGGCTCCTCAAATTCACTGACTGCAGTTGTGTACTCTTCTTCCTCAAATAAGTCTTCTTCAATGGGCTCACTCTTCACTTGAAAATTTGATTGGTCAATGATACTGGCGGATGGCTCGCAGGCATCTTCCTCAAATAAGTCGTCTTCGATTGGCTCATTCTTTACTAGGCCATGGAATTGCTGGGTCTCAAAGTCTATATTTGATTCCTTTGTCTCCTTCTTTACTTGGCAGTCGAACCGCTCCTCCAGTTTATGCTTCTCAAGCTCCTCTTCCTTCTTTACTTCGCAGTCGAACCGCTCCTTCAGTTTATGCTTCTCAAGCTCCTCTTCCTTGACTGAAAAGTCAGATATTATGTATTCTTCCTCTATTGAATCGCCCTCAGCGTTTTCTTTCTTCACTTGGATACAGAAGGGCTTATTTTCCCCGCCGTCCTCCTTTTCTCAAAAGCATTCCGCGCATCCTGCAGGCACAACGAGCAAATGGTTTCTGGAAATGAATCTCCTCGTCTTACTTTCAAGCCAGTGTAGTGGGAAATAGCGTCCACAATAGATTGTCTCGTTCGCCGAGTCCCATCGAATATATTGATCATGCGTCCTGAACTCAGGTTACAAATGCGACATACGACCTCCATCGCCCTGAAATCGAATGTTCTTAACTTAAAATTGTCAAACAATCAATTGATGCTCTTCACCTAATTTTGTTGTTACAAATCACAGTTGGAAGTGCAGTAGTCACCCTGTGTCACCCCAAGTGCTGTTAAGCGCAACAGCAATCTGTTATTGTTATAACAAAATAAAGATTTTCAAGTTGATCATTGTTTACAAAAGGAATATTTCAATAAATGGCCTCCGAACCGACTCCTCTTCCCGAAAACACCGGGCTGCGGAGTAAGATACGGGGGTATGCCCGAGATCAGCGCCTTGAGTGCAGGATCAAAGCCAAGGACTCGCTTCGCATTGGCTTGGGGCAGATTAAGGAGGAAGTGGTGGCCCTAGAGTGCCTGGGCACCAAGGACGTGCTGGGCTTGGCCGGCAGGATCAAGCGGCGCAAGCACGCCACATCCGAGGATTTGTGTCGCCTGGCCCTAGCCTTTCTCCAAGGCAACGAGAACATCAACGCCTTTGCTGCCGTTCCGGGGTCCATTCAGGTGCTAGTCAAGGAGCTCACTGGTATCTATTTGAACCCCGGGGAGTGATATTGTTATCTCACTTTGCAAATATATTTTCAGGCCCAAACACCCAGCGCCAACTTGATGCCGTCGAGTGCCTGTGTAACCTGTCGCTGGGCGATTCTCATGTGGCCGAGAAGATTGCGAGCTTGGCGGGCAGCTACATGGTCACCTACCTAGACGGTAAGGAAGAGCGACTGAAGCGCAGCTGCCTGTGGACCATGGCCAATGTTCTGGCCACCTGCAACAAGGCAGGCAGGACCTTGCTGCAAATGCAGCTGGTGCCCAAATTGTGGCGTCTCTACACGGCGTCTGACTCTTCAAGTGGCTGCCAAGAGGACGCAGGCACCTGCCTGTACCTTGGTGGCCACCCACTCGCCGCAGCATGTACATTCCGAAGAGCAAACGTACATAGCCCAGCACTTGCACGAGAAGCGCCCAGAGGATCCCGCCAGCGAATACTTAATGTACATCGTACACCAACTAGATGTTGTTAGACCGGGTCACGATCTAAATGCCCAACAAGCCGAATGCCTAGTACACTTTTTTGAAGCCAGCCTAAGGAGCGTTGATTTATCCTCCACAGCCGTCAGCCTGCGTCTGTTATACGGAGTGGGGGTTATGGTCAACTTGGTGGCCTTAGGTAATCCCAAGCTACTCGGACACCTAGCGAATCCAGAACACTTTGTAAAGACCCTTAATCAGCTCTTTGCATTGCGGGAGTCCTATCTTATGCCGGACTTAATGCGGTTGCTAAGGAATTACCTGAGTTTAAACATCTCGGACTCCAACCTGGTGTTGGACAGCTTGCAAGTATACGCATAGGTTGTGGTTAAGTATAAGTCTTACAAATCTCTTTATTGATCTGAGTATACATGTAAAAATCAAGCCACGGGCTTTGACTGAGTGAGAATGCGAAACGAACATGAAATACGGCTATGAAGTAAATCCCAAAGGGGTAAAACAATAATTTAAAATAAATAAGTTACAAATACAATTTCATAAAACAGTTCTTTGGAAAACTTAGATGTCATCTTCGAAGAGGGCGATTATGTGACGCCGCTGTGCTTCGTTGTCAGCGTTCAGTTCGTTGTCACCGTGAACATTGTGATTGTGGACCTCCAGGTCGGAGACCGAGTCAAATACTAAATTGCACTGCCCGCATCGGGCGGAGAATATAGGGGCTGGGCCCTGGGCGGTTGTGGTGGCCGCGGCCGCACTGGGAGTGAACGCAGCCCGTTGCAGCTTCTCCAGAAACGTAGCCCGCTCCTCGTGCTTGTCAATGCCCATTCCCAGGCCCAGCGATGAGCCCGCAGCCACTCCCCGAATGGGAATGGGCTTCTTCACTGTGGGCGTGCATTGGGAGTTGCGGCTCTCCGAGCGCGCAATGGCGTACAGCACATTGTTTTCCTCAGTGATCGGTGTCGTCGAACCGCTCACAAAGTCAAACAGGTCAAAAGGCTGCTGCTCCTCCACCGGGAGCTGAACGGGAATCTCTGCGTTAACAGTCTTCTCGCCGTTGGAGATCTTCACCTGGTTGAGTTTCTCAGCCAGAAGCGAGTCTATGGAATGTTCCTGCAGCCAGGTGCAAGTCTTGTGCAGGGCAAATATCATGCGGCGGATGAACTCGTGCGGCGAGACCATCTTCTGCCGCCTTATCTCCAGCAGCTTGGTCACCTCTGCCACAAACGTAACGAACTGGTACTCCACGCAGTTGTCCAGATGCGACTGCTGAGATTCCTCGAACATGAAGCGCTTCGAGCAGGCCGGGCACTTGCGCTCCTTCCACATGGGCTCCGGTATGTTCACCTTGATGTCCCGCAGCTGCACCTGGTCCTGCTCCATGGGATCGTCCTCCTCGAAGTTGGTCTCGCTGTAGTTGTAGCAGTTCTTGTGCTTGCGCAGCAGGGCGGCCTCCTCGTTGTCGTCGCTCGAGCTGGCCGCCGCATAGTCATAGTCCTCGTCCTCGTTGGTGCCGCCGTTGCCACTGCTGCTCGTGGGCAGCTCCGCGTCCCTGGAATTCCTGGGCTGATGTTTGTTGAACAGCACGTTGAGGTACTGGATCCGCTGCTCGGAGCTGCCGCCCAACTGGGGAGCCGTCTGGTTGAGCAGACGCTTGTGCACCTTGTCCTTGCTGCCCTCCAGCTTGACGCTGTTGTTCAGCAGCAGGTTGTGCACGGGCCGCTGCTCCACGAAGCGCAGGTCCTCCGGCGTGAAGAGCGCGCTCTCCTTGTCCATCTTGTTCGCATCCGAGATGTTTACCCGCTTCTGCTGGTAGAGCTCGGCCAGCTTCAGGCTAAGCGCATTTTTGATGCACTGCTCCCGGAAGGTGACTGCGTGCTTGAGGTACGAGATGCACGGTGCACATATGTTGCGCGGCAGGCCGTCGTCCGTGGAATTCTACAGGGAATAAGTCGGAGTGGTTAACATATGCGCATACTGGACAAAGAAATTACCTACTTTCAGGCCCGTCGTCTCCTCAAGCAATATGTTGATGGGCTTCTGCCAGTTGAGAAACTCGTTCGTGGAGCCGTGCAGGTATGTGGGAATCTTGGCGAAAATCTCGTAGTCTGCGGGACTGCTGCAGATGCGGCAGATGTTGCCCCACGTCGTCATACTACTGCTAAATTAGTGCTAATCTTTAAAACTAAATTCTATGCCGGAAAAACAAAACAATTACAATTTTCGACGCCGGCTAGTGTTGCTCCACGTTGGAAAGCGAAAAATTCCACTGCTAACTGACTGTTAAGTCATGGGTTTTGGGAAAATGATGTTCTATGCAGCTGGTTACACTTGATTTTGTGGAAAATTGCATAAACAAACCTCGTTTACATGAGTTTCTGGAGTAAACCGCAAAGATGTCCTTCAATATAATGCAAAAGCTTACCCTGCAGTGCCTGAAGGTGGACCAGCCGCTGATAAGTGAGTTCCAGCCCCAAAAAGGGTGACAGGGAATAATGGATTTCGGTTTCAGCCACCGTCCGCAATGCCAGCAAGAAGACCGGCGGGAGTACGCGGAACAAAAAGGGTCATGCGAGGCCCAAGCATCGAGGATGGCGCGTCCAGGACGGACACCACGTCTCCGAGGGCACCATACTGGCCACCCAGCTCACCACGCGCTTTCATCCGGGCCTGAATGTAAGAAACCCTAGGGGTTTTTAAACTCGCATGGCTTAAAACACATTCGTCTGATTAAACAGGTGGGATTTGGCCGAAATGGAACCCTGTTTGCCATGGAGCACGGTAAGGTTTACGTGACCTGCGAACCGATCGACCCCAACTGGGATCACACGTGGATTCAGAGGAACTACGCCGGACGCCAGGACCAGACCATCTACAAGAAATTCTTTAATGTTATACCAGAAAATCAGCATCAGCGGTTCCGTCTAGTGGAGGAAATCTGAATTGTTAAATATAAAATCTTAATCAAATTGAAATTTAAGTGTTTGAACTAACAGCATCAGTTAACAGTTATTCAGTTAACAGCGCACAAAAAAGTTCCCCTATTGTTAGAAACCCTACCAATGCTGCCACCTTTTTCGTTAGAAATTCTTAACAGGGATATCGGAAACCCGAACCATGGATTGCGTCTGCACTGCTGCCATATTTAATAACATTTTAGCAGTCCAGGTGGGGTCACACTGCCTCAAGCGCAGCCAACTTCGCTTCTTTCTTTCCGAAAATTTTAAAGATGGTGAGTGGACGTCGGTAAATGTGGTGCAGTTAAAATGTGGTTTAGGGGCCAGGCAAACGCCGCCAGATGAAACTTAAAGTTGGCTAACTGTGCGGCAGCTTGTCTGCCTGCCGAGCGCAATGTGAAAGTGAGCAACACGGCTGAGACATAACCTCCACCAGCGACGAACGCCGCCGTCGCTCAACTGTCGCACGTGTGTGAAAATGTAGAAGGGTGATTATAAACACGTTTCTGTTCTGTTTTGCAGTCGAATATCAAGCGGAAGAAGACCAGGAAGCTGCGTGGCCACGTGAGCCATGGTCACGGCCGTATCGGCAAGCACCGCAAGCATCCCGGAGGTCGCGGTAACGCTGGTGGCATGCACCACCACCGCATCAACTTCGACAAGTACCATCCCGGTTACTTCGGCAAGGTCGGCATGAGGAACTTCCACTTGCGCCGCCAGCACAAGTTCAGGCCCGAGATCAACCTGGACAAGCTATGGTCCCTGGTCGGACCCGAGAAGTTCGCTGAGCTGGAGAAGGAGAAGAGCACCAAGGCCCCCGTCATCGACCTGGTGAAATTCGTAAGTTATTTCTCTTGATCCAAAAACCCCGTCTTGTACTGCTGCTGCTGCTGCTTTGAACATGAAGAGACACCCAAGGCGATGGGCGGACAGAATGCGACCGTACAATTGCTCTCCCCGTGTAGAGGACAGCCTTTCAGATCAAAGCCAGCAATGCTTCAGTCGATGCAGTTGTCTCCTCCGCTGCGAACCAATGCTAATGTTTTTGTCTCGTCTCCCCACACAGGGCTACTACAAGCTGCTGGGCCGTGGTCACCTGCCCGCCCGCCCCGTCATCGTGAAGGCCAAGTACTTCTCCAAGAAGGCTGAGGACAAGATCAAGAAGGCCGGTGGTGTGTGCTTGCTGAGCGCCTAAGTTAAGGTGAGTTTCGCTCTGTTTCATCTATCAATTCCGAACAAATCGATCATTCTTCAGTGCCTAATTGTCAATTTTTTTTCTCTTCCAGATTCCTCTTCGACAAAAAAAAGCAAGCGGTGTACATTCGACCATCAAAAATGTATTTGTTTTTTAATAAATTTAAAAGAAAAACAAGTACTGGCTCTTCCTGTGAAACTGTGCGGCTTACTGAAATATTTTAAGGCCTGTTTTGGCTTGCATTTTGATTGAACTCGAGTTGTTTGAATGTGTTTACTGCTAAATTGTTTATTATTTGCAAATTTAATAGATTTCGAGAGAAATGCCTGCCGAAATAAGCTTGTATTTGTTTTTTTAATAACTGGGGGTTGATTGTAAAAGTTACAATTGAGAACTCGTACTTCGGTTTTGATTTTTGCTAAAACTAATTTCTGTATTAAGACTATACACGAAAGCACAAAAGATAAGATATAATATGGTTAATTGACATTGGGTGGTCCAATTTCGATATAGGCTCAGTACTTTGCGCACCTGTTGAATTGAGCCAACACAATCTTTAGCTCTCGTACTGTATAAGAGGTCAAATAAGGCAACATAAAATTATTTTAAAGCAAATAATAAAATTCTTTTGTTGAACATAAAAAGCAAAAGAATTTGATTTTTGTTCAGTTAATCAAGGACAACTATAAATGTTAATTTGCCAAAAATTTTTTTTAAATAAATTTTTGAAAGCATATAAAGAGCTTCAAGAAAATTTCAAATTAAATTTTTTTTAACACGTTACTACAGAATTTTTTTAAATACAAAACTAATCTTATATTTAGTATTGAATATTAATCATAATTAGTTTATAGTATTTACCTTTAAAAAATATTTTACAAATTGGTTAAGTTGATTTCCAAATACCTTTTTTAGCGTTTAAAGTGCAATTGTTTTGACCGCAGCTATAAATGAAAGTAGGAAGAGTATTAAATGTTCGGTGAAATCTTTCCATTCCCGCATTTCCCTTTTTTTAGTACGATTTTTGTCGCCGCGCTTTCCTTGGTTTCCCAGCTACGGTCCCACTGAATACCAAAAAGCTCGCGGAAAGATTCGGAAGCGGAAAAATACGTTGGTGGCCGAATTGATTACACCAGGCGGAAGGAGATTACGTGTAGGTCAAGGCCACATAGTGGCAGACAACCCCTATCTTTGACCTGGCTTTTTGACGATGTGACGACCTTGGGTCAAGGACACGACCACGACCGCTTGAGAGGCAATAAATCCAGAAGGCGTCGTGAGGGAATAACGATGTTTTTGGGATGCGGAAGTGGGCGGGGGGTGGTCCAGAAACTGTGAAGTTAATTACGACCTCTGTGTTACAGGCACGACCTTGCTTACCCTGTTGTTTGTTACATAACTGAGAGCTCATCACGATGGCGAACAAAGTACTGCGAAAGGTGACGCACTGCATCTTCGACATGGATGGCCTGCTTTTAGGTGAGTGTCCTAACTGCATGTGCGGCTTGATCTGCTTCTTTTAACTGTTTGCCGAACAGACACCGAGCGCCTTTACACGGAGGCCACGCAAATGATTCTCGATCCCTACGGCAAGACGTTCACGTTCGACGTGAAGGAGCAGGCCATGGGCCTGCAGACGCCGGCGCTGTCCAAGTTCATAGTGCAGCAGTACGATCTGCCCATTTCGTGGGAGGAGTACGCCAAGCTGCAGCGCGCCAACACTGAGAAACTGATGCGGAACGCCGAATTAATGCCAGGTACTAATCCCCGTGTTCGCTTTGCTGTCACGTTTCAGACACGGAGAGGATATACGAGGAGGTCACCAGGCAAATAGCCGCCTCCTTCGGCCGCCCCTACCCGGAGGCCGTGCGATTTCGCCTCATGGGCACCACGGAGCAGCGTTCGGCGGAGATAGCCGTCACCGACTGCGAGCTGCCCATCACCCCGAAAGACTTTCTAAAGCGCTACGAGCAGCTGTGCCACGTGCGGCTCAACCACGTCCCCCTGCTGGAAGGTTAGCACAACGACCAGAACACTTCGCGGCTTTACCTCCATATAAATACATCCTGCGAATCAGAATCCCCTCACCCTCTTTGCTCCTGCTCTCCAATATTGTTGTCTTATTTTGTCATTCGATTATTTTAGGTGCTGAGCGCCTGCTTCGCCATCTGCACGCCAACAAGGTGCCCTTCGCCCTGGCCACCAGCTCCGGGGCCGACATGGTCGAGCTGAAGACCACCGACCACCGGGAGCTGTTCGGCCTGTTCAACCACAAAGTGTGCGGTTCCACCGACAAGGAGGTGGTCAATGGCAAGCCCGCTCCCGACATCTTCCTGGTGGCCGCCGGCAGGTTTAAAGTACCGGCCGCTGCAGCCGACTGCCTGGTGTTCGAGGACTCGCCCAACGGAGTCACGGCAGCCAACAGCGCTGGTATGCAGGTGGTCATGGTGCCGGACCCGCGGCTGTCCGAGGAGAAGACCTCCCATGCCACACAGGTGCTGCGCTCCCTGGCGGACTTCAAGCCGGAGCAATACGGACTCCCGCCTTTCACGGATTGAGCTTAATGACCCACGTACTTTCTACTTTTGTAGCCGGGCGACGCTAAAACTGGAAAATAATGTACCTACCAAGCAAAAGATTTTAAGTGTAATGTGTTACTAAATATACACGTATTTGTGCATATAGTTTAATTTCGCCCACAATAGGTTTATTTGCCAACCGCCTCCAAGTTTTTGTGAATGTCGGGAGCTTCCTGATTGGCCAGCGGCAGGGACACTTCCTTGCCGTTGCCTAATAAAGATTATATTCAATTTAGAAATGATTAAATGTGAGGTTCTACAACTACTTACCATAGCGCGCGTAAAGGCGAGGCTGGACGCCAGAGCATTCTCGCACCAGGATCGGCAGGTCGGGGTTGTTTTTCTTCAGGTTTGGATAGAATCTCTGGACGTATTCCCTGCAAATGGATGGGGTAAATTATATAATTAAAATAAAGGTAATTGCTGCTTTTACCTGGCTCCCTTAGAGGCGTCCGCGGTGGGGTCGAGAATGATGCGAAGCTCCTTTAAACTTGGGGTGAAGCCCGCCAGCCGGAACAGAGTTATACGCATTTTGATGGAACTCCTTGGCTTTTAAATGTTAAAAAACGTATGTAATTGTCGTTACTTTATAGGGTTGTCGAATAAACTTTTTTAAATCTTAATATTATGGTTTTTAGAACGCGTTTTAAAAATACGATTTTGAAAGCGGCATTATCTAAAAAGCCTTTTATTGAATATAATTTGGAAATAAATATAAATAAAGCCAACTTTAGTGAGATTTCTTAATAAATAGGTAAATTAAATTAAATTTCATTAAATTAACGGTTACCTTATCAAATTAATTATTTTAAGCAGCGACCTAAATAAAATCTTTAGCCAAAGACCAAACCCATGGTAGAGAACTCGGCTAGAAACAAAATCTACTTACCCAACTATCTGTCACTATCGATACACTTTTGTTAGAACATTACCGTTCTCCCATCGCTAGTTTTATTTGGTAAACACATTTGCCTGTTTTTTGAAAATAAAGCAATTTTATTAGAATTTGAGAGAATATGGCGTCTGTGCACTGTCAACTATGGATGGGAAGCGTGAGTAGCAACGTGTATGGCAGGAAACGTGATCTCCCAACTCCCTTATCCCTTTTTTCAGCTGGAGTCCTACATGACCGAGAACTTTATAATTGCCGCGTTCCGCAAGATGGGCGAAGACCCCACCACGGTGCGCCTGATGCGCAACAAATATACCGGTGAGCCGGCCGGCTACTGCTTTGTCAACTTCATATCCGACGACCATGCGCTGGACGCGATGCACAAGCTCAACGGCAAGCCCATTCCCGGCACCAATCCCATCGTGCGCTTCCGGCTCAACTCGGCCAGCAACTCGTACAAGCTGCCCGGGAACGAGCGCGAGTTCAGCGTCTGGGTGGGCGATCTCAGCTCCGACGTGGACGACTACCAGCTGTACAAGGTGTTCTCCAGCAAGTTCACCTCTATCAAGACGGCCAAGGTGATACTAGACAGCCTGGGCTTCTCCAAGGGCTACGGCTTCGTGCGGTTTGGCATTGAGGATGAGCAGAAGACGGCACTGTACGACATGAACGGCTTCATCGGTCTGGGCAGCAAGCCGATCAAGATCTGTAATGCTGTGCCCAAGCCAAAGTCGGAGCTGGGTGCTGCCCTCGGCGAAGGGAATGCCAATTACGGCTACGGAGGCTCCGGAACCAGTACGTCCACCACTGGGGGCGCGGACTACTCGCAGTACTACGACCCCACCAGCACCTACTGGCAGGGATACCAAGCCTGGCAGGGCTACTACGAGCAGGCTGGTCCCTCGATCACAGATGCGGCTGCCTACTACCAGCAGGCCATGTCACAATCGCACTCGAATCCGCAAACCCTGGCCCAGCACGCCGAGGCCTGGAGTGCACAGCGCAGCGCCCAGTACGAGCAACAGCAGCAGACAGCCACCGCTTCCAATGCGGCGGATGAGGAGTACGGATTGGTGGAGCACAAGTTCGTTCTGGACGTGGACAAACTGAATCGCGAGGCCATCGACTCAGATCGTCGTCTGTACGACGCGCTGGAGAGCTCCAAGTGGCTGCCCATTGAACAGCTGGAGGTCTTTTAGGCTACTTACTCGACGGTTTTTTGGTACCTACAATTAGTTGTATCTTAGTTATTATTGAAAAATACATTAGCCTGCCTTTTAGCAGTGAACCTTTTTATGTGTGTCCACTTTATGCAAGAAACGTAATCCGCACCATTATGCAAAGATTTTATTTAAGAAATTTTCTTTATTTTGGTTCAGGGTTTTCGAGAATCCACCTTGTTCAATTGTTCAGTTCTTCTAAACGTAGCACATTCTTCATTTCGTTTAAATAAAAATCGTTTCTGTTCAAAAAAATCAATCAATCAAATTTACCGTCCCGCTTGTATTGGTCGATCATATCGAATATACCGCGATCCTTGCTCCGGGATAACACATCCTTCTCCGTTATCTGCACGCGTTCCAAAGCTTCCTGCGAGCGATCTTGGACTCGGTGATCGTCGTCAGCAAATTTGAGTGTGCAAGATCCTAGGCATTGAAGTTGATCCCACTCGTAGATAACCATGTAAAAATAGGGTTTACCAGCTATAGTGTTGCGATAGCATTGCTTTAGCGACAATAGGGGTTGCGGCTGCTCCTCCAGCACAGGTTGGGAGTCCGGAATCTCAATGACCGTTTCGGAGGGTGGAGATACGCTGGAGATAACATCCATGGGCACGGTGTCTCTAGAGAAACCGACAATTGGCTGACTGGCAATCACTGTGATTACACTACAATTGGAGCTCATCATGGTCTCGTCGTCTTCGGAGAAAACAGGAGCCTGTGTTTCGCCGAAAGCTGGCATATCTGGCCCTGTTTTGGGCACGTAAAACGAGACGTCCACTTGGTCGTCGCTGGGTGACAGTGACATTGCTTCCAGACTTTGGACTGTGCCGTGAGCGATCTTTTTCTCCACTTTCAAGCAGACGGTGCACTTAAATTCGGTTTTACCGGCTTCCCTGGCCAAGTGCACCGTGTTCGCCAAGCACTTGGCATGTGCACCCGTGGAGGCGCACAGTTTACAGGTCAGGACCTGCCAAGCGCGCTTGCTAAAGTTCCTGCCGTCAGGGCAGAGACATTTGTCCGCGTCGCAGCGCACGTTCTTTTCGTGCAGATCCCTGTAGGCGTTCTTCTGCTGCTCCCATTTGGCATCGCGGTCCGGCACAAATATCCCCTGCAGGCGCACATCATCGCGAAACTTCTCCTTTCGGCACCAAAGGCAGCGCAGGTAATAACCAGAGGACAGGGCGTACTGACGCATGCAGCTCTTGTGGGCGAATCCCTTGCGGCAGCAGTCCGGATAGACAGCGCTGTACATGTCCACGATGATTATGGGCTGCAGGCAGATGTCGCAGCGTGTATTTTTCGGCGGATTGGCCTCGAGTTGCCGTTTGTAGTCATCCATTGGTGGGCATTGGTCGCAGTAGCTACGGAAATCGTCCCGGAACTGCATGGTGCACCGATTCTCCAGCCCGCAATGCAAATGGAACATTTTGCTGCAGCCCGCGCACTTGAGGCTGGCCCCCTTCTCTTTGCAGTACAAGCATTTCCTCAGCCTTGCGGCCGCCGCTTCCTGGCGGATATCGCGCAGCAGGAAGCCTAGAATGCCGCCGGTGTCACATCCGCGTTGCGGTAAATTGGTGGAGAGAAGCTGGCGGGCCAGGGATCTTTGATTACTACACCTTGTTCTCCAGGAGGCCCTTACTTACCAGGCAAAAGTAGTGCACTCGCAGATCCTTACGAATCATCCAGTCGCCAAAGAGCAGGGTGTCATCTATCTTATTGCTGCTGTAGCCACAAATTTCGCACTTTAATTTGACATTTTCGTCCATTTCGAAAACAAGCGCTTCAGACTGCTAGAGATGGTAACCACATAATATTTTCTGTTGATTATCGATGACTTTACATATTTCAGCACCACCACCTCTAGACCTTTTTCCGTCTTCGCCAATTTTAATCACAAGGATTAATTGCAGTTTTCTGTAACAAAACTAAACAAACAATGAAGCGAGCGCGCCAGCCAAAGGCGCTGCAAGCCCTGCTGGACTTTGACCTGGGCGAGAGCTCCTCGGACAGCGACTTCCTGCCGGACATTGACAACTGCTCAGACGGATCGCGGGACGAGAGTGATGGCGACGGCAGCAGCGACGCCAGCAGTGGCTCGGATTCGGACGCCGATTCGGATGCAGAGAGCGAGGATTCAACGCTGCAGCTGCGCCAGCTGCTGGCCGAAACGGAGAGTGCTCCGCTGGAGAACGGGATCAACGGAATGGACCACTTACCTCCACCTGGACCACTGCAGCTCTCCACAGCGCCCACCAAGCGGATGTGCTGCGTCTGCCTGGGCGAGCGCAGCGACGACGTGAACGAGATCGTGGAGTGCGACTCGTGTGGGGTGTCGGTGCACGAGGGCTGCTACGGCGTGAGCGACAACGTGAGCATCTCCAGCACCAACTCAACTTGCTCCACCGAGCCGTGGTTCTGTGAAGCGTGTCGCGCGGGAGTCTCGGAGCCCGACTGCGAGCTGTGCCCCAACAAGGGAGGCATCTACAAGGAGACGGACGTGGGCAAGTGGGTGCACCTGATCTGCGCCCTATATGTGCCCGGTGTGGCCTTCGGCGAGGTGGAGCAGCTGTCTTCGGTGACGCTCTTCGAGATGCAGTACAGCAAGTGGGGGGCCAAGGTGTGCTCCCTCTGCGAGAACGCGCTCTTCGCCCGCTCGGGCGTCTGCATTGGCTGCGACGCGGGCATGTGCAAGACGTACTTCCACGTGACCTGCGCGCAGGTGGCCGGATTCCTCATCGAGGCGCACCACGAGGACGACGCGGCCGATCCGTTCTACGCCCACTGCAAGGTGCACTCCGAGAAGGAGATGATTAAGAAGCGACGACGCAACTACCACACCTTGCGCCTCAACATGCTGCAGCGGGCCAGGGAGAAGGAGAAAGAGGGGACCGCTGGCGAGCATCCACCGCATCCGAATCCAGCCCAGGCGCGCATCCAGCGGAAGCTGCTCAAGATTCAGCACAAGTACGCACGGCACAAGGAGCTCAAGCCCACGCCGTGGGTGCCCACGCAGAAGATGTCGCGCCTGCTCACCACCTCGGCCTCCGCCTGCCGCCGACTGCTGGCCAAGGCGGAGATAATGTCCGTGGACGTGCAGCACCTGGAGCAGCGCGAGGCGCACATCAACGCCCTGACGGACATCCGCAAGAAGTGGCACATTGCGCCGGCCTTCAGTGTGGAGTTCACCGCCTACTACATGGACCGCATTCGCCGCATGGAGGACTTCCGACAGCAGCAGCGACAGCTCATCTCGCACAACGCCATCCTGTCCAAGGACCAGGATGTGCTAAGAGCCCAATACGACACTGCTTTGGAGGAGCGCAAGGCTGTGAAGTCCACGAAGGACTCGCTGCTAACCAGCATCAAGTCTCTGCACGCTGCTTTGGCCCAGATTGCGCCTAGTATGACTCTGCCCAGTGTCGACCTTGTGGCCCGTCCGCAGCCAGAAGCTCCGCCCAAGACGAGCACGCCGACTCCGCCCCAACGACCCATCTCGGTGCCCACAGCAGCTGCCCTTAAAATGGGCGTAGGCTTTCCATTGGGCCATTTGGGTCCGCCGGGTAGCAAGTTGGACTCGTCTCGCATGTTAAGCACTCAGGCCAAGCAAGGAAAGCACAACAGCTCCACCGCCGCCGTGGAGGCTGCCCCCTCGACGGCCTGCGGCATCTGCAAGCGGAGCAAGGATCAGCACCTGCTGGTGAAGTGCGACACGTGCAACCTGCACTACCATCTTGGCTGCCTGAATCCGCCGCTCACGCGACCTCCCAAAAAGTCCAAACAGTACGGCTGGCAGTGCTCCGAGTGCTGCGACAAGTCGGATGGCTCCGATGTCGTCACGGAGATCTCCTCGGGCCCGAGAAAGTCTCGCACTCGCTTCAACAAGGATGGTAGCTTGGTCTACGTGGACCCATACTCGCTGGACGATGTCCCAGTTGCCGCAATCATTGGTCCCAAAGAAACGCAGGCCAAGCGGCCGCTCAACAAATCCCTGCCAGCTCCTGCCCCAGAACACATTGAGGATCTGACCAAGTCGCCGAAACGTCCCAGAGTCCAATCACCACACAAAACACCAACTAATGGTGAGTTGATACAAAGCCAACATGTTCCATAAAGCTTTAGTCAATAACTAAAAAATAATGCTTGTTTTGGAGTTTTTTGTTTTAGTGTTAAAAAACTCAAATACGCCAGTAAATGTGTTACTTTCAAAGTAATACCTGAATATCAAAATTTTAATTTTAATTATTTGCGAAAATCTCAAAGTTATGTTTGTTAAATGAAGAAAAATACGTTACAACTTTTGTTTTATACAATCTGAGTTTGTTGGGCTGTACAGCAAATATGAAATTAGTAGAAGAAATACCAGTTAATATAGACTTAAGTTTTAATTGGATTATAAAGACTATTATATAGTCTATCTGTCCGAGAAAATTTGAACCGAGCAACGGTGAGTAACCTGGGTATCAGAAATGTGGAATTTGTGTGTCAAAGGCTCACTTGTTACCAAAACTAATGTCTTGGATCTTCTTCCGACAGTTCCTGCCGCTAACGCCACTCCCACTGCTGCAGCTGCCGTTGTATTGGCCACGCCCACCTTGAACCTATCTGGCTGCGAGGACTCAATAGACGACTCAAGCGGCAAACTTTCCCGCAAGGGCAAGCGCAAGGACAAACACAAGAACAAGCACAACCTGTCGTCGGACACAGAGAAATCCTTTGGCAAGGAGCACAAGCGCAAGCGGAAGAAGCGAGCCCACCTCGACGAGTCGTCGTCCCATTTGGACACCGCAGCCAACTCTTCGGGCAGCACCATTAAGATCATCTTCAAGGCCCTGCGGCTGCCCGGTGAGGATGCGCCCGAGTCGCAGTATTTCTACGTGCCGGCCAACGCGGTGCGATCCGTGGATGAGGCCTCGCGCCCCACCTCGGTAGAAACGGTCGAGGACAGCGTCCAGGGCGCGGATCAGGCTTTGGCCCCCATTGTACTGCCTGCAGCGTCGCCGCAAAAGATTCGGGAGCCCAAGGAGGCCACTACCCCCGCACCAGCACCCGCCACCGCCAGTCCATCGCCCAAACGAAAGGTCAGCCCCCGAAAGCAAAGTCCACGGAAGCCGCGCGTGGGTCGTCCCCGGGTGTCCAATACAAAGCCGAACGTGGAGATCAACTGCTGCGTTTGTACCCAGACGGGCAAGTCCAATCAGGTGGTCACCTGCGACGAGTGTCACAGACACTATCACTTCGCCTGCCTGGAACCGCCGCTAAAGAAATCGCCCAAGATTCGCGGCTACTCCTGGCATTGTGCAGACTGCGATCCCACAGACGAGGATGCACTGCCCAAGAAATAGAAACTAAAATTATTTATTAAGCTTAGGTTTTTTACAATTCTGAAACGAAATATCTTGATAGACATTGCGATTTTTACATAAGCAAAAATTAAAAAGAAAACAATTGTAATAATTATTAATAAATAAACTATATACTATACATCTATTAAAAATATGTAACTTAACTATGTACTTGGTTTGTATGGGGAATATCTTGCCTTTTTAAACGCTTTATATTAGTTTCACTTGTGGCTGGCTGGCTATCTGGCTGGCTATCTGGCTGGCTGGCTGCGTAACTCCACTAAGCTCTTGAAAGCTTTCGCAGCCAAAGATAGATGGCGACAGCAACGTGTGTAGTTTCAGCAATGTCCGCTATTGATAACACGACACCACATTTTTAAAATAAACTATTTTAAATATAACTAAAGTTTAAAGATTTAGAAAAGAACAAATTGTATTTTTTAAACGCTTTATATTAGTTTCACTTGTGGCTATCTGGCTATCTGGCTGCGTAACACCACTAAGCTCTTGAAAGCTTTCGCAGCCAAAGATAGATGGCGACAGCAACGCGTGTAGTTCCAGCAATGTCCGCTATTGATAACACGACACCACATTTTTAAAATAAACTATTTGAAATATAACTAAAGTTTAAAGATTTAGAAAAAGAACAAATTGTATTTTTTAAACGCTTTATATTAGTTTCACTTGTGGCTATCTGGCTATCTGGCTGCGTAACACCACTAAGCATACGATATATAGAAAACTGTAGAACACTCTAGAAATTTTTAGAACGCTTAATAAAATTCTAGAACATGTCCCTTTGTGCGTTCGCATAGTATTTTGTAGATCCTTCTTGAAAGTTTTTCTAGAAGTTTCTGTTGGCTGGCTGTTTAACACTTTTTGGTTTGCATGCAGGCCTGCCAACTTGTTTTTTTACCGATAATTATCAGTACCTACCTACCTAATTAAAACTAAAAAGTATAAAATAAAATGAATAGTTTAAAAAAACTAAAAAAAACGCTTTATAGTAAATCCAACCAAAAAGTAAAAAATAATGTTTAAAATGTTTAACGATAAAATTGATAGATTCCCTGTCGAAACAACGGGCCGGCAGAGTTGATGGTGTTTAAAGCGTTGGGATGCCAAATGAAGATAATTTCTTGCTAAGTGTAGGTACTCTCAAATGCAGATTTAGTGCATTGACATAGTACAAATTATAATCCTGCATGTAAATTTAGTGTATCTATATGGTAGGAGTTGTATTCCATCATGGAGATTTAGTGCATCAATATAGTGCGAATTATATTCCAGCACGCAGATTGATTGCATCCCAACGCAACACCATCAACTCTGCCGGCCCGTTGTTCCGACAGGGAATCTATCAATTTTATCGTTAAACATTTTAAACATTATTTTTACTTTTTGGTTGGATTTACTATAAAGCGTTTTTTTAGTTTTTTTAAACTATTCATTTTATTTTAAATGATTATACATACCTTCACTGCATTTTTAAAGCATTATCAGTTGCATATATTGTATATTTTGGGTATTGAGAGCAAGGTAAAGCTAAAGAATCAAGATTTTTAAAATTTTACGTTAAATTATGAATTGATTTAATAGCTATAATGCCACAAGTCATCCTTTTTTTATTTAAAGTATTACCCAAAGTCTTTCTACACTTGTATTCTCGTAAAAAGCTAGTCGATAAGCCTAGAATTCTGCGTTTTTGAAGATAACAGTAGATTAAATTAGATTATAATTAACTCAAGAATAATAATATCAAAAGTCACCCTTTTTTATTTAAAGATATTACCCAAAATCTTTCTTAATTTTTATTCTCATAAAAAGCCAGTCCATAAGCCTAGGATTCTTCGGTTTTTAGGATAACAGTAGATCAAGCATATTTTGTTTGCGCATAACAGCACTATTTGTTCTGTTTTGACCATCATATGATGTACAAGTGCATCATGTTGCACTTCCTGAAATCTTTATGCAAATGGACGCAGGAATAGCTATCACAAAGTTTTGGTCTTTTCGGATATTAAATAACATCGTAAGTTCCTAACTAAAAAAAGGCTTAACATATTGACCTTATATTGTATCCATTGTACTCAACAGGACCATGGAGAAAATCTGCCGGGTGTGCCTGGGGTGTTCCAGAGACCTGGACCTGGTGGACATTTTCCATCTGAGTCGGAAATTTGAAACCACCATAGCAGATATGATTACCCAGTGCACCTGGTTTGTAGTTAAGCAAGGTGATTCGTATCCTGAAACCATTTGCCGGCTTTGTTTGAAAGATGCGAAGAATGCGTTTGAGATCAGAAAGACATTTGAGAGGAGCCACCAGTTCTTCTGCCAGGTGCGAGATGAGGGCATTGAAGCCGCAATATGTGCGTTGCTGGAGGAAGAGGAGTGGGATATTTCGGACAAGGATAGCGAGAGGAATGCATCAATAACTGAACATTCCCTTCAGTGTCCTTTGTGTCCAAAGATCTTGAAGAACAAGAGCGGTTTCAAACAGCACAAGATGTTTCATCTGCTCAAACACTCCTACCAATGCCCCCACTGCTCGAGGTCCTGTGCAAATTCAATGCTTCTTAGAGTACACATCCGATGTCACACAGGAGAACGACCTTATAAATGTCCCCATTGCTCCAAGTCCTTTGCCCAGAACTCCACTCTTCATTCGCACATCCGCACGCACACAGGAGAACGGCCCTTTAAGTGTTCCCAGTGCCCCAAGTCCTTCGTGAAAAGCACAGACCTCCTGCGACACAAACGAACCCACGACGGTGTTCGTCCGCATAAGTGCTCTTATTGCAAGAAATTCTTTGCCAGAAAGTCACATTTACGGGATCACATTCGCAGTCACACGGGAGAACGACCTTTCAAATGTACCCAATGTCACAAATCATTTACTTTGAAACACCATTTTCGAATACATTTCGCCAAATGTAACCCACAAGCAGATGAAGGATCAGTATCAGAAAAAGAATCAAATACTGGAAAGTCACTTTTACCAGATCACATTCGCAGTCACAGGGAAGAACGACCTTTCAACTGTTTCCGGTGTCACAAGTCATTTACTCTAAAACAACATTTTCAAAAACATGTTGCTACTCACTTAAAAGCAGATGAAGGATCAGAAACAGAATCATATTCGGGATCAGAATCAGAAACAGAATCATATGCGGAATCAGAATCGGAACTACAATCAGATGCGGAATCAAACTCTGAACCAGAAGCGGTAAAGCCGAGGCCATTCCAATGCTCCCAGTGCCCAGAGTCATTTCAGGAAAGAAAATTGTTCCGCAGACATGTCCTTACTCATGAATGAACTTATAATTTATTTAGCTCCAGAATAGTTAAAGAAATTCAAATTTTCATAACATTTTATAATCTTTTTAAGAAAAATAAATATTACCTCTAACGTCGATGGCTTTAAAGACTCGTTATTGGTGGAAAACAAATAGCTCATGTTAATTTAGTAAAATAGGCCAAATCAAAAAATTAATTTATGTTTTTTAGTTGCATTTAAAACTGATAATAGATCGGTGTTTAGTGCAACTGATCTGATGTATGTAAAATGTGTAAACAATCTAGTTAAAAAAAAGGTTTTTAAGTTTTTAAACATAATAAATTAACTTTTAATTGTTAGATTTCAGGGCAATGGAGAATGTGTGTCTCGTTTGCAAACTACGGTTTGAATATTCACTTGCAGACACCATATGCACGCAATGTCTGCACTTGGATTCATTTTAGGGCTGTCAAAAATATATCAAAATATATCAAAACGATAAATTTAACGGAAAAATATAGGCTATTCCCTAGTCTTGGGCTGAGGAAAATAAACCCAAAGTTTTGGCTTCAGAGTAAGTTTTGGGAATACCCTACATTTTTCCGTTAAAAATATCGTTTTGATATATTTTTCACAACCCTAATTCATTTGTCACAAAGCACAAGATCCTTACCCAAGTTAAAGAGGAGGATGCTGGGGGCTGGAAATACCGGAAGAAGTCTTTTTTATTACGGAGTACGAGGATGGGAAAGACACAACGCTAGAGACGTGCCGGGCTTGCCTTGGCAATAACGAAAACTTGATCAATATATTTGATGCGGCGCAGGAGTCTGGCGTTTCCATTGCCAATGTGGTCTCTCAGTTCACTGGCCTTCCAGTTGATCGAGGAGATTCATTTTCCAAATCTATTTGTCCGCCTTGCCTGAGGGAAGCGCAAAATGCATTCGAGGGAAACCTCCAGCTCCGCAGACAAGTGCAGGAAGAGGGCAGTACAGAGGAAGATCTTCAGGAAGACGCAACGGATCTCACCTCAAGCCAGTCTTTTCTATCTGACATCGATCTTATGCGACATAACCAGATTATCGCTGGGGAATCGCCGTTTAAGTGCGTGCTATGCTCAAAGATATTTCTACACGCGTATAATCTTCAAACTCACATCCAGACGCACACGCAGGGATCTTTTCAAAGTAACCTCAAGGTTCACATACGGAACTCGGGTTCCACGAGGAGATATAATGGTCTAAAGCCGTACGAGTGCTCCCATTGCAACAAATCCTATCGAGATAAATTAAAGCTTATAGCGCACGGTTGGGTTCACAGGGCAGTACAACCAGTTGAGTGTATCAACATCAAAATCACACTTGTTCTAACCAAAAACAAAACAAAAATGCAAATCGACGACCAAGAAAATGCTGATCCCATCAAAGCGATTTTGCAGAGCGTGCCAAATAAATGTTTTGAGTAGCTTTACGAAATACAAGCCAATAAAACGTACAAATAAGACAGAAGAATTCTTTTGCTAAGTGATAAAACCTGAAGGGCTACGGAAAGTAAATGTATTGTTACATTGTAGTAATCCCACATAATGGGTGTAAGTTTAATTATACATAATTTACCTCTTTTAAAACAAGCACCACCTAAAATAAGTTCGGTTATTTTCACCACAAACGATTTCAATCATTGTAACATATTTATTTATACATATAGGTAATAAAAAATCCATTATGTTAATTAATCATAATTTTTGTTCCAAAACCAGCTAATTTCTTAAAGTTCGTCAAGGGAACTGTAGTTCTCCTCCTTAATGGTGATTTCGTATGTGATTGGCGGCGGATCTTCTCGATGGTGGTTTTGGATGTGCTTCTTGAGATAGTCGCCTCTTGGAAAAGAATTCGTGCAATAGGGACAGCTAAACGGTTTTTCCCCCGTGTGAGTGCGCGAGTGCAATTTTAAATTTCTTTTGTTTGCAAAAGTGGCCGAACAATGGGCACATTTAATTCGTGGTTTATCGGGGGAAATGCAAGAATGAGCCTTGAGGTTCCTTTGGTTGGAAAACGATTTGGAGCACTGCATACATGTGTTCTGTTTGTGGGATCGCACATGTTTCTTGAAGTTGGCCTCTATTTCATAGGACTTGGGGCATCGGGGACACTTGAAAGGTTCTTGTTTGAGGTGACAACGTATTAAGTGAGTTTTAAGATTGTAGTTTCGCAGAAAACTCTTGGAGCACTGCGAACAAGTAAATCTTTTTTCCGCTAAGTGAATAGCAACGTGTCTCCTCAGGTATTGTTTAGTTTTAAAAGACTTACAACAATGGGGACATTTATGCGGTTTTACTACTGCCCTAAAAGGGTCTTTTTCTTCGGCGTGCCTACGGGTATGCTCTTTAAGATGATCCATTTGGGCAAAATATTTTAGGCATTCGGAGCACTGGAACGGTCTTTCGCCAGTGTGAGTGCGCATGTGTTTCTTTAGCACCGAGTTATAGGTAAATGACTTCAAGCATTCCGAGCACTGGAAAGGACGTTCTCCGGTGTGAGTTCGGGTGTGTTCCCTAAGCTGCGCTGAAATTCGAAAGGACTTCGGGCAGTAGGTGCACAGGTACTTTTTTGCGTTCGTGTGAATTCGAAGGTGTCTCTTAAAAGTATCTGTAGTATTAAAAGACTTTGGGCAGTGGGGACACTTCTGCGATTGCTCCAGATGTTTTTTTAAGTGTACCTTCAGGTCGTGTTTGCGTTTGTAGATTTTCGGACAATGAGGACACTTAACCGGAGAATCATTTTTGTCGTTTTCTTCACCGTCACCAATATTGTCCAGATTATCGTCCTCAAATACATCAACTTCACCTTGATTAAAGGGATCAATTTCGTTGTCTGACATCTGGCAGCTTTCTTCCACAAACACTTCCTCAAACAATGCGTTGTGGGTGTGGATGTGGTCAAGCTGAGCATCCTGATCCTGAAAAGTCAGCGGGCAGTGAGTGCACTTGAACGGTTCCTCCGCTGAACGAGTGCGTCTCTTTGATTTAGCGCTTAGCCTTCCCTTGGAAGGTTTTCTGCTGTGAGTCAGGATGTGCGCTTGGAGATTGGCAGGTTGAATAAAGGACTTCGGGCATTCGGAGCACTTGTAGGGCCGTTCCCCAGTGTGAGTGCGGTTGTGGTTCACAAGATGGGTTTTTTGTATGAAAGTCTTTGGACATTTGGAGCACTTAAACGGGCGTTCCCCCGTGTGAATCCGAATGTGCGATTGAAGATTGGAGCTATTTATAAATGTTTTTGAGCACTCGAAGCATTTGTACATTCGCTCCCCAGTATGATGCCGCATGTGAATCTTTAGACTTGCTATGGTAAAAAAAGATTTAAAGCAATGAGCACACTTATACGGTCGATCCTTCTTGTGATGATTTATGTGGACTTTTTGGAAATATTTGGTCCTAAATCTTGCTGGACATTGAGGACGACCGAAGGGAAGTGTATCTTCGATAGAATCTTCATCATTAATGTCATCGTTATCACCAGCATCATCCTCAGTTCTCTCATTTTTCACCTGACTGTTGTATTGGTCTTCCTGGAGAAGGTCTTCTTCAATTGGCTCATTTTTCACGTGGAAATCAAAACGATCGCTTTCCTCGACACAATTTGATCCTTCATCGTCGTTCCTGCTAACTTCTTCCTCCTGGAAATCCTCCTCAATGTTTTCCTCCTTGACTTGGCGTAACAACTGGTGGCTGCTCTCATATGCATTTTGTGCATCCTCCAGGCAAGGCGCACAAATGGTGTCGGGAAACGAATCTCCTTTCGCAACTGGACGGTCAGTGAATTGTGAAATCAAAGTCGCTATGGAGATTTCCAAATCTTCCGATTCCTCAAATACATTGACCATGTTTCCGCACTTCCGCAAGCAAACTCTGCACTTTTTCTTCATTTTCCTAAAATCAAATAGTAGTAATTGAAGTAAATGGCCAATAATTATTTAAATTAACATTCTTACTGTTGTATTTTGTTTGTTTTGATAGCTGGAGAATAATATTTCTCAGATAGTTTGTTTACCTTCTCGGCTCTTTGTTAACATTGTTGAAAAATGTGCTGTTAAGCGCAGGAACAGATGTTATTATCGATATACATTGGGGATTGGGGGGATTCATGTACTGTTTTTTATTTACGAAATACACTTTTAAAAAGACTTTATTGTAATTATATATCCAGATAAGATGAACATTTGGAAGGGAACAAGACTTCATGCTTAATTTGCAGATCAAGTAGAAGTACGCACTTTATCTCTAAAGGATAAACAGTTAACCAGAAAGAAAGTGTACAAAAACCGTTATTTTTAAAGGTAAATTATTATTATAGAGTATTTAAACATATAACATTTTTGAAGATTTAACAAGCAGTATGAAAAACAGCTGTGGAAAAATTCTACAACTTAATACTCAAGGAAAGAACATCGCCAAGTCGACCATACCCTAATCCAGCTGGGTGCCCGAAAAACAGCCACGTAAAAGTATAACTTTAACAGGCACAAAAATACAACGTGCTGCAAGCAACCTAACTGAATGAAAGTAAACAAAAGCCATTAGAATATGCCACAGCGGCAAGCGGCGCACCAGTTGGAGTTGATATGTGACGTGCAGCAGTTGGAGTTGGAATAGAACCGGACCCAGTTTGTTGACCATGGACGAGAAGCAGCTTAAGTACTCGCTGCTGCGCGGGGAGCTGGTGGACACGCAGAGCATATGGACCAGGTGGGATCCAATAGACTTAGCCATCTAAATGATTCACTGAGTAATCCCCTTTTTGCATTGCAGACACGAGAAGCGCGTGTGGTTCATTACACTGATTACGGGCACCTGCATGCTCTATTCCACTCGCACAACTATGCCGCTGCTGGTGCCGGCAGTGGCATCCGCCCAGAAGTGGAGCAAGACCGACTCCGGCACCGTGCTCAGCTCCTTCTTCTGGGGCTACACCCTCACGCAGGTGGTGGGCGGCTACTTCAGCGATCGCTTTGGTGGCCAGCGGGTGATCCTGTGCGCAGCCATCGGCTGGTCGCTCATCACATTCCTGATGCCCACGATCATCTGGTCGGCGGGCTCCATCAAGAGCTACGCCATTCCGTTCATCGTGGCCATTCGCATCCTGAATGGCGCCCTCCAGGGCGTCCACTTCCCCAGCATGATCAGCCTGACCAGTCAGGTGAGAAGTCATCCATTAGAGTCACCTATATAAACTAAACTCTCCTCTACAGAACCTCTGCCCTAACGAGCGCAGCAGCTTCTTTGGCCTGCTAACAGCTGGCTCTGCCTTGGGCACTCTACTCACCGGAATCATGGGCTCGTTCCTGCTGGACTACTTTGGCTGGTCGTACGTCTTCCGGGTGATAGGCCTAATGGGAATTGCCTGGGCTCTGGTATTGCGCTTCTACGCGATGGCCGGGGAGCGGAATAGGATCATTAACATCGCCACGCCGTCGCGCCTGTGTGCGAACAAGAGTCCAGCGGAGACGACAGCGGTGCCCTGGTTACGCTACTTCAGTCGTCTGTCCTTCTGGGCCTGCGTGCTGACCCACGCCTGCGAGATGAACTGCTTCTTCGTGCTGCTCTCGTGGCTGCCCACCTATTTCCACGACGGCTTTCCGCACGCCAAGGGCTGGGTGGTCAACATGATCCCGTGGCTGGCACTGCCGCCGTGCACCCTCTTCGCCAAGTACTTGACCACCAGGCTGCTGGCCCGCGAGTGGCAGACGACTACGGTTCGCAAGTTCATCCAGAGCTGTTGCTTCGCCGCCCAGAACCTGGCTCTGTTCGTGATGAGCCGCACCTCAGACTTCCACACGGCCCTCATCTGCATGACCATCATAATTGGCGGCACGGGCTTCCACAACAACGCAGTGACGGTGAATCCCCAGGATCTGGCTCCACTGCACTCGGGCAGCGTCTTTGGCCTGATGAACACGGTGGGAGCAATTCCCGGCTTCCTCGGTGTCTATCTGGCCGGACACATTCTAGAGCTCACGCAGAGCTGGCCAATGGTGTTTAGCGCGGCGGCAGGCATCAATCTGGTGGGCTGGATCATATTCATGGTCTTTGGCTCAGCGGAGGCTATTGTTTAACATTCTCTGCACAAATTCCTCAATCGAACATAACTTACTAATTTATGGGTATGTAACATATATTAGAGTGGCTCGATTTATGTTGAGGTGATCCATTTAACATTCAAAAAATTATGCTCCTCTACGATTGACGATCGAAAAGTTATTCGCGATATAAAAAAGCCAAATATAAAAAATATCAAGGATTTTTAACCAGTAACAAATAGATCGATCCACTCTTTATATATTAATGTGTATATATTTAAGACCCGTAGATTTAGGTAGCGAAATCTTACTGCTCCTAGCGTGATAAAATACAAATGTTTAATCCATCAAGCTAAACCGAATTCAAACCTTTTTAAATTAATTTATTAAAGGGTCATACCCCTAAGAGTTGACAATTTACTCCCATCAGGCTATGCTCTTGGACATATACGGTCCATCGAGCTCGTATCCCAGCTTCCGGTAATAGTTCCTAGTGCCCACTCCCGATATGACCGCCAACTTGGTGCTGCCGTGCTCCTCGCGAGAAATACGCTCCGCCTCCTCCATCAGCAACATGCCAAAGCCCTGGTGCTGGAACTTGGTGGGATCACGGGCATTAACCGGCACCACCGACCCGTAAACATGCAGCTCGCGCACAATGGAGCATGCTCCCTTCAGCTCCGGCCGGAAAGTGTCCGGTGAGCACTTGCGCAGCCTAAGGAGACCGACGAGGATGTCCTGCTCGGGATCCTCGTACGAGAGGAACGTTTCCCAGCCGCCGTTGGCCACATAGTCGCGGCGAATAAGCTCGATTTCGTAGGGGCGCACCTTGTTGTGGATCTCCTGAATGCCCACCTCTCGCGTCCTAACGTCGCGACAGGTAGTTCCCAGATCCTTCATGCGGGCCAGTGCCAGCTCGCGGAGATTGCCGTGCTCCACGCCGGAACTGAAAGGTATAAATGCGTTAGGCTCGTGTTGTGGACTCCACTCCATATTCTCACACACACTCACCTGACCAGCGGCATGGGAATGTCGCGCTGAACGCGATAGACTCGCGTCCAAGGAGGCACGAGTGCGAGGATCTTGGCCACCAGGTCAACCAGCATCGACGGCGGATAGGACTTGTAGCGTCCGGTCTTCCACAGCTCATAGAGGCCGGTGCCGCGGATAACCAGCGTGGGGTAAATCTTCAGGCCGTCGGAGCGGAAGGCAGGATTTTCAAAGTACTCGATGAACTGCTCGATGTCGCGCTCAAAGTCCACGTTCGGCAGATCGGGCATCATGTGCGCCACGATCTTGTAGCCGGCGTCCTTGCCCAGCTGAAAGCTCTCGCACACCGCCCGCACCGTGTGCCCCCGGTTCGTGTCCCTGGCCACGTCCTCGTAAACAGACTGCACACCGATCTCCAGGCGGGTGCAGCCGTAGTTGAGCATGTCCGATATGTGCCGCTTGAGGCAGTAGTCGGGCCGCGTTTCGATCGTGATGCCAATGCACTTGGTTCGCGATTTTTCCGAGTAGCGAACGGCCTCCGCCACATTGGCGCTGCTGTGGCCCGAGAGGGCGTCGTGGAGATTGCGGATGAAGTAGTCGCGGTACTCCTCCGACAGGCACATAAACGTGCCGCCCATCACGATGAACTCCACCTTGTCCACGCTATGGCCCAGCTGCTTCAGCTGCTCGACACGGTGGCGCGTCTGCAGGAAGGGATCGTACCGTGCCCGGATGGCCCGCATCGAGGTAGGCTCGTAGCCCGTGTACGACTGCGTCGAGTACTCAAAGTCGCTGTCCGGGCCGCCGGGACAGTAGACGCAGATGTTGCCCGTCATGTTGATGTGCGGACAGCGATGCGGCTTGCACATGACGGCCACCACGGCAATCTGGAGTAATAAAGTTTTAACTGGGACTATGACTAGGCAGGAGTCCTACTTACGCCGCTTGCTGTGCGAATGGGCTTGGCCCTCAGCTTGGGCAGCAGGATCTTCTTCGCGTCCTGCGGCACAGCCGCTATAATGTCCACCAGGCGAGGCGAGCTGTCCAGTCCGTACTTCGAGGAGACCAAGGACTTCATCCTGTTCAGATTCACATCCTTTTTGGCTTCGTGCGCCTGCAAAAGCTCCTGAATAATCTCCCCGATGACAAGCACCTGACGCTCCTCCCGGCTCAGGCCCACTCCTGAAATGAGTAGACACAGGTAAGCAAAGGTGTTACAATAGGGTTTTTCAGTAGCCACAACTTGCCCAACTTCTTTTTTTGCTTCATTTTTGCACTTTAATTTCACATAAATTGCACGTGTGACGTAGCAGCTGTTTTGTTTTGGTTATCGAGCGATAGTCATAGAGATGGACAGCGGATGGCCTGGGATTTGAGCGTCAGTTCGCGCTGGCCACACTAGCACGCACAAAGTTTTTGTCCTGTTCCGTTCGGGCTTAGAGTTTTCCCCACAAAATGACTAGCTGCGTGCCAGCGCAGCAGCAAAAGGACAAGGAGCAGTTGCTGGAGGAACTGGTCGGCAGCGGCGACGAGATGGACGACCCGGACGAGCCGGACCAGGACAGGCACCAGCAGCTGGCAGAGCCCACGTTCTCTTTTTCGGTGTGTATACAACAAACCATAGCATCGCCCCTTCCTGATTTATCACCAATTGCGTGCTCCTTTTCGCCTTGCAGAATAGCAACACATGTTGGGTGTGCAACGGCTACTATGGGCCCAATTTTGGGGAGCCGTTGTGCGGCGCCTGCCACGCCTTCCTCTACAACGCACAGCGGGCCGAGGAGCTGCTAACGGAGCTCTCCGACGACGAGGATTCGGGGAACGACGAGCCGCCGTTCAAGGACAAGCAGGAGGACGAGGAGACCGAGAACGATGTGGACATCATGGGCTTTGAAGACTTGGAGGATCCCCAACCGCCAGCTGTCCAGCAGCAGCACCCGATACCGCAAGCGCCGCTGGAGCCCCAGGAACAACAGCCAGCACAGCCGTTGGCCGAGCTGCCCCAACAAGCGCCGGAGGTGGTAGCGGCTCCGGCACGACGCGAGTCTCCGGAGCGCGACTTTGAGCACGAGCGGGCCGTGAATCCCTTCCTGCTGCCCATCAAGCGACCGCGGGCAACAGCTCCTCTGGCCCTGCCCCACTACATGCACGAATTGGCCGACGGACGGGCGCGAGTGCACGAATACAACGCTGCAGGCGGAAGCGGAGCCAGTGGCAGCAGCAGGAACATTGTCAGCACAATACCCGTGGAGGTGATGCTGAAGATATTCGCCTATCTGGACGACATGTCGCTGTGGATGGCCAGCGAGGTGTGCAAGCAGTGGCACGACATCGTCGGCAAGAACACGGCCCAGAGCATGTGGAAGGCGTACATTAAGCAGCGCTGGCCGCTGTTCGAGAGCTTGGCCGACAACCCCAACTGGTACCGGCTGTACGGGGCACTCATGTCCTCCTGCTTCTGTCGCACCTGCCTGATCGAGATGGGCGGCCAGGCGACGCAGCAGGCGGCCCAACAGCCCGACCAGCAGCTGGGCGAACGGGAGCCGGGAAACGCGATGCGCAACAACTTTCTGCGCGGCGAGGCCAATCTGCTGAACAGCTACGACTCGGAGGGCATTTCGGCCATTCCGCTGGATCGCCAGAACAACTACTGGCAGGCCACGATCCTGGGGCCACCGGGCAGCCCCTACGAGGGCGGGAAGTTCTTCCTGTTCATCTACTTCCCGGAGCGCTATCCGATGACGCCGCCCACCGTGCGCTTCCTCACCAAGATCCTGCATCCGAACGTTTCGCGGCACGGCGACGTGGGCATCGACATCTTCCAGCAGCACAACTGGTCGCTGGCGCTGAACGTGGCTAAGGTGCTGCTGTCGGTGCAGAGCCTGCTCACAGACCCGTACACCGAGGTCTGCATGGAGCCGGAGCTGGGCTACATCTATGAGCACGAGCGCGAGCGGTTCGAGCAGCTGGTGCGCTCCTGGACCTGGAAGTACGCCATGTTCGAGCTGATTGCTCCGCGCTAGGCTAGGAGTGTGCGACGCCCTCTGAGGACACTGGACTGAAAGTTGGAAACTAACCCTCTTTACGTTGTAACTACATATGTCTGTGTATTTAGCTTAGTTGTGCCATCCGGATTGTTTATTTTGGCCTCCCTCTCAATTCCACTTCTCACATCCCCGCCCCAGGTCACAACATAGTCGAAATTACTTAACCTAATAATAAATGTACTCTTTAAGTTACAAGTGGCGCCGCCTCACTTCGTCCAGGACACCTTGGGGATGTCAAAGTGCTCGGTGAGCGTGTCCAGGTGCTCGTTGAATTTCTCGACGCGCTCCTTGTGGGTCGTCTGCGCCTTGTCCATGATCCGCTTGTTCCGCATCTTCTCCTGCTGCTTCTTGCTGGCCAGCTCCGCCTTGGTGAGTTTGCGTTCGTATCCACTAGCGCCTGCGGAGGTGGTGGCGCCCGCCTCCGCCACTTGCTGCTCCACATACGACCTTTGCAGCTCCTCCTTGTCCTTGCTCTTGCGCTTCTTCTTTTTCTTCTTGAGTTCCGAGTCGTTCTTCAGCTTGAGCTTGCCCTTGGCCACACACGCATACTCGTCGGACATGGCTCAGGTGATCTTTCGGAGGAAAATGTGCTATAAAAACAATTTTTCCAAGATTGACTTGTTTTTGTTTACAACCAGTGTGACCTAGAGGTGGCACCATCGACGTATCGATGTTTCTTCTTAAAAAAGTTACAAAACAACGAGCTTTTGTCAGTGAGGTTATTTCGATAAATAAATTTGAATTAAAATTTTGAGTCCCGATTTTTAACTAAATTTTTTATTAAACAGAAATGGCTTATATGAAAAGTTTTCCGTTTTGCGATTTAATTTTTATAATATTTAACCATATTTGATGAAGAGATCTTTTAAAAGAATTTTTGTTTATTTTAATTGAGGATAGGCATTGCATTTTTGTCGAAAGGTTATCGAAAACAAGATACAAAGTTTGGGGGTTTGGAACTAATGGATTTTTTGGTGGACACAAAGTAAATAATCTTTTAAGCAATACTTTGAAATTTAAATAGCCTTCTTGCCATTCGAGTACCTATAGTTATTTAATAAATGTAGCAAAAAATATATTTTTAAAAGAAAAAATTTAAATCATAGGAATCAAAACGAAATTTCAAAGGAAAAGTCAAAATTTGATTCCGAGGACAAATAAAAAAAACACGATGATTTTGATTGCCCAGTGGCTGGCTTCTTTTTCAGCCGGAGTTGTAGCCTCCGTGCAGGCGATTCGCTTCTTTGAGACGGTCAATGAAAAGGAGTCGCCCTCGCATATCTCCAATCAGCTGGAAACGGCGGTGATCGATGGACTGGCCACGAAACAACCAAATATCTTGGGATCCGAGAAGATCAGCACTGCCCTGCAGCACATTTTAAGCAGTGAGCGCAACTCCTGCCACGTTTACATAGATGCCATGCACAACCCCAGTGCCAAGAATCAGGAGTACGCCCTGGGCTCCGAGTCCCTCAATCGCATGCTGGAGGACATCATGACTCCCGCTGGAAATGTGAACAGTAGGGCGTTGTCCGTCGAGCCTGCCGTTGATGTTTAAGGGTTGTCTTACAAAGAATTAAATTATTTCATTTCAATAAAATTAATTTTTAAATTCAATAGTAAACTTTAAATTCAGAGTCTAAAAAATTGTGAACAAAATACAATTTTTTATTCACAATTTTATCTTCTGAAAATAATTTTATATAGAATCTGGTTTTCTTACATTATTTAATACAATGTTATCTTAGTTAAATTCTTTGGTTAAATTCACTTTCCAAGTGAAATGTTCCACAACTTTTAAAGACATGACTGCTGTCCACTCAATTAACTAAGCCTGATCCCATCGGTGTTCTATTTCGACTGTGGTCTACACCAGTTAACCAACTATCCATGCCCTTTCACCCCTTTGGACCCTTTGAGCCATGTGTGGTATTGCAGCTGTCAAAGCAGCCGGCATGCGGGAAATGATTCTACAGCTTATTACAAGCTGGCAACTGCGAACGCTCCGTGGAGTGAAGGACTTACTGACGACTGGGCTTATGGTACACTCAGAAAACTAGGTGGTCTTAAAATTTATGAATTATTTGATTTTTCACCAATAACATACACAACATGTTGATTTACCAAACATTGCTTCTTCCTCTTAAAATACTTTAGTTTAATTTTGAAAATCTTGGTTAATATGCTTTTGAAAAAACAGTATAGAATTCCATTAATAAATTATAGATGTCAATGTTTAATATTTAAAAACCTCAAGTAAAAATCTAGATAATAATGTTTTTGAAATTAGTTTAAAGTATCTCAAACATCAGATCTTGTTTTGAAATCTCTGAAGATTTAAGTTTTCAGGACGATCGAATTTGGTTTTGAGTGTGAGCTCCACCGCCCTTTTCCGTGAGTTGTTGTGTGTTTGTGCGGGCGAAGGATGTGGGGCTGACATAATGCAAGCATTGGCAAGCCATGGCAAACAAATGTCACAGTCGACGCATTGCCCTGTCATATGGTAACCCAATTAGTGTAATTTGGTTTAAGGCAGCTGCCGCCCGTCTGCCACATCCCCTCGCTCCGTTTGTGCCACTCTCTGGCTTTAATTAAACCACAAAGTGCACAGCAGCAGCTGGCAAACAATCAACTTTAAAGCAAACCCAGCGGCTTCAGCAAACATCTAATGAATGTTGCTCTCTGTGCCCACAAGGCACAAGACATTGCCACCAAGTTATGGCGCCATCAAAGGTGCAACCGAAGGGGGTTTCCCCCTCAAGACGGAAATTGTGGAACTGCGACTTTGGGCGATGGGTTGAATATTTAGACACTTATTGAGTTAGCTACAGTTTCTAATGGGTTTAATGTAAGGACTTCTAAGAGGAGGTATAAAATCGGTTAAAATTCTGTTAAGTGTACAGATAAGTTGAACATTTTATTTGGGTATCAGGAAGAGTAAAATGGAATCAATATTGAAACAACAACAAAAAAAGAATTAACATTTAAAATCATTAAAAATCAGACTTTAGCTTTTTTAGCTTCTTGAATTTGCTGAGCACCGAGCTGCATTCCCACTTCGTCAAGCTGTCTTTCTCGGTGACCAAGTTCTGCAGCTCTTTCTTCTCAAAGCTCCAGATGTCGGCAAAGGGCTTGAAGCCAACGGTTTCGTTGCTGAAATTAGGACATGTCTTTAAAAGATCACCGAAGGTGCGCTTCTTTTTACTGGCAGCTGCCTCTGCTGAAGGCGGTGTCTCAATTTTTGGTTGTGTTTCTGCCTCGCCTGAAGCGACGACTGATGGGATCGTCCTTTGTCCACAGACTATACGGCCATCCATATCGGAAAGTTTGGCTGAGGGACGAATCCTGCGGCCACAGCGCGTGAAGTAGGGCTTCAAGTTGCATGGGACAGTCCTCTTGTTGGAACCTAAACGGAGATTTTAAATAAATATTAATTACCCAAAATCAAAAAACTACTAAGAAAAGAGTCTGCAGGGCGTCATATCTAAGGGGTACTTAAACATGATATGACATTATGATAGGTATGATTAGGTTTTGTATGGAAAAGCTGATCAGAAATATAAATACCTTATAGGATCCAAAATGTGTCCCTGTGTTAAGAACATATAACTAAAATTAAAACGATAAAATATTCAAGGGTGTTAATAAAGTGCTTTAAAGAGCTCTGACTGCGCTAAGTTTTAGTTTAAATTCCCTTTAACTTATGATAGAATATATTCCTAGTATTTAAAGGAGGCTCACCCAAATTCCTGACTTTGTTTCGCGCTTTTTTTTGCAACGTGTCCTTGGCGGTTTCATCATTCTGCACAAATGCAGGTTCATCCACTGCACTCTCGTAGCCCGTCTCAATGGTTCCATAGTTCAATTGAGGTCGACTCCTGTATTTGGAAATGTCGATAGTCAAATACTTCAAGTGATTGTTGGCCTCGGCCATGTTAAGTTCCACGAGTTTGTTCTTTTGGTGTGGGTCCTTCAGAAGGGCTTGACAGCGCTCCTGCAAGGTGGGCCACTCCAGCACCCAGGAGTAGCTCTTGTGCCGCGCCTGAAACATCACTGTCAGCAGGTCCTGGACCATGCTGTGTGGCAGCTGTAGCGCTTGCAGTTCCTTGTGTACGCGATCATAGTCGGCTGCTCGGACGTCCAGGATGCTTCCTGTCTCCGTGATCTCCTCCACATCAATAATGGAGTTGAGAAGCTTTAGTGTGAGGCTTCGCTCCGTCTTCTTAATGCTCGAACAACCAACGACCTCGTTGTATTTTGTGGCTTTCGGGTGGAGATAAAATGCAGTAAGCCAGAGCTCCGCCGCCATAAATTTGTGTTCGGAAAATATTTTCGCCAAATCAACATAGTAAGCCGACATCTTCTCCTCTAAATTGAGCATAAACTGGGTGGTCAGACCGGGATGATAGCGCCATATATCGATTGCAATCAGTTGCTGGCCAATGATCTTCAGCAGCAGGGATATCTTGGCGAATTTCCATCCCGAAAAGCTCTGAAATAGAAGGATTCTGATCAATCTGTTGCAGCAATTAGAAGCCTTGACTTACTCGCTCGGCGAGAAGTTTGTAAACCATAACCGAAACATCTTCGTTGTTTGGCACATTTTGTATGACCGGATCTAGTTGTGTCTCTGTCGGTGGTTCGTAGTTACCAATATTGCTGGGCCGGTTGCCCTTGCATATCAGCTCCTGGTAGTTGAGATTTATCTTCACCCTATGTGGTTCAAAATGGCTATTCCTCTGGTTTTCCACCTTCTCCAGCTCCTTAAAGAGGAAACGCTCGCTTTTCTCCCGCTCCACCACATAGAGTTGTATCAGCACATGATACGAAAAATGCTCTTGGGAATCCAGCTTCCTGAGAGACTGCAGCTCCATCAGCAGATTGCCCAGCACATAGCTGACGTAGGCCTCCAGAACGACGGCAAAGGAGGTGACCAGATTGAGCTTGAACTTCTTGAAAGCAATCCGCTCAAAGAATCCATACTTGCCCAAACGGAGGTGCACACAAACCTGGGCAATAAGACGAGCTGGTGTGAAGTTATCATCGGAGGCACAAGCTCCTGTCATGCCCAAAGCGTAGAACCGAATGTTATTCATCTAAAAGTTGGTTATATGAGAAAAGCATTCTTATTTTTAGAGTGTATTTCTTTTTTTTTTACCAAATTATCAATCACATAGCCGCTATTTGTATCCATCAGGAAAATGGTTAGGAGGTAGATGTGCCCCACTAAAATAATGGGAGTCTCATCCTGTTTGAAGGACTCAAATGGAGCACTTTTGTTGACTTTTAGCCAAGCAGCCAGCATGCGAAGAGAGAGCTGTTTCACTGCCTCAAAGTTCCCACCATTGAAGAGCTGTATGAGGCGAAGGAGTATGATGTTCAGGCCCTCCTGCCTCAGGAATTTAATATCTAAAGAAAGAGACAAAGATTATTTAGAGACTAAATATGTATATTGATTTTTAAAAAAGCTTAGACTTATTTATATTAAACATAAAAATTTATTTATAGTAATTTTGAGTCATTTATAGCTTAATTCTTCGACCTTTTTCATTAAATTGTTAATAAAAATATAGGCATAAATAAGCAATTAATAATAATTGCACTGGCTATTTACCTTCTTCCGCTGCCGCTGGAACCATGTGTTCCATGTCCTGATGTTCGTCCATTTCCAGGGTGGAAAAGAGCTGCTGCAAGTACGGCAAGCACCAGGGATTTGTCTGAAACTTCAAAATGTACTTCCAGTCGATCTGGGCCAGTGGATCCATCTGGAGGAACGCTGGCACCGCCTTCTTGAGGCTGTAGAGCAGCGTGCTTTTAAGGTTCTTGGAGCATGTCATCCACTCCCGGCTGAACCAGATCTGCAGTGAGTGGTGCGCCAGCACCTGGACCACGTGGCCCAGCGAGGGATCCTGGAGAGCTTCGGAGTTTCGGGTGGGCAGCTTGCACACTTCCCAGCCGTAAATCAGCTGCGACAGACGACCGTTGCAATTCAGCTGAAACACATCCACATCGCAGTATCCATTGAGGAGTAAAAACTTTTCCTGTACAAAATATTTTCGTTTGAGAAAAGGACGGGCTAAATGGAGCTCCATTGCTCACCACTGAAAACTCCTCAAAGTTTATCTTCTCGGCGCAGAACAAAAATTTCTGCTCGTCGTGCTGTGGCAAGATAATCTCCATTTTACCAAAAATTATATTAGGTAAAAAAAAAATTTGACATTAGTTTCAATAGAAATAGTGTTACCTGATGATGAATATGGCTTTCCCCAAATTGTTTGTACTAGAGCTAGAGCATGGTTGTCACCTTAAGTTTGTAGAAACATAACTAAGCAACCACAAACTAGCTTTCTCAAACCCATTTAAAATGTATCACAGACATCTCCCAAATGTCCAAAAGACCAAGAGACACGTCTCCTAATTGATTTCTGAATGTTAATGGCAATATTGATTACACTTGCTGATCCCGGCTTAGTTTATCTCAGACCTTGTCTGACCGCACGACTCTTGAGGGGAGCGGCAACCTTTCTGCAACCAGACATTAATCACATTTAAGCCAGATTAATACTAAATGCTGGGGAAGGACCAGACCAAAAATGTCCGCAATTGGAGGCAGGACAACTGAACATTTAATAAGCCAAACAAGCGGACGTCGACGCAGTTGTACGTGACCTCATCTTGAGGTCTGCAACCAGAAGACAGAGTCTGAGTCTCAGTCTGGGACTGGGACTGGGACTCGAATGAATCAGACCGCACATAGATCTCTGTCAGAGGCATTAGCATTAGCTGCGAAACAGGGACGAGCAGCCAAAGATAGTTCATCAAAACTGACAAGCCCATTTCGCTGCTGGGAGTCGCAGCTCGCTTTCTGTTTTTAGCTGCGGTCCATACACTTGGCCAAAATATTATCCAATATTTGTTTAATTAATATTTAAAAATTAGTTAATGAAGAAACCAATTTTTCAAATCGCAAAAAATCTTTAAAACACACAGCGTGTTTCATCAACTAATTATCTCTAGAATCCCCAGCGTAAAGCAAAACATTGCAGTTAATTTATTATTTTGAAAGGATAAAAACAAAACAAACTTTTGATTTTGATTTATAATTTGAAATTCAAAAAATTTGTCACACTACGTTTAAAATGTTAAATTTTAAACAATTTGTATAATAACAAAGAATTTCCTTTTGTGTGCAGATGAGCTCGGAAAGCCGGCTCTGAACATCCACGACATATAACAAAACTGCAGGAAAGCCGCCGCTCCACCAGCCACTTTCTCCACCCACTTCGGCCAGAGAACCACAGCCAACAGATGAGAAATATTCATCAGCATTTACGTCACGCAGTGCGCAAAAGTCGCTGGGGAACGAGGCGGGAAAATGGGGAAAGTGGGGAAACGGAGAAACGGAGAAAGGAGCAGGACGAGAGAGAACCTGGTACTGGCTGTCAGTAGATTTATGTTGACATTTCAATGACAGTTGTGAAAATGCTTCCATTTTATGTTTGCTTGTGTAGCTGTGGCTGTGGCTGTGACCCGTCTGTCGCCTCTTTCATCTTAAAGTTGCTCAAATTGGTTTATAGCAGCCGCTTAAATTATTTCCAATCACGTATCACTCACGAATTGGGAAAAGTATGTGTGGCGGATGTCACGAAGCTGGCAGCCAAATAATCATGCCACACGCACTGCTCTCGAATTTGTGGAGAATAAGTCGCTGACTAAATTGGGGAATTGTTATAAAGAAGTTGAAAATAGTTAAGGAGAAATTTTTTAAAGGGATACATCTTTGCGGATTTAAGTCGTACACACTTAACCCGATTATTTCTCCTTAAAATACATTTTTTTTACCACCAGAAGGTAATTTTTAAGGTGATTGCATACAAACACGTAGTTGAATTTTCGTCTGGTCTTGCCCTTATCGTGTTGTTTTAGTCAATTTGTATATACTTTATTATATGTTTATTTATTTAAGAAAACAAGATCTTACAACTTTCTGACAGGGAAACATAATTAATCTACAAGTTCATAAAGTCGAACTGCACCAGAAAAAGCAAGGACAACACAGTTGTGACGATCATATGAAACCCCATTTCTCGATTAACATAAAATAATCCACAGTGTAGAAATTTGAATTTGCGATGACTGCAGTATAAGGCAAAGTCGGAGATCTGGGAGAAATATTTAAAATTTAATTTAATTTATGAGAAACACTATTTGACCTACACTTTTTTCCAGCTCTTTATCCATGTTCTCAATATCATTGAACAGCTTCAAAATCGTCGAGGTTTGTCTTCCAGTTCTCTCCACCAGATCACAAACAGCAATGCTTAGCCAAAAGTCCAGGAAATTGTTAATCAGTCCCAGAGGAAACATAACCAGCATTACAAATAAAGACATCTTGTTTAAGCTGACGGTGTAGACGATTACATAGAAAGTGACGATGATGTTGGCTGCCAGGAAAACAATCGTCATCAGGGCCGTCTGATAGTCGTAGCACTCGGTTAATCTCCCATAGATATCCACCAGTTGGGTGTAGAGCCTGAGCAGGAAGCGAACTCTGGAGGCGCTAGCCGAAGTATTCACCCTCAAATAATTAACCAAGCCGAGCAGTTCTCTGTTTATGAGCCACACGAAGCGATATATGAAGGCCACTCCCAGATGAAAGTGTATGGCCAGGAGAAAGGTTCCCAGCCTGATCAAAGAGACTACCATTAAGTTTACTGTGGGCAACGCATGATCCGCGTTTCCAAAGTGCACCACCAATGTGGAAGCCACTCCTCCAACTGTGAGAAAACCCTTCCGAATCACATAGCCATCAAATGTGGGACACTCCACAGCTTCGGAGGAAAAGTATTTTACTTCGAGGAGCATCAACTCGTTGTAGATCGCCTCCAAGCTTCTGCTCCTCCAGAAGGTTCGCACATACATCGTACAGATGGTCAGTAGTCCGACTATTCCCAGTATGGAACTAATTTGCTGGAGCACGAAATTCCTCTGATAGACATCTAACTGGGGCCCGTTTTCCTCGGCCTCTGCCTTTTGCGTTAACATCAGAAAAATAAGACTTGAAGTCAGTGCAATTCCGTAGAGGATTAGCCACTTGGAGCGACGCAATTTCCGCTGCTTGGGCTCATACTTAAATGGAAATATTCCTAGCAGCCAAGAACTATACAGAATGGACTTTAATACGAATACGTAAACCCATATTATAGTTAACCAAAAACAGTCCACACAGCTGAATTCGAAATTTACGGTGACAGCAGAGCCATGAAAATGCATTTACCTGTTTAAAAAGTATAAAATTAGTTTGGAGAAGATTACTCCGATGTTCAAACTCACACTTTTTTCCAGTTCGACATCCTTATGCTCAAGATCAGTAAACAATTTAAGCAGTGTTGAGGTTCTTTCACCAACTCTCTCTGTTAGTTCACAGACAGCAATGCTTACCCAAAAATCCCATACATTTATGAGAAAAGACTGCAGAAAGGACACCATAAATATAGAGAGTTTACCCATGCTGATTACAAACACAATCAGGAAATAGATGATCACAATATTGTTAGCTAAATATGCTGTTATTAAAAGGGCCAACTGAAAGTCGTAAGCCACTACCAGTTTCTTGTTTAGTTTTAAAAGGCGGCCGTACAAGGAGAGAAGTATGTGGATCCGGGAGCAGTTTGACGAGGGATCCGTTTTACGTTGGTTAACTAGGTCCTTGAGTTGTCCATTTAATATCCACACGTAGCGGTATATCAACAGAACCCCGACATTAAAGTGCAAAACAGTCAGACTGAAGCTCACCACCTCGAAGCAGCAGAGGATCATCAGGAGCTGCGGAGATTCACTGCCGAAAACTCCGTAGTTAGTCAACAAGAGCGACACGGCCTGCCCTATTACAGTCACAGACTTTTGAATCACAAAGCAGTCGAACTTCGGACAATTCCTTCCATTCAGACCCACAAAGTCCTGTAACTCCAGGGTTAGGAGTTCGTTGGCAATCTCCTGAACTCTGTTGCTTCCCCAAAAGTTCATAAAGTGTATCAAAATGGCAGAGACAAAGAGCATGATTAATAACTGTAGGTTTATCTGCTCCAGCACAGGATTACGTTGGAATGCATCTAGTTTCGGTTGCGGATCAGATTTAAGGTTACTAGCAGTCAACGCGATTAGGCCCAGAGGTAAGGATTTCACAACTAAACCGTAGAGTAAAAGCCATCGGGAGCGTCTTAGTTTCCTTTTCCGGGCATCGTAGGTGAAGGGAAATAATCCAAATAGCCAGGATCCATATAAAGCTCCCTTGAGCAGGAACCATGACAATCGCGGGCAAAAGCCGCGAGGTGGTCGAAACATTTCAGACTACTAACTAACTACGAACGAATGATGGTAATGATGGTAGGATATAAGGGAAATATACGGGAACTTTGAAATAATTAAGTAGTATCAAAGCGGAATAGATAGAGATGGCTAGTTAATGTTAAGCAATCTACAAAAACCCATTAGACTTATTAATACGGAAGTAAACAATCGATTTACGAGCAAACACAGAAATAACTAAATTTTATTATTCTCATTTACGCACATAAAAATGCATTTATATGTTCATTTAAATTATTCAAATAAAATAAACGTTACTAGATTATTTTTTTGGTTATTTAAATTTCAAATTCATGTAGTCGAACTGTGCCAAGAGCACATAGAGAATGTTTGTGATGACTGCTTGGTAACCCATCTCAAAGTTCACAGAGAACATGCCACAAGAGCGGAAAACTAGTCTGTTGTGAGTGCAGAATAAAGTGAATTCGGTGATCTGACAAAGACGAAAATTTAAAGTTTTAAAAATCGACAGGAAAAACAATATTTTATTAGCTTACAGCTTGTTCCAGTTCCTTTTCCATTTTTCCTTTGTCGTTAAATAGCTTCAAGATAGTTTGGGTTCTCCTTCCCTCGCTCTCCGCCAAGTCACAGCACGCGATACCCAGCCAAAGATCATAAAAGCCTATGATTATGGCTTGGGGAAAGACGATCAACGTTAAAGCAAAGGAAAAGTCTGTTATGTTTATCCAATAAATGATGAGCACGTGAGCTACAATGATGTTACTAGACATCAAATTGAACATGAAAAACGTGAGCTGAAGATCGTAAATGGAGGCGAGCCGCTTGTGTAAATCGACAAGGCGACCATATAGCCAAACCAGTAGATGCACTCGATCAGGGTCCACACTTTCACCTTTGTCCAGTTGATTGACGAGCTGCAAGAGCTGCCCATTCACGATCCACGTAAACCGATAAATGTAGAGTACTGCCAGGTGGATGTGCATCACCACCATGCAAACTCCCAGCTGCAGCAAATAATAAGTGAGTGCGATTGTTAGCCTTGCGCCGCGCATTCTTTCTTGCGACATTGCAACATGCATTACCAAAGTGCCACCGATCTGCAGTATGATTGCTATACCCTTTTGAATCACGTACTTGTCGAATTTATAATTATTTCCGGGGGAAAGCTGCCTGAAGTAACGCTTTTCCAGCAGGAGAAGTTCATTAAGGATGTCAGCTAGCTTTTTACTTATCCAGGCATTTTGCAGATGCGTCATTACTATGGCCAATATATTTATGATCTCCACCAGAAATTCAACGTGTCTAGCCAAAGCATTCCGCTCAAAGACCTCCACTTCAGTGTAATCTTCAATTGGACGCAGGACATTCACCAAAAGACTAAGGTTAAGAACCAAGCCATATACCATTAGCCATCTGGATCGATGCAGTTGCCTTTCTCTAGGGTCGAATGTGAACGGAAATAGACCAAGGATCCAGGACCCATACAATGTAGCTCTCAGGGTGCAGTCCGTCCAACTCCGACAAAAGCGGCTAAAGCAACTTGTTTGTGACATGGCTAACAATCGACTCAAAAACTATAAAAATATTGATTGCTTGTGGGTTTACCGCAAAATTCTGATTAACCAGATAGGCAAAATAATTAAAAAACACTTATTGTTGAGAGAGTGTTCTATTTCCCCAGCGAATTAAACTTTAAAAGTATCTCTTTAGCAACAAAAAACCTGAAAATGCTTGTTCTGAAATAAAATAAATATTTATAAATATTTTGTATGCGCTCAATTAACGATAAACAATATATTTAATAAATATCACAACAATTTATATGTACAACCCCCTATTTTCTGCTTACTTATCGAAATTTAGAGCGGTTAATGATATATAATTCTTCAAAATTTAAATTGACAGCAAGTCACACAAATCCTGACAAACTGAAGGATCTGTTGAATTTCTATCCTCATTCTTCCGGCAGTCAAAAAACAAACTGTTTTGCGTGCCAGCCATCAATTTTTATTAACTTGATTAAGTGCTTTATGGCAGGCGATGGGGATTTCTGGTTATGCAACAAGTTATTAGCAACGAAATGGAAAAGCCCAGTGGGCTGTGGGGGACAAGGGAGGACTCAACCATCCAAGGGAATCCTGTGACAGCAGCTGGCAAAGTCGCCTCTTCCACAGCTGGTGTCAAGGAATAATATTTGCATTGTTGTAGCTGAAAAGGGGACGACTTAAGTGGGCCTGGGGGTGGATTGGGATTGTGGATTGGGGGTTGGGGGTTGGGAGGACTTCAGGGGGTGAGAGGTGGCTGGTGAAGGTCTTAATGCTCAGCATTTCAATAAGCTAAAGCTCAGCCCGGGATAAGGACGAGAGGTGAGGGACACAGGCTGTGCGCTGCTGATGGGGGAATTTCATTAAGCAAATAACACAAAGTTATGAAGAAGTTACCTTCATAGTTAACTGCATGGGAAATTCTTCGAGACCCATGAATTTGACTTTCCAAAAGCCATAATTTCCAGCTAATTTTCGAAATATTTGGGCAGGAAATTAACAATATATTGTAATTGAGAACTTTGTTACATTGTTAATGTTAATCGATATATATTGACGTTTAAGTAATTATGTGTGTTTCCTTACATTTTTCATTAGATTGTTAAAATGCTGCTATTAGCGCAAAGCATGTAACTTTAAGTTGAAATTTTAAATTTAGTCGAAATTTTGTTATTTTTTAAGTTCAGTAAAACTTATGGTAAAACTTGTAAAAACATTAAAAGATAGCAAAGTCTTAAACTTACCAAACTCCATTCAATTTTGTGAAACATTAAGAGGAATTGAAGCAGGAAGTCTGCAAAAACCAATATTTATGCCAAAATAAAGCGTCTTCTGCTGGCAACTGTAAAATTCCATATTCACTGGCACACAATCATATCAAAACAACAAATTTCACATCCAAATGAATTCCGGATTGTCTGAGGGAATTCCATTAGCAGGGATCTCATCCTGCATATGAAGCTGAACTGAACAAACTCTACCAAGTGCACACAAAAACACGTATTTGCATATATATAAATAAAGCTGAACATAAAGCTGGTCACTTGCCTTAATTAAGCTCGAATGTGGGGATCCCTTTTGTGGAGCTGAGCCGAGAGTCAGGATGCGATGCACTAATTGAAACATATGTATATGGGACAGCTTCACAGATATGGTCAACAGGATAGGAAAAATTTTAGTGAAGTACAGAAAAATAAATACATTACATTACATACGTTAAGATTTTTTTAATATTTTTATTTATTTACTCAAAACGATTCTCACAAGTTCATATAATCAAACTGAACTAAATAAAGCAAATATAAAAAACTGGTGATAATCATTTGGAAACCCATGTTGTAATTTAGGAAAAACAGTCCGCACAGCTGAATCCGAAATTTTCGGTGACAGCAGAGCCATGAAAATGCATTTACCTGTTTAATAAGATTAATAAAATTAATTTGGAAAAGATTACTCCGATTTTTAAACTCACACTTTTTTCCAGTTCGACATCCTTATGCTCAAGATCAGCAAACAATTTAAGGAGTGTTGAGGTTCTTTTACCAACTCTCTCGGTTAGTTCACAGGCAGCAATGCTTACCCAAACATCCCATACATTTATAAGAAAAGACTGCACAAAGGTCACCAGAAAGAGGGAAAGTTTACCCATGCTGATTCCATACACAATCAGAAAATAGATGAGCAATATATTTTTTGCTAAATGAGTGGTTATTACGAGGGTCAGTTGAATCTCGTAAGCCGCTTCTAGTTTATTCTTTAGTTCCAAGAGGCGACCGTACAAGGAGAGAAGCACCCGAATCCTGGAGCAGTTTGTCGTAGGGTCCAATTTTAGTTGGTTAACTAGGTCCTTGAGTTGTTCATTAATAAGCCACACGTAGCGATATATCAATGAAACCCCCAAAAAAAAGTGCATGATGTAAAGATTAATTCCGAACACTATGAGGCACGAGAGGATCATCAAGAGCTTCGAAGATTCATTTCCAGAAGTTCCATAGTTGGTAAAAAAGATCGTTATGACCTGGCCTATTACAGTCACAGACTTTTGAATCACCAAACAGTTGAATTTTGGACAAGTCCTTTCATTCAGACCCACAAAGTCCTGTAACTCCAGTGCTAAGAGTTCATTGGTAATCTCCTGAACTTTGTTGCTTTTGAAAAAGTTCATCAAATGTATCACGATGACAGATAAAACGATCATCATAACAAATTGTAAGTTTATCTGCTGCAGTACAGGATTACGTTCAAATGCATCTAGTTTTCTATGCTTTTCAAACTCAAAGTCATTGAAGGCGAGTAGGCCCAGAGGTAAAAAATTCACAATTAAACCGTAGAGTAAAAGCCATCGTGAGCGTCTTAGTTCTCTTTTCCGGGCATTGTAGGTGAAGGGAAATAGTCCAAATAGCCAGGATCCATATAAAGCACCCTTGAGCAGGAACCATGCCAATCGCGGACAAAAACCGCGAGGTGATCGAAACATTTTTGACTACTAGAGGGCAATGTTGACATTCAACTGTCAACACAATGAATAATAGTACAATTTATGGATACAAGTACAAAAATAACTAAAGGGAAGAGGTAAAGATGTCTGTGAAAGATTAACTAAAAACCTATTAGGTTAATAGAACGATGTGGAATTATTGATTTACAAGCGAGCAAAGAAGAATGCTTATTTGCAACATACAGACGCAAATTAATTTAATTTATTTTAAAAATACTGTAAAAAAAAAATAAATTAAATTACATTCAATATATAATTTATTAGAAAATAAGATATAAATATACATAGGTACTCATTGATTATTTAAAAATCTAGCAAAAAACATTATTGAACTGGTATTTTGGTACTTGAATTTTAAATATTGACAACTATATTATTGACCTCGTCTGTGTGTATATATTTGTGGTTGTATGCACAAATACTTGACTGAATGTCAGACAGGAAAGCCGTGTAAAATGTAATTCACAAATGAAGACTCATGTTTTGTCCCACTCCAACTCTCGTGCCTTCCCGCTTCTCTCTCTCAACTCCTGCTGGTCATAAATCAATGCATCCTGACATAAGCTGGACATCCTGACGTTCGGTTGTGGAAATGCATTTCACCCGTCTTTCCCACATTTTCCAGACGGCAATTTGGCAAGGTCGTTAAATTTCTGAAAACTCCAATATTTAAAGTGCTTCAATACCGATCATGTTGTTTGCGCGAGATAAGAAATTAAAATATTACTGTATCATTAATATTAAAATTATTGTTTCAATGAATTATTTAATAACATTTTAATAGAAAGTATAACTAATTATTGTAGAATTGATTTAGTGTGATTTGTTTTCAAAATTTTTTTTCAAATACATTTTTTAAAATAATATTTGAGGTTTCAAACAAACACACACTTAAAAAAAAAGTTTGAAATGGTGGTTGCTACGGGCGGCGGCGGACAGAAGGCATTGAAAAAATCTGTATTTACGCATTTTTAAAAGCAGTGTCAAGACAAATGGGCTTACAAAAATACGCTGATTTTTTTTTGCGTGGAAAGGGAGTCTCTTCTTGAGGGCAGAGCTCAAACTTGACAGATTAGAGTCTCAATTGATAACCATTCCCTGGTTCTATTAAAAAAGCGACGCATACCGGCAATGCTGTTCATTGAGTTCGAAGATTCCAAACAGAGAAGCGAACAAATAAGTTTCAGAGCTCCGACAGATTGTTTTTATGTAAAAGGCGTGTCATGAAATGTGGACACATTTTCTTTCTAGCCACGCTTTTGGCTCTTCAAGAGCCCAAGCCCACAAATGCTAATGATAAGTCAAATGCGGAGTTGCATTTGCAAGAAATCATAAAGCAGATAGACAGGTTGAAGCAGATGAACAGGACCCAGGTGAGTCTATTGAATGTTCATTCTGTTCGCGTCAATAATATTAAAACGACTTCAGCACCGACGATTTGCGGCCTTTGCCATAAATCCGGATGGCTATTTAGATTTTAGATCTTCCGTCGTTAACAAGATGACAGATATCTATAGAAAAACAGGTTGGATCCTACAGCTCTACGGGGAAATGAGGGAATTTGAAAGGGCTTTTTATGAAAATAATACTTTAATAAACTTTGCTGAGTCTCAAGTTTCGACTAAGGAAGGTGAAAATGCCCAAATTATGGAACAGATACATTTGAAGCTCTTTGGAAGCGAAGACCTCATTGGTCAATTAGCTAGCGGAAATCAGGTAATATTAATAATTAATTATATTTTTAAATTAGTTTTAATCCAATATTTTGACAGTTGTACCAAAACATTACTTGCAGAGCACCGCAGTCACCTCAACAGTTCCTTTACACACTGTATGTGGATTACCTCCTCGTCGAACTCAAGGAATATGCCATGATAGAGTGGTCCTGGATGACGCTCAAGAAGTTCGGAAAAAGTATTAACACCGAGCAGGAGAAAGTAACTCGGGAAGCATACCACCGGAGGACTCCTGGCACTTTGTCGAAGATCAAGGACTTGATGAGTCGAGCAGATCGCTCCGTTTGGCGGTGCGATCCAAAGGAACACGAGTCCGGGGTCACCTATGAGGAGGTTACCCGCCTCCTGCAGGGTTATATCGCAAATGAGGTGGATCTAAACAGGGATGGATCATGCAGTAGTGACTGTGCCTTTTATAAATCAGCCAAAGAGGAAAGCTGCGCCGACAATGAGTTTTGTTCCAAGCAGCCCAGATGCTCCGGCAATGTGCACGACTGCCGTTTTGTGGAGTCCAAAATGAAGGTGTGTCAGACGACAAAGAACTCCACCAGGAGATACGAGTTCATCCGGTTTGATAGTGGAGTTGTAAATGGACAAACAGACAGATGCGAAAGGGAGTTATCCACTGCAGAAAGCTGGAATAGGTGGATTTTCTGGCAATGCAGCTACTGCCTATGCTTGTGCGATGATCATGGCCTCCAGTCGGATCGCTACTTCAACCTACGACCTGTGATCGCCAATGTGGATGACAACAGGTGAGATAAAGGTCAAGAAATAAATTCTTAATATAGCTTACCTTCTAGAGCCAAAATACCTTCCAAATTGTACTATTTTCTCCCTGTTCTTTAGAGTCGTAACTGGTCTACGTTTCATAAAGCTCAATCGCATTTTCCACCTGCAAATACAAGAGGGCGAGCTGCTGCCACTTGGAGTCATCAACGAGACCACTCTTCATTGGAAGCCCATCGACACGTACAACATCTCCGACGAGGATGTAAGGAAAGACGTTGACTTCCATATGCTAAGCTACGAGAACAGATCCATCGATTTGGATGAACTGAAAGCGGACAACAACTCAGTGGTTACTGGGCTGCGGTTACAAGTAGTCGGAACACATCTGCACCTGGAGGTCCAATTCAGTGAGCTCGATTTCCAGAGCGGCAAGCTCATAGAGCCGAGGAAAAAGAGCTTCTGGTTGTCAGGGACCCACAATCAACAAAGGTGACTTTTTGGACTCCTTTGCTTATATTGTAAGCTAAGCTTAATCGTTTACCAAAATAATTTGTTTTCTTTTTAGAGAGAAACTTAACTTGGAGAACGCTCAAGTGTCTACGAAAACCAAAGTTCCGTCGATACCTCACCATTTCGACAACCAGTTCATCGAGTTCACCAACACGGGTTTCGAACAGGATGTTGCCCAGACGACGGTGCCTTTCATTGACATCCAGGACGTGATCTCGGAACCGCCGGTTCCCCTTTCTGGCATTGGGATTAACTATAAGAGCCGCGATGGCTACGGCGGTTTCCTGGGCCCAAAGCTCATCACATATGACTACTCGAATCACGTTTACCTGCCCACATGGGAGCCTCTGCTGCCGGAGGAGACGGTTAAGTCCTAGTAGGAGCGTCATGTAAATTACTTTCTTACTTGTAACATACACGTCTCAAAAATACAAATTTTAAACAAATTTTTTTTAAAGTTATTTAAGTTAAAGCGATGACAACGCTTTTTTATTTTAGTTTTTAAAAATTTTAAACCACCGTTAAATTAACTTACCTTTTTTTTTTTACAAATTAGAAGACAACTATAATAAGGATACCAGATTTTTACGAGATTTTAAATTTTCGTACGGTCAGTTACGGTTTTGCTTAAAGTTCAACTTACTTAAGCCATGAAAAGACTTGGTTGTTAACAGCGCACTATATTAAATTAAAACACTTCTTCAATAATGAATTCACAGCTTTATTTAATGTTGTAGGCAAGCTGGGCGTTAGTTCATTGTGACAATAAAGTGACAACCTATCAGCCATAAGTTGAGCCCAGAAAACACCCTCCAAGGTTATCAATCAACGTCCGCTGGAGATGAAAGGTGTGGACTTAAGTGGCTCCCTGCGGGAAAAATGCTTTTGCAGGATTATTACTAACTTAAGCCGAACAAACATACCTTTTCGTATGATTTTTACTCCTTGTTGTTTTGGAAATGATCTCCAGATGATTGGGAGAGCCATCTTTCCCCGATCCACTTCTGTTGACTGCGCTGCCAGCTGAGGTTTTTTTCCCGATTCACGGATGTCAGACGCAGTTGCTCGCGAATAGAAGCTTCCGACAGCGGTTTAGTTAGGTCGGGAAAATCCCAGTCCGCGTCATCAGCGGATCCAGAAGCTATTCTGTGCACCCGTATCCCGTGTTCATACATGGATGAAGGTTCTTTAGCAATTATTGTGTCTCCTTGTCCCTTAAAAAAAAACCACCGTGAGTACGTAAATAATTTCAGTAAACAGATTAAAGGTAGGTAAGTTCCTGAAAATAAAACAGACACCTAGACGCACCTGAGTTTTCTGTAAGTTTATTGAACTGTTTATTTCCAAACGATGACCCTTTATATTAAACTGCTCCTCAGGCATTAAGTACCCTTTGGTAAAATTCATGTTCACGTATTGTTTCATTTTAGTTCCAGTTAATTTTACAAAATGCTTCTCTTTAAAAACTTTTCTCTTCAAGTGAAAAACCTGAACTGAAAATCCAAAGCCTGCTGTGAGATGAAGATTAATCGAGGAGTTGAAATTGTACAGTCAAAATGCATTGCCCATCAATCCAAAACAAATTAGCAAGGCCTACTCATCCCGAGTGCAGCTAAAAGCGTTTTCACCCCCAAAATCCTCTGACCAAGAGAGCCTCGATTATTTATGAACTAAATGCAGATAAAGTTTGGTTTTTAGGGCTTCGGACCCGCACTTTTCCATGCGAGAATCCGGACCTTTCTATGCACTTTGCCGGCGGACCGAAAAATAAAATTTATTTACAGTTTCCCTGGCCGGAGGCTCCGCACAACGAACCGTAAAACGGAAGCCACTGGGGTGGGGGCTTTAAAAGGGGGCTGGGGGCTTGAAAACTCAGTCACGTTTTGTGCAAAATGGAAATGGTTCGGAATTTACGGCAGAATACTCGTCCTGCGAGTACCTGCAAAAAAAAAAATAAAGTTAAATGGGTGGAGCTCTAATCGTACTGAAAGACTCCTGCTCTATTATTTTCCCAGCTCCTCTTTTTTTTTTGGGTAGGCCTAATGAAATTTTCGTTTTATGGCAAGTGCAACCGGGTAAATTGCAGGTGAAAGCTTTTCCTGTCAGCCCGGGAATGTTGTTTCGAAAACCTCATTTTTTTGGGTCCTTTAATTTGAGTGGTGCCTGAATGGTAGGCTCTCTGGTTCCATCATAAATAAACAAAGACTGTAAACCATCTGATATTCGAGCCGTTCCCACAAGCTGTCCGAGTCTGTTGATGTTTTACCTTGTATTTTTGTATTTTGTACCTTTTGCATTTTATTGCCGCCTCTGTTTTGTGTCTCTTGCATATTTGGTGCGTAAGTTTATTTGTCTCGAAGAAATAACAAAGGCAGCATGTTGTGGGATTTACAGTTTCCAGAGGTCGGAAATGTCAACTTGAATTGCGGTCGGTTACAAAAAAAAAGATTGGGAAACAAAGGAGTCGTACCTGTGGGTACAATGGGAATATATTTTTATGACTGTGACTTAAATTTGTAGAGTTTGCTGGCAAAATTTCTTTTTTATTTCATATTTAGCTGAAATCGTTGTTTTCTGATTTCTGTTTTTTACAAAGGGAGAATACAAAGGAGAAACAGTAAGCGACAAATATTTTAAGTACCAATTTTGGGTACTTGTACAATTTTTTAAAACTAAAGGTTGGATAACTAAATATTTAATTACTCTTAAAATGATATAATAACAGCTATAAATAAAACATTTATTATGTTTCAATTTAATTTTCTAATTTTTGTTCCTGTTGAACAAAATAAAAAACTATCTTTATGATTTTATTTTCTCTATCCCATGGCTAAACTTGCTTTTTAAATTGTTAAAAGATTAATTTAAATACTTTAAATATATCTAATTAAATTTTGAAATTTGTATACTCATACAAACTAAGTAGAATATTTTGTGTTCAGCTTATTAAAACGGTAAAATTATGTTGTAAGTAAAATTATGTTTGTAAAAATAAATAATAATAACTGAACCTGTTAAAAGTGCTGAAAACTTAAAATTCCCTCACTAAAACCACTGTTGCTGGCAACAATGAAAAGTTCAACTAACCATGACTTTGGGGCTGCAAAATGCCCCTGACAAGCTGTACACATTAAGTTTCAACTTTGACCCAACAATAACACACTGACGCAGGTGTGACCTAAGCTCCCCCTACACCCATTACCCCTCATCCCTTGCCTCACCTCTCAAAAACTAAAAACACACACCAAACCAGAGCCACCAACAAGTCAACAAAAATTGTTACTCTCTGCTGGTTTCTATTTTTCGCTTTTGTCGACGCTTTGCAACTTTTGCTGTCACTCGTTCTTTTATTTTTTTTGGCCAGCTTTTTAATTTCATACTTTATGCAGGCAGATTCCAAGCTGTTCTATAATGAAGCCAGCTTCTTCGAGCGGCTGAGCAGCAAAATATGACAAAATGTTGGGCCAGCGGCGCATATTTTAAGCCTTCATCCAGAGCTTAGTAACTACCAGAAGGACACTTACAAAAAGTGGTGCTACTGTATTTAAATCTACAAAAATTCTAACGACAAACAAGGAAAACAAAATAAATAAAATAATATATGTATATACTTTTTTACTTATGTCACAAACAAATTTAAAAAAAATGTTTAAATCCTTAAAACTGTCGTTTTGTATATTTTAAACAAGGAAGTTAGATGTACAAATACCAAAAGACAATGTTCTACCTAATTTAGAATTTGTAACAATTAAATAAAAATTAATATAATATAATTTTCTGAATAAGAACAGGGTATTAAAAATTAAATGGGTTCAGGCTAATTGGGTTTGAATATATAAACAAATTTACCGACAGTGTTTTTCTTATGTTGTGTGTGTTTTTTTTTAAAAATAGTCACCAAAATACCTTTAGATTGTTTTAAATTATATTAACTACAGGAGCAGAAACGTGTCCTAGAAAATTAAAAAAAATTTTAAAGTTAAGATATTATTTTTCCGAGTGCACCACCCACCACAACCCTCTTCGCTACTCCACAATTTTCCGCGTGCTGACAGCGGAAAATGTCACAAAATGTTGGCGGCGCTGACTTTTCTGCATGAGTCTGCTGTTTTATTTTATTTGAGCCATTTTCGGTACCCGCTCAGACTATGACTATCGCATTCATATTTTTGGCCTTTTACGACTTTTCATAATCTTTATGGGCGGGGCGCAAGGGGGCGTGGCTCAGCGGGTTTTACAGCTCAAGGAGTTACGACGCTTATGAGTGCAATTTAAATTCAAAAGCCGCTTAAATTTATTTCGAGCCGAAGCCCCTGCACTCACTTAAGTCAATTTTTGTGTTGCAAATTTTACATTTATGACAAGCAATTTAACTTTTGCCTAATTGCGCGACATGCAAAATTGCAAGTTAACTTCTGGGGATTGTCTTCCCCCTTTTTCTCCCTCCTCATCTCGTCCTATCTGCAGGATGCTCGGAGTGGTGTGTCCTGATGGTTCATTAAATGTAACTTTTGCCTCCGTCGTCGGCGGAAAGGCGGCGTGGAAAAGTTTTTGCGCCCAGCAACAGGATGCGGATGCTTTTGCTTTCAGCTTCCAGCTGGAGAAACTATCTGGAGGCTCAGCCTCAACTGGGGGTAAAGCAAATAGAATGGCTCATTAGGATAGTGCCAGTGGAACTTATTGGATTAGTAGCGTCGACAGCCTCCGGGCTGCAAGTAGACTCTGTCATGCGATGCCATTCGTTGTGGGTGGCGAAATATTAGCATGTCCTCAGAGATTTTGTTTGAGAAAGAAAAACATAGATTATGACATTATTTGAGGGGAAAGAATTGGGACTTGCACCCCAATTTATTGAAAACTCATATTAAATTTTTCATTACCTTTAATAAGTTTTTAGGAAATAAATAAATAGTTAATTAGTGAGTTACTTAAGTTGTATTCCAAAATAAATTATAATTTATTTGATTTGTTGTCCCTATTAAATATTAGTATTTAATTAATATTTTTAAGGGGAGTACACTTTGATTTTTCAAAAATTTTTTTTTTTTTTAAATGTTCCTTGAGATGTGTACTTTAATTTAGAAAAGACTCCAAGTCCGCCAGAATATTCCTTACCACTTTACGAAGCGATTTCCTAAAACATGTACCGTACATGTACATGCACAAGCACATCTTTAAACGCGTGTATCTCGAAACGGGTTTTTCAAACTGGTGGGGAAAAAACTCTAACCAGTTATCATCGAATTTGGATATCGCCTATGTTTTCTTGTTCAGAATTAAATTCTGCTTAGAAATACGAGGCCACATTTTCGATTTTGTCAAAAATGGATTTTTAATCCACGATTTTGTAAGCATTTTTAGGGTGAAAAATGGCCTTTTTTTTTCAAAGGACACCACTTAAAAAAACCTTTTTTTTTTTAAATCGGAACTCGTATTTCTAACCCAAATTTCATTACTAATCAGGATTTTGTTCCATTTATGTTCCGGGATCACATGGGAAGGAGCATTTTCCCCACCGTTTTCCGACTTCCGCGCGAGGACGCCCCACGCGACCTGGTGCACCGGCCACATGAAGACGCCAATCGAGTTCAAAAAAAAAAAATGTAGTTCGAAGGATGAGTAATAAATGGGTTATAACATATTTGCCCTCCCTGAGTGTTTTATTGCTTAAAAAAATTAACGAAAATGCCTTACTTTTTGGACGTTCAAAGTGTACTCCCCCCTTAAGTCGGAAATTCGATTTATAAATCTGTTTTATCGTTCAAATAATTTTAAGCTAAGTTGATATTTAAGCCTTAAACCTAAACTGAACAAAAATCACCATAAAAATTTGTTATTCTCTTAAAGAATTTCTTTATTTCTTTTGGTAAAAGTTTTCTCTTGAACATTTTCCCAACTTAAATTTGTTGACCACTTTTTCAAAAACATTTTCTTCCCTTTTAAACTTATTTATGAATATTTAAGTGCTTAGTAAAAAATGTAAACTTTTGGATAAGTTGAGAGTCCAGCTTAAAAGTTGCAGCAACTGAAAGGAAACTTAAAACTGCAAACCAGGCTAATCTCATTGGTGAAACTTAAGTTTGTCTATCAGCCAATTAGCAAAAAGCAAGATTTTCATTTCGCAAGCGAGTGGATGTCAAAGTTTTGGATGGAGAAAATGGGAAAAGATTTTTCCGGCTGCGTCAAAGCGTTGAAGCGAATCGACAATTGTCTTAATTTATCCCCGCGGTCTCTTCAACGCTTCAAAGTGGTGCACTAAACTGAACAAAAATTAAAATAAAAGAGACCCAAAGCAGCTGGAAAATCCTTTTCACTTTGCAAAAGGATTTGCATTATAAACTCCATTTGTAGTTGCATAAACTTAACTTATGCACCACTCTCTGCAAGCTGAAAAATCTCTGGTTGCAAGTAAAAGCTTTAAAAACAAACACGAAGCTGGGTTTGTTTGCTTTGAATATGCACAAAGGATTATTGCAAACGCTTCCAGCGAAAAAGAAAAATGTTATTTATATTGCAAAAGATTCTCCAATTGGCAGCTCGTAAAAAATTGTTATTTCTGCTGGCAGTCGCATATCCGAAAAGCATTTAGATTTTATGAATGGGAAATCCGCAGGCAAACGGATTTAAGTTTTTGTGAATTGGAAAATAACCTTTTTGTGGGAAGGATTTTCTGAGACGGCTTTCTCGTTTGGGACCATCTCTTTTTTTAACAGATTTGAATTGGTTTAGTTTGCATTTTAAATTTGTTAAAAGGGAATTGTGTGTTTTGCTTTTGTTGAAGTTTTTTTTTTTTAAAAAGGTTTTTTTTTTTTTGAAGTTTAGCTATTTTTAAAATGTTTTTTTTTGAAGACATGCACTGGGAATTGGATTTTTTGTTTTTTTTTCCTTTTTTAATAAAATATTAAAACTACATATCAGAAAATATGGTTAAATTATATATAGAAAAATATGAAGCACAATCTATGTTTATAATAAGGTGCTTAAATCTTCGATACACTTCTTTGTTTTGATCAGCATTAAATGCAATTGCAACTTAAAATGTTTACCAAGTTTCCCGGCTGGTGACATTTTTCCAGCCGCAACATGTTGGCACAAACCGAAGTTTACCCGAAGTTTAAGTTTGTCTTGGGGCCGGGCTCAAGTTGCTGAAGTTGCTCGAGGGGCCAAACCAAGACCACAGACGACTTGGAGCCCACTCTGTGGCCATGTGGCACTTGCTCATCCTGGCCCACTCCACTCGTCTTTCATCCCACTCCATCCGACGACTATCTGACCTCAGGCCCAAGTGGAGGCGTAATTTAAAAGCAGACACGACAAGACGTTTGCATGAGTTGGCAACTGTAGTTTACCATTTTTATTTAGCCATCATTTGCCTTTATGACTGCTGCGGTAATCCTGCCAAGGATGTCCCGAAATTTCACCATGATTTGGCCATTTTATCGAGTTCATTTCGAAGTTGTTGAAAAGTTTGTGCAAGTGTTGCAAGTTTTACTGACTCGTGGGCCAGGTTTTTGGAGCCAAGTTAATGGCAGCCACGTGGGACATTTTCTTGGAGGAAAATTGCTCATTAAAAAGTAATAAGAGTCATTTGAGGAAACTTTTCTCAAATTAATGTTAAGCAAATGGAATATAATAAATATTTTAAAATAAAATAACATTATACGTTTCGGAAAAATAATATTTTCGAGTAAGAACTAAAAAATACTCGCATTTAAATAGGCATCAAAAGAAGTTTTTTTAAAGAATAAAAAACAAGTGAATTAAACTGCTACTTACAAACTGTTTTATATTTTTCTACGTAAACTTAATGGGTAACTTTATTGAACTGGGTTAAATTTAAACAATTCAATTGAAACAAACTGCAACCCTGAGATGTTTTAGCCCATTGTGAAAAGTGCTTGCATAGAATGAGCAAATTATTTCCATTCGTAACTAAAAAGGGCACACAGATAAGCAACAAACAAGGACTAAGAATAACTGGCGTAGACAAGGAAAAAACTGGGAAAACAACTGAACTTAAGTGTCAGAATGACCACGGCAACCACAGAAGTTCATAAGGATGCTGAGAACAGGACCTAGTCAAGTCAAGAGAAAATAAAAGATAAAGTGGAGGAGACAGTGCAGACCTGACCCAAAAACCAACCGTAGATATCAACTAATTGTTCAGGTTATAGCCAACAACATCTATTTGGTTTGTCAAACATGTTCAATATTTCCTGAAAACAAAGGATGCCCCTATCCACTCCTAACAGAATTTCCCCAAGAAAAACCTCAAGAATGAAGCGATTTCCACCTTCCCCTTTGTTTTGCTAGCAATTCCAAACAATAAGTTGCCATTTTAGTGCCGAATGCTTAACCTTGTCCTCAATCGTAAAGGGAGCAGTCGACTCCTGTTTTCCCTCGCTTTTCCTTCAGATGTTGGCCAAGATGATTTTTTCCATTTTCTTTCACCATTTTCTTTGTGCCTTTTGTTTGGTTGCCTAGAAAAGGAAAATTGAGAAGGAGAATGGGGAGAAGTTTCGTGGGCTGGAGCCTAATCAGATATTTACGCCACAGGAGGTGGCTCAAAAAAGAAAAATATCCAGCAAAACATTTCCTTTACACTGAAAGAAAATCCTACCAATTTAATTAAAATAGTTTTTCTTTTCAGACATATTAAATTTAAATTATTTATTATATTTGTCCTATATTTTAAAATTTTGTTTCAACTCATCGTAACATGAAATTCGTACCTTCGTTAAGCTTTTCGTGTCATCTTACATAAAATTTGTTTACATTTACCTAGGCAATGGAGTTTCGCTCTGTGTACTCATATTACATTTGAGCTTTGGGCTTTCGACTCCCGTTGGGTGTTAAAATAAATGAGGAGCATTTAAGGCCAAATCCCCATGGAAGACCAACATCAGCAACGGTCCAAATCCGAATCGAAATCGATATGTGAGGTCTGCTTTTCGGTTCCTCATGCCATACCCGCATTTTTTTGTTTCCTGGGAAATCCGTTTCCTGTCAACCAGCCTTCGTTTAATTGACAGCATTTATCAAAAAATTTCATAGCCATGCTGCTAAGCTCTGCATAAATTTTGTGAGTGCTGCTTACACTCAAAATGAAGGCCTAGTTGGCGTGGCATAAATCCTTAGACAAATACAGCTGCATCGGAACGTGTCCAAGTAGGAGAAGCCCAGGAATCGGGTCGCAAGTTCCACTTTCTCTTGACTTGGTGCTCCATTGTGTGTTCCCTGTTTAATGTGTTATGTGTGTGGTAAAAGGGGAAAGTGTGAGAAGGGAAAGGAAAGAAGTAAAGTTTGTAGAGCACATTTCACTTGACCTGCTTGGCGGATTGAGATCCTCGAGAGCAAACGGGAAATGGGATGGAAGCTACCAAAGGAGTGAATAAAGTTTACTAAACATTTGCATTGTAGGCCAAGGCAAAAACTCAAAGATAAATTAAGGGTAATAAATCAAACTGCGAACATATCACCTTAATTGACCCACTCCACCAATTAATTATCTCCCATTATGAGACTGGGATTAACACTCGATTGCATTTCAGGCGCTTTAATCGCTGCTCAACCGCAGTTCCCATTTCCCCGCATTTGCACTTCCGGTTCAACTGGCCAACCTCGAAAGCGGAAGGATGTTGCGCCTACTGCACAAATTGGGGGCGTGGCCAGTGGCTGTTTCCCACTCTTACTGTTGTATTGTTAATGAAAGGGCAGCGCAATGGGAATTTCCCAGTGTGTTCTCCCATTTCCTCGTGCTTTCCCACATATGAATAAATTATTGATGCACAGAAAATTCACTTCGATGAGGAACTTGCTTTTGGCCAAGAGAAGTGTTCCGAGCACTCACTGCAAAAATGCAAATACTGAAATGGTTATGAATGTGAGTGGCTCTTTGCACCCCTTTAATCCCTCCTGCTGGGGAGTCCTTAGTCCTTGACTGCCCTGCATGAATTTGCCTACCAGCCACATGAGGATTAAAGGGGGAAATGGGTTCTGACTCTGGAATTTATGGGGAGTTTGTATCCCAACCTATTTCCTGCTCTCTCTGGCATATTTAAAGTGTTTGCAAATCACGGCAACGGGAATTATCACGGGGTTAAATAAGAGACAGGGAAAGGGAGTGGTGTATGGGGATTACGTTTGGTCAGCTGCACAATTCCGACCAAATTGGCAAACAGCACGGGGAAAATGATGAAGGCCTCAATATGAGGCCACCATATATGAAATGTCATGCGGGTTTCCTTTGCATCCAAATGGGAATCAAATGAGAGGTGAAAAGGTGAGGGATTTATATGGATACTGAGAGTTGAACAAGGCGTACAAAATATTCTGTGATGAACCAAAAGTAATTATAGTTTCCAATTAAGTTGGTTAATTTTACTTCCTGACTAAAGTCAAAAAATAAACTAAAGCTGTACATAGAGACTTGAGTGAAAGAGGAACTAACAAACAATGGCCTGCACTCAGTCTATAATCCGAACGAAGAGAGAGAACGACGCAGGACATCCAACCAACGAAGACAACCACGAACCATCCACGTCACAAACAGGAACAGGACAATCTGCGGAGACAGCCGACAAGGACGATAATCAACTGGTAAACAGCCGCAGTTTCTCCTCCCAATCCCCTCCCCCTTCAAGGACCTCCCTCTTCGCTCCACTGCAGCAGCAATTAAATTTCCCTGATTCAGTAATTGCGTCAAGAACGGACAACGAAATCTGCCACGCCCCATTAGCCCGCCCTCAAGTTAGTGGTTGCCCATTAAAATATCATAAATTAAGCAGAGGCGACTATTCTTTTCCCTTTTTTTTTAACAGTTTCTATCCTTCCACTCGAGTTGGTGGGAAAACATTTTTGCTGCCAATAAACTGCGGTTTGATTGCTGTTGGATGTTGATTCTGGTTATTGCGTCTCACTCCTCTTATGTTTCTTTAATAGCCAAAAAGAGAAACGCATCCAGTATCTGTTTTTCATCCATTTTCATTGCATTTTCATAGCCTCAATTGTTAATTAATTTCCTTCTTCTTTTCCTGTTTTCTTTTTCCAGTGTTTTTGTGGTTCTGTTTGGTTAATTGTTAGTTTTTGTTTCATTTTTCCTCGTTCTTCCTCCAGTTTCCTTGGGAATGAAAAGTATTTCCAAACTGTTTGCACTCAGCTGATGAACTCTTTAAAAATGCAGTCAAAGTTGAGCCATCGAAAATATTTTGCCAAGGGCATTTCTTTGCCTTATCCTCTCCGTTCTCTCTTTAACCTCTGATTATTTGAAATCCTGATTCTGGCAGCCTTGAGACAGGATATTCCTTTACATTCTGTCATAAATTGTAAGTAAACTCAGGAACCTCAGTAAAATCACAAGATGAGTCATAAACTTTCGAAAGACAAATCATAAAAACGGAGAAAAAAACAAGTTCCATTTGGAATCTTTGGGAGGAACATAAAGAGGCTTTCTCAAGGTTATGTATAAGATGTGTATAAAATTTGTTGAATTTTTAAGATAAACTGATGTAAAAGGAAACGCTAGAAAAAGCTAAACATTTTTCTAATTACATAGTACATCATTGTTCTGCTTATTTATTTTCAGTTTCCCTTTTCATAATATTTTGGCAACTAATTAATCAATTCCTCGTCCCTCCTCTCTTCATTTGTCGCACCCCAAAGTTCAATCGAAGCAGAAGGAAATTTTGATTTATTACTAGGAGAAAACTCCCCACGATTACTTCTTTAATTAAAGGTCAGAGCAAACTCACATCCCGCTGAGAGAAGGAAAGTGGCGGAAATTTAATAAAAATGTCACAGCTGAGCTGGGCGAAAGGACCTTCCCCTTCCCTTCTCATTTTCAATTTCCCCAAGGACTTGGCAACCTCCCACCATAATTATGAAATGGAATCCATTTTTTCAGCTGTCGTCGGGCGAAGTTTTTATTTGCGATACTGGAAGAGTAAGCAAATACTGTAAACGATCAAATGTCTGTCTGTCCGTCTGTCCGTCCGTACAAACGTCGAGATCTCGGGAACTATAAGAGCTAGAACCACCAAATTTTGCACACAGACTTCTAAAGGCAAAGCGCAGATCAAGTTTGTTTCAAAACCGGACCACGCCCCTTTTAGGCCCACAAACCGGGAAAAACTCTGTGGTGACCGCATTTTTAATGCTAGAGAAAAGTGGCCTCTATAAATGTTGTTCGTATTGAAAATATCTACCCAAATATCTAATCTGACCATTTTTAAGAAATTTTGTATACAAGTGCGTTGAAAATTTTTATTGCGCCCGAAAGTAGGCAAAACATTTTTGAAGAGGGCGCTTAAAATTGATCGCGCCCGAAAGTAGGCTAGCTAGCGGTTTTTAAAGAGGGCAATGAGTATCGCAAATCATATAGTCGGGAAACCCGACTATAGCGTTCTTTCTTGTTTCAGCTGCGAACTGACCACTGGGATAGCTTTAAGGTGGGAAAACCAGGAAAAGAGCAAGAGTGGGGGAGATGTGAGTGAGTGATTTGCATGATGATGCTTTACTTTCTTGCCCTATTCCTCCTTCCTTCCTCCTCCCACAACCACATCCGCATCCACATGAATAAATTCCAATGGCCAATTTTGGACAAACTTTGTGGCATGTGGAGGGAAATGAGAATATGGAGGTTTACACGTGGTGCCAATGTCATCCCTGAAACATTCTGACAATTTGTGGAAAACAAATAGGAAAAATTGGAGGAAGAGTTTCCCATGAAAAGAGCGGAAAGCTGTTTGGCTGCTGAATTATTCATAAATATGCAACGCATTTTCATCTTTTTCTGTGTTCTGTGGAAAATTCACCTAAAACCGATGAGGAAAATGTGAAACAGATTTGTCATCCCAGAATCCTGCTAAGGTGAGTTTGACATTGAACATCCTTCAATATCCTTCAGCGACGAACAAGATGGAAGACATTTCCTTAATATTTACAGAGTCTTCACTGTAGCCATGCAAATCAGTTGAAGGGAGTTGAAAAGGGATATCCATTGATGGGATTATGTTTGCCACAATTTAATGTAATTGAGGACATGAAAGCGGATAAGGATTCCTTAAATGTTTCATTTATAAAATAAAATAAAAACACAAGTGTGTACTATATTTTGTGAGGAAATTTAAATCATTTAAAAATCGATTTACTTTTGGTTGTTAGTATTTTAAATAACTGTTAAGTATTTAAGACATTTACAAATTTCTAGATTCCCATTTCATTGCTAATGTTCAGCTTCTCTTTTCCAAACCAGCATTATAATTCATTCTACACTCCAGTTTCTGTTCTCTGTCCATTTTATGTTGTTAGCTATATCTTCAAACCAAACCACTTTTTTTCCCTTCTCCCAAAACCTCCTTCTCCGTTTTTTTTCTCCCTACAGCCGTTTTATGGTTTTGCACTTAGCAATTAACGAGTTTACTCTTTTTAGTGCTACTCCCAGTGCCCGCATCAAGTGGACATATCCTCCTCCTCTTTTCCCACTCTCTCTCCCTCTCTCCACTTTCTCCCTCCCTTTCTCCCCTTTTGGAACCCACCCAAAACACCTCCCAGTTGGCTCGTTGCTCTCAATTAGAGTGTCACTTCCGTTTGGAATTTAGTCCGCTGCTGGACAAATTTACCTATGTGCAGGTGCCATCAACCATCACCCTCTCCTTTCCTTTTTTCACCACCCCTCGTTGCCATAAAAACGGAACTCGGACACGAACTGCATTGCGGTCTTTTCCTCTTTGGGGGATGTTAAATGTGAACCAGGATGTGAATGAGGATGAGGATGTGGATCTGGTGAGACTCCAACTTGGAATCCTCTTTGAGTTCGGTTGAGAAATTATTGCAGTTCAGAGAGTGGTTAATTTTGGGGGCATGTGGATGTTAGTGGTTCAACTGAAGTTCAAGGTCCGAAAAAGAAAGAGCCCCTACCTCCAATGCGCTTCAATAACTTTCCTCTGTGGAAATTGCCATTTCAATTGCATTAGTTTCTGTTCGTGGACAAAGGAAACTTCTTACCATTTTCTCCCGAGCTCTGGCTACAAATGAATGCACATTATTCTTGAGAGTTTTCCACCTCCCCTTGGACTTATTACCCCCTGCATCACACAGTCACCTCTGCACTTCCCACTTATTTGCTTTCTTTGTGGAAAACGCAACGGAAATTATTTCGAAATAAAAATAGCACAGCCAAAGAAAATGGAAAAATGTCAATGAAATTTAAAAAGTGAAGAGAAAGTTTGGTTTAAGGGGAAAACAGGAAGTGTTGAGGCAAGACTGTGATTGAATTGGTGTCAAGGAATCGGAAAATACAAGCAGGTGGGAAAACTCAAGCAAAAATTTTCCGCTGGAGTTGTGGGAAAAGTGACAACTCTGTTGCTGTTTTCATTTCCGGAAAAGGTTCCAAACACATGTCGCTCCTCACCTTTCAACGGCCTTTCCACTTTAATTTTCTTTGCGGTTTGCCTTGGGGCTTTTTATTTTCATTTTCTCCCTGCGGTTCCTCAGCCGGAAGTTAACATTAATTATAGGAAAAGTGCTTGCGAACACATTTTCACATCATTAAAAATTATTTATGTGGGCCAAGTCAGGGATAACAGGAAGCCAAGGATACAATTTAAACAGAATTAATGTCTGCCTTCGCCAGTTGGCCCTATTATTTCTTGCTCCCTGAGTCGTCTTACAAATATAGCAGGGCTTGAGCTGTTTTTACAGATCTAAGAGTATGGAGAAGAGTCACAGAATCTTCAGGATCGTTGTTCTGACCATTGAAATTTGCATAATTCGCTGCGAATTTTGTGGCCAACGTTTAACGAGCCAAACAATTTGTCAGCGGACAACCACGAATTATTCATGGGCAACAAAAGGGAAGGAGGGCAGCACAGGTGTGAATTTTGGAGGTGGGGAAACTCTGTCTGTGGAGCAATCAACTTTTGTGTCTATGAATTTGTAATTGGGACGAACACAGAAGTTAAATGGAATGGAAGAAGACGAGAATGTAATTCCAAGGAGAGGAAAGGGGAAAGGTTAAATGTCTGGGATTCTCCTGAAAGTGAAGAAAATTATTTACAGGTTGGATTGTCATTTACTAAAAGAATAAAGTGGAAAGGGGTATTTCACAGGATTACAATGCAACATCATCAAAGGGCTTTTTCAGGTTTCAAGTTTAGAACAATTCGTTGTGTTCTACTAACAGGCTGCAAATAAATATCAAATCTAATTATTATATTACAAGGACCCTTTTAAAGTTTTAAAGTCCCCCACTGAAAAATTATCTGTTTGTAAAACAGAGTGCAACTGTTATTCGAAAACAACCAAAAATAAATTACTAGCCACATTACTCAAAAGCCAAACCAGAAATGGAGCTTCAGTGGAAAACTAACAATACAATGAAAAGGGGAGTTTAGACAAATGCGCTGTGTTACCAAATGGGAAAATTATTTTTGAATAAATTGGGAAATACCAAAAACCAACGGAAACAACACAGAGAGAACGGGAAATAAGAGGTGCTCTTGGGGATAGAATCATTTCATTTGCGGTCATCGGTAAATAATTTAGAACTGCTGCAGAGCAACCCACCATATCCCCCGGCTTTCCCTGATGACATATCCCCGATATCCGCGAGTGAGCTATTTAATCAACAAATTATACGGACAAACAATGTGGGCGGCTATTGCGAAAAGAGGCGTGGCATTTCGGCAATGACAATTGAAAACGTGAAAACTCGAAATGAAAGCTTTAATTTGGAGGCTGTGTTTTTGATAATAGTGAATTCTATGAGAAACTAAGTTGATGGAGTCAAAACAAAAACGAATCAATTTTCAGCCTCTGGCTTTTCAATTTTATTTGATCAATTTGGTTGTCTCGGCTCGGGTTTTTTTTGCACATTTGGCAACTTTTCAGCTCGATTTTTCCGACGCTTCACCAATGTTATTCAGATAATATCCTGTCACAATGCTTTTAGCCGATTTTAAATTTGCCTGGGGGCTTTTGTTTGTTTTCTTATCGATTATTTTGTGCGAGGAAATTTTTATGGAAATTTTTGATACTAGTGACGTATTTTGGTATCAATTCGAATCTCTGAATGAGAATTTGGTTTCTCTTTAAGACTTGAATTATTTTCTTCGGGCATTAGCATCTCAATTCACAAATACCTTAGGGATTCCAAGGCTGCCCATCATCTCCATCATTCCCTAAATCATCATCATCCTCATCGATGGATTCGCACGTGACCCAATGCCATATAAATGTACTATAAATTTTCCTTCTCCCCGATTTCCCTCAAACCTTCGCTGGGAAAACAAAAGAGTCGGGAAATGTCAACAAACACAAGCGAAGAAATCGTGAGCGAGATAAGAGAGAAGAGTAAGAGGGACAGAGGGGAGAAAGGAGCGAAAGAGAGGGTGTCAGTCAATTCGCCAAGTGAATATTTTGTGTCGCTTTCGTATTTTGCATGCGTATTTCCCAATCCCACCGTCAATATGCCAAGAGGGAGAAAGAGATGGGGATACAAGAGGAGAAAGAGACGGAGACACACATGTTGGCTTTCCCGAAATCTCTCCTCACGTAGCCGTAAACCATTTTGAGGCCAAAAGCGAAAAAAGAGATAAAAGCAGCGAAACCGAAGCCAAGTAGAAACTACAAATTTGCATGGAAGATGAGAAATGCCAGAACCACGCCCCCTTCAGGCCTCTTCCCATTTTTCACCAAAAAAGAAAGGACTTTCTCCAAACTGAGGCGACTTTATTTGGGGCAAATCTTCTTCTTTGAAGGATAAACAGAGGCGGAGGAGAAAGGAGAGGGGAATTGAGATGCACGCGACATTTCAACGAAATTAAAAGAAGGCAAAATGCTGGGAATGTCCTTTAGACTGAGGAGAAAAATATAACAGGAGGGAAAACAGGGAGGATAAACCATCGAGCTTGCCAATTTAATTCGTTTCTGAATTCCAAATTCAGTTGCTGGCTTTTGGCCAAAATAATTTACAATATTTACAGGGGTCAAAGGAGAAGGAGGTGAAGGAAAAGCTTGGCCGAAGAAAAGTGGAGCATAATGGCTGGATAAATGGGGATTTCGGTAAGGAGGGTAAAAACAATATTATAATGGGAAGGGGAAACATTCAAATGCAAATACAAATGGAAAGTCAAGTTAATTATGAAACGAACAACCACACATATGAACATATACATACATTAATAATTCTGATTCGCAACTCACAAGTTAAATCCAATCAACTTCAAAGTTCAGCTAATAAATTAATAAAGCATTATGATAGATATTGTTCTTGGACTTAAGATAACAGGTTAAAGCGAAAATATCGGGGTGCCACAGAAACCGTTCCGCCCAAATTCCAACCGAATGTCCAACCCCTTCTCTATGTAAATTCCAACCCTCTTTGGGCGGAACGGTTTCTGTGGCACCCCCGTATAAGTGGATTTGGTTAGAACGATTGTTAAAGATAAACCTAAACCCTTTAAATTGTATTTTTCTGAAATTCCCCATAGCCTCTAAACTTTCTTTCTAACTCATTAAACTTAACTATGCATGAAATAGCGATATCCGCTATCTAAAATGTGGTTTAAACCTGACCTAAGGTCATTATCCCATCCCCATCCCTGATCACTCTCCCTAGGATTTACTTAAGTTCATTTAAAAACTTTCATCCTAACTACCTACTGTAAACTTGAATGGGTCCAAAGTAAAAACTTATTTGTGACCCAAAAGAAGCCAGACAGTGATTACTTCTCTTGTAAGTTCCCCCTTCCCTTTCCACCTGGGTAGATTGTTTCGACCGGAGGCAGTTTCTAAGCCATATTTAAGGAATCCTTGAGATGAAGGACCAGCACGAAGGGAAGTGGAAGTGAGGCACATAATTCCTGGACCACTGACAAATTTGAAACTTGCACCGCGAAATTACGCGGACTGATGAGCAAAGTTGGCCCACAGAGACATCCAACATTCTCCGTTCACAATCTCATTCATAGAGAAGAGAAATTACCCACGAGAAATGGAGAGAGGAAGGGAGATGGGTAGCTGGGGGAGTGAAAGAGAGTGCTTCTCTGGCTGCTCAAGTATCGTGTAAATGGCAACAATTTCTGGTGAAGTGAGCAGCAAATTTTGAATACCTCCCACAATAAAATACAAGCACACTCCAAAAAATTGTATTTATTTACAAAATATTAATTTATCTAGTTTATACAAATCCAAACCTGGAATTAAAAACACAATCTTTAAAAATAAAATTTGTACAGCTTTTTGAACATTTTTATATTTGTTATATTTTTTATTAATATAAAGTTACTGTTTTATGTTTACTTTGAATCAAATTTATTTTTTTTCTGTGCACCACACACGTGTAGGGATTGTGGTAAATGCGAGGCACATTATTTAAATTTTCATTCTTTCAAATTTATTTCGCCACAGACTCATAATTTAATACAACTTTTTCTGTGGCATCTCCATCTCATTCCCTTTGTGTTAATATGTGTGCTTGTGTATGTGTTTTAATGTGTGTTACTTTCCCCAAAGCGGAAATTTTTTACTTCCTCTTCTGTGGCTTTTTTGGTGCTTTCAAATTATTCGGTGGCTGAAAATAAGTCAAAGGGAAAAAGAGGGAGTATCTTCCGTCTCCTTTTCCCTTCTCATGCTCTCTCTTTCTTTCTCCTTCTCACCAGCTTAGTTCCCTTGTCTCACTTCCATCGCTGTAAGCCAAACGCTCAGCATACAAAAGCAATTACGATGGGTGCTCCACTGACTGAGGCCTTAAATGGGTCCTACGTCCCGCTCTCTCCCTTCTCTTTCCCTCGGGGAAAACGCGAGACATAAAGTCAAGGGATTGACAGGGGGCCCCGCCCCTTTTCCCGCCTCTTTGGATACTTCAATATGTCAAAGCGAAGGAAAAATCGCTGCGAAGTCCACAAAAGTTTTCCTCGGCAGAATTGTGGCTAAAATAAAAGCTGGGAAAAACGGTGAGGAATGTCTGGCTCATGCAAACAATGGAAAACTCATCACCCACTTTCCCCTTTCCCTTAGTTTACTCTGCTTGCACTTCATAATTAAACAGAAGCGGAAGATTTCCTCTTTTTTTTCTCGGGGAATCCCACAAATCTGTTGCCACGAAAACTGTGACATGACCATTAAGCGGAGGAGATAGGGAAAACGATTTAAGAAGTAAAAACAAAACGGAAGGGGATTTAAGGGAATTTGTTTTTGTTTATCGCGAACTTACTTTAATTTTTCTCAACTTAGCTGAAATATTTTCTTGTCTCCGAGTCCTTTTCATTGTGTGTTTTCTTTGAAATGAGGGAAAGCGATACAAATCATGACAAGTGTCCCAGAATCAAAAGAAAACTGAACTCAGTTCTAAGCTGCTTAGAGGTAAATGCAAAGAAAAGCAATGGAAGTGGAGGGAAATACACAGAGATTTGTAAAAATATATTTTCATTGAGGTATATAGTACTTCTAAAAGTAAACACTTCCTTTTTCCCTATTTAGGTCACTCCTGATAAATGAAAAAAAAAAATATTCAAACTAAAAACAAATTACATTTTCCTGGAAAACCCCGTCTTTATCATCTCGTTCTGTTGTAAATATTGTGCTTGCAAATGATAATATTTATTTACGTATAGAACTATAGAACTCAGGAAGGATGGAAAACTTTGGCTAACAATCAAACTGAAAGTTACTAATTTTTTGTGGCAAGCCCAAAGACCAAACTTTTTGTAAGGGGAAAGGATGGGCAAAAATATTAAATACAATTACCAAATTAATTTACATGACTGAAGAACTTGTAAAACAATTAAAAAAGTTAGCAAAGTTTGAGTCCAAACAAGAGCAGATAAAACCATCTAAAATACCAGAATATATGAGATTGTTTTGCACTGCAAAGTTTGCCAATAAATCGAAATGTTGTTAGACAAACTAATCCTGAATTCTTTATATCCCCTTTGTTTTCTCATGTATTTAAATCGAATATTCCGTTTGCTCTGATATTCCTGGAACCACAAAGGTTTGTTTGTTGCACAGTTCTCCGCGTCGCTTTCCTATGTTTGCCAAGCGTATTTTCCGGGGAAATAAGTTTGAAAATGGCGCAGTTTTCCCTTCTGTTTATCTGTTGATTCATCTTCTTCTACGTTTTCTCTCTTATTCTGTGGTAAACAAATTAACAGAAATGTTGAACAATGTTCTTGGAGAGACGGATTGAGAAGCGGGGGGAGGAAAAAGTTCCCTGCCACACAAATCAATTAAAAGTTTGCCCCGAGCTCAGACAAAACTCTTCAATCTTCCATTTTCATCAGACTTTAAAGGGAATCTCTCTTTTTCAGAGGAGATATCTGTGGCCATGAATCAGGATGGCATTGAAGCGTCTGCTTCATTTAAACATATTAGATTGCTATTTGAAGATTGATTGATGACAGGATCTCCTTCGCTTATCCTTATTCTTATTCCCTGATAAACATTTCTAATTGATATTTAAATTGAGACTTTTGTTTGCTGCTCTCCCAAGGCAAACACAATCTCCAAGAAGTTTACCAATTCCCATAAGAATAAATTTAAATTCGTGAAACCAGGGAGTTTAACCTCCATTTCCCCACACCCCTTTAAAAATGTGCAAGTCGTTGACATGAATAATAAGAATTTCGACTACGCACGAAGGACTGTCTGCGGACTAAGGACTAAGGACAACTGACTACTGACCTCTCCCAAATCGTGGGTCTCGAGATTATGGCAACAGAGTGTGGGAAATGGCAGAAGAGAGCGAAAGCTCCTCCCGAGAATTATCTGAGAGACACTCCCACGAAAGAGAGAATGTTCCTGGCTGCATGTTGACAATGTCTGGCAACATTTGTTGACTGAGGAAAACAGGCAGCATCCTTCGTCCTTTGGTCCTCCCCTTGTATTAATTTCTCGTTCTGTTTGGCTTCGATTTGGGGTTGGAAAGGAGAACGGAGCGAAGGATGGGTGGTGGATGGATTTCTGGGTCAATTGCTTTCTGGTCGCCTGTTTTACCCATCTGTTCGTGTTTGTTGGTGACACTTTTGGAGGTTCCCCTCACAAAACCACAGTCAATCCGCTTGGATCTGTCGCCCCCTTTTGCATCAGCCTTCTACACACCTCACTCACTTTAAACCAATTACGAACTTGGCCCAAACGACAAACACTTAATTGGTTTGAAGGCCTTGACTCAAAGTTTTCACTGACAATTTGCGGTGGATGCACATTTTAGTTCATCCAGTTCCATTGACACACACGGCCACTAAATTTATTTGTTTTGGTTTGGGTGTTAGGGAAAATTGCACGAAATTTTGAGGACTACGCAAAAAATAAATGAGGGGATGCAGGTCAAAGTGCAGTGGCCCCTTCTCTTCTCCTTTCTCCTCCTGATCACCGGTACCCTCTTTTTGTGATAGATGAAGCTGCCAGTTTCTGTTCCTGGCACCCGTTTAAAATTCCGCTCACGCAGGACATCAGTTGAAGCCTTTCCCCTTCTTACTCCTCACTCCTCGCTCTGCTCCTGATTTTGGATGTGGTTCTGACTTCGTCCTTCGGCAGCGAGTTGCGGTTGCCATGGGTGGAGCTCATTGGGGAGAAGGGGGGATGAACCAGGTGCAGCTGCAATTTGGGGCCTCGGTTCGGCTCACATTGTCAGCACTTTCATTATTGCCCGCATTTTGGACCCAAATAGAAGGAACCTAAAAGGGGAGGATGACTTAGAAGGGGGCGTGGTCGTGCAGCTGAGTTCAGTTGATTGGAGAGCATTTTTCCACGCTGCTAGTAAAAGCTCCGATGAAGCAGCAAACAAAGCATTTTTCAAGTGTTTTCAGGAATTTTCAGGCGTTCGATGAAATGGAGATGAAATCTGAGATGGCTAAAAAGGATTACGGGGGGTTTTTACCTCTTCAGGTAAATTAGAGGATATTCCTGTTTAAAAATAAAGTTGCGAACATATTAAACAATAACACGAAACTAACATTTACTTGACCTGATGTTTAATTTAATTTTCCTAAAATTATAAGATTCAATTTTTGTTCCGTTACCCACATTTTGTAATTATTCATGTTTAATGTTTTAAGTTTTATATTCCTTTTCCATTTCTCCATGCCAGCCACCAGCTTTACATTCCATTACTCATACGCAGCGTTGTCCCATCTTGTCTGCCCCACTTTTCTTTTTAATCCGACTGGGGAAATGTTTTTAGTTGCACTCTCAGAATGTTAAATGAGTTCACAGTCCGAGACAAGTTTGGACACAGATTCGAGGAATGTTTTTCCTTCACTTTTAAAACGGTCAAGGTTTCTTTCTGACCTTGAACTTACACATGAAAAAACTCGAATGGAAGTCGCAATGAAAAACTAAATCGGGTTCCTCCTTTAGGGAAATCCCCTTTTTCCTCCTCTCATTTATTTCTTTGCGTTATTTTTTGTTTCGGAATTCGCTTTGGCCTATAAATGCAAATGAAAGACTCAGAAAGAGTTGAAAAATGAGTGTTATTCCACCCACCTTTAACCACGGCTTTTCCAGGCAAATAAAGGCATTGCTGTCCTCTCTGCAAACTCCTCCTGACCACAATGCATCACTAGTTGAGCTGCTGCTCTTTGCTAAAATGCAGATGAACGTCTTCCTCCCAACTTCGCTCCCTCTTCGTCTTGGGGTCACATCAATTTGAATGTTTCGCCAGTTTGAGATGCTAATGCTGTGGAGAACACGAATATCTCAGTTATCGGGGAATACAGAGGTTAACACGCGGTTAGAGGGGAAAGTCACTGAGGGGAACCACCTCCGCTGAGTCACGTGCTCTCATTGTGCGACAGTTGAACACTCGGAAATGGGTCGAAGGTGTTGCATGATTTATGGATGGATGAAGGGGGATCTCTAAAGGACATGCACTTGCTGTAGCTGTTTATGTTCCAGGTGGATGATGTCCTACGAGCGGGGGTACAACTCGAACAATAGGGAACTCTGAAGAGGGAGACCAACTCGAAGGAATCATTTGCATATGGAAAACACTCTTCTCTCCTCCCTTCTCCTTTCTCCTTTCTCCACTGAGCCACTTTCCGCGACTCCTTGCACAACAATCCAGGGAAATGCGATAGAGACATCTGCCATATCCCCGGATTCCCCTTTTTTTCCCACATTGTTCAGTGAGCGTCCATTGAGGCATGCATAAAATATGTTACAAGGCAACCGACCATGCCCACTTTACGGGAAGGGGTGGGCGATCCTGGGAGATGCCATCCTGGCACCGTTAAATTCGTTAAAATCTTCGCTCCGTTCAATTAAAGAAGAAAAACAAAATAAACCGAAAACATGTCCCCAGAAACGAAGGAAGTTCAAAAGGAGAAGAGTAAGGACATGTAAAGTGAAATGTCATCCGCAAGGATTTTCCATGGTTTCAGCTCAGAACCGAACTCAGCTGCCATAATGAAAAAATAAAGGTTTCAATTTACTCAAGATCGTAGGATGAAGTGGAGGAAGGTGAAAAATAAGGGAAAAAAGCAGAGGACCAACTGTTGCAATCTCAAAAGTCTGGATTTCTCTTTCAATAACTTATGGCTGAATGTTAATTAAATGCAGTTTCAGGTTTCAGTTGAAAACTTTTCAATGAATAGGATAAGAAAAAAAGAGGGAACGAGTTAATAACTTTGATTGCTATTCATTGTAAATTGCACTTTCGTTTACCTTCTTTCCTCGATTTCTTTGAAAATGTCTTGAATCCGTTCTTTGAGATTCAGCTTGTATTTCTTTTCACCTTTTAACTTCCCTTTAAAATTTCTATTAATTTGTGTCATTTAATCGTATAATTTCTGAAAGAAACTAAGCTGGAACTAAATCGACTTAATACTTAAAATTGGATTCATGTATTCATGTTGATAAAGCTAAATTAATAAAAAATTAAATGTTTAAGCAAAAGTAGAAAAGTAAGGAGGTATTGAAGTCGCATCTTAATACCGAAAAGCGAATTAAGCGCATTAACGAAATTAATGGGACCCCTTGGCGTATAAGTAATGTGAAACCGTTCCCAGTTCCATTCTCGCTTAGACTTGCAGGTGAATTTCCCACCTTAGTCTCAGTTTTCACCTGCTAATGTGCGAAGAGGTTTCTAATTAATTTTGCATGACAACGCAAACGAAGTGCAGATGGAGGGGAAGGGAGTTTCTGGTGGGGATTGGGGGATGCAAGTCATGTGAACTAATGATAAACACACTTGGCAGGGATGTGTGGAAATTAAGCAGGAAACTCTGCTTAACCGGATGCTTAGATAAGGGACAACGAAAGCCAGGAAGTGGGATTTGATGAGAGAGGGAAGAGCTGTAGGGAAAAGCATGAAGTGCAAAGGACATCATCCATTTGCGAGTTTGCAGTTGTTCAGTGAATAATTCGAAACTTTAATTGAATGTTAAAATACGGAAAAGAGCTTAAAAAAGGGGAGTCAAGTGCAGTTGGTATTACAGAGCACAAAGTGGGTCAGAATGGATAAAACAATGGTATTCAACAGTTCACATCATTGACAGACCAAACAAGAAAGAACGCTATAGTCGGGGTTCCCGACTATAAGATTTGCGATACTCATTTTCCCTTTTTAAAAAAACAAAACGAAAAAAAAACGATAGAGTCGCCACCTATGGGGCTAAAAAACAAAACGAAAAAAAAACGATAGAGTCGCCACCTATGGGGCTACATTAACTACATATGTATAAGGCATAGCAAAATGTTCTATAACTTCTTTATTATTTATTAGAGCACAAAATGGTTCGGAGTGTAGTAAGACAGTGCACATATCATTATATTTCTTTTTAAACCGTAACGATTGCATAAAAAATGAGGGCGCCACAGATTTTCGCGGTTTGTGGGCGGTAAAAGGGGCGTGGTCAAGTTTTGAAACAAACTTGATCTGCGCTTTGTTTCTAGAAGTCTGTGTGCAAAATTTGGTGGCTCTAGCTCTTATAGTTCCCGAGATCTCGATGTTTGTACGGACAGACGGACAGACGGACAGACGGACAGACAGACATTTGATCGTTTACAGTATTTGCTTACTCTTCGAGTATCGCAAATAATTAAGTCTCTTTCCGGCTAATGAGGCATTCAATTGGAACACATTCCAAATGCTTTCATGCCAATCAAAATGAAAATCGCTGGGAAATGTAAACAATGTTCAGATTGAACAATCAAATGGCTCGCTTCAGCGGAGTTGGTAAGCAGAAAGTGGAAAATGAAGCTGTCAATTATCAGTATAATGTTTTCAATAGAGAAGCTCAAGTATCTGGGTTCGGAATGAAATTGTGGCAAACTTTGCCCAGGAAAAACATTTTAAGCTCTGCCAAATGAGGCGGAGGAAATAAAAGGGAAAGGCAAGAAAAGCAAGCAAAGGAAATGAAGGGAACATGGAAAACTGCCGCAATTTGTTGCAAAAACAAAGAAAGTTTTCCATGCCGAAAAGGAAATGCAACAAAGTAAAAGGAAGGGAATTGCAGCTGGGGAGATATTTAAATCCTTTTCCCTCTGTGCCTTCCTCTTCCTCAGCTGTAACTGCAATCAGCCACGCCCCAAGTTCTTGTACCGCCCACTTTGATGACGCCTAATAAAAACTAGCAGAAAAACAGAGAAAGATGTTAAAAAATGCAGAGGGTAAAAGTTCATGTTTTTCCCTGTCAACTCTTTCTTAAGTTGGCTTAAAAAGAAAGCAGGAAAAGTGGGCGGTGAATGGGGGTTTACAAATTGCGAGGGGTTAAGGACATTTTCTGCTTGCATTTGCGTTGTTTACATCTGGTGAGTGACTTTTATTGCCTCACATTTAGATTTGCATATGAAGGCAGAGACCACCTAATTGAAAGTGGTGCATAAGCAGGAGAAATATTTTGATGGAGCCCTTAACTATTGAATATTAATGATGAACCTTCCACTCCAGAATATCACTCAAGAAAACATTTCCCATGTAAAAAGAATTAAGTTCCTTCTGGGTTAGTTTTCTTCAGCCTCATTTTCATTCTCGCCACATTGAGCAGCAGTTCAGAATGTGGGAGCATAAAACTAAGTGCTCCCTTTCAGGATCCTGTTCCCTGCTCCTTTCCAGAATCCTTTCATTTCATATTTAGCCAAAGGGAAACGCAACAGAAAGGAAAATGCGGCTAGACAAGAACAGGGAATAATTGTGGATTTAGTAAGAACAGGGATAATAAAAAAAGGAACACAACTGGGATATGAATAAAGAGAGAGAGAGAGAGAGGTGCAGGAGGGGGAAAGAGACGGGTGACAGGACAGCAGTCAACATTTGCTGACTTAGCTGCAATTATGGCAGATATTTTTATGAACTTGATGTCAGCACAGACTTACACTGAGACACATCCTGCGACACAGAACACACACGCAGTAGATAGGGACATTAAGTGTTCTGAATGGAGGAAAGCTGCGAGCTAAAAGGCCAAACGGTGCATGGAAAATGAAGATGAAAATGCCTGTTGGAAAATCATCTGCAAGGGTTTTTTAAGTTGCTGAAGAGATTTCAAATCTTCTTTCAAAGAACTTTAGGCTGTATGGAAAGTAACTACCAAGATATGCTCATCTGTTGTTAGGAACAATGCTGCTAGTACAAAAAATAAAGGGATTATAAATACTCTTGAATTTTTTTTTATTTATTTGTTCCCCAGTTTTTAAGATTTATGCATTGCTCTACACCTAAATATTCTGCCAAGAAAAAATCCAAAAATTTAAGACAATCTTCCATGAAAACTGCACAAGCCTGTTAATTTGAAATAATATTCAAAAATGTATGAGGAGCAGTTTCCTCATTTACTTAAAACATAATGGATAATTTCCTGCATGTAATGAAAACCCCCATATAATAAGTAATTCCACTTTGTTGTGTGTTTACAAATGCCACTTGCAACTGAAAAAATTGTGTCCACACAGAAAAACCGACCTCAGAGGACAGCAAAAAGCAGAAGTTAATTGTTCAAATATTTTCAGAGCACACATGCGACGCCCTTTGACCTCTGCCCCTCATCCTTCCCATTTTCCTCCCTCTGAAACAATGAAAAGCTGAATGGGAGCTACGCTTTTACCAAAATCTGAACCCGAAATAATTTACGGCGCAGTTTAACATGCAAACATTTTGGTTGTTAATTTTAATGGTGGGAAAATGGGGAAAGGGGGGAAAAGCCTGCTCCTTTGTTGCAGTTTTTAACCCGAAGTAGAACAACAAATTTAAGAAGAGCTTGCCAGAGCATTTTCCATTCCATTTTCATTGCGTTAAATTCGAAGCTCAATAAAAATCATCAACAATTCATTTCCAGTTTCATTGCGTTCCCATTTGGCGGGAGAATTTTATTCCTCTTTAAGAGTCTCGCGGGAAGAACGATGAAATTCACCGTCGTAAAATTAAATTTCTCAGCAATTAATTCCGATCTCTCTTCCTCTTGGGAGGAAAAGTTTCCTGGAATTTTTATCGCTGACCCGGAATGACCTTCGCATCGATTTCACCTCCAGCCCCGTTCCCACCGCACCTTATTTTATTTTCTTTTAATTTATTTATCTTTTTCCGAGATGTTTCCCCTTGAAGTTGATTTTATGCTCCAGCTCACTTTGTCTCTATCTCCATCTTTATCTTTCTACCTATACCCATCTCTTTCCCTTTAACTTTTACGTGTTTTTGGTCGCTTTTCTTGTCGCCTCTTAATTGTGTTTAAATTAATGTAGAGCAGAGGGGATGGTAGCTTCGATTCCTGTTTATCTTTAGCAATTTCCACTGAAACTGAAATGAATTTTCTTTGAAATTTATTGCTCCGGAAATTAAACAAAGTTTAGCCAAAGAAAGTGCGCCAGAGAACAAAAATGGGCAAAACATTAGTTGGATATAAAAAAAGCTAAGCTTGTTTAACAAAATTTAACTAAAGAAATGGATGCCGAATATTTAATAACCAATAAAAGAGGCAGAAAATTCCGCAATAATTCCAATAAATCCCTATAAATATTTATAATCCATTTATTGACCTTCCCCGACTCCTCACAGTTTGAACTCCACCCGAGAGATCAGAGAATCGTAAAACTTCCTCATAAATAACAACAGGCAGAAGTTTTTGCCGTACGAGAGTTTTCTATTTTGTCGCTGCGTTTTCATTGCTGATTTTTATCACGGGCACATTGAAAATTTACGAGTTTTCACAGCGCATAAATTCTGCGCCGTTTGCCAATTTTTATTATCTGCAAAATACTTTATGCGCATCTGAGGAATATTAGACAGTAGGGAGCATCTAATAGATACATGAACCTAAATTGAGACACTTTGCATATACCAAAGCAATCATTATCCTCTTCGCAGGAGACTGGGAAACATCTCAAAAAAGCGCTGAAAATACTTCAGCAAATAATGATAAAAGGTGAAAAATGCACTCAGCGGGGAAGAAAACAGAAAATGCTAAGCGTAACTTATTATGAAAGTTGAGGGGAGTAAAAGGCGGGAAAAAAGAAAACTTTGCGCGGAAACTTCAGCTGCATGTGTTGCATACTTTGTGGCGCTCCAAAGAAAGCATGAAAAATGGGGAAAGGGAAGGAGAAAACATTGTGAAATTTCAGCTCCAAGTAAACAGGAAAACTAATTTTTAATGTCTCTCACAGGAAAGGAAAAATAGGAAAAAGTTTCTTCCTCCGATTGCAATGCAAAATGCTGTCACTTTGTATCCTGACAGCCGAGATCATCAATCGCCGCTTTTTTTTCCTGTCATTAAAGATCGCTCCGAAAAAACTTAAGAAAGAAAAAATGGTAAATAATAAAATTTAAGGGATGCACACACCCTTTTTCTTTTTCCAATAAATTTTCAATTTCCGTCTCAAAATTTGCAATTTACTTCACTGAAGAAAAGATAATTTCCCCTCTCCAGACCTCGCTGCTTCTTTGTAAGTCACTTTTAGAGAGTTTTCCAAGGTGGACGGTAAGTTTTCCCTGTAGTTTTCCACACAAGCTCACAAGAGTTTATCGAAGGACATAAATACGCCGGCAAATTGCATTGTCTGCTCACAGGATTGCATTTTATTAGGTAAGCAAAACAAAAGGTAAACAACTGCCGGGATATTCCTGCCATTCTTTGACAAGTAAACAACTGGAAGAGTTCAGCCTCAATTTTTCCTCTTATAACCAAACAAAAATCTCTGTACTTTTTTACTCAACGGGGCTGTCAGCAAATTGATTTGATTTGCAGATTCTGCGAAAATTTCATAAATATTTACCCACAGTTTTTCCACGATGTTTTTACCCTTTTTACCCTTCTTATCGCAGAGCGATTTTTGCAGCTGTGAAAATGTTATTCGCGTTTCCGTTTGTTTTTTCTGTGCTACTTTGTAGTGCAAATATTTTTCACAGTTTTTGCACTTCATTTGCGTGGGTGGGCGTGTCCGAAGGGGGCGTCTGCTTTCCTTTGATGTGCTAAATTGATGCACCGATTGCATTCGAAATGAGATTTGATCGCCTTGAAATCATGAGAAGTTTACTTGAAATGGGTTAGGAATAAAAAGAAGTGGAGGGAATCCACTTAGTTTGAATACTTGACTCTCCGAGCTGAGATTTTTATTCCCTTCACCCTTCGGGACAATATCCATTTGATTTTAACGACTTGCGGGCTAACTTTCCGCAGGCGACGCGCATCCTTTCCAAGTGAAACATTAAACTTTGCCCCATCAGAGGAATAAGGATAACAGAAACATGGCGAAGGATAATGGCCAAACAAGACATGACAGCAATAAGGGAAAACATTTCCAATAACGCGAAGGAAAAGGTTAAAGACGCGACATTTCGTTGGCTGTTTGTTTTGTTTTGTTTAAAGTCATTAAAAATAATTTTCTTATGGGCAAATCTTTTTTAGGAATATTTCTGGGGTCATGGGACATTATAAGCTTTGAATCACTTAGCTTGTGTCTAACCAAACCAAAAATAGCAAAAAGGGAGGCAAAAAGGGAGGCACAAATCGTGTTTAAATAGGCATTCTAGGCAGCCACGTTCTCTTTCACCCTTTCTTAGCCGCTTCTAATATAATTTGTCTAATTAACTCATTCTGGGTTTATCCTCAAACATCCCTTTTCAATTTTGTTTTTTACCCCTCTTTTTGGATAAATTCTGTCAGATCTGTTCCAAGTTGGCAAAGGAAATCCCCTGGATCCCCTACAGCCTCCCTGACAGCCTCTAATTATGCCAGTTGGCTAAAAGGCCGAGTTGCGATGCCTAATTGCAGCGACTGCCTCGGAGGGGGCTCACGTGGCGTATGCGCAACGTCAGAGAACTTTTCCCCTTTTCTTATTTTGGCTTTCGCGGTGTGTTGTGTGAGGTGTTGTTTTTTGGCGCCTTGTTTTAAATTAAATCACGCACGTTTTTGGGGGAGTGGGTAATGCCAAAAAAAAAGGAGAATGGCTTAATTCTGCCTTTGGCGTTTTAATTATTTGTTTATTCAAAGATTAAGTCAGGGGAAAATATGTTCAAACATATGTGGCACATATTGCATAGGGGAATCCTGCAGAGACATCTCCACTAAAGAATCCTCGTTTCTCAGTCACCTGCAATCATTTTGTGGTTACTCACAGCTTCTGAACGAAAGGAGAACTTCACTCAAGGGAAACGACAACCCACAATTGTGGACCATTTTGTGTTTAATTAAGCTCGAACTGCAAATGGTGAAAGTCACAAAAGCGGAGAATGAGTTTCGTTTAGCCATGCAAATTGTATGAGCTGCAGGAGGTCCAAACACCTGAAAGGGTCCTCGACTTACTGCATTGTGGCCCCCTGTTAACCCCTGTTTGCTGTGGTTACCAATTAAAAATTCAAACTACGATTGTGTCGGGAGCTGCTCCTTCTAATTCTAATTGCGAATAGTAAAGCGAATGTGCCCAAAGGACACCCTGAAGATGCGCCTCAGCTGCTCTCAAATTGGTATGAAAATGCGGTTTTATAATGGAATGGGTCTGCTCAGAAATTTACAAGCCGAAGCAGATGGACAAGTGCTTGGGAATTAATTGAATTTAATTCCGTTAATTCCTATAATGACTTACAACAAGGACAAAGGATCAGCTCAGTCTCTCCTCTTAAAAATAAAAATTCCACCGAAACATCTGTCGCATCCTGCCAAAAACAAACTCTAAGAGGTGCCAAAAAAATGGACCCCTAATGAAAAGGGGAAACGGATGGAAGTTCCAGTGGGAAAGGAAATTTACAGGTGACAGCTTCGAAAGTTTACCAGCAAACATAACTGCCAAAGGGATAAGGGAGTTGAAAAACTGTAAACTTTGCAACAGTGTCAAAAACTGCAGGCGCATCGGGAAAACAAGTTTAAACCATTCGAAAGTTTGTTGCTGGCACCAGGGGAAAGGTAAATAAATGGAAGATGTCCAAACGAAAACGAGTGCTGCCACTTTGAAATGTCTGGGTAAAGATGACGCAGTTATTGACAGTTATTGAACTTCGTTAACCACAGGTCAAAGCATCGATTTCAGTTCAAGGATTTGCACACCTGACTGCACTTCAACCGAATTCCCCATAAATTCTCATATTCCAACATCTTAGCAGCTCGTTGAGGCATCAAACTTGTCGTCTGCCACACTAATTGTCTGGAATTTCATTTGCACAACTTTGTTAAATTTCCAGAACAGTCTAGAAGGGATTTCCCCCAACAGTCGAGTACCCGCAATCCTCTTTTATTCCCAAGACCTCTCCAGATGTGAAGTGAAATATGCCTTGGATATTATCGCACTCGAAGCTTTTCACAGATTTCAGTTGAACTGCAATGAGAGGCTGTTCTCGAGGAGATTTTCGGGTTTCCTTTGGGCCTCTTGAAATTATTTTTACGAGCCTCCATCAGGAATGACCCGACTAAGTGAAAGGAAATTGGGGGCAAAAAACTTCAACTGAACTTCAACTTCGTGTCCATCAAATTAATTAAATGATTTAATCGCTGCAAATGTTGCTCGCGTTATGAGCACAAGAGCCTCGTTTGGCCTACAAACTGCTTGTGTACAAGTTAACAAACAACGTCAAGGTTTTGTACAAGTACACTGAAAAAATTTACACTTCTCAATAAAGAGTAATAAAATATTAAAAAAATATATATTAAGCTATAAAATTCTATGCTGTCAAAAATCAAAACTACAACAATATTTTTTTTAATATTCAATAAAACCAATTGTATGCTAGTGTTAAACATTTATAAATTCCTAAAACTTTTGGTAATGCTATGTTTTTGCTTGTATTCAGTTCTTTATAAAATAGAGTACCATTTTATTTCTCCCAGTGTAGGGGTGGCGAAATGTTTGTTGGTCACTGCAATTACTCCCTTCATCAGCCATTCCCACACTATCTCCGAATAACATTTGAACATCCAGCCATCCTTATCGCAGCTGTGGCATTCACCACCATTCGAGGTTGAGTCTTTGGGCCGGAATGTTCCGCCCCAGCGGAAATGGCTTCCACCGGAAGTTGGCAGGCCTCACGATGAAGGGTGCCCTGTACGGCTCATGGATCCTGGGCGTGTTTCCCTTCACCTATGACAGCTGGACAAGGAAATTACATCGTTCCAAGTGGTTAATTGCGTACGGCCTAATCTTGAACACGGCATTCATTCTGCTGGTGATTACGAATGACACGGAGGAGGAGACACCGATGAAAGTGGAGCTGTTCCAAAGGAATGCTCTGGCGGAGCAGATCAATGGACTCCACGACATTCAGAGCCTTTCCATGGTGTCAGTGACGCTGCTCAGGGGTTACTGGAAGAGCGGGGATATGGAAAATATCCTGAATGAGCTACTGGATCTCCAGCATCGACACTTTCGCCATTATCCCCTGGAGGAGTGCTGCGGCTTCGATAGGTTTGTCCTGCATAAAGGAGCCTCCGTAATCCTTGAGGTCCTGTCCATGGTGGTCTTGGAACTGGGAATGTCCCCGAACATCAGTCGGCAGTTTTTCACAGGGTTAACCAGCTTGTGTTTAATGATACTCGCTGTCCTCTTGGGAGCCTCTCACTTTCACCTGGCAGTGGTGTATGTCTACCGATATGTGTGGACCATAAACAGGGAACTGTTAAGGCTGGTAAATCGACTGGCCGATGGAGAGTCCGTGGAGTCGGCGAAAGTAGACAATCTTCTCAATCTGTACCATCGCCTTTTGGAACTCAACAATCGGTTGGCAGCCATCTACGACTATCAAATGGTTTTGATAATGCTCAGTTTCCTGATTGCCAACGTCTTGGGCATCTACTTCTTCATTATCCACACAGTTAGCCTGAAAAATAACATAGACCTTAAAATAGTAGCCTTTATTCAGGCTTTGATCATCAACATGTATGACTTTGGCTTGAGCATTGCAGTGTGTGATTTGGCGGAAAGAACAGGAAGGCAAACTTCAAGCATACTGAAGTTATTCAATGATATCGAGCATTTGGATGAAAAGCTTGAAAGAAGTGTGAGTTATGGTCCTGAAATTGAATAAATAAAATTTAAGCTATTTTTTCTGTCCTAGATCTCCGATTTCGCCTTGTTCTGCAGCCATCGCAGGCTGAGATTTCGCCATTGTGGGCTGTTTTACGTAAACTACGAGATGGGTTTCCGCATGGCCATCACCAGTTTCCTCTACCTGCTGTTTCTCATCCAATTTGATTTTTGGAACCTGTGAAGAAAGCATATTAAAAGAGCCCCTGGTAGAGTCCTCTAATTGGTTCGCACTTCTTTGTGTCGTCTGGAGTCGAGTGGCGAACACTCCAAAGGGGGACCTGCAGGACTTACAAGTGACAGCTCAAGATGTCACGGGGATTCTGAGAGGGTGGAAGACCAAGTGGGATATGTCCCTCAGCTTACAAGGAGTCGTGTCTAAGTGAACGCCTTGTTGACTTTTCAGCTGAGTGAATGGGAACATGGCCGCAGGACACCAGTGGGAAAAATGCAGCAATCTCACCAAAAATGAGGCTATGCAAAAGTCAAAAGGATTCGGAGAAATGGAGTAGCTGTGAAAAGCAGCGCAATTAAGGCCAACAAATGAACGACTTTCATGCTTTCTGTATTTTTTGGCTGACTAAAAATGCAGCTGAAATTTTCCGGCGAACAATGGCTGCGAAGAAAACAGAGAAAATGGAGAAAATCACAATGCAGCAGCAGCCAACATGGCCAGCTTTGGTGCATTTTCTTTGTTCGCTCCTTGTGTGTTTCTCTGTGTGCTTTGCTAATTTCCCAGACTGCGATTTTCCAGCTGCTTCCGCACTTCCCTTTTTAGCTGCTTGTTTTGCCGGATTTATTGTGCTTTGGGCCTGGCTTTTGTTGCGGATTTCCATTCAAATAAATATATATTGTGTGGTGCATGGGTTTTTTTATTATTTTTTAATTAAAATAAATTATTTATTATTATTTTGTTATAAATCATTTATTGTTTAATTCAGGTTTCTATTCAAATAACAAAAGAAGTGAAACAAAACACTTGTTTTTTCTATTTTACAAATGTACAATGTTTGCAAATAACTAAAGATTTAAAGCCAATCAATTTAAAGTTTTTTTTGTGACATAAACAGGGAGTTTTCATTGATTCACTCATTCTTACGCACTCTGCCTTGACTAAACCCACTTTCAAATCTCCAGCTCCGCCGTTGTGAAATATAATCCCACTGGAAAGCTACAATTAAAGTGCTGTGTGCAAGGCGGAGATCCTGTTAAAAGTCAACTCTTGAGGCTACGGATAATCTGACTCCTAGCCACTTATTGATAAAGGCCAACCGCTGTCAAGACCAGGCCAACACCACCCCTTATCCCTTATTCTTGATCCCTTATCCCTGGAAACACCACCATTAGCCCCGATTAGAACTCGAGAGCAGGAAGACAATGCCGAAGGGGACATCAGCAGCATCGGCAGGTGAAGCAGTGGCTATAAAAACAACTACAAAGGACACGTCGCTCACAGCAAAAGTGCGTAAATTGATTTTTATTATCCCACCATTTTCCCTTGGCCACTTACCCGATGACTCCTATGCTGCCCATTGCGCTTGGCTCCGCAAAAAGTTTGGGGCCAATATATTTGATTTATTGGCTTTATCCGGAATGCGCGCAAATTGTTCATTGCTTTGTTTACACCATAAAAATCCTGATGGACGCATTAGTTGGCCAAAATGTTCCATCGCATGCTCATGAGCAGGGCTCGTAAATTTCATCGATAATTTCCGCTCTTGTTCTGTTTTTGTCTGCGGGATATTTATTTGTCTTGCCATTATTTTATGAGAATATAAAAATCACTCAGGGCTAGCAACATCCATATATTTTATTAGGCACCAACATTAAATGGTAAGTAATAGCTTTTGAATTATCCAAATGACTTAACAAATGTTTACGGGGGAAGAAACAATCTATTTCCAAATTCTTTAAGATAAATAGAAGTCGATTCTTTTTTTATTTACCACATCAGTATAATGATCAAAATGTTAAATATACAATTTGTAAAAGGGTCAGCATTTTCTTCTTTAAATCCGATAAAAGTTACCTCCATCTTTTTATAATTTCCTTTTTACCTCAATTTATAATTTGTTCGGTAAATTAATTAAAATTTGCCGCCAGGCTTGCCACGAAATTGAGCTGACTGTTCATTTATTGTAATTAAGGAGCAGGCAGGCATTTTTTCTTAGCCTTGCTAAGGTAAAGGACTCTCAATGACCCAAAGGATTGCCAAAGGCTGCAAGTGAAAGGTCAAAGTTTATCAGCAGATTTTTAATTTGAATTTATAGGTTTTCCAGCCGCCGCAAATTGGGGAATAAATTTGATAGACTTTGTGAGGGAGTGAACTCAAAGGACTTTGAACTTCGAGGGAAGCAGTTAATGAAAAATAAACCCACAGCCCTTTTGCTAATTACGATAAATGCCCGCCAATTGTTCCATTGATTCGCGTCGACTGCCTTAATTAGTTTGCCAATGCGTTATAATTTTGGCCTCCAGCCCTAAATTTATATAAGCCGATCTGGGAAGGAGCTCTACTTCGAAGTTTGGCACGGAAAAGTTTTCAAAATTAAATAATTGCCAATTTGCAGCAAGTTGCTGGCAGTTTAAACAACAATTCAGCGACGAGCAAAGCCGATTTGTGTCTCCGGCTAAAATGGAACTTGGTGAAGGACTTGGGGAAAAGGAGCTGGAATGAAGCCAAGAAAAGCCGGGCAATTAGTGGAAAGTCTGATTAAATATTGAAACTATGGAAAAATTCGTTTGGCAAAACTTTAATTGCACTGTAATAAATAAACAGCAGAAGACGCTGACAGCAAGCCAAATTAGAACTTTTAATTGTTGTGAGAACAGATTTAAGAACTCTATAATTATTAGAAACATTATATAACGAAAAACAATTAAACAAAAATCTAATATTGCAGTTAAAATTAAGTTTTAAACATTTCAACAGTAATTTTTATTTGAGGGTCTTCATAGAACAGAGAAAGCAACACAATAAAGAAGACGATCCAATAATTGACGAAAAAATAAGGATAAAATAACCAAACTTATCACTACCAGGGAAATCCAATTCGAGCCTATTTCTGCTGACAGGGCGAATCATCATAAAACGAAAATATTTTTATGAATTTTCTTGCCAGGGTGAAAATGGTGAAAATGTGCTGCCCTCAGCAGAGGCGATAACCAGATGCTGTCATTTTAATAAAAATATATTGAAAGCTGGCACAAATCGAGATGAGCGAAACGAATTATCTGCAAACGTTGACGAGTCGCCAACAGCGGGAATGTTGACCTAATGCTGACTCCACTCCTCTCCTGGAATTTTGTTGTGTAAACAAAAGGATCCAAAAGGGGGGGATTGGGCCACGTGGCCCAAACAATTGGCGGATGTCCTGGGCCGGGGCAATAAATCAAATGCTTGTGTACACTCCAGTTTATATTTGTTTGCCCGCCGTCGTTCAGATGAGCAGGAAATTTGCCAGAGACTCAAGGATGAGTTGAGGGTGGGGGAATCCCCGGCACAGGATAATAAAAATCAATTTACGCGATTGTGTCGAGTGTGGCTGCTGGGCCTGTTATCGCTGCTGCTGCTGCTGCTGGCTTTGTGCTCTCGATAATCGAAGATAATGGGGGTCCCTCGGCGAAAGCTAAAAAGGACCAAAGGGCCTGTATCTGACAGCCAAGGATACCCAGGATGCCAAGGACGAAGTGTGTGGGCTTTCCTTTGTCTGACTTTTCCCCAGTGCCCCGCATTGTTGGCCTAATTGTTGCCTGTCAGTTGTGCCATAGTTTTCCGCAGTTACTCGTCCTAAATGTTGCCGATGTCCGGACAAACGAATAATATAATAGATACAATAAAAATATGGCATAAATCAAGCGCAGGTTGGAAAGGGAAATTAGAGGAAAGCACACACACACACAAAGCACAAAAAATGTGCACTGCAAGAAAAAAATTAGCTTAATAATTTTCTTTAAATGGTTTCGGAAAAATTTAAATATATTACAATTTATGTCGCTTCTGTTATATTCGGAAAAACTAAACCAGAATTAATATTTAGGTATTTTATAATTTTTGTACAATAAAATTCTTAAACTGTCAACTTCTATAAAACATGTTCACAAAAATATTCTAAGGGTGTTCATGCTCATGTAAGCTGGGTTCATTGTTAGCTGCACAATAGTCAAAAGGAGAATCACTGCATTCTTAGCCACCCAGAGAGGACAAAACTCGTTCATTTGTTGGCCTTAATTGCACTTCTTTTAACTTGTGTGTTTTGTGTGCTCTTCTTTGGGCTTTTTGCATAGCCTCGTTTCATTCAGAGGGAATACCAAAGGAGTTGGGCTTTTATTGCTGCAGCTGATGTCCTGCGGCCCTGTTCCGATTTTCCTCACTTTGGCCAGCTGCAAGTCATTCACTTCATTCACTGGACGACAACTACTTGTGGGGCCAGTGATTCAGCTTTTATTACGACGATGGCACCTGCTTAAGATTGCATTCCATGCCTGTCTGTCTGGAGAAATTAGTAAGGGCTTTAAAGGAAATCCCCACTTATTAAAAACCTGGGGCATCACAAGTTCATAAAGTCAAACTGGACTAGGAAAAGTAAGTAAAGAACACTTGTGACTATTATACTAAAACCCATTTCACGGTTTACATGAAATAATCCACATCTAAGAAATTTCAATTTGCGATGACTGCAGTATAGGGAAAATTCTGAAATCTAAAAAATTAAAGTTTTAGTCTTGAATTTGTAAGAAACTTATTGAATCTAAACTTACACTTCTTTCGAGCTCTTTATCCATGTTTTCAACATCATTAAATAGTTTCAAGATCATTGAGGTTTGTCTTCCAGTTCTTTCCAGCAAATCACAAACTGATATGCTCAGCCAAAAGTCCAGAAAGTTGTTGATCAGTGCCAAAGGAAACATTATCAGCATCACGAAAATAGACATTTTGTTTAAGCTAACGCTGTAGACGATTATATAGAATGTGACGATGATGTTGGCTGTCAGGAAGACGATCATCATCAGCGCTGTCTGGTAGTCAAAGCACTCGGTTAATCTCCCATAGATGTCCTCCAGTTGGCTGTAGAGTTTGAGGAGAAAGCGAACTCTAGAGGAGCTACCCGAAGGATTCACCCGCAAATAATTGACCAGGCCTAGGAGTTCTTTGTTTATGAGCCACACAAAGCGGTATATGAAGGCCACACCCAAATGGAAGTGAATAGCCAGGATGAAGGTTCCCAACTTGACCAATGATACGACCATGGCGACCATGGAATCAAAAATGGGCATTGATTGATTTGGCATTCCAAAGTGCACTACCAATGTGGAAGCCACTCCTGCGACTATGAGGAAACCCTTCCGAATCACATAGCCATCAAATGTGGGACACTCCACTGCTCCTGAGGAAAAGTATTTCACTTCGAGGAGGATCAACTCGTTGTATATCGCCTCCAGGTTCCTGCTCCTCCAGAAGGTTCGGACATACATTGCACAGATGGTCAGCACTCCGACAATTCCCAGTATGGAACTTATTTGCTGCAGCACGAAATTTCTCTGAAAGACATCTGACTTTGGCAGGTTCTTCTCGGCCTCTGCCTCCTGCATTAACATCAGGATGAGCAGACTTGAACTCAGTGCAATCCCATAGAGAATTAGCCACCTGGAGCGACGAAGTCTCCTCTGCTTGGGCTCATATTTAAATGGAAATATTCCAAGCAGCCAGGAACTGTACAGAATGGTTTTCAGTATGACATAGACTAATTTTTGTCGAAAACCACAACGAAGTTGGAACATCGCTGTACTACTGTTGACTTCGTTCCTATAAAAGGAGCTTAATCGTAAAAATCGGTAAACGGTCAATTAATTCACTTATGAAAAAAGATAACAATCATGTGACACGTAGTTATGCAAACCAAATGACCAATTACTTAATAACCACTTTTTAACATATCAATATTTAGACAGCATTTATTATCTAGAAAAACAAAACGGTTTTGAAATGCCTGATTGTTAACGAAAAGTTTTATTCTTGATAAAGTGTTCTTGTGTTCTTTGTAAATTTAAAAAAACTGCACTTATTTTCGTAAAACAAGTCTTACAAGTTCATGTAATCAAACTGAACCAAGTAAACCAAATACAGAAAACTGGTTACAATCATGCGGAACCCCATATTATAATTAAGCGAAAACAGTCCACACAGCTGAATGCGGAATTTTCGGTGACTGCAGAGCCATGCAAAATCATTTACCTGTCAAAAAAGTACATAAGTAAAAACACTGTAATACATCACACTATACTCACACTTTTCTCCAGTTTAACGTTCTTATGCTCAAGATCAGTAAATAACTTCAGCACTGTTGAGGTTCTTCTACCTGCTCTCTCGGTGAGATCGCATACAACAATGCTCAACCAAAAATCCCAACTATTAACTAGCAAAGTTTGAGGGAAGATCAACATAAATGTGCACATTTTACCCATGGTGATTCGATACACAATTAAAAAATAGATGACCAAAATATTGCCAGCTAACCCACAAGATAAATTAAGGGTCATTTGGAAATCGTAGGCCGCTACTATTTTCTTATTCAGCTCCAAAAGGCGACCATACAAGGCGAGAACTTTGCAAATCGTGGATGAGTCTGTCGTCGGATTCAATTTTGATTGGTTAACAAGGTCCAAAAGTTGTCCGTTGATTAGCCACACATATCGGTATATTAACAGGACACCAACATAATAGTGCATGACATTTAGATTGAGGCTCAGGATGCAGCAGAGCCCCAGGTATATGGGAGGTTTGCTTTTAGACATTAGAAGGTTCACCATGAGGAACGACAGCAACTGGCCCATTATAGTCACTGACTTTTGAATAACGAGGCAATTGAACTTTGGGCAATTTTTTAAATTCGAATTTTCAAAGTGTTGATACTCAATGATTAACAGTTGATTGGCAATCTCCAGAATGTTTTTGGTGCCCCAAAAGTTCATAACGTGTGCCACGATGACTGAAGCACAGCTCAACACTGTAATTATTATGCTTATCTTTTTCAGCAAAGGATTCCGCTCAAATGCATCCAGCCTCCGCTGGTTAAGACTACTGTGCACAAGGAGACACAGAATGAAACAATTCAAGATTAAACCGTACAGAAATAGCCGTCGAGATCCTTTAAGTTGTTTCTTTTTCGAGTTGAAGGTGAAGGGAAATAATCCAAGCAACCAGGATCCATATAAAGCTGCCTGGAGGATTAGCCAAACCAAACGAGGACAAAATCCTCGAGGTAGACGAAACATTTCTGACCAATCGTAAATCAAATTGTAAACTAAAAATGTAAACTTCAATTAAAATATTCCAAGTTCAAAACTGGAACAATAAAAGGCACAAAGGGACTTTGGATGGCTAATTAGGGCAATCAATCTTTATTAACCCTTTTAGGTTTATTAACACGGTGCTGAAATATTGATTCTAGGTCGGACAATGCATTGTCATTGCGTGGACTGCAGCTACTGGTTAAATAGGCAGAAGATATACCTCATACATAACAGCTTAATATTACTTTAAAATGTTCATTTAAATATATTAAAAAGTATAGTGCGTTTAAAATCGTGAAATGATCAATCAAAGTCAGAAAAGTTTTTCAAAACAATTTTCGCCATTTAGTAAAAAAATATTTTTAAAATATGTTACAATTTACTGGTGATGTGTTTTGAATATGTTTAAATATGTCCGAAAAATTTCACAAGTTCATGTAATCAAACTGAACCAAATAAACCAAGTATAATAAACTGGTGATGATCATTTGGAAACCCATATTATAGTTAACCGAAAAAAGTCCACACAGATGAATCCGAAATTGGCTGTGACTGCAGAGCCATGAAAATTCACTCAGCTGTTTAAAAAATATACAATTAGTTTTGAGAAGATAACTCCATTGTTTAAACTCACACTTTTCTCCAGTTGGACATCCTTATGCTCAAGATCAGTAAATAATTTCAAGACTGTTGAGGTTCTTCTTCCAGCTCTCTCCGTGAGATCGCATACAACAATACTCAACCAAAAATCCCAACTATTAATGAGCAAGGAAAAAGGGAAGAACACCAAAAACATGGACATTTTACCCATGCTAATTGCATACACAATCAGAAAAAAGATGATCACAATATTGCCAGCTAAACCAGAAGTTAATATAAGGGCCATCTGAAGATCGTAGGCAGCTGTAAGTTTCCTACTTAGCTCCAAGAGGCGGCCGTACAGGGGCAGAAGTACGCGAATCCTGGAGGAGCCCATGGTGGGATCCAATTTCAGTTGGTTAACTAGGTCAAGGAGTTGTCCGTTGATAAGCCACACATAGCGATATATTAGGAGGACACCAACATAGTAGTGCATGACAATCAGATTGAGGGCCACCTGTGTCAGAATGCAGATGAGTACCAGGAACACAGGGGACTCATTTCCAGGTATTCCGTAGTTTACCGCCAAGAACGTTAGCAACTGCATCATTATAGTCACCAACTTTTGAATCACAAAACAGTTAAATTTGGGGCAACTCTTTTCATTCAGACCGTCAAAGTCCTGGTACTCAATGGTTAACAGTTCATTGGCAATATCCTGTACCTTTTTGCTTCCCCAAAAATTCATAAAGTGTAGAACGATCGCTGAAGAAAAGTTCACCACTGCAACAATCACGTTAATCCATTCCAGCAAAGGATTCCGTTCAAACGCATCCAGCTTCCGTTGATTTTGAACATTTGAGTAACCGTGCATCAGTAGACACCAAATGAGGAGATTCAGTATTAAGCAGTAAAGAAGAAGCCATCGGGAACGCCTTAGTTGATTTCTTTGCGAATTAAAGGTGAAAGGAAATACTCCAAACAGCCAGGATCCATATAAAGCTGCCTTGAGGATTAGCCAAGCGAAGTGTTGACATCCGCGACGTGGTCGAAACATTTCAGACTGAAAGAGCTAATTGTAATAGTCAAATAAACTGCCATGAGCCAAAATGTAAACAAATGCAGGGTAAACTCTTAACAGTCACAAAACGATCTACTGATGTTTAATAAAGTTAAGCTATCTACCTAAACCCTTTTAAGGTTATTAATACGGTGCTGAATTATCGATTTAAACATAAGTACGTACACTGCTAGTAAGTATAGGAAAACTGGAGAAAAGTTTCCGTACCAGTTATGGATATAGATTCCAACTTTAAATCGCAAATCAAAATTAGTTTTTAATACAACAGTTTTATTATAAAAGAAGTAGGTATGTTAATTTATGTTGATCAGAGAGGTACTAAGGTATGTATGACACAAGTCTTTTATTTATAAATTAAATGATATTATGAATTCATATTCAAGTTTAAGTAAAACTTTACAAGTTCATGTAATCAAACTGAACTAAATAAAGCAAATATAGAAAACTAGTGATGATCATTTGGAAACCCATACTGTAATTTATCGAAAAAAGTCCACACAGCTGAATGCGGAATTTTCGATGACTGCAGAGCCATGAGAACTCATTAAGCTGTTAAGAAAATGGTTAAATATTTATACTAACAAAGTTTCGAAATATTAACTCACGCTTCTCTCCAGTTCGACATCCTTATGCTCAAGATCAGTAAATAACTTCAGGACTGTTGAGGTTCTTTTACCAGCTCTCTCGGTGAGATCGCATACAATAATGCTCAACCAAAAATCCCAAATGTTCATAAGCAAGGTATGAGCGAAGACCACCATAAAGATGGTTATTCTACCCAAGCTGATTCCAAACACAATCACAAAAAATATGACCACAATATTTCCAGCTGAGCTGGATGTGAGAATAAGAGTCATCTGGAACTCGTAGATCGATACAATTTTCTTACTTAGGTCCAAGAGGCGACGGTACAATTTAAGAAGTACTCGAATTCTGGAGTAATCTGTCGTAAAATCCAGTTTTAGTTTGTTAGCCAGATCCAAGAGTTGTCCGTTGATAAGCCACACATATCGATAGATCAACAGAACTCCGACATACCATTGCATCACAATAAGACTGATGCCTATCTGTGTCATGCAACTAAGGATCACCACGTATACAAAGGATTCGTTTCCGGGCATTCCATAGTTCACCATCATGAATGATAGCAACTGACCTGTCACGGTCACCAACTTTTGAATTACAAAGCAGTTGAATTTGGGACAATTCTTCTCATTCAGACCTTCAAAGTCTTGAATCTCAATGATTAATAGTTCGTTTGCAATCTCCTGAACCTTTTTGCTTCCCCAAAAGTTCATAAAGTGAATCACAATGCCTGAAAGGAAGCTCAGCATTCCAATCAGTGTGTTTATAATCTCCAGCACAGGATTCCGCTCAAAGGCTTCCAGTTTGCGCAGCCTGTGAGTTCCAAAATTACTGACCACTATTAGGCACAGGAGGATACCATTTATAATTAATCCGTAGAGTAGAAGCCATCCGGAGCGTCTTAGTTGTTTTTTTCGAGAACTAAAGGTGAACGGAAATAAGCCAAATATCCAGGATCCATATAAAGCTGCCTTGAGGATAAACCAAGCCAAACGTTGACTAAATTCGCGACGTGGTCGAAACATTTCTGACTACGAGACCGAAGTGTAATGGTCAAATTAACTGTCGTTATACAGAATGTCAACAAAAACTATCTGCGACCCTGAAATTATAAGAAGCCACACAACTGGCTACTTATTGATGGCTAATAAAGCTAACCAATCTATAAAAACCCTTTTAGGGTAATTGATACGGTGCTGAAATATCGATTTAAGCGTTATTGCTAGTACACAATAACATCACACAAAAAAATGCATACCTAATCAATCGTTGCCATAAAACACAAATATATTATTAAGCTATTTAAATATCAGAATTAAATCAATGTGAAGAATATATGTAAAGACTACTTGAATTTTAAATTCATATAATCAAACTGAACAAGAAAAACCACGTACAAAATGTTGGTTATGATCATTTGAAAACCCATGTCGTAGTTTATATAAAACAATCCACAGTGCCGGATTCTCAGCCTTTGATGGCTGCAGAAGAGCGAAAACTCAGTGATCTAAGAAAAGAGATAAGTGTTGTCTAAATTTGTTATTTAAATACATCAGCTTACCCTCCTTTCAAGTTCCTTGTCCATGCACTCAATATCGTTGAATAACTGCAAGATCTTGGAGGTTTTTTTGCCTGTTCTCTCGACCAAATCGCATGTGGCGATGCCCAGCCAAAGATCCCAAAAGTTGACGGCCATTGCTTGTGGAAAGAGCACAAGCGTGGCCAATAACGAGAATCTCTTAATGTTGAAAAAACAGATGACCAGCACATGACCCACAATTATGTTGGCCGACAACAGGAGGGCCATAAAAAGTGTGATTTGAATATCATAAACGGAGGCGAGGCGAGCGTTCAAGTCCAAAAGGCGACCATAAAGCCAAAGAGGTAGATGAATCCTATCAGGGTCTACCCTTTCACCTCTTTTTAGTTGACTGGCCAGCTCCAGGAGCTGCCCGTTGATGATCCACACAAACTTGTATATGTAGATCACCGCCAGGTGAAAGTGCATCACCACCAGGAGAACTTCCAGCTGGGTAAGGTAAATACAGACAGCTTCGTGCACCACGCTCTTGCTGTCCGGTATTCCAAAGTAGATCACCAGGGAGGAGCCGATCTCCAGGATTATCACTAAGCCCTTTTGAATCACATACCTATCGAACTGATGACAATCTCCAAGGATTAGCTTCTTAAAGTGACGGTTCTGCAGCTGCAGAAGTTCATTGAGTACTGCAACCAGCTCCCTACTTCTCCAGAAAGTTCGGATGTAGGTCACTACTGTGGTTATGATGCCTACAATCTCCACGAGCTGTTCAATTTGCTTAACCAATGGATTCCGCTCAAATACCTCCACTTTTACGGGATTGTGATCATCTGTGGATGGCATCAAGGATAAGACAAGCAGGCTTGTGTTCAGAATCAAACCATATGCCAAAAGCCACTTGGAGAGATGCAGTTGCCTTTTCCTGGAGTCAAAGGTGAACGGAAACACTCCGAGGACCCAGGATCCATAAAGGGTTGCTTTCAGGGTGAAGTGGGCCAAACTCTGGCGAAGGCGACTTACGCGACTCAGTTGAACTAACATTATTGAAGTTCGATTCGAAATGAGTTTGTGAAAGGCAAATAACCCATCGGAAAAAGAGCGAACGTTGAGTGCTGACGGCTGGATGATAAAATGATGGTCAAATGGATAAGCCAACTAATTACACAAAATTAATTGTAAGGTTACTGTGACTTTTCTTTTGGGAATTTACCATTCGAGTTAACTTTAATGCCGGAAACAGAACAAAACAAATTGCTTAAAATAACTAAATTATAGGTAAAAAAAAAAAAACCAAAAAAATTAATGTGGTCAGTGTTGCTTTTCGAAAAAAGTTAAAATTTGGGAGAATATTTGTTGATGTCATCTCAATCCTTGAACTCAAATTGATGCTTGAACCTGATTGATTGGCATCAATTGATACTTGAGACTTTTCAATAACGAGACATTTTACAGTCACTGAAATTTTTCTCCTAGTGGCCGCAACAAACTTTCGAATGGTTAAAACTTGGTTTCCCAATGCGCCTGCAGTTTTTGACACTGTTGCGAAGTTAGTAGTTTTTCAATTGTTTGCTGATAAACTTTTCGAAGCTGTCACCTGTAAATTACTTTTTTACTGAACTTCTTTCTATTTCCCCTTTTCATTAGGGGTAAATTCTTTTGGCACCTTTAAGAGTTTGTGTTTGGCAGAATGCGACAGATGTTTCTCTGGAATTTTCTTTTTCAAAAGGTGAGACTTTGACCTCGTCTTAAGTCATTTAAGTAGAAGAGTTACCTTTAAATTTATTCCTAACCAAACAGTTGTCAAATTATTCACAAACACTTGTCCATCTGATTTGGCTTGTAAATTTCTAAACAGACTCATTCCATTATCAAACCACGTACTCATAACAATTCAGCTGCATCGTCGGGGTGTCCTTCGGGTCATTCGCTTTACTATTCGCAATTAGAATTAGAAGGAGCAGCTCCCGACACAATCTTAGTTTGAATTTTTAATTGGTAACCACAGCAAACAGGGGTTAACAGGGGGCCACAATGCAGTAAGTCGAGGACCCTTTCAGGTGTTTGGACCTCCTGCAGCTCATACAATTTGCATGGCTAAACGAAACTCATTCTCCGCTTTTGTGACTTTCACCATTTGCAGTTCGAGCTTAATTAAACACAAAATGGTCCACAATTGTGGGTTGTCGTTTCCCTTGAGTGAAGTTCTCCTCTCGTTCAGAAGCTGTGAGTAACCACAAAATGATTGCAGGTGACTGAGAAACGAGGATTCTTTAGTGGAGGTGTCTCTGCAGGATTCCCCTCTGCAATATGTGCCAGAAATGTTTGAACATATTTTCCCCTGACTTAATCTTTCATTAAACAAATAATGAAATCATCAAAGGCAGAATTAAGCCATTCTTTTATTTTTAGGCATTACCCATTCCCCCAGAAACGTGCGTGATTTAATTTCCAACAAGGCGCCAAAAAAACAACACCTCAAAGGCGAAAGCCAAAATAAGAAAGGGGGAAAAGTTCTCTGACGTTGCGCATACGCCACGTGAGCCCCCTCCGAGGCAGTCGCTGCAATTAGGCATCGCAACTCGGCCTTTTAGCCAACTGGCATAATTAGAGGCTGTCAGGGAGGCTGTAGGGGATCCAGGGGATTTCCTTTGCCAACTTGGAACAGATCTGACAGAATTTATCCAAAAAGGGGGGTAAAAAACAAAATTGAAAGGGGGTGTTTGAGGATAAACCCAGAATGAGTTAATTAGACAAATTATATTAGGAGCGGCTAAGAAAGGGTGGAAAAGAACGTGGTTGCCTAGAATGCCTATTTAAACACGATTTGTGCTTCCCTTTTTTACATCCTTTTTTCTATTTTTGGTGTGCTTAGACACAAGCTAAGTTATTCAAAGCTTATAATGTCCCATGACCCTAGAAATATCCCTAAAAAAGATTTGCCCATAAGAAAATCATTTTTAATGACTTTAAACAAAACAAACAGCCAACGAAATGTCGCGCCTTTAACCTTTTCCTTCGCGTTATTGGAAATGTTTTCTCTTATTGCTGTCATGTCTTGTTTGGCCATTATCCTTCGCCATGTTTCTGTTATCCTTATTCCTCTGATGGGGCAAAGTTTAATGTTTCACTTGGAAAGGATGCGCGTTGCCTGCGGGAAAGTTGGCTCGCAAGTCGTTAAAATCAAATGGATATTGTCCCGAAGGGTGAAGGGAATAAAAATCTCAGCTCGGAGAGTCAAGTATTCAAACTAAGTGGATTCCTTCCACTTCCTTTTATTCCTAACCCATTTCAAGTAAACTTATCATGATTTCAAGGCGCTCAAATCTCATTTCGAATGCAATTGGTGCATCAATTTAGCACATCAAAGGAAAGCAGACGCCCCTTTCGGACACGCCTACCCAAATGTTGCAAATGAAGTGCAAAAACTGTGAAAAATATTTGCACTACAAAGTAGCACAGAAAAAACAAACGGAAAATGCGAATAACATTTTCACAGCTGCAAAAATCGCTCTGCGATAAGAAGGGTAAAAAAGGGTAAAACATCGTGGAAAAACTGTGGGTAAATATTTATGAAATTTTCGCAGAATCTGCAAATCAAATCAATTTGCTGACAGCCCCGTTGAGTAAAAAAGTACACAGATTTTTGTTTGGTTATAAGAGGAAAAATTGAGGGTGAACTCTTCCAGTTGTTTACTTGTCAAAGGATGGCAGGAATATCCCGGCAGTTGTTTACCTTTTGTTTTGCTTACCTAATAAAATGCAATCCTGTGAGCAGACAATGCAATTTGCTGGCGTATTTATGTCCTTCGATAAACTCTTGTGAGCTTGTGTGGAAAACTACAGGGAAAACTTACCGTCCACCTTGGAAAACTCTCTAAATTCTAAAAGTGACTTACAAAGAAGCAGCGTTTTGTGGGAGAGGGGAAATTAGCTTTTCTGCTGTGAAATAAATTGCAAATTTTGAGACGGAAATTGAAAATTTATTGGCAAAAGAAAAAGTGTGTGTGCATCCCTTAAATTTTATTATTTACCATTTTTTCTTTCTTAAGTTTTCTTGGAGCGATCTTTGATGACAGGAAAAAAAAGGCGGCGATTGATGATCTTGGCTGTCAGGATACAAAGTGACAACATTTTGCATCGCAATCGGAGGAAGAAACTTTTTCCTATTTTTCCTTTCCTGTGAGAGACATTAAAAATTAGTTTTCCCTGTTTACTTGGAGCTGAAATTTCACAATGTTTTCTCTTTCCCTTTCCCCATTTTTCATGCTTTCTTTGGAGCGCCACAAAGTATGCAACACATGCAGCTGAAGTTTCCGCGAAAGTTTTTCTTTTTCCCGCCTTTTACTCCCCTCAACTTTCATAATAAGTTACGCTTAGCATTTTCTGTTTTCTTCCCCGCTGAGTGCAAACCTTTTATCATTATTTGTTGAAGTATTTTCAGCGCATTTTTGAAATGTTTCCCAGTCTCCTGCGGAGAGGATAATGATTGCTTTGGTCTATGCAAAGTGTCTCAATTTGGGTTCATGTATCCATTAGATGCTCCCTACTGTCTAATATTCCTCAGATGCGCATAAAGTATTTTGTAGATAATAAAAATTGGCAAACGGCGCAGAATTTATGCGCTGTGAAAACTCGTAAATTTTCAATGTGCCCGTGATAAAAATCAGCAATGAAAACGCAGCGACAAAATAGAAAACTCTCGTACGGCAAAACTTCTGCCTGTTGTTATTTTGGAGGAAGTTTTACGATTCTCTGATCTCTCGGGTGGAGTTCAAACTGTGAGGAGTCGGGGAAGGTCAATAAATGGATTATAAATATTTATAGGGATTTATTAGGGTTATTGCGGAATTTTCTGCCTTTTTTATTGGTTATAAAATATTCGGCATCGAATTCTTTAGTTAAATCTGTTAAGCTTAGCAAATGTTAACTCACTTTTGTTTATACCCAACTAATGTTTTGCCCATTTTTGTTCTCTGGATCACTTTCTTTGGCTAAACTTTGTTTAATTTCCGGAGCAATAAATTTCAAAGAAAATTCATTTCAGTTTAAGTGGAAATTGCTAAAGATAAACAGGAATCGAAGCTACCATCCCCTCTGCTCTACATTAATTTAAACACAATTAAGAGGCGACAAGAAAAGCGACCAAAAACACGTAAAAGTTAAAGGGAAAGAGATGGGTATAGGTAGAAAGATAGAGACAGAGATAGAGACAGAGTGAGCTGGGGCATAAAATCAACTTCAAGGGGAAACATCTCGGAAAAAGATAAATAAATTAAAAGAAAATAAAATAAGGGGGGGTGGGAACGGGGGTGGAGGTGTAATCGATGCGAAGGTCATTCCGGGTCAGCGATAAAAATTTCAGGAAACTTTTCCTCCCAAGAGGAAGGGAGATCGGAACTAATTGCTGAGAAATTTAACTTTACGACGCAAATTTCATCGTTCTTCCCGCGAGACCCTTAAAGAGGAATAAAATTCTCCCGCCAAATGGGAACGCAATGAAACTGGAAATGAATTGTTGATGATTTTTATTGAGCTTCGAATTAAACGCAATGAAAATGGAATGGAAAGTGCGCTGGCAAGCTCTCCTTAAATTTGTTGTTCTACTTCGGGTGTAAAAACTGCAACAATGGAGCAGGCTTTTCCCCCTTTTCCCATTTACCCATCATAAAAATTAACAACGAAAATGTTTGCATGTTAAACTGCGCCGTAAATTATTTCGGGTTCAGATTTTGGTAAAAGCGTAGCTCCCATTCAGCTTTTCATTGTTTCAGAGGGAGGAAAATGGGAAGGATGTGGGGCAGAGGTCAAAGGGCGTCGCATGTGTGCTCTGAAAATATTTGAACAATTAACTTTTGCTTTTTGCGTCCTCTGAGGTCGCTTTTTCTGTGTGGACACAATTTTTTCAGTTGCAAGTGTCATCTGTAAACACACAACAAAGTGGAATTAATTATTATATGGGGGTTTTCATTACGTGCAGGAAATTATCCATTATGTTTTTAGTAAATGAGGAAACTGCTCCTCATACATTTTTGAATATTATTTTAAATTAACAGGCTTGTGCAGTTTTCATGGAAGATTGTCTTAAATTTTTGGATTTTTTTGGCAGAATATTGAGGTGTAGAGCAATGCATAAATCTTAAAAACTGGGGAACAAATAAGTAAATAAAAAATTCATGAGTGTTTATAATCCTTTTATTTTTTGTACTAGCAGCATTGTTCCTAACAACAGATGAGTATGTTTTGCTAGTTACATTCCGTACAGCCTACAGTTTTTTGAAAGATGATTTTCCACCCTGTTGAAATCTCTTCAGCAACTTAAAAAACCCTTGCAGATGATTTTCCAACAGGCATTTTCATCTTCATTTTCCATGCACCGTTTGGCCTTTTAGCTCGCAGCTTTCCTCCATTCAGAACACTTTATGTCCCCATCTACTGCGTGTGTGTCCTGTGTCGCAGGATGTGTCTCAGTGTGAGTCTGTGCTGACATCAAGTTCATAAAAATATCTGCCATAATTGCAGCTAAGTCAGCAAATGTTGACTGCTGTTCTGTCACCCGTCTCTTTCCCCCTCCTGCACCTCTCTCTCTCTCTCCTTGCGCATCCCAGTTGTGTTCCTATTTTTATTATCCCTGTTCTTGTCTAGCCGCATTTTCCTTTCTGTTGCGTTTCCCTTTGGCTAAATATGAAATGAAAGGATTCTGGAAAGGAGCACTTAGTTTTATGCTCCCACATTCAGAACTGCTGCTCAATGTGGCGAGAATGAAAATGAGGCTGAAGAAAACTAACCCAGAAGGAACTTACTTCTTTTTACATGGGAAATGTTTTCTTGAATGATATATTGGAGTGGAAGGTTCTTCATTAACATTCAATAGTTAAGCGCTCCATCAAAACAATTCTCCTGGCTTTGCGCCACTTTCAATTAGGTGGTCTCTGCCTTCATATGCAAATCCAAATGTGAGGCAATAAAAGTCACTCACCAGATGTAAACAACGCAAATGCAAGCAGAAAATGTCCTTACTCCTCGCAATTTGTAAACTCCCATTCACCGCCCACTTTTCCTGCTTTCTTTTTAAGCCAACTCAAGAAAGAGTTGACAGGGAAAAACATGAACTTTTCCCCTCTATATTTTTCAACATCTTTCTCTGTTTTTCTGCTAGTTTTTATTAGGCGTCATCAAAGTGGGCGGCACAAGAACTAGGGGCGTGGCTGATTGCAGTTACAGCTGAAGAAGAGGAAGCACAGAGGGAAAAGGATTTAAATATCTCCCCAGCTGCATTTCCCTTCCTTTTACTTTGTTGCATTTCCTTTTCGGCATGAAAAACTTTCTTTGTTTTTGCAACAAATTGCGGCAGTTTTCCATGTGCTCTTCATTTCCCTTGCTTGCTTTTCTGGCCTTTCCCTTTTACTTCCTCCGCCTCATTTGGCAGAGCTTAAAATGTTTTTCCTGGGCAAAGTTTGCCACAATTTCATTCCAAACCCAGATACTTGAGCTTCTCTATTGAAAAACATTATACTGATAATTGACAGCTTCATTTTCCACTTTCTGCTTACCAACTCCGCTGAAGCGAGCCATTTGATTGTTCAATCTGAACATTGTTTACATTTCCCAGCGATTTTCATTTTGATTGGCATAAAAGCATTTGGAATGTGTTCCAATTGAATGCCTCATTAGCCGGAAAGAGACTTTATTTGGTCTGTCAATGATGTGAACTGTTGAATACCATTGTTTTATATATTATGACCCACTTTGTGTTCTGTAATATCAACTGCACTTGACTCCTCTTTTTTAAGCTCTTTTCCGTATTTTTATATTCAATTAAAGTTTCGAATTATTCACTGAACAACTGCAAACTCGCAAAAGGATGATGTCCTTTGCACTTATTGCTTTTCCCTATAGCTCTTCCCTCTCTCAATCAAATCCCACTTCCTGGCTTTCGTTGTCCCTTATCTAAGCATCCGGTTAAGCAGAGTTTCCTGCTTAATTTCCACACATCCCTGCCAAGTGTGTTTATCATTAGTTCACATGACTTGCATCCCCCAATCCCCACCAGAAACTCTCTTACCCTCCATCTGCACTTCGTTTGCGTTGTCATACAAAATTAATTAGAAACCTCTTCACACATTAGCAGGTGAAAACTGAGACTAAGGTGGGAAATTCACCTGCCAGTCTAAGCGAGAATGGAACTGGGAACGGTTTCACATTACTTATACGCCAAAGGGTCCCATTATTATTGTTAAGGCGCTTATTTCGTTTAAACGTATTTAGATGGGACTCCGAATTCACTTTGCTCTTTTTATATTTCTTTAATATTTAATTTTTAATCAATTAAGCTTTATCATTAAGCCATTTCCAAGTAGCTTGAATTATTTTTCAAGTTCAGTTTCTTTCAATAATTAAATGATTTATATGACACAAATTAATAAGGATTTTAAAAAGGAAGTTAAAGGTGAAAAGAAATGCAAGCTGAATCTTTAAGAAAAGGGTCAAGGAATTCCCAAGATAAGTCATGGAAAGAAGGTAAACGAAAGTGCACTTTACTATGAATGGTAAGCAAAGTTATTAACTTGTTCCCTCCTTTCTTACCCCTTTTCATTTTCAGTGCCCCAACCATTATTCATTGAAAAGTTTTCAACTGAAAACTGAAATTGCATTTAATTAACATTCAGCCACAAGTTATGGGAAGAGAAGTCCAGACCCTTGCATAATTTAATTGCAACAGTTGGTCCTCTGCTTTTTTTCTTTATTTTTTTTACCTTACTTTCACTTTATCCCTTCACCCTGAGTAAATTGAACCTTTCATTATTTCATTATGGCATCTGAGTTCGATTCCGTGAAACCGTGGAATATCCTTGCGGATGACATTTCACTTTACATGCCCTTACTCTTCTCCGTTTAAATTTCCTTCATTTCTGGTGAAATGCTTTCGGTTGTTTTTGTTTCCCTCTTTTAATTGAACGAGGCAGAGATTTTAACGAATTTATTGGTGCCAGGATGGCATCTCCCAGGATCCCCCGCCCTTCCCGTAAAGTGGGCATGGTCGGTTGCCTTGTAACATATTTTATGCATGCCTCAATGGACGTTCACTGAACAATGTGGGAAAAAAAGGGGAATCGGGGGATATGGCAGATGTCTCTATCGCATTTCCCTGGATTGTTGTGCAAGGAGTCGCAGAAAGTGGCTCAGTGGAGAACTGGAGAGAGGAGGAAAGAGTGGCATCCATATGCAAATGGGGATTCCTTCGAGTTGGTTTTATTCTTCCCAGTTCCCTATTGTTCGAGTTGTACCCCCACTCGTAGGATATTATCCACCTGGAACATAAACAGCTACAGCAAGTGCATGTCCTTTAGAGATCATTCTCCATCCATCCATAAATCATGCAACACCTTCGACCCATTTCCGAGTGTTCAACTGTCGCACAATTGAGAATGGAGAACAGAGAACGTGACTTAGTGAAGGTGGTTCCCCTCAGTGACTTTCCCCTCCAACCGCGTGTTAACCTCCGCGTCCCCGATAACTGAGATATTCGTGTTCTCCGCAGCATTAGCATCTCAAACAGGCGAAACATTCAAATTGATGTGACCCCAAGACGAAGAGGGAGCGAAGTTGGGAGGAAGACGTTCATCTGCATTTTAGCAAAGAGCAGCAGCTCAACTAGTGATGCATTGGGGTCAGGAGGAGTTTGAAGAGAGGACAGAAATGTCTTTATTTGCCTGGAAAAGCCGTGGTTAAAGGTGGGTGGAATAACACACGTTTTTCCACTCTTTCCGAGTCTTTCATTTGCATTTATAGGCCAAAGCGAATTCCCAAACGAAAAATAACGCAAAGAAATAAATGAGAGAAGAAAACTGAGGTTTTCCTTGTTTGTGCTCTAATTTTAAAGAGGGAGATGGAGAGACACGCTTTAGTTTCTCATTGCGACTTCCATTCGAGTTTTTTCATGTGTAAGTTCAAGGTCAGAAAGAAACCTTGACCGTTTTAAAAGTGAAGGAAAAACATTCCTCGAATCTGTATCCGAACTTGTCTCGGACTGTGAACTCATTTAACATTCTGAGAGTGCAACTAAAAACATTTCCCCAGTCGGATTAAAAAGAAAAGTGGGGCAGACAAGTGGGGACAACGCTGCGTATGAGTAATGGAATGTAAAGCTGGTGGCTGGCATGGAGAAATGGAAAACAAATTTTAACTTAAACCATTAAACATGAGTAATTACAAAATGTGTGTAACTGAATAAAAATTGAATCTTATAATTTTAGGAAGATTAAATTAAACATCAGGTCAAGTAAATGTTTAGTTTCGTGTTAAAAAAATTCGTTTAATATGTTCGCAATTTTAAATTTTTTTAACTGTTTAGTGTAGGGATATCCTCTTATTTACCTAAAGAGGCTGAAAGCCCCCAGTAATCCTTTTAATTCATCATAAATTTCATCTCCATTTGATAGCCTTTAATCGAACGCCTGAAAATTCCTGAAAACACTTGAAAAATGCTTTGTTTGCTGCTTTATCGGAGCTTTTACTAGAAGCGTGGAAAAATGCTCTCCAATCAACTGAACTCAGCTGCACGACCACGCCCCCTTCTAAGTCCTCCTCCCCTTTTAGGTTCCTTCTATTTGGGTTCAAAATGCGGGCAATAATGAAAGTGCTGACAATGTGAGCCGAACCGAGGCCCCAAATTGCAGCTGCACCTGGTTCATCCCCCCCTTATCTCCAATGAGCTCCACCCATGGCAACCGCAACTCGCTGCCGAAGGACGAAGTCAGGACCACAGCCAGAATCAGGAGCAGAGCGGGGAGTGAGGAGTAAGAGGGGGAAAAGGCTTCAACTGATGTCCTGCGTGAGCGGAATTTTAAACGGGTGCCAGGAACAGAAACTGGCAGCTTCATCTATCACAAAAAGGGGGTACCGGTGATCAGGAGGAGGAAATAGAAAAGAAGGGGGCACTGCACTTTGACCTGCATCCTCTCATTTATTTTTTGCTTTGTCCTCAAAATTTCGTGCAATTTTCCCTAACACCCAAACCAAAACAAATAAATTTAGTGGCCGTGTATGTCAATGGAACTGGATGAACTAAAATGTGCAACCACCGCAAATTGTCAGTGAAAACTTTGTGTCAAGGCCTTCAAACCAATTAAGTGTTTGTCGTTTGGGCCAAGTTCGTAATTGGTTTAAAGTGGGTGAGGTGTGTGGAAGGGTGATGCAAAGGGGGTGACAGATCCAAGCGGATTGACTGTGGTTTTGTGAGGGGAACCTCCAAAAGTGTCACCAACAAACACGAACAGATGGGTAAAACAGGCGACCAGAAAGCAATTGACCCAGAAATCCATCCACCACCCATCCTTCGCTCCGTTCTCCTTTCCAACCCCAAATCGAAGCCAAACAGAACGAGAAATCAATACATGGGGCGGACCAAAGGACGAAAGATGCTGCCTGTTTTCCTCAGTCAACATATGTTGCCAGACATTGTCAACATGCTGCCAGGAACATTCTCTCTTTCGTGGGAGTGTCTCTCAGATAATTCTCGGGAGGAGCTTTCGCTCTCTTCTGCGATTTCCCACACTCTGTTGCCATAATCTCGAGACTCACGATTTGGGAGAGGTCAGTAGTCAGTTGTCCTTAGTCAGTTGTCCTTAGTCCTTAGTCCGCAGACAGTCCTTCGTGCGTAGTCGAAATTCTTATTATTCATGTCAACGACTTGCACATTTGAAAGGGGGTGGGAATGGGGGTAAACTCCCTGGTTTCCCGAATTTAAATTTATTCTTATGGGAATTGGTAAACTTCTTGGAGATTGTGTTTGCCTTGCGAGAGCAGCAAACAAAAGTCTCAATTTAAATATCAATTAGAAATGTTTATCAGGGAATAAGATCCTGCCCTCAATCAATGTTCGAATAGCAATTTAATATGTTTAAATGGAGCAGACGCTTCACTACCATCCTGATTCATGGCCACAGATATCTCCTCCGAAAAAGAGAGATTCCCTTTAAAGTCTGATGAAAATGGAAGATTGAAGAGTTTTGTCTGAGCTCGGGGCAAACTTTTAATTGATTTGTGTGGCAGGGAACTTTTTCCTCCCCCTGCTTCTCAATCTGTCTCTCCAAGAACATTGTTCAACATTTCTGTTAATTTGTTTACCACAGAATAAGAGAGAAAACGTAGAAGAAGATGAATCAACAGATAAACAGAAGGGAAAACTGCGCCATTTTCAAACTTATTTTCCCGGAAAATACGCTTGGCAAACATAGGAAAAGCGACGCGGAGAACGGTGCAACAAACAAACCTTTGTGGTTCCAGGAATATCAGAGCAAACGGAATATTCAATTGAAATACATGAGAAAACAAAGGGGATATAAAGAATTCAGGATTAGTTTGTCTAACAACATTTCGATTTATTGGCAAACTTTGCAGTGCAAAACAATCTCATGTATCCTGATATTTTAGATGGTTTTATCTGCTCTTGTTTGGACTCAAACTTTGCAAACTTTTTTAATTGTTTTACAAGTTCTTCAGTCATGTAAATTAATTTGGTAATTGTATTTAATATTTTTGCCCACCCTTTCCCCTTACAAAAAGTTTGGCCTTTGGGCTTGCCACAAAAAATTAGTAACTTTCAGTTTGATTGTTAGCCAAAGTTTTCCATCCTTCCTGAGTTTTTCGTAAATAAATATTTGCCTTTACAGGCATAATAGTTACAACTTCAACAGAGAAAAAGAAAAAGTTTGTTTTTCTGGAAAATGTTATTTATTTGCATTTTAAATAATTATTTGTGTTTTCATTTGTTAGTTGTTAGAAGTTGCTTTAATCGGGGAGGAAAATGTTTACCTTTAGAGTTGGTATACCTCAATAAAAAATGGATAATTTTAAAGACTTCTGAGTATTCCCTTCATTTCCACAACTTTTGTCAGAATTCTTCTCTAAGCAGCTTAGATCTGAGTTCAGTTTTCTTTTGACTCTGGGTCACTTGTCATGATTTGTATCGCTTTCCCTCATTTTGCAGACATATACAAGGAAAGAAAGTAAACTCGGAGGCAAGGAAATGTTGCAGCTAAGCTGGAAGAAAATAAACAAAAGTTCGCGATAAATTAAAACCAAGTCCTCAGTAAATTCCCTTCAATCCCCATCCTCATTGTTTTTACTTTTTTTAATTTTTCCTACTTTTTTTCTGCCTTCCCTCCGTTTTGAGGTCGTGTCACAGTTTTTCCTGGCAACAGATTTGTGGGAATTTTCCAAATAAAAGAGGAATTCTTCCGCTTCGGTTTAATTATGAAATGCAATGGGAGTGAATGAGTGAACTAAGAGGAAAGTGGGTGACGAGTTTTCCATTGTTTGCATTGGCCAGACTTTCCTCACTTTTACTTTGGCCACAATTTTACCGAGGAAATCTTGCAGCGATTTTTCCTTTGCTTTGACATATTGAAGTATCCGAAGAGGCGGGAAAAGCGTTGAAAAAGGGGGTAGGGCATCCGTCAGTCCCTTGACTTTATGTCTGGCGTTTTCCCCGAGGGAAAGGAGAAGGGAGAAAGCGGGACGTAGGACCCATTTAAGGCCTCAGTCAGTGGAGCACCCATCGTAATTGCTTTTGTATGCTGAGCGTTTGGCTTACAGCGATGGAAGTGAGACAAGGGAACTAAGCTGGTGAGAAGGAGAAAGAAAGAGAGAGCATGAGAAGGGGAAAGGAGACGGAAGATACTCCCTCTTTTTCCCTTTGACTTATTTTCAGCCACCGAATAATTTGAAAGCACCAAAAAAGCCACAGAAGAGGAAGTAAAAAATTTCCGCTTTGGGGAAAGTAACACACATTAAAACACACACACAAGCACACATATTAACACAAAGAAAATGAGACAGAGAGAGGGGAAAAGAAAGAGAGGGCGAGATGCCACAGAAAAAGTTGTATTAAATTATGAGTCTGTGGCGAAATAAATTTGAAAGAATGAAAATTTAAATAATGTGCCTCGCATTTCCCACAAATCCTCCACGTGTGTGTTGCACAGAAGAAAAATTAAACCAATCCAGGAAATTTGTTTCAAATAAACAAAAAACAGCCACTTGAAATTAATAAAAAATACAATAAATATAAAAGTGTTCAAAAAGCTGTACAAATTGTATTTTTTTAAGACTGTGTCTTCAATTCTAGGTTCGGATTTGTATAAGTTAGATAAATTATTATTTTGTAAATAAATAACATTTTTTGGAGTGTGCTTGTATTTTATTGTGGGAGGTATTCAAAATTTGCTGCTCACTTCACCAGAAATTGTTGCCATTTACACGATACTTGAGCAGCCAGAGAAGCACTCTCTTTCACTCCCCCAGCTACCCATCTCCCTTCCTCCCTCCATTTCTCCGTGGGTAATTTCTCTTCTCTATGAATGAGATTGTGAACGGAGAATGTTGGATGTCTCTGTGGGCCAACTTTGCTCATCAGTCCGCGTAATTTCGCGGTGCAAGTTTCAAATTTGTCAGTGGTCCAGGAATTATGTGCCTCACTTCAACTTCCCTTCGTGCTGGTCCTTCATCTCAAGGATTCCTTAAATATGGCTTAGAAACTGCCTCCGGTCGAAACAACCTGCTCAGGTGGAAAGGGAAGGGGGAACTCACAAATAAGTTTTTACTTTGGTCCCATTCAAGTTTACAGTAGGTAGTTAGGATGAAAGTTTTTAAATGAACTTAAGTAAATCCTAGGGAAAGTGATCAGGGATGGGGATGGGATAATGACCTAAGGTCAGGTTTAATCCACATTTTAGGCAGCGGATGTCGCTATTTCATGCATAGTTAAGTTTAATGAGTTAGAAAGAAAGTTTAAAAGCTATAGGGAATTTCAGAAAAATACAATACAAAGGGTATAGATTTATTTTTGTATCTACTCAATCAACAATCGTTCTAACCAAATTCACTTATATTTTTGCATTACCCGTTATCTTAAGTCCAAGAACAATATCTATCATAATACTTTATTAATTAATCAGCTGAACTTTGAACTTACCCACCTTGATTGCATTTAACTTGTGAGTTGCAAATCAGAATTATTGATGTACATATATGTATGTATGTGTGGTTGTTCATTCCATAATTAAGTTGACTTTCCATTCGTATTTGCATTTGAATGTTTCCCCTGCCCATAATAATATTGTTTTTACCCTCCTTACCGAAATCCCCATTTATCCAGCCATTATGCCCCACTTTTCTTCGGCCAAGCTTTTCCTTCACCTCCTTCTCTTTTGACCCCTGTAAATATTGTGAATTATTTTGGCCAAAAGCCAGCAACTGAATTTGGAATTCAGAAACGAATTAAATTGGCAAGCTCGATGGTTTACCTTCCCTGTTTCCCTCCTGTTATTTTTTACTCCTCAGTCTAAAGGACATTCCCAGCATTTTGCCTTCTTTTAATTTCGTTGAAATGTCGCGTGCATCTCAATTCTCCTCTCCTTTCTCCTCCGCCTCTGTTTATCCTTCAAAGAAGAAGATTTGCCCCAAATAAAGTCGCCTCAGTTTGGGGAAAGGCCTTTCTTTCTTGGTGAAAAATGGGAAGAGGCCTGAAGGGGGCGTGGTTCTGGCATTTCTCATCTTCCATGCAAATTTGTAGTTTCTACTTGGCTTTGGTTTCGCTGCTTTTATCTCTTTTTTCGCTTTTGGCCTCAAAATGGTTTACGGCTACGTGAGGAGAGATTTCGGGAAAGCCAACATGTGTGTCTCCTTCTCTTTCTCCCCCTGTATCTCCATCTCTTTCTTCTTCTTGGCATATTGACGGTGGGATTGGGAAATACGCATGCAAAATACGAAAGCGACACAAAATATTCACTTGGCGAATTGACTGACACCCTCTCTTTCGCTCCTTTCTCCCGTCTTTCCCTCTCACTTTTCTCTCTTATCCTGCTCACGATTTCTTCGCTTGTGTTTGTTGACATTTCCCGACTCTTTTGTTTTCCCAGCGAAGGTTTGAGGGAAATCGGGGAGAAGGAAAATATATAGTACATTTATATGGCATTGGGTCACGTGCGAATCCATCGATGGGGATGATGATGATTTAGGGAATGATGGAGATGATGGGCAGCCTTGGAATCCCTAAGATATTTGTGAATTGAGATGCTAATGCCCGAAGAAAATAATTCAAGTCTTAAAGAGAAACCAAATTCTCATTCAGAGAAATTGATAGCAAAATACGTCACTAGTATCAAAAATTTCCATTGAAAATTCCTCACACAAAATAATCGATAAGAAAACAAACCAAAGCCCAGAGGCAAATTGAAAATCGGCTAAAAGAATTGTGACAGGATATTATCTGAATAACATTGGTAAAGCGTCGGAAAAATCGAGCTGAAAAGTTGCCAAATATGACAAAAGAAAACACGAGCCGTGACAACAAAATCGATCAAATAAAATTGAAAAGCCAGAGGCTGAAAATTGAGTCGTTCTTGTTTTGACTCTATCAACTTAGTTTCTCATAGGATTCACTATTATCAAAAACACTGCCTCCAAATTAAAGCTGTCATTTCGATTTTCCACGTTTTTAATTGTCATTGCCGAAATGCCACGCCTCTTTTCGCACTAGCCGCCCACATTGTTTGTCCGTATAATTTGTTGATTAAATAGCTCAGTCGCGGATATCGGGGATATGTCATCAGGGAAAGCCGGGGGATATGGTGGGTTGCTCTGCAGCAGTTCTAAATTATTTACCGATGACCGCAAATGAAATGTTTCTATCCCCAAGAGCACCTCTTCAATTCCCGTTCTCTCTGTGTTGTTTCTGTTGGTTTTTGGTATTTCCCAATTTATTTGAAAATTATTTTCCCATTTGGTAACACAGCGCATTCATCTAAACTCCCCTTTTCATTGTATTGCTAGTTTTCCACTGAAGCTCCATTTCTGGTTTGGCTTTTGAGTAATGTGGCTAGTAATTTATTTTTTGGTTGTTTTCGAATAACAGTTGCACTCTGTTTTACAAACAGATAATCTTTCAGTGGGAGATTTTAAAACTTTTATAAGGATCCTTGTAAAATAATTTGTTTTGATAATTATTTGCATTATTGTTCATAGCTTGAAACATGTAAAAGCCTTTGTTTTAATATGATTAAATGTGTTGCATTGTAATCCTGTGAAATACCCCCTTCCACTTTATTCTTTTGGTAAATGACAATCCAACCTGTGAATAATTTTGTTCACTTTCAGGAGAATCCCAGACATTTAACCTTTCCCCTTTCCTCTCCTTGGAATTACATTCTCGTCTGCTTCCATTCCATTTAACTTCTGTGTTCGTCCCAATTACAAATTCATAGACACAAAAGTTGATTGCTCCACAGACAGAGTTTCCCCACCTCCAAAATTCACACCTGTCCTGCCCTCCTTCCCTTTTGTTGCCCATGAATAATTCGTGGTTGTCCGCTGACAAATTGTTTGGCTCGTTAAACGTTGGCCACAAAATTCGCAGCGAATTATGCAAATTTCAATGAAATGGTCAGAACAACGATCCTGAAAATTCTGTGATGCATCTCCATACTCTTAGATCTGTAAAAACAGCTCAAGCCCTGCTGTATTTGTAAGACGACTCAGGGAGCAAGAAATAATAAGGCCAACTGGCGAAGGCAGACATTAATTCTGTTTAAATTGTATCCTTGGCTTCCTGTTATCCCTGACTTGGCCCACATAAATAATTTTTAATGATGTGAAAATGTGTTCGCAAGCACTTTTCCTATAGTTAATGTTAACTTCCGGCTGAGGAACCGCAGGAAGAAAAGGAAGATGAAAAGCCCCAAGGCAAACCGCAAAGAAAATTAAAGTGGAAAGGCCGTTGAAAGGTGAGGAGCGACATGTGTTTGGAACCTTTTCCGGAAATGAAAACAGCAACAGAGTTGTCACTTTTCCCATAACTCCAGCGGAAAATTTGTGCTTGAATTTTCCCACCTGCTTGTATTTTCCGATCCCTTGACACCAATTCAATCACAGTCCTCGCCTCAACACTTCCTGTTTTCCCCTTAAACCAAACTTTCTTTTCACTTTTAAAATTTCATTGACATTTTCCCATTTTCTTTGACTATGCTATTTTTATTTCGAAATAATTTCCGTTGCATTTTCCACAAAGAAAGCAAATAAGTGGAAAGTGCAGAGGTGACTGTGTGATTGCAGGGGTAATAAGCTCATGGGGAGGTGGAAAACTCTCAAGAATAATGTGCATTCATTTGTAGCCAGAGCTCGGGAGAAAATGGTAAGAAGTTTCCTTTGTCCACGAACAGAAACTAATGCAATTGAAATGGCAATTTCCACAGAGGAAAGTTATTGAAGCGCATTGGAGGTAGGGGATCTTTCTTTCCGGACCTTGAACTTCAGTATAACCACTAACATCCACATGCCTCCAAAATTAACAACTCTCTGAACTGCAATAATTTCTCAACCGAACTCAAAGAGGATTCCAAGTTGGAGTCTCACCAGATCCACATCCTCATCCTCATCCACATCCTGGTTCACATTAAACATCCCCCAAAGAGGAAAAGACCGCAATGCAGTTCGTGTCCGAGTTCCGTTTTTATGGCAGCTGGAAAAGGTGGAAAAGTGGGTGGAAAAACGAGGGGTGGTGATAAAAGGATAAGCGGGGGTGATGGTTGATGGCACCTGCACATTTGTAAATTTGTCCAGCAGCGGACTAAATTCCAAACGGAAGTGACACTCTAATTGAGAGCAACGAGCCAACTGGGAGGTGTTGTTGGGTGGGTTCCAAAAGGGAAGAAAAGGGAGGGAGAAAGTGGGGGGAGAGAGTGGGAAAAAGGAGGAGGATATGTCCACTTGATGCGGGCACTGGGAGTAGCACTAAAAAGAGTAAACTCGTTAATTGCTAAGTGCAAAACCATAAAACGGCTGTGAAGAGAAAAAAACGAAGAAGGAGGTTTTCGGACAGGGGAAAAAAAAGTGGTTTGGTTTGAAGATATAGCTAACAAAATAAAAAGGACAGAAGGTAGAAACTAGAGTGTTGAATGAATAATAATGCGGGGTTGGAAAAGAGAAGCTGAACAGTTGCAATGAAATGGGAATCTAGAAACATGTAAATTACTTAAATATATTACAGTAAGTTAAAATACAATTAACTAAAAATAAATCGTTTTTTAAATGAATTCCTTAAAAAATATTAATTTTTTACTGAAAGTTTAGAAACTGTTAGAATGGAAGAGAAATATAGTACACACTTGTGTTTTTATTTTATTTTATAAATGAAAGACTTAAGGAATCCTTATCCGCTTTCATATCCTCAATTACATTACATTATGGCAAACATAATCCCATCAATGGATATCCCTTTCCAACTGTCTTCAACTGATTTGCATAGCTCCAGTGAAGACTCTGTAAATATTAAGGAAATGTCTTCCATCTTTTTCGTCGCTAAAGGATATCGAAGGATGTTCAATGTCAAACTCACCTTCGCAGGATTCTCGGATGACAAATCTGTGCCCTCATTTCCCTTGGCCTGTCACAGTTTTTAGGTGAATTTTCCAGAGAACACAGAAAAAGATGAAAACGCGTTGCATATTTATGAATAATTCAGCAGCCAAACAGCTTTCCGCTCTTTTCATGGGAAACTCTTCCTCCAATTTTTCCTATTTGTTCTCCACAAATTGTCAGAATGTTTCAGGGATGACATTGGCACCACGTGTAAACCTCCAAATTCTCATTTCCCTCCACATGCCACAAAGTTTGTCCAAAATTGGCCATTGGAATTTATTCATGTGGATGCGGATGTGGTTGTGGGAGGAGGAAGGAAGGAGGAATAGGACAAGAAAGTAAGGCATCATCATGCAAATCACTCACTCACATCTCCCTCACTCTTGCTCTTTTCCTGGTTTTCCCACCTTAAAGCTTTCCCAGTGGTCAGTTCGCAGCTGGAAAAACTTCGCCCGACGACAGCTGAAAAAATGGATTCCATTTCATAATTATGGTGGGAGGTTGCCAAGTCCTTGGGGAAATTGAAAATGAGAATGGGAATGAGAAGGTCCTTTCGCCCAGCTCAGCTGTGACATTTTTATTAAATTTCCGCCACTTTCCTTCTCTCAGCGGGATGTGAGTTTGCTCTGACCTTTAATTAAAGAAGTAATCGTGGGGAGTTTTCTCCTAGAAATATATCAAAATTTCCTTCTGCTTCGATTGAACTTTGGGGTGTGACGAAAGTGGAAAGGAGGGATGAGGAATTGATTAATTAGTTGCCAAAATATTATGAAAAGGGAAACTGAAAATAAATGAGCAGAACAAGGATATACTAAGTAATTAAAAAAGTCTTTAGCTTTTCCTAGCGTGTTCTTTTACATCAGTTTATCTTAAAAATTCAACAAATTTTATACACATCTTATACATAACCTTGAGAAAGCGCCTTTATGTTCCTCCCAAAGCTTTCAAATGGAATTAGTTTTTTTCCCCGTTTTTATGATTTGTCTTTCGAAAGTTTATGACTCATCTTGTGATTTTACTGAGGTTCCTGAGTTTACTTACAATTTATGACAGAATGAAAAGGAAGATCCTGTCTCAAGGCTGCCAGAATCAGGATTTCAAATAATCAGATATTAAAGAGAGAACGGAGGATAAGGCAAAGAACTGCCCTTGGCAAAATATTTTTGATGGCTCAACTTGGACTGCATTTTTAAAGAGTTCATCAGCTGAGTGCAAACAGTTTGGAAATACTTTTCATTCCCAAGGAAACTGTAGGAAAAGCGAGGAAAAATGAAACAACAAAACACATTTAACCAAAGAGAACCACAACAACACTGGAAAAAGGAAACAGGAAAAGAAGAAGGAAATTAATTAACAATTGAGGCTATAAAAATGCAATGAAAATGGATGAAAAACAGATTGTGGATGCGTTTCTCTTCGTGGCTATTAAAGAAACATAAGAGGAGTGAGACGCAATAACCAGAATCAACATCCAACAGCAATCAAACCGCAGTTTATTGGCAGCAAAAATGTTTTCCCACCACTCGAGTGGAAGGATAGAAACTGTTAAAAAAGAAAGAAAAAGAAGGATCGCCTCTGCTTAATTTATGATATTTTAATGGGCAACCACTAACTTGAGGGCGGGGCTAATGGGGCGTGGCAGATTTCGTTGTCCGTTCTTGACGCAATTACCGAATCAGGGAAATTTAATTGCTGCTGCAGTGGAGCGAAGAGGGAGGTTCTTGAAGGGGGAGGGGATTGGATGGAGAAACTGCGGCTGTTTGCCAGTTGATTATCGTCCTTGTCGGCTGTCTCCGCAGATTGTCCTGTTCCTGTTTGTGACGTGGATGGCTCGTGGTTGTCTTCGTTGGTTGGATGTCCTGCGTCCTCCTCTCTTCTCGTTCGGATTATAGACTGAGTGCAGGCCATTGTTTGTTAGTTCCTCTTTCACTCAAGTCTCTATGTAAAGCTTTGGTTTATTTTTTGGCTTTAGTTAGGAAGCAAAATTAAACAATTTAATTGGAAACTTTAATTACTTTTGGTAAATCACAGAATGTTTTGTACGCCTTGTTCATCTCTCAGTATCCATATAAATCCCTCACCTTTTCACCTCTCATTTGATTCCCATTTGGATGCAAAGGAAACCCGCATGACATTTCATATATGATGGCCTCATATTGAGGCCTTCACCCTTTTCCCCGTGCTGTTTGCCAATTTGGTAGGAATTGTGCAGCTGACCAAACGTAATCCCCATACACCACTCCCTTTCCCTATTTCCTATTTAACCCCGTGATAATTCCCGTTGCCGTGATTTGCAAACACTTTAAATATGCCAGAGAGAGCAGGAAATAGGTTGGGATACAAACTCCCCATAAATTCTAGAGTCAGAACCCATTTCCCCCTTTAATCCACATGTGGTTGGTAGGCAAATTCATGCAGGGCAGTCAGGGATTAAGGACTCCCGAACAGGAGGGATTAAAGGGTGAAAAGAACCACTCACATTCATAACCATTTCAGTATTTGCATTTTTGCAGTGAGTGCTCGGAACTCTCTCTTGGCCAAAAGCAAGTTCCTCATCGAAGTGAATTTTCTGTGCATCAATAATTTATTCATATGTGGGAATGCACGAGGAAATGGGAGAACACACTGGGAAATTCCCATTGCGCTGCCCTTTCATTAACAATACAACAGTAAGAGTGGGAAACAGCCACTGGCCACGCCCCCAATTTGTGCAGTAGGCGCAACATCCTTCCGCTTTCGAGGTTGGCCAATTGAACCGGAAGTGCAAATGCGGGGGAAATGGGAACTGCGGTTGAGCAGCGATTAAAGCGCCTGAAATGCAATCGAGTGTTAATCCCAGGCTCATAATGGGAGATAATTAATTGGAGGAGTGGGTCAATTAAGCCGATATGTTAGCAGTTTGATCTATTACCCATCATCCTGCTTTGAGTATTTGCCTTGGCCTACAATGCAAATGTTTAGTAAACTTTATTCACTCCTTTAGTAGTTTCCATCCCATTTCCCGTTCGCTCTCGAGGATCTCAATCCTCCAAGCAGGTCAAGTGAAATGTGCTCTACAAACTTTACTTCTTTCCTTTCCCTTCTCAGAGCCTCCCTTTTGCACACTTTCCCCTTTTACCACACACATAACACATCAAACAGGGAACACACAATGGAGCACCAAGTCAAGAGAAAGTGGAACTTGCGACCCGATTCCTGGGCTTCTCCTACTTGGACACGTTCCGATGCAGCTGTATTTGTCTAAGGATTTATGCCACGCCAACGAGGCCTTCATGTTGAGTGTAACCAGCACTCAAAAAATTTATGCAGAGCTTAGCAGCATGGCTATGAAATTTTTTGATAAATGCTGTCAATTAAACGAAGGCTGGTTGACAGGAAACGGATTTCCCAGGAAACAGGGAAGAATGGGGAGATGGAATGAGGAACCGAAAAGCAGACCTCACATATCGATTCTAATTCGGATTTGGACCGTTGCTGATGGTGGTCTTCCATAGGGATTTGGCCTTAAATGCTCCTCATTTATTTTAACACCCAGCGAGAGTCGAAAGCCCAAACCTCAAATGTAATACAAGTACACAGGGCGGAATCCTATTGTATAAAAATAAATTAAAGTAAATAAAAATAAATTCTATACAATTTACTTATAAAGTGTGTATTTAATAAAGAAGTTTAGACACTCAGTCATTAAATAACTTTAAGATTTTTTTTTAAGATACACAACAAATTTTATATAAGCTTCAAAATATGATGTTCTTGAAGTGTAATGGAGGTGTTTTGCTAGATTTTCTTTTCTTTTTTGAGCCTGTGGCGTAAATATCTGATTAGGCTCCAGCCCACGAAACTCCTCCTCCATTCTCCTTCTCAATTTTCTTTTTCTAGGCAACCGAACAAAAGGCACAAAGAAAATGGTGAAAATAATCTTGGGCAACATCTGGAGGAAAAGCGAGGGAAAACAGGAGTCGACTGCTCCCTTTACGATTGAGGACAAGGTTAAGCATTCGGCAGTAAAATGGCAACTTATTGTTTGAAATTGCCAGCAAAACAAGGGAAATGGGGAAATCGCTTCATTCTTGAGGTTTTCCTTGGGGAAATTCAGTTGGGAGGGGAAGAAAGCTTGTGTTTTCAGGAAATATTGAAAATCTTTGACCAATCAAAAAGATGTTGTTGGGTTATAACCTGAACAATTAGTTGCCTTATTGATATCTGTGGTTGGTTGGGTTCACTTCCTCCTTTATTTTCCCCAATCCTTTATTTTCCCCTGCTCCTCAAAAGCAGATTCACTTGACCAGTTCCTGTGCTCAGCATCCTCATGAACTGCTGTGGTTGCTGTGGTCATCCTGCCACTTGTCTACCATTCCTGACACTCAACTGCAGTTGTATGCCCAGTAATTGTCCTTGTCTGCGTCAGTTATCCTTTGTCCTGGTTTGTTGCTTCTCTGTGTGGCTTTCTAATAACTGATGGAAATAATTTGTTCATTTCATGCAAACAATTTCCACATGTGGTTGTAATATTGGAGAGGACAATTTAGTTTGGTTAACTGGAGCACATAATTAAGTTGTTTCATTGCTGGAAATTAATATTGGGCTCAGCTGGGCAATTATCAAAGGCCTTAGAGGTAAAAGTCTGTTATTCCTTTATTTTTCTTATCAAGAAAATACAATTTTTATTAGGTAACTAAATATAAAGGTAAATGAGTACTTCAACTCATTAAATTTGTTTTCTAAGTTCAGCAGAGCAAACCGGGTTTGGAAACATTCATCGATTTGGGTTCAAAAGGTAATCTACCTTTTTGTTTTTGCTCGCATAATTCAAATCGCATTATTCGCAATCTGTTTGAACAGGCAAAAGAGGAGCTGAAATCCTTCCAAACGAATGCACAAAAATTATCCTCTTGTGTCTAACAAAGCATCAGTTTGCAAAATTTATTTTTATCATTTTTTTTTGGTTTGCTGATCCCATTCTTCTGCAATCAGCCATAAATAACATAATCCAGATAAACAAATACATATCGATTTGATTTTATTTTTTGGGTAATTTGAACAATTGAAACTTTGAGTGCATTTTGTTTTCTAGTTGGCAGTTTCTATTTCGATTTTCCGCTTTCCAATTCGATTATCCCTGATTTTTTTTCAGCCGGATGCTTTTCTACCTTCTGCTGTCCGGCGAATTCAACGGTTTTTCCAGCTCCGCCTGCCAAACATTTAAATTTCGAATTCATTGAGGTGCAATAAATAAACTGGGCTCATAAATCATTTTAGCGGCAACTTAAGCACTGAAACTGGAATTTTCGCCAGTTATCTCCAGTTTCTCAGCTCCACACGGAAAATGAAAATAAGGCAATAAAATTGGGTTGAAAGTTATTCAAAGCCGAATAAGTGAATACCCTACTGGTTTTAGTTTTTATTGAAATATTATTCTTTTAAAAATCCATTTTCTCAGCTAAATCAAACAAGCTAAGAATGTAGATTTTTGCTTCATTTAAAATAAGTATGTAAATAAGTTATACGATATTATGTGATAGAACACATTTTATCAAATAGTTTTAAAAATCTTATAATAATTAACGGCAGTTTATTTACTTATATAAAATGTTTTTAGAATTAGTTATAGATTTTATAAAAGAGACCAATGAACAAATTGACCTACAAGATTCTGCTCTACCATTTCATATTTCATGCAAATCCATTAAACATATTCTAAACGAAGCCGAAGGATTGCAAGGATACCCTGAAACCAGGGTGTATAAATTTCGTTCGGCTAAGGACACCTTGGGGAGAGATTCAAGACGATTGCCGAGACGGGTTAGAGACCAAGACTAATTGGCCAAAAACAATAAAACTCAACTCCTTTAAAATGCTCTCTCTCTCTCTCTCTCTTTATTTTTTAGCCCTTCTCTGTTGCTCTTAAAGCTTTGGCCAAATGTTTGCCAGTCCATTTATAAATCCGTTCAGAGTTGGCTGCTCTATGTGCCCAGGGGATTTTTCCTGGGACAGGACAAGGCAAATATTGAAACTATAAAGCGTTCGCTTTCTGCTCCCACTCCCTATCCTTTTTCCTCACTACTACATATATAGTATGTGTGTGCTGGGCAAATCCGGGCATAATCCTAAAAAAGTTTTTGCTGGCGAGTGGGTTAAAAGTAAGAGCAAACTGCGACTACGAGTACATGGTACATAAGCGGCTTATGCCATTAGTTCGGATTCGCAGAGCTGGACCACCTGCATACCAACTGATGGTATGGTATCGCCCATGGTCCATGGTCCATCTCCATCGTTCACTCCAGAAGCCTGAAAGTTTACCCATTGGCATCTGCCAACTCATGCGGCAAACTTTTAAAGACTCCGTTCCTGCGGCAGTGGCCACTAATTGGTGCGAAGTTCGACGTGCAAAATCAAAAGTTATAACTCACAGATAATTGGTGGGGGGCTGATGTTAAAAGTTATTAAAGCCAGTTTTTAGTTTTAGACGGTTTTAGTTTAACTAGAGTTGGAAGATAACTTCAGCAGCTTTGTTTTTAGATGAGTAAATAACTTGGTTTGTGATAAGATATTTTTGTAGTATCCTTAAATATTTTTAAGCATGCACAAACATAAAATTTCATTATATTTCTTGCACAAAATGTTAAATTGTTTATTTTTCGACACCCGGCAGTTTTTAAGGTTTTCAAGAGATAAAATAAACGTTTCTAAACTTACAAAACCAAGACAAATAATTTCATAATTTAAATTTTAGTACACCAGTATTTGAAATAAAAACTAAAACAATAATGATATACTCATAATAAAGATAAATATACATAGGAAATGTTTTGATGTTTTTATTTATGTTTGTATTTTTTTTTTGGTAATAATAAAAAAGTGCAAAAAATTACAAGGCACAGTGGCAGAAGGGTTCCAGCAGTGGATTCTCGATGCATTCGTTGTTCCTGTTGCCATCGTTCCCAACCCGAATCACATCTCCGATAAGGGACAGCGTACTGCCCTGCCGGCGGGTCATGCCCTCGAAATACGCATTCCCCGGCTTGGTCTTCAATCGCACTACGACGTCCTTGTCATTATACTTTTGATTGTCCCAGTAAGGTCCTTGCTCGGGATACTTGTCGTTTTTGTGGCCCTTTTCGATCCAGAAGTCGTTGTTCCTTTCGGGGGCAGCGTAATAAGCACTGACTATCGAATCCAGTTCCAGGGGAATGCAAACGGGATACTCCTCCATTAGCTTGTTGACATAGTCAATTATAATACTGGCCGATACCTTGACCACTCGGCTGTTCTCGGGAATGGAGACTTGCTTGTGGCACAGGCAGAACTCACTGGGTATGTGGGAAGTGTTGCAGGTCCTCCAAGGAGGAATCGGTAGGAACAGGCTAACGGCCTTTGGGGTCTCCGAACCCTCGAGATTCCACAGATCTTTAGTAGCCTTTGTAATGGGCTCATTTTTCAGGGTGTTAAGTTTCAATATGTGTTTCAAGGTCTGGTGAAGATCATAGGTGGTTATCAAGCTATGAGCATTACCAACTAAATTTCCAATGGCAAAAGGGTACTCTTTCCGCATCCATTCAGGATATAATACGGACAAAAAGGGCTGACTGTCCTCAATCATGTCCTGAAAACTTCTGCGAAAGCGACCCCATCTCAGGCCGTGATCAGACATAAAGAATATGATGGTGTTATTGGTAATACCTGCGTCATCAAGGCTCCTAAAAAATCTCTCAAATCTTTCATCTGCAAGTCGTGGGGAATTGAAGAACTCGTGGAATCCATTGGCCCACCAGTAGAAGGAGAAGAATGGATATCGCTGCTTGTGGGGCAGCAGCTTCTCGTTAATTTCCAGGAGGATATCGATAAAGGTCCTGCCACCCACGCAGTGGGTATCCGATACCGAACTGGGCTGCCTTAAGATATACATTTCCACCATAAAATCGTGGAAGTTGTGATCAGTGGTTCGGTGCTTGAAGCCTGGCTTTCCAAAATAAAACATCGAATATGTGGCCATGTCCTCGGCAAAACTGGTATTATACCCTGCCGCCTTGAACTCCTTCCAAATCAGCGGCAAATCATCCATACAGTTCTGTTCCAGCCAATACTCTTGCGACTCTTTATCACTGAGACCTGTTAGTAAAGCTATCAAATTTGGATACGTATTATGGCCGATTTTGTTGTAGCCCCAGAACTCCACATGGGACATTTTTCGGCGCAGGTAAAGGTCTGTCTTCAGCATTTGACGAATTAAATTAAGATGAGAAACGGAATCCAAGCCCAAGATCATCACAGAAATGGGTGGAGTCTCATTATTCGATTTCTTCTGATCCCAGTACTTTAAGGTCGGTGGAGGTGTCTTGAGCAACTTTTCCGGCGGCGGTTGGATGAAGAAATGGGCATCATCGGTGAGAGATTCATTTGTAAGAGTATTGATGCACCTCACTCGCAACTGCTTAACGCCCTTGGGAACTTTCAGGGCATAGGGAAACTCCAAAAGGAACTTGGTTCGATGAGTCAACACTGAATGCCAGCGTCTGGTAATTTGGAAATTCCACCAATAACACTCTATCTGCCAGTCGTGAGTGAGATCATTTTCCTCCAGGATTTTGTCAATGTCACGGGCCAACTTCAGATACCAATCTCCGTTCGCCAGGTTCGCAGTACGAAACCAGGTTTTTTGAGGACACTCCAGATAGAATCTCTTGTCTTTCCACTCCCAATCCGTGTACTTTGCAATGGTCGGGTTCATCACATCCATTGCAATAATGCGACATCCGTTCGTGTTCACGAAAAAAGCATTGTGGATCTTTCCTCCAGTTTCGTAAAACAGCGTGTCCATGAAGAGGAACACATAGAGGACCAGGGCAGAAAGGATCACTCCCAGGCCCAGCTTGCGAAAACTTCTCTCACCCATTTTTTACAATTTATGTAGAGCTCACAAAAATCGGGTTTTAAAAATGCTCAATTTTATATTTTAGATGAGAAGCAAATCACAAAGCCTTCTACGATTATAAATATATTTTTACAACCAATTTAATTTAAATTTAAAAAAAAAATTATGTAAATTATTCTTCTTTTGCTTTAAATACTTAAAAAGGAAATGTTTACTTGCTTACAGTTTTATTTTGTTCTTGACAAGCCTCTGGGATAGTTTTTGCTACTTAACTTTCTTAATCAAAATTTCTTATTTTTGGCAAGTGTGCAGTAGGAAACTTCCCATGAGGTGCCACAATATTTGCCGTCAAATGAAATCCCAACACTCGCATCCACATCCACATAACAACCAATTCCACTGGCTAACCAGGTGGCAACAGCCGTTTCGTTTGGTTTCCCTGCAGTTGCTAAAGTCTGAAAAGAAATGCGACAGCTGAAAAGTCATCAACTCGGCATCGCCAAGAAAATTTCCAACAAAGTGCCAAAAGCGCTGTGAGGAGGAAAATGCGGGGATTGTGCACTTCTGTCTCATATTTTTGTCATTTTCCCAGGCGCCATTTTGTTGGCTAGCAATTTAATTTCATATTTTATGCAGTCAAAATCCGAGCGTGGCATGCGACAAAAGTGGTTGTTCGCTTCTTGGCCCTGTTACTGAATTTTCGCTCCGGCTTCTTTTCAAACTGCTGCAGTCTTAAGGGGTTAAGGGACTGGCACTGGTTATGGTCCTGGGTTAAGGTGAACGGAGCCTTCTTTTCTTTGGTCATAATAAAGTCAGACCTGATGGCGGCATTGTTATCCCTTTTTTTTTTTTAGCGGGCTGATAGCGAATGAATAATGAGGTTCTTTAAAAGTGTTATTTATTACAAAAAAACCAACCTCATATTTATAAGTCCATAGGAATTTTAAATTTGGCTTATAACTTAATTAACAGATGATCTATAAGGTAAATAATTTACAAAATAATAATGCTTCTAAAACATTCAGGTATTTTACAATTTACAAAGTTACCAACAAAATCGTGTTATGTTACATTAAGGTAAAACATAACTTAATTAATTTTAATAACTGAGAAATAACATACAAACTCATATCAGCTAACTGTTAAAAACTTATATTAAAAAAAAATACTGATTTTTTTCAACTATTTGTGGCTTGTATGAATGACTTTTAAAAACTCAATTAATTTCTGTGAATTTCTCTGTCAGCCCGTGGGGAAACAACAGTTGAGCCAATTGTTTGTTTGCTTTTGTTTTTGACTGCTCCTGTTTTTTGGTTGGCCGTATTGTGGCTAAAACATTTGGTCAGAATTCAGAGTCAAACATCTGGTCTTGGCTTCTGCCCTTTGTTAAGTCGATTATGAACTAAACCAATTGTGTGTGGGTTTGAGTTTTGAATCAGAGGGACTGACTGAATGGACCAAACTTTGAGCTGAAACTAATTTATCAACAGATGGCCGAGGGGGAAATTTTCAACACCATCCAAAGAAAGCTTATGTTATGTATAATAACGTTTCATATATTTCAGCCAGCGGCGAAAATTGTTATTAAACTTTCAGTTGATTTTGTGGCAGAGACTTAATTGCGGTCTGATGAAGCACTCAATTAAATTTATCACAACTTATGTCAGGGGATTTGGCTTACCCAAAAGTGCGAACTGGTTAATGTTTCGACTGTCTGTCGATTTATTAAAGTAAAGTACTCGAGCTGGTTCCCAATGAGCCACACTGCGTATGAGTAATATTTGTCTAAATTATGCCCCTAATTTTTTTCTGCACTTTCTTCGCCCAAATTGCTTGCAGTCAATTTGTTCAAACGCTTGGCTGCTCCTCGGCCATCACGATAATGTTGATGATGATGGATTTATGTCTGCCATTTGTTTTAGCTTGCTGTTCTGTTTTTTTTTTCTGTGCCTCTGACTCTGCTTTTTGCTGGCTGTTGTGCGTCGGCTGTCATCGGCAGCAAAGTGAAAAGTGAAGAGTGAAATGTGAGATGCCTGTGCGAAAATGCCATAAATCAATTTCCACAATTCACAAATTGCCCCCGTAAAAAAATCGACTGACTTTGTAAGCCGAGAATGTTTTTTCCCCCAGGATTAATTGAAACAACGCCGATGAAAGCGGCTTTAAGGTGGAGTCAAGTTGAAGCGGCAGGAAATTGAAGTAAATTGCGAAATTAAGTACAGGATAAGCCGACATCATAAATCATTTTTAGTTGTCAAAGATGAAATATGTGCTTGACGAGATAAGATGAAATTATTTCAGCACATACATATGAAATTTAATAAGATGCTTAAATCACAAATCCTAGATCAAAGGTTTAATGTTGGTTAAAAATATAAATTTAATCCTATAATTGTCAATCTCTCGCCAATTACGAGTTTTATACATATTTTGCATATTCATAATTGAAACCAAAGCTAAATAAAAATGTCACCAGTCAGCCATTTATGCGGCTTTAAAAATGGTTAAAATAAGAGCCGCAACAACCAGGGACTGAAACAACAGCAATCAGGCCGGAGTAGGAGAAACACAGCAGCGTCGGCAAGAACATAAAAAGCCAAATTAGCAATGTTTCACATCAAAGTGCGCATTAAATCCGAGACGATAATCACACACGCAAGCACACCCTCACCCTCACCCTCCCCACATGCACACACACTCGCTCATAGCACAGACGTCGTCCTTTTGCCTCTTGGTATGCGTAAGGACATACAAAAAACATAATTAACCGCGACCTGGCGACGGCTACAGCACCAAAAACAACATGATTGCGACGAGGACGACGTCGGCGACCTACAAAAAGTCGTCAGCCTAGGGGATCCAAGTACACTGCTAGAAAAGGAATAGATAAAAAGCTTATTATGAATTAATATGTTAACAATTATTCATTTGTTAAAAAAAAGTAAAAAGTATGAACATTTTTTTTTTACTTGTAAAAATGATTAAACTATTCTAAAATATTAAACTAAAAGAAATTACTCACACTTAGGGTATTACTTACATACATTTTTTAAACTTTTTTTAAATTGATGTTATGTTGCTAATTTATTTTAATTTAGAAAAAAACATGAATTGGGCAAATACAAGAAATAAATTCGTAAAATGTTAAACTAGCTTTTAAATTTTTTTTTATTTAATTTGAACTTTCAAGGTCACACCAAAAAAAAAGTTACAACAAATATTTGAAAAAAAATTGATATGAAATTTTTTCCAAAAGGAACCAAAAATGCACCATATTTTAATTTATAACACTACTACTTAATACTTTCGTAATAGCAAAAATACACTTTATAAAAATTAAACCATATTTCGTGGTATTTGCAATATTAATATATTTTAATCAGATTTTCAAAAAAGCTATTTTTATTTTTTCAATGTTACTTGGTAAAGTAGGTGAACAATTTTCGCAGGTGTAATCTGCTGCGCACTTGGCCAGCCCCTGGATTTGCCCCTTTTCCCCGGTGGCATCAGGTTAATGTGACGAGCACAGCTGCTGCCTTTGCCTCTCGGTGTCGCTGGGAGCCGACATTTTTGCAAATTACACACTTTTGAATATAAAGTACTCGCATAACGCACCCGAGACAGCCAGTCTGTGGCCACTTTTAATGGGCCCAGCCCGAGTTGTGCCTCAAATTTATTTGCTAACTCGGGTTCCAATCTCCGAGTCTAGACATCGCAGGCGATGCCTTTAGGTCAACTCTTTAGCTCGCAAATTGCATATCCCACTCTGAATTGCAATTAAGCTTGATATATGAGACAAAACTGGTTCAGCTTTCGTTTCGTTTCGCTTTGTTTCGTGTCGTTTTGGGTAACATGGATTTATGAATTCCCAAAAAAGCCATTTGGCGATGGGAGATGTTACCCCATTTCTGGGCCTGCCCAATGCCATTTGTAAATCAAATTCTGGCCCCGGCAAAAAACATCAAATTGTTCCCACCCCCAAAAAAAAAATTATTGCCAAAATGATTGCATGACATTTGACTTTTCGCAATGCCAGTTGCCAAATTTGAGCCTCTTGCTGTGGAAAATAAGAGAAAATGTTGGAAATGTTGCAGCATAAAGTGAAATGTAGGAAAACATGTGCAGCAGTTACAAATTTTGTCTGACAGAGATTTATCCGTGTTTGATATGTGGGAATTACAGGAAAGTTTTGTCTACATTGTTGTTTTTAAATGGATTAATTGAGGTGGAAGGAAAAACTTAAAAAAAATAAAAATATTGAGAGGTTTCTAAGAACATAAGCTCTATCTTAATAACAACGAATTTATTTTTTAAATAATCATTGAAGTTATAATAATGATAATAATAATTTTTAAACTTATAATTTATTTTAACATTCTTTTGTCTTTTTTTATGATTTTTGTTTTTTAGCAAATCTAATAAAATAAGATTCTCCGACTGATTTATGCTGAATAAGTTTATTTCAAGTGCGTGTCGAAGAACTCCGTTTTAATCTGCCATCAAACAAAGAAATTGTCGTTTACTTGCAATCCCATTTATTCACTTCCCAATAATACTTAGTCCGTGAATGGCAAATCACTCTGAATGCAATCAAATTAAAGAGCCAAGTGCAGCTTAATCCTTTTACAAACACATTAAAATGTAGCCAGCAGCTGTTGAACCACTGCCATTGTTCCCAGGAACAAAAAAACAGAAAAGATTGGGAGGTGGAACAGAAGAAATGGGGAAATAAGTAAAAAAAAAAAAAAGAAAACCGGAGCATTTAATGATAATTACAGCGACCATTAGCAATTGTCTGGCGGCAATAATAACAAAGTGAACATAAAAACCAGACTGCGAAATGAGGAGAAGGACTCTGATATGCAAGGATTGGATGGTGGGAGGATCAAGGACAAGGGAAAATCGAGGGACTAGAGCGTGACGCGCTTTTCAATTACCACAGCACCCGGCTCAATCTAATGAATTGTTAAATTATGTAATGAAGCGTGTACTTTAGATAAATGAAAACTAATTAAATTAACTCCCGGCAAGCAGTGACTGGCAAAGAGCAAAGTAAACTTTGGCCAGAAAGAAAGTGGATCCACTCCTTCCTCTTGGCCAAAATCCAATTGAAGCGAATTGAATTTGTGTTGTTTGCAAACATTTTAGTTTCGAAATTGGAAAACTAATTGTTTGCCACACACACATCCAGCCTGGGTAAATAGCAAAACCAGATTCTAGTAGTGTTTTCTGGCAATTAGGCACGTTCCATGGCATAAGCTCTTATGGTTAATTGCCTTTCACCTCGTACACATCTCTTATGACCCCCCTCCCCCCTTCCCCCTTTTAACCCCCCACCTGTTTTGGTCTATTCTGCATTTAATGAGTCATTCGATTCGATTTCGAATGGGTCACGTAAAACATTAAAATGAATGAATGACGGTGGCACAGTGTGGGGAGCTCCAGAAAATGGGAGTTAGAGCATCGTTTGCACATGACAACCAGATGGTAATAAATTTAGAGTTTGGTAAAAACCATAAATGGCCAAGTCAGGGGGCGTGGTCAGCTGGGAATGTGCTAAGCTAAAAATTATGAGAATATTAAATAAAGAATTAAATTGAAATGTGTATTGTGCGAATGTAAAAGGGATTCATTAAGTACCCAATCAGTTATTACATTGCCATGGGGTCATGGACAATTATTAATCCTCCCGTTGAGTAATTACCATAATTTGTAAGCAGGTGCAAAAGGGTCATTAATAATGAAAGCACCACCGAGCACCACCGAGCCCCACCGAGCGCATTACCAATGTATGATAATTTATATGAAGAAGTACACATATAAGTGGGTTGATGAGTGTCAGACTTGATAACTGGTTTTTAAAGCGTTGAACATAAAATCTTTAATACAAAGCTTTAGGAGGAAGCTATAAAAATCTCAATTTAAATTGAAAATAAATATACTTACTTGCAACATTCTGTGATTACGGCTCAGTGCTCACAATCAAAGCCTAGAAAGCAGTCAATAAATCTGGTAATTTATGCAAATGTCCCATTCCTTGGACATTGCTTTCAATCTTCCCCTCATTTCCCCCCTTTTCTGTTCACCCCATTCAACCTTCTAAGGACCCTTTCCCTCTTGTTATTCTTTGGCCCATGTTGCTGTTAACTTTTGAGCCTTTTTGTCACCTTTGCGCTTGATCAAATTCGACACTTCAAATAACACTTTACCGAATGTTGGCTGTGAGTGTGTGTTGTGTTGTCCTTTTGCACATTTGCCTGAATTTGAAGTGTGTGCTTAACAATTTTTGGACAACTTTTTTAAATTCCTTAAGCACGTCGACTGCAAAAACTTTCCGCTGGCAAAAAGTAATTTTGATTTTATTAGCTGTGTAGCACCTGACGGCATTCGCTTTCTTTTTTTCTCCCTCTTTGTCACTTTTTGGCTTTCAGCTTTCAATTCAATTTCAGGCAATTGCGTGTTGGGTGCAAAGTTTTTCTTCCCCACACACACACACACACACACACACACACATACCAATACTAACACAATGGGAAACCCGAATCACCAGAAGCCCTGAAAATTCGGCGACAACTTGACAAAGTCAACAGCTTGATGGGCCAAAAGCGCTAAAGAAGAAGAAAAAAAAAACGGAAAACACGACAAACAATTTGTTGTTATCGACATTTGCCGTTGTCGATATTTTCCTGTCAAAGCGACGGGAAAAAACGTGGAAGACAAAGCCGTGAAAAACTTTCCGACTTTCCAAATGCCAAGGACTCGGTCAAACGACAAAAGAAGGGTGGGGAAAATTAATTTGATCTCAGCCAAGGGGATTTTTCAAGAGGAAAAATAGCCAACTGTTTGTTGGGAAAACCGAAACCTTAAAACAATTATTTGTTACTCTACGGTATGGGTTATGCTTAAATCATCATTCTTTATTAAATAAGTACATCTGGATTTTTGATTGGAAGTCATCCTTAAGTAGAAATTGTATGTTGAACAGCCCTCTTGTTTAGTTTGAAAATAAAATAATTAAATCTATTTTATTGTCAAACTAATCATAAAGAGACATTCAACTCTCATCAAACCACGTCGGACTATTCATATTCATCCCCAAAGGTTGACTCTTCTTCGCTTTCCAGATCCTGATCATTATCCTCCATAGCCTCATCAATCAGATAACCTACGATATTGAATTCGGCCAAAAGGCTCTGCTCCCAACGATTTATAACATTTTCGGCGGAAACGCCCATTGAATCGCAGGCAATACTCAGGACATGATTTGCATTGCAACCGGCTAATAGGGAGTAAGGACCACGGTTCAGGAACTTCTCACGGCCCGGACTCAGATCGTAGATATTGCCATTCAGGGCGGTATAAATGGGTAGATCGGTATTTGAGCCATCAAAAGCCATTAGTTCCGTTGAACTGAGAATCATAACATCATGTGTGCCGTTGGGCAAAGGCTCAGTGTCCTCTTTAAGGACTAATTGCTCATCCTCTGGTTTCTCTGGTTTTTCTGGCTTCTCTGGTTTCTCTGGCTTCTGGGATTTATCAGAATCTTCATTAAACTTGCTACAAATTTCTGACAGCTTGGTGGTGGCAAAGTAGCCCAGCACAAATGATATAACCGCCTGACCAAGAGGACTCTTCAGCACCATTGAGGCCGTCTCCAAACTGGGAATCAGTTCTATTGAAAAAGCGTTCTTTTAAGTTATTTTAATAAATTCTTTTTATACTTTAACTTACTCAGTTGACCCAACATTTTGTCGTTGAATGTAAAAACATACGTTAATTCTGTTTTTGTAATATTTTATGACAGCATTGTTTGACTTTTAAAAACAGCTATCAAAACAAGTTTGAGTGCAAACTCAACAGAAATTTGATCAAACTCAATTAAGTCGAGTTAAGAACAATTTACCGCAGTGCGTAGCAAATAAAAATGTTAAGCCACCTGCTGCCAAGCTCATTTACATCATTCATATAAATTACATGCACCTGAAGAAATTTTAAGTGAACGTTAGAACATTATTTAAATAGAGCCACCTTTCGGTCTAAGTACTTAATGGATCTACTATAAGATATACTTTATATTTTTACCGGAATTTTAAGCTCATATGAATTTATGAAGTAAATTTAGAACTATTGACAAAAATATTCTTACTTCTCACTTGATTCAACTACAAATTTATAGACTTTTTCTGGCAGTATCCCCACATAAATGCAGAGTTCGTGTCTGCGCCATTTGTCATTAACATTAATGCCAAATGCGGTCGTAAAAATGGCGCTTAAAAACATTTTCATGTGTGTGTGCGTGTGTCGCCAGTCTGCTGTCAGTTGGTGTTTTTATTAAATTGGTTGTACTTGGACTTTAATATGACTTAATAAGCTCATTACAATTTTTTGCGCTACGAGTATGTGAGTGTGTGAGTTGCCAACAAAGTGTAATTTCGCGCCAGGAGAGTGCTCTTGCAAAATATATATTACATACGGACGCATATGTAAATACAAGTACGACTGCAGGGCAGCTGGCAGGACGAAGAATTTGTGCGCTGATTTGGGTTGGATTTATATGATACCCTGTGATTGCTCAATTGCTCGGAAAGCTGTAAATCGTTTGTTGTGGCTCTTAAGTTTAATTGAGCTTTCATAATACTTGTTTGTGTAAGTGATTGCATTTGTTAAATAAACAAATATTTTACATTTCTTTTGTTCACTAGTCATTTAACATTAGGCTATGTTGTTGATAACCTTGTCAATCAAAATAATGAATACTTATTATAATTGATTGTTTTAATTTAATAACTAAAACCATAGAGTAGGCTGTGTCAACATGTTATAGTTCCGTGCATAAAACATTGAATAACATAAACTAATAAACATTACTTACTATATAATCAAATATTTAACATACAAACAGGAACAATTTGTAGCCTTTATGCTAATTTGTTTATAATTTTATTTTCTAAAATATCCTACAAATTGAAAATTTAAAAACATTTTTTTAAGGTTTTTCACATTTAAAACATTTTTAAAATGATTTGAAATTTTTATTTTTTCAAAAGAAACCTAATTTTAATCCGTTTCTAACTAAAACTAAAGGATTGTCATACCCAGTCAATACCCTAGCGATACCCGTTAAGGGAACCAAGAGAAAACTGGCAAGCGTAGCGCCGTTTCGTTTCCGCCTTATGCTCGCATTAAAATTTGCATAACGTTGATTTTGTTGCGAGCACATTACGCATACGCCGCGTGTGACGCTGGCTCAAATTGCTTTGGGCACTCGGTTTGCGGCTGGTTGCTTCCTTTGCTTGTTGGCTTTGCTGTTGCTGTTGTTTTTCCTTCTTTCCGGTTTTGTTTTCGCTTATTTTAATTTAATAAATTAAAACATATTTCGCATGCTGTTCAAATATAATTACATTTCCTTCAGACCGCACTCGCTTCTGCCGCCGCAGAGCCTTGCCTTCTTTTAATTAAAAGTAAAAAAATCATATAAACACAAAAAGAGCAGAAATCTCTTTAAAGTTCCAATGGCAGACTGGCACTGCTGTTTCTGCTGGTTATTAATAAACTTTTCAATTGCCCACCAACTGCGAGGGCAGCTGTGTCGTATTAACTTTGTCTGCCAGCCTCCCCTTTTTTTTCCCCCATCTCCTTTTTTTACTGTCTCTTGTTTGGCTTATTAGTCCCGCTCCGCTGAAATTTGCTTTGGCAAATGTCGGAAATCCGACTGCCAAAAAAAACACAGAAATTCTACAACCACAAAGTGCCAAAGCTCATAAGCCCACAAACAGCATAAAAAGGCTGAGGAGGAGCAGGGAGGAGCTAAAAGTATGCGGATGCTGCTTATTATTCGAGTTAATTAAAGCAAATTTCAAAAGGATTAAATTGCCAGCAGATTTGCCTAGTTTACTTTGCTGCAGCCCTTTGAGTGTGCTAATGGGATAGACTTGGGAAAAGGGAAAAACGTTAAAGGGTTTAAATATTGACAAGTTAAGAAGGGGTTTTCCGCAAATAACTGCAACGTTGTGGAAGTAATTCCTGTGGTTTTGCTCTGATACGTATAAAATATTAAATTTTCTATCTTTTATGCTATTTAAAGAAATTATTAATTAGGAAATAGTAAAAAAAGCTAGTTATTAATTGGGGTTAATTTTACACGTTTAACACGTTTATTTTAAGCTTCACTTTGTGTAATTTATACTTCCTTGGCTTTGTGGTTTTGCTCAAAATCGTTTAAAATACTTTTACTAATTTAAGTTTTATTAGTTAAGGTATAAATAGTAATAAATTAATAAAATGTCATATTATATAACGACCAAAATTGTTTTGGCTTTCATGTTGAGTAATAATTTATGGTGTGGCATAAAGAGCTCTTAAATCACATTAACAAAACTTTAAGGAGCTTTTAAAAAATACATAAAAAATGTGAGCCATTATAATTGACCATAAATAAACTACTTTTAGAGTGATTAGTTTTTCCTTTAATTCTTTCACATAACCGTGAAATTTGTCTTGAGTCTAAAATTTCTCTAAAAATCAACCAAAACTTTCGTGCATTTCCTTTTCGTTTTTCACCACTCTCACCGCTTTTATGCAAAGCCAGAACGAGTTCAAACATTCCTTTAAAATATTATCAAACATTACCAGAGAACTTGCACTCCATTTTGCAAAGCCCCAACCAATGATTTATTCATTGAACTGAAGAGCCAAAGAAAAAGCCAAAAAACTGAAATGGCTCCCAAACAGTTTTTGGCCCCAATGCCGCCTCCACACTCGGCACTTTGGTTTTCCGCCTGATGCTGAAATATTTGGCTGCACTAACCATAAATAAAAAACAGTACAGAAAAATAGAGAAAAACCCGAAAACAACAGAAAAATAAAAACCGAAATGAAAATCAACAACAACAGGCCCAAACAATGGGGGGTGGCACACAAACAAATTGAGCAAGAATAACAACGGATGAAAAAATATTTCCATGCGACAATTGCAAAAGTGTCAAGGTGCAGGCGGCGCCAGGCCACAAAAAAAAACACACACAAAAAAACCACAAAAATAGATAAAAAGGGCTGGCAAAACTGGGGCAATAAAGTGGGGTGCCAAATTTTGTATAACCCAACCTCAACCATCGCCCACACAAAAATCGAAAGTTGCCCAACTTTGTGTGCTAAATTTGCAGAATGAGAGAACATTCTTTATGCCTGGCGTATTTTTAATGCATTTTGTGCGGTGTGTTTGGCAACTGATAGGGAAATATCAGATGTATGGCAGCATTTAGCAGACAAAGTTCCCCGGTGAACGACTGTCATTTAGTGGGTTTTTGTGCGAAGCCTTTAAGCGGGTGCACTAAGAGAAAAATTTTAAATTCTGTTAAATATATTTCTTGATAAATTAAAAATAAATTCAAAATGTCTAAAGAAATATTATAGGTACAAATTTTTGCAAAGTCTAGTGCGTAGACGTTAAATATTAGGGCTCCACAAACAAAAAGAATTACTCAAAACAAAACGGAAACCGATTTATCATGTGCTTTATGGTATTTTCTACAGACAGAAATGATGTATTTTTAGTGGATATTTTATTTAAGTTTTTTTCTATAGATAGTAATTTAAGTAACTCATGTTTTTCTCTCTGTGCAGACTGACAGTTGCTGCCAAACTTTTGGCAGATTTCTGGTTGCTCACTCAGGCAGCCAAAAAATAAATCGCAAAACTCCGCCGTCGAATTTTGGCAATGCATTAAATCAATATCTCACCCACTGCCACAGCGTTTGTTTGTCTGTCTAACTGCGAGAAGCGGCGAAAAGTTTCCTTCTTGCATAATTGCGAAAAATTAATGAACTTGGTAGCGAAAATGAGGAGGAAAATCCAAGCCCAAAACCAAGGCATAAATATCATGCACGCCTGCCGAATTTTCCCATCTTAGTTTCGAATTGATGAGCAGGAAAGTTTTGCGTGCGAGAAGGATGATTTTCCGCAATAATTTCGTGGAAAAGTTGCTCATTAAGGTGGCGCGATGAGAATTTGCGTAAAATTCCCCAGCCGATGCCACATTATTAATAACTGTGTGTGGGGGTGCGTGTAAATATTTGCGCTTTTCTCATTAAAGTTTCACTTATATATCACGCATACGCGGTATTGTGCACAATTAGTTGCAATTTATACACACCCATCCACACGAAAGCCGAGCACTCGGCTTAATGATACTTAATGTGTAAATCATTATAATAAATTACATGCACAAGCGATGATAAAAATAATCCAGCGCCAAGAAAAATACAAATAAACCGACTCAATCCGCATAATGTGTGCGCCAACATGTCCTATATATGTCCTTATATATTTGTATATATTTTATATATGTGTGTACATAAAGCGCAATGCAAACAGAGCCAAGTCGGGATTTAAGAGTGGAGTCCTTATGCACACATTAGACATAAAGGCCATAGACATTAGTGCGCATAATGAAAAGCATTTGGGTGCCAAGAGTGCGTCACACGATAATGATGATAATAATGGGAATACCAAAGCAACCGCAACATCAAAAAGAAAAAAAATACTATACATACTCGTACAAAGAGAGAAAACAATCCACAAGTTATGAAAGCTTTGTCTCCTAACCATCCTCAAATCATCAGCTGTTGCCCAGCTGTTGTGGCATCCAATGTTTTGGGTAATTTTCAGATAAAGCCGCTCAATTCGTAGACAAAACTTCCCTTTGCAAAATAAAACCCAAAACATTTCTCTCGGATGCTGTGGAGTGCGCATGCTGAGAAACTCCAAGTTCTCCGGAGAGATTTGGGCTCTCTCACAGATTTTATAGCAAAGCTCCAGGACGTTTATCTGAACATGACCAGCATCCTTTTGACCAGTAGCGGAGCAACTTTGAAGCGTTACGGTTGGTCGCGATTTGGAATCGGAATATACAACATATATCGGTGTAGGACCTCAAAAGTTTACCCCGGTCGAAGTGTGTTTACATTGTTTGCAAACTAATTAAAGTGAGTTTACAGCCGACTGACCAAATCATCGTGATTCTGCCTAAGAGCTTGAGTCTTGGGCTTTGCAATTTAATTGGCCAAGTGCAAGCTGCAAACTGAAGTTCAAAAGTTAACAAAACAACAGTGATTAAAACCAACTGAATAAATCGAAATATAAAAGTTTCTTTAATCTGGATATTATCTTAATATATATAAATCACCCTTCGGTATTATTTCACCGCGACGAATGGTGTAATTATGTTCTAGTGTAAAAAAAATTTTAAAAGAATAAGGTTTTAATTTTTTCAATTATTATTTATTCCATTAAAATTGTAAAGTTAATGTAAGCACTTATTATTGCTGTCAATAAAACCTTTACAACCTAAAATTAGTTATATTTTTGTGCAGGTGTTTTATAAAATCCTACATGCTTATATAAAATTTTAAATATTTTACATTTAAAATTAAATACTTTTACAGTTTTCTTGTTCTTAAAAAAAATTGCTCTTAGGAGGTTATTTAAAAGTTTAACAAAACTTTTAACAAATTTGTTAAATAAAAAATTATAATATAGAAAAAAATTAAACGTCATAAAAAACAATTCTGAGTTTCAAGTATGCTGCAGACTTACAATTTGATTAATACAATTTGAAAAAGCCGAAGGTTCTAGACTTATAAAAGCATTGAGAAGGGGTCAAATTTTGTTGTAGCAAGACTCAGATTTTTTCTGTCTTAAAAGTGCTTTCGATATTAGGAACTAAATGCACACGCAGGCACCCAAAAATAACAAACCCCACATGTCCCCCTAAAAGATAACATTCCATACAAGTCACTCACAAAATTCTTTGCAGTGCAAACAAAGTAAAATTCATGAAAAACAAACAAAAAGCGACAAAGTGAAATTAACAAAAAAAATAAACACAAAAACGGAAAAAGTGCAAACAGAGAGCCGCAGAGCCAAGGCCAAAGTAAATGCGGTGAACCCAAACAAATAATTTGAAATTAAAACTAACACAAAAAAGCAAAGCCTTTGAAGCGGATTGGCCGGAGTTTGTACGTGATTTTGCTTTCAAGAACTACATTGAATAATATTTACCGGCAGATGTGCGAGGTCCTTGCCTCTTTTGCTGGATACTTCTGCCCCCCTTTCTGGCTTTCAGCACTTGAACTTTACTTAGCTTCTTGTGGTTCCCCTGCTCGTTCGGTTTTCCTCGCTTTTCCTCGCCCACTTTTTTCCAGCTTAGCTTAGCGCTTCAAGTGCCGCACAAGAGCTTCGATTTTCCAAGTGAAGGTATGTGTGTGTGGTTGGCTGATGTTGTCACCCGCACGAGGAGAGGCCTTAAGCGCTTCACTTTACATAGCAAAAACTAGAAGATTGAAGAGATTAAGCCCACATCCCGCCACCCATTGCCCCCAATGACCTACGACCCCCTCGCCAGCCTCTCTCTGTACATTAAAAAAAATTTATTCTAGGTTCCAGACGTAGTTTGTATGATTCTAGGTTTCATGTTTAAAAACACAATTTTTAGGATTGATTTAACACATTTTTGTAGGAATATTTGTTTATTTAAAATAAAAGAGAGAAGAGAGACCTAAGATTTTACCATATATTTGAGTCATTTTTATTTATTTTAAAATGTTGCATATGGTGTCTTCATTTAAATTCCAAATACTATTTCAGGGCTGTCGCAAAAATCGCTCAGAATTTGAAATTTCTTAAAAAAGTTGCCCTTATGCTACAATATTTTTTTGAGGATGAAGCCCGAAGGATAATTAACTAAAAGACTATGCTCTATTTTTAACAGCCTGATGCCTAAACACTTTTAAAAGATCATTAAAAAATATATGTATTTTCAGGATTGTTTTTGAAAAGATAAATTTTGTACCACTCTACGGGACATAAAATTCTCATTGTTTTTAAAATTTTTCAGTGTTTTTCTGAGTGTGATTTTCGCACTCGCACCTTCTGTGCTCTGTGATTTGTATGCGTTTGCCGCCTTCAACATGGCCTCCCAGCTAATGTTGGCTTTGGCTTTGCCCTCAGGGTGGCAATACGAAAACAGGCGTTGGGTGGTAATGGAAAAGGAGGCGGGGCAGGAGGCTGCGGGTGCGAAAGTTAACTCCACCATAACCCCCCACTAAAAACGTTGCCATGTCGCCCTCTCTGTCGCTTGCACGCCAGCCATCTCTTTTTCTTTGAGCGAGGCGGCGTGTTTGTGGCACAAAAATAAAGATAAATGCGAGTTCTTTACAACGCAGCGCCGAACACTTTGAGTTTGGGCGCCACGAATCCCCCTGAAATCCCCGTCTGCTCACTGCTCTTCACCCATCTTAAAAGCAAGCACTGTGGCCAGTGCGTGGAAAAGTTAAATAAAGTTTGGAAAATACGAAAATAAGTTTATTTTGAATGCTAAGTTTTGGTGAACAAAAAGTCGGTCTGTTATAGTAGATATATGTAACGACTTTATCCTCAAAACATGTAGTTCAAGCATGCTTTCAATCAAATAAAATATTTTCATAAACCAAAAGAAATTTAAACGAGATCATTTTTATATATCTTTATGTCAAATAACTCCCTTAAAAATAAATATAACGCATTATAATCTCATTTATAATACAAACAAATAATACGAAGATAATCTAAAATATTAAAATTTATGAAGATCATAGGTTTAAATAATTCGCAGCTGTATATTTTTGTTTCGCGAATTTCCCTTTTAAAAGCAATTCAACAACTCTCACTCAACTCGTCGGAAAATGAGGCAACACTTCAATTAGGGAAACTGGTTTCCCAACATTCTGCCCACCACTGTGCAAGGACACACCTTGTTTTAAGGTCCTGGTTAAGGGGGAGTCGTCAAGGGGAGTGGTTTTGGGGAAAGTGGGTGGTTTAGTGGGTGGCTCTGTGGCTGCTATCAAAAAAGCGTCACCGGCAGCCGAAAAACTTGTGGATGGAGTTGGTCTAGGAGGAGAACAGGGGAATGGAGTGGTTTTTGCGGTTCCCAGTTTTAGATTTCTTCTTCTTTTAGCCTTTTTCTCTAGCAATGCGTGTGTTTGTGTGTGTGTTACCCCAAAAATGCGACCAAAGGCAAGCTACAAAAAAAAGCACACACATTTCTAAATATACAGGGGGGTGGAAAATGGAGGAGGAAAGTTGCTTTGCATAGAGCGAAAAATGTTTTTCGCTATGTTTATCTGCAGCGGCCCATCTCCGCCGTCCGTTCGTCGCCTTTCTCCCGGCTCTGTTGATATTAGCGCTTGTTTATGGCCCCAGTGTATATGTATGCTTTACCCAGCACTAGGAAATTCAAGGGGATATTGAATTAAGGCAAATTTAAATACATTTCGGAAGGAAGGACTTTCAGCGGTGTATGCTGTATGTGACTTTTTGAAGAAAAAGTAGCAGCACCAGTTTTGAAGATACGAATTACTGACTTGAAAAGCAGGACTTTGTTTTTTTCATTATCTATCCAACTACCAAATTTTATTCTAATCAAAAAACTATTAAAGTAATAATGAGGTTATTATTCTTCATGATATTCCCTGTATGCCTTTATAAAATATAATGTGCTACCACAAAGTATGCTATGTTTTTTCTACTTACTTAAAGCTAGGTATTTTACTGTCGAGTTAATCTTTTGATTTTTTATGTGTGTGCGCCACGCTTCGTCGCATTTTAAATTAAGCTTCATTTTTATTTCTATTTACATTTTGCTCTTTCACTTGGTTTTTTTTTTTTTTTGCTCCTCTTCTTCGGCTGCTGCAACTGTTTGCCCAAGAAGAAGCAGCAGAAAAGTTTTTCCAGACGCAAAGGGCCACGCCCCCCTGCCCACATTTTTTATTTGTTTTTCATTTTCACTTTTATTATTCCAGCATTTCTACAATATTTTTGTTGATGCCCTGTTGTTGTTTTTATTTTCTTTTCGGGCCGCGCCAAGTGAAATGTTTGATTTATTTTTTATTTGCCATTGAACGTGTTTATTTATGTGTTCTTCTTACTTTTGTGCCACTTCGCTCTTTTACAGGCTTACTCCACTTTATTTTTGTATTTATTTCTTTACTGTTTTTCTCCTTTTATTTACCATTTTCGCATGCCTCTTATTGTAAGCTGCAGTAAATTGGCAAATTTTTAAGTGTTTTTATTTTTACTTTTTTCGTAAGCTGGAGTAAGATTTGTTTCATTCTGGGAATTAGCTTTGCGAGCATGATTTATGACAGGAAACAGGCGGGGCGAGGTTGAATGTTGATCTCGTTCTGGATTACAGAAATGAGTTTTTCTATTTGAATGTAAAATTTTCGTAGAAAGAAATGAGGGGGATTTTGATAAGCTTTGCAAAAAAGAATATTATATTTTGCGCCACGCGCCTTTTGCCCAATAAAGGGAGCTTTAAATTCAATCACTTAATTTAACTAATAAATTCTATATAAGGAAACCAAATATAAATATTATCTTTTTGCTATGGCAAACAAACAAGTCCTACACAATTATTATAAATTATGTAAGCCCGTTTCTGTTTGTTTATTCAAGCTTATGTAAAATTAAATGAACATTTTATTTATAATTTGATTATTTTATTAATAAGCTTCAAAATAACTAATTCAATTTAAAAAAAATAAATAAATAGTTCAACAATTAAGCTTACAAATAAATCCCTTCAGCGACCAAAACCATTTTAAAGTAACAAAAAAAAAAAAATTTTTACGTTTGTGTAAAATATTTATAAATTTTTTAATACAAATATATAAAATATTTTTTGCACACCATTTTACGTGATATCGAAACAAGGGGCCATAAACCAAGCTTTAAAATAATCCCTCAACTTTTATTGAGGAATTAAAATTCAATAATTTTATGCAATTTAGCTTTTAATGATTTAATTGCTCTTTTATTGACAGCTTATAGCTAAAATTTTTTTTTTTTTAATTCAAACAATTTTTGACTGTATATCAGTTATTGAAGCATATTTTGTTTCTTTTCGAAATGACTTAATTAAATGAAACGAAAGGCTCAAAGGCACTTTTTTCAAAGAAACACATTCGAAGAAATAAAACCATTTGAAGAGCATAATGGTAAGCAAAAAAAGGCAATTGCAGTGCATTTCCTCAAAGAAAATATTCCAGCCGTTATCCTTTCAACGGTTTTTTCTTCGGTTTTTTGTGTGTACAGTTCAACCGCAAAGAGTTTCTGAAAAATCATGGAAAACTGGGGTGGACAAGATGTTAAAAGTTGGGCTCAGTTATCGGGGCTTACCACAAAGTTGACTGACTTTAAGGAGACTTTAAAAAAAAACACGATGGTCCTGAGGGGCCGGAACTAAGCGGATTTTGATTTGTTTTTGTCCGCTGTTTCCAGCCAAACAAAGAAACGTACTTAAGTCCCTGATGCTCTTAACTTGTCCCAAACCGGAACATTTTCCCCCTCTTAAAAGGCAGAATCGACATCCCCTTTTGAGTGCTGGATTTAAGTTGGATCTACCTGACAGACCGCAGAACATAAATATACTTTTCAATATGGCCTCGGCCGCAGCATCCGAATTGGATGAGTTTTAATTAATTTCGTCATTACGATAATTAATTGACTGCCTGCTGGGAGGCGCTCAAGGACATGCTGAACAGTGGGTGGGCGGGATGGATGCGCAGCTGCAACAAATTGCAATATATTTTACAGCTACTTAGTCGGCATTACACATGCACCGCAGGAGGCAACTTTTCGACGCCACTGTGTGCGACTAGGTTTGATTTATTGCCAGCCATTGGGGCTCATAAATAAGCAAAACCGAACGCATGCATGTGTCCTTGGAGTTGAGTTTTAAACAAACTAGTGGTTTTCCATCCTTTGAACTGAGTTTGACATTTTATTTAATTTAAGTCCACAGTTTACAAAAGAATGTTTTATTAAAAGTGTTTAGTTTAGTTACTCTGAACACCTCTTTGCTGTTTGATTTAAGGTAAGTTTTATTGTAGTATGAGATATTCAATGATGAAACTTTACAAAATTAATTTTCATTTAAATATGTATATTTCTTCTTCTTATTTCTCTGACTTATTTTATGTTTTAATTTCCCCAATGACTCAAATCAATGCAAAATTACCTTCAATTTTCCCAAATTAAATGGATTTTCCCCCACTAAACAGAGCTCCCCACAATAAACATTTTCTTGGCCAATTGAGTTTAAGCAGCAGTTAAATTTCAGTTGCCTTACGGCTAAAGTCAAATTCAAAGAGAATATCTGAAATGGCTCATCTTGTTTGGACTGGTCATATGGAGCCATTTCGCAGAGCGTGCACAAACTGGTTTAATCTCGGAAAATGTGCCTATAAATAGCTCAAGAAAGCCCCCTCTTCCCTCCGCCACATTTTCCTTCAGGATTATGGCTTTTCCTGATAAATCTGTCGCACATAAAGTACCACAACGAACGACTGTTGAACTAGATTCAACATTCATGCCGGTCTACATATGAGGCTGCACTGAGAGTAAAACTATTAAGTAACATGAACAATATTCATACAAAAATGAGCTACAATAAAAAAAAAATTATTTAAAAAAAATGTTTATTACTTTAAAATTAATAAGAAGTAGAACTTTTATAAAACCATTTAATAAAAAAATAAATAGATTTTATGTTGATTGAAATATGTCATTAAATTTAAAATTTTTGTTTATTTTCATTTAGAGCCTTTCTTGTAAACTAGCTCAGAAACTTTGTTCAAATTTGTTTACAATATTATCTCTAAAGTCAAAAGCCTAACATAAAAACTTTAAAAGAATTTATAATTACATATTCAATTAATTTTTTAAATAAATTTTTTTTAAATTTGACAAATATTTTGAATACTGACAAAAAATTTGCTACATGAAAGGTAAACGAAATAAAGGGATCGAGTGGTAAATGTTGTTTTTAAAAAGCAGTGATTGACCTCATATTTAGTGATACTTTCTCCCAGTGCATCCGAGTAATTCATGGGGCGACGCAGCGTCTTCAGTTGCGTTGACAAACTGCAGAGATAAGCGTGCGAGAGGAGGGACAAGAACCAGTACAGAGCCAGTCATGAATGTATGTCCAGCTGGAGTTCCACTCAACTTGGCTCAATGGGTGTCCCGTCCAGTCCACTGGACGCAATCAACTGTGAGTTGTCAGCTGCCAAAGGCAGTTCCAGTGGCCAAGAAGGGGCGACAGTGTGGGTTAAGCGCGGTGAGCCGCAAATTATTTGGATCCCCTTGAAATACCCAACTGTTTGTGTCAATTATATAATTTCATTCTTCCCTTTTATCAGGCCATCAAATTCAATTGCATGTAAAAGTTATTTTACTTTGTCATTTATTCAATTTGGCCAATAAATTAAGGAGGACTTGACTCGGATAATGAAAATGATTTGATTAGCTGACAAAAACATGCGTTCTGCTTTTATCAAATATTTTCCGTGTTAAATGCACAAAAATGTTTTGAATGCAGAAATGTCAATTCATGGAGAGAAAATTCTTTTTCGAGAGCACGAAATTCGCTGAACAAGTGCATTTACCAGTTTATTGTTGAAAAATTCCGAGAGTGTGTGTGTGGAATTTCTGCAAATAATGTGTGGGTATGGTATTTTAATTAATTTGTTACCAGCCATTATTACTTCCATTTGTGCCATCAGATTTTCCTGCGGGCAAACAAATTTTGCAAAGCGAAACCCATTGAAAAAACAAATACGGAAAATGCAAATATATTTGCAATAAAAACCAAACAACGGAAAGTCAGTCAGCTACGGACTTAAACATAAAATATTACCAGCATTTTTTTTGAACAGAAAATTGATGGCTGTGGCCGCAGAAAAAAATGAATAAATTGCACTAATAAAATGTATTTTTCTATTTACAGATTTGCGTCATGCGCCATGTGCCAAAATAGGAAATATATGTAATAAATATAGGGATAGCCAGCGAAAATCAAAATAAAAATTTGTGAAGCGCGGAAAAAATTCCCAAAGGGAAATCCGAAGCCAACAAAATGTGGAAAATCTGCATTTTTACATTGGTAATTGCGGTGGTGGCTGCAACAACTAGTGAAACCATAACAAATGACTTGACGGCCAAAGGCAACCGAACGGAGTCAAGGGAAATTTCCGCTGTGGGCGGGTCAACCTCAACGGCCACGCCCACCACCACGGCCACAACCAGTACAACAACAACGCAGTCAACAACTGTGGCCGAGGAAAATGGTGGGAAAACACCATCAACAACAACAACAACAGTCAGGCTAATGACGACCACCATCCCAGCAGGCGATTTGGTTGAAATAGGCAGCATTAAGGATGCACTGCATCGCATTAAACTGAGCGAGAAGCCAGTGGAATACACAACCACTGAGCAACCGGAAGCCGTGGATCAGGAGGAAATAGATGATGATGGGGAGGATATACTAACACCCACTATTTCACCGCTGCAAATTCAAATGCAGGCAGCGGCCTCATATCAAGTAGCCGAAACGTTGGCCGACTTGAACGAGGAGGAGCGGGCTAGATACGATGCCATGCTGGCCCAGCAGCCCACGGCCAGTAAGCTTAATATAGTGGATCTATATCCATTGAAAATCGAGGACTTTCAGCCCATCATACAGAACGACAACGATGAGTTGATCAAGCAGAGAACCATTTTCACTCAACCGGAAAACGCAGAGGAATACAAGCAGAATCTGATGCCCAATGAGGTGGAGCTGATGGTCAATAAGGAGCTCAGTGAAATCAGGGAAAAAGTTAAAATTAATCAAGAAAAATCAAATGTTAAAATGACCACCATAAAACCCAATCTAGGAACCACAGCGGATTTCACAGGCAAACTGCTGGCCGATCAAGATGATCTAATCACCGAAATTGAGAGCAAATTTCAGCTGCATGAAACGACAACTATTAAGCCAAAAGTTTCAACTTTACTGCATCCGGGAAACACGTTCATAGATCGCAGGGTCAAGAAGAGCTTCGAGTTTCCCATGCAACACAGGGCCAGCGATGTGATGGCCATGCCGCACATAGACTTTGCCAACACCAAGTTCCAAACGGACGCAGATGCCCCAAATCCACCAGCTTCGCATCCAGAATTCTCCACCACAAAGTTCTACAACAGCAAGGAGCTGTACAACGAAATGCTGATGCACAATAAACGCAAGTTAATGAAGGAAACTAAGGCGGCTGAAGGCAGTCCGATAAAGTCAGCAGCGGCGGAGGATACAACTCAGGCCACAAACTTGAACGTGACGCCACAGGGAAAAACTTTTTTGCCAACAACAACGATGAGTGGAACCACCACAACAGCAGCAACAACAACAACAGGAGCGACATCATCAACAACAACCAGAACAACAACAACAGTTAAGTCAACTTTAACAACAACAACCACTGGCAGACCAACAACGACAACAACAACGACCGCTGGAAAATATCAGAAGGAGCTTAAGCGTGCCAAATTATTGCTCAAGGCCTTGACACCGCCTAAGTCCAATGACAAACTGCCACTTGTCTCCACCAAAGTGAAAGCTGCCGGGGAATCCCCGTCATCGTCATCGAGCACCACCACAACAACGACAACAACAACAACGATGGCCACACTACTAGCAACCGCCAGGACTCGTCAGCCATCAGCTAATCCCACCAAGATCAACTCAGCCATCCCATCCTTGGCCTCCTCATCACCAGCCTCAAAGCCAATTGCCAGGCCGCGTATTTTGAGTCGCCTGCAGGAGAAAATCAATTCGCTCGAATGCGAGATCCCCAATGTCCCGCAGGACTCGCATCTGTGGCGTGGCAATGAAACCCACGAATTGCTGCTACCCATTGTGGTAAGTGCACTTGAATAAAATATTTAGATTTAAAGTATAAAATTAAAATAAATTATTAAAAATATTATTCGGAAAAAAATTCCCACTTGGAAGCCTTTTGATACGAAATTCAAGAACACTAATATAAACTTATAAAAAAAATATAATCAATAAAATGATATACTTATTATGCTGTTATTCGGTTAAATTATTTTAACTAAAGTGTGGGTTTTTGTTTTACAACCTCTTATTGATTTTTCTTACTGTCTATAACATATTTTCTTCGAGAAGTAGTTGCCAATAAATTTGTTTAAGTGTATTACGTTTAAGGCTTTGCCTTGTTATCAAAACAATTGAGGCCTTATTAAGTTCTTATCATTAGGCAGACAAAGGGACACACAGGAAGCGAAAGAAAAGACAGCTTAACATTTAGAAATGGAGTGGGAACACACGGCGTATGCGTGTCATTCGAGTAAGCGGGTTAAGCAATTAGCTGGTGGTTAAGGGTAAAAAGGAAAGAGAAAAGAGAAAGTTGGCAACTGACTAACGGACTACATTTACATAATACGCCTGCTGACGGCTAATTAGTATGGAAGAAGCTTAGTTTTCGGGGTTCTACGAACCCAAGGATTAACCAAACGGAAACGTGAATCCCTAATGAAGCTGCCGAAGTTCCTCGAAAAGATTGATTAGGGATTGAGTTCACACACACACAGAAGTCATGAAAAGCAACCCAAACATTCTTTAACTTTTACGTTCGATATCCAATTTCCCTTCGAACAACAGAAAATTGTTAAAACTGTTTGCTCGGCTAATTGAAAACCTTTTAGAGTTGAGACAATTTCGCAAACCGAAGGAAATCAATGGCGGCCGAAAACAAAATAAATAAATAACAAGCGCATTTGGAGTTAACATAGACAGGAACATTTGAGTGGACAAGAAAAGGACATCGGCAGGGAAAAAAGGATTCACCGAAATGAACCCTGCAAATTTAATCCCCCCGATAAGTTGGCCAACAAAAGGACAATTATTGATCGTCATTTTATTTGGCCATTTCCCTAGCAGCATGTGTGCGATGGAAAGATGAAGGTCCTATCCTAGTCCTTATACAAAAAAGGACAAAGCCTGGGGTATTTGAAACGTCCGTTTCGGATGTGTAGGATTTATTGAAAAGAGGTGCAAATGTAGCCAATATTAAGAGGTTCCTTATTGCAATTTTTTGGTGATTAAATTTCATAAAAATTCACTACTTATTTTAATTAAAGTATTGCGTTTTATGTATTTTTTTGTATTAAAGAAACAAAAGTTCAAGGACATTATTGATTTAATCAGCATTTAATTTGTATAAAATGTGGTGAAGCAAAGCTTCTTTCAATAAATTAGTATTCATTAAAGTCGTTCTTATGAAAATGAAGTGACTATTTATTCAAATGAATTCATTAAGAATGCGTAAGCTGATTATAATTGATTAATTAATAGCTGTGGTCATTTAACATACCTGTTTTTGTGTGAAAATGTATGTACAGATTTAGTGTAGTGAAATTCGAACCGCACTGTCTGCTCAGCCGAGAAAAGGGTTATCCATTTCTTTATTAATTCGCATTTGTTGTTAAATCACGAATAAACTAGACATGGGACCCTGGCCGGAGCTCATCTGGCAAATTGTGTGTGGGTCTTTGGAGTCAGTTTTCCATACCGTCCACATATCCCTTTCATGTCCTGTTTATATTGACGTAAATCAAGCCATTTTCCTGACCAAATCACAGCTGCTGCCCCTTTGGCAAATATTTAAATTCATTTCGTAGGAAATGTGTTCACCCTTTTCATCGGCAGCAGCAGGAGAGCAGTTATGTGAGTGTGTTTTTCGGGCAGAACCTTTGACTAACTGACTGAGGACCAAATGTTTAATTAACATCTGGCCAGAAAGTCTATACAAACAAGTTTCTGTGCTTTTCCAACCGAAATACCATTAAGTTTGATGGCCTTTTGAAGGCTGCTTGGACGAAATTCGCTTCTTTTGTTGGTAAGAAAAATCATCAAGGCAACGAAATTGATTTCCTGTTTACTTTTTGGTCAGCAAATGGCCAATGGCAGCTCGGCCATGAATTTAATTAAGAAGCACTGCAGCATTATGCAAACTGTGGACCACCTGAAAGGAAAATACGTATACTTAAGCATTGGCATAATGTGTACCTTGCATAAAATTAATGCTGACTTTCTTGGCCACCTCGAGGTCCTTTTCCCAGGGCTCAGGTACAGAAAAAAAGAAAACAATTAAAGAAAACAATTTTTGCATAAAAGGTAAAGCATTTCTTTCTGTTTTTCCTTCTGTGGAGGTCAGTGAAAACATTACTCAACTGAACTTTGTTTATTTTGGACTCTTTTTGATGGAATTTTACGTATTTTTGCCTCTCTTTTGCTCTATTCTTTGTTTTTCTTAAGTCTTTTAAGCCTAGTTGAAAGTTTTTTAGTTTTTTTGAGGAGCTTATGTTAATGATTGACTGCCTGAAACGTTCTAAAGTGATTTTGAAAGCACTCTAAATGATTAAAAATACAAATGCCGACTGTCACAGATTTTCTAATTAAATATTATAGGTTTTTTTCTTGAGTTTTTATGCCATGGGCTACGTTTATACAAAAACAAATAGATAAAAATAGCAATTTTAACAGAAGCACAAAAAGGAATAGAAATTTGAGATTTATCATTTTTATAATATAAAATTTTATTGTGCAATTGATACTGTGTACCTGTAATGCTTATTTCAAAAGTTTTGTAAAGTCTATGACAAAACCTTTGAATTATTCAAAGCGTGAATTTTGTAATTTATTGAAGCTGCCTGCTGTTGTATCAAATTACACAAATTCCTAGATATTTGTGGTTTTAATTTCAACAAATTGTTTGTTTCCAAAGAAACTTGAACAACAAACAGAAATTTGCAAAACATATACAGCAAATAAGAATGGAAATTTATGCTACTACCTATTGCAGTGTCCATAAAAAAAAAGAGCCGACCGCAAAACACGTATGAAATTCTATGTGACCCAAAAAGTTGGCTATTTCCCAATGGGGAAACATTCCCTTTTGGATGTAAATATGCAGCTTTTTTCCGAGCTGACCAACATACAATGTAGATTTTTATGTGCGTAGGGACAGGCCATTAAAATGCCATAAATTTTGAGCTCCGACAAATCCACCCCGCCAGTACAAAAGCGGCATAAAAAAGAGCGACAGGCAAACTAAACCGCTTCAAATTGCGCAAAAATATGCTAAAATTGTTGGACATAGAAATGGAGCACATAAAAAAGGGGCAGGAAAAACCGCAAAGTCGACTTTTGGCTGTGGATTCTTTTTTTTCTCTTTATTTGTCTACCGATTGTGATGTGCCTAACAGGCGGCTTATGTCTGTGGCTTAACCCAAATTAATAAAAATTTGGCAACATCAAGTGGATCTGCGCATATGTTATAAACTTTGCTAATATCCACCCCAAATGAACCTTTTGGCTGGAAGTTTATTAGGTTCGGGGCAACTACTTATGTAAATTTATTTCTGCCACAAAACTAAGCTGGCCAAAAAAGGGACAGGATATGCTACGATGTTATAAAAGTGAAATTAGAAAACTTGCTAAATAATTCATTTTGGTTTCGGCCGTCAAACCGCAGCAGACGGAAAACCCTTTTAGGCTTCTCAAACTATGAGTTGAATAAACAATTCCCCCCCCTCCTAATTTGTTACATTTTTTGTTTTCCACAGACAACAGAGCATTGTAAGCCGGATGAACACTGCATACCAAATGTTCTCACCTGGCGAGGTGAGGCGGAAATCCAATCCGGTGACATACTAATTGTGGAAATCAATGATGCCATGCTCAATCCCTCACATGAGCCAAATAACACAAGCAGGTGAGTAACAAGGAAGAAATAATTAATTAAATAATTATTTTCATATAAGATTTAAAGACTTAAACTCAGTCCTCACAATCAAGAAACTTTCTTTAAAGCCTGCTTTAATTTTCCTTTAAATCAAAGCACTAGATGTTGTACAAAGAAAAAGTATCAATTTACTGGGGATAAGGGCTCCAATTACATAACCCGTTTTTTTTTTGTGCCTGCAAAACGAAGTTAACCTGTCCACTGGCAGTGATGTATGTAGTTGATCAAAGCAAGTGACTTGGGGACCCGGGAAAAACTGTCATTATGGGCCATCAGCAACATCATCAACAGCAGCAACATCCACAGAAGCAGCAGCAACACCTCCAGCAGCAACTGCTGCCTCATCATTGAGCTCATCATGTTGCGACCCTTTCCCTGACACCTGAGAGCTCACTAGAAAAAGCGAGGGGAGTCCCTGAAACTCACCCTAAGCCAAAAAATAAAATCACTCCTTTATTTTTACACCTAGTTGGCAGGGTGTGAGTCCTCGGGTTTTTTTTGTTGCATGTTTTTATTTTCAGTTAAGCGCTTTAATGCGCGCTGAAACGTGTTTGTTCGGGGGCTTATTATATAATAACGTCCATTAAGGACCTTTATTGATTTTTCTTCAGCACGTCTGCTTGAGAGAAGAAGACAGGGAGAGAGGTAGGAGCTAGGAGCTAGGAGGGAATAGTTACTGGTCCCAGACACGTTTTGCCATTATCATGCCCTTTTTACAGTTTATTAAATTGTTTTCTCTGACTCCAACCAGTCGCTGTCTACTTCTCCTTTCTGACCATCTCTTTTATTTCTGTTCGCAAATTTTTATTTCGGTTATGTTTATTTTATAATGCTGGACAAAAATCCCCCTACAAACTGCGCATATAAATGCGACGGCAGGTTTCGAACACACAAAAAAAATATATTTAAATTGTTATTTATTTAAATCATCTAAACTAATTTAAATGGGATTTATCTGATAACAAGTTTTAGCTTGGAGCCAAAATTGTAATTAAACAAATTTTTAATTTTATTGTGATTGTGAAAATAAGTTAAAAGAAATTTGAACTGAAAATATTCATAATGTTTTTATAGCGAAACAATTGTTTTAACATTTTTAAAAAATAATTTGGTATAGCAGTCTTCAATTAAAATGGGTGTATATTTTTGGGGTATAAATTTATAATTTTTTTTTCTCCGTGTTGTCGTAGTTGTTGACCATTACTCATCGGGCTGGACGTACACACACACCACAGCTGGCTGACCCTTTTTGCCATGGCAATTATCACGTTTCGCTCGGTTTTTGCTATCATTTTTATACCCGCTTCCTGCCACACACACACATTTTTTGCTCTTTTTTTAATTTAGCTGGGTGGCTGGCTCTTATCTTATCGCTTGATAGATGCCGCCGCCACCCATCAAAAAAGTTTTTCACCCCAAAAAAGAAGCGCAAGAAAAATTAAAATTCATTTGTCGAACTTTTTTTTCGGGGCAGACATCAAACGCGACCGCGTTGGAAATTTTTCGCTATTCCTTATACATATATATACATTTTCGTTATTTAGCCCGCGGGGTTTGGCAACTCAAAATGCCTGGCATAAGTTCCGATTTCGTAACTTTCCTGGGGGGCAAAATAAGACCGCAAACAATCGAGTTAGTTGAGGAGTGAAAGTGAGGCGAAGTATAGCATACAATTGAGCGCTGAGGGCCCGCAGAGAAAAGTTCCCGCCAACTATGAAAATTAGATGTCAAAAAAGTTTTTATTATCGATTTAATATGTGTGTGTGTAGGGGGGTGTGTGGGTGGCAGCCAAGTTAACAACAAATGCAATAGCAACAAATAATAATCCCACGGTGAAGCCAAGGCAAAAGCGAGTGGGTAGCAAATAGATTGGCAAAGCTCGAGGTAGTGAAAACTTTCCGGGCTCGCAGTTTTCTAACAAGTTTTCCCTTTTTTTTCCTCCCCCACCGACTGCGACTACGTGTTGTTGAAAAATTGCAAACTTGGATACTATATATGAGGTGTCTCCTTATGTTTGTGTCTCTGTTTCAGAGTCTGGGGGAAATACAGCAAGGGGCTTCGTGGAGGAAGGACAATATTCAGGAGGATGGCTTTAAAAGAACAAAGTAGGGAACATGGCTTCCTCTTTTTTGTCTCCTTTTTTTAGTCTTCAACAACTTTTAACTTTTTTATCAAGAAATTAAAATATGTAATAAAAAGCTGAAACATTTTCTTATAGAATATTTAAAACATGGTCAACAAAATTCAGAGTTGAATAGTGAACTTTTGTATAGACAGCCAATTATTTTAACATAATCAATTTTCATCTATCAAATTTAATTAGGATGCCTCTTGAGCTTAAAATTTATATCAAGCTAGCAAATTGTAAATTTAAACTTAGTTTTAACGTATTTAAATCAGAGCCCAAAGGGTTTGAAGATTTAAAAATATACAAAGAATCCTTTTTTTTTGTGAAATATATTTCAAGCCCCGGGTCCTGTAAATGTTAGTCAATTTATACTCCATTAATATGCACTCATATACTGAAAATCCCCACAGAAAGTAACCGCAATAACCGCCTGACAACAGTGAAAGTAGAAAATATCCTCCGGCACGAGAATCCTTAGAACGAACCCTTTTTCCGAGGCTGCCTCCCCCGCCCCAACTAATTTCATTTCCGTTCTTGTGCTATTTAATTTCCGCTAGAGCAAGGCAACTGCTTATAAATAAATTTCAATTAATTAAGCACACGCATACACACATATACACAAAATTCAAGGAAATAGGGACTAAGACAAAGTTCCCAGTGTTGACGTCTTCGGTCATATTTATAACTTAAATAAGCAAACAGAAGCCATTTAACTTGGCTGCCTTACTCACTATACATCTCTTTCTCTTCCACCTGCTATATTCTCACCTGGATGCTGGCTGCTGGTTCCTGCCCAATAAACGTCGACGAGCAGCGCGGTACATGCCACACAGGTGTATCAGGTAACTCGCTCCGGCCACGAGCACTGCGACGTCACCGAGGGCGTCCTGCTGGATATTACCCCGCTGGTGGTCGATGGCAGGAAACTGGTTACACTGTACGATAAGGACCTCACCGAGGGAGTTAACTTGCTAATTGGTGAGTAGACCCGGATCCACCCGGCACACTTGCCACTCGCCGGCTGTACTAACTTTGCGGTGAGCGTGGTTTGCTACCGGCTAATTTGGTTGGTTTGATGTTAGAAAGGGGATCTAATTTTGTTAAAATAAAAATATGAAAAAGATGAGAGCCTCAAAAAAAAATCTTTAAAGTCTTACTTTGATCAACAAGTTCTTAGCTTAGTTACCAATGAGCCCAAAAACATTTCGGTTTTTTTTAGGTTTTTTTTAGAAGGTCAATTTTAATTGTTTTCTTATCTCAAAACATTTTCCTAAAGTAAATTATTTTAGAAGTAATTAAATGATGAAATTAAAAATTCTATTTGCTGGATTTCGTTTAATCATAAAAATACTTTTAAACAATTTATACATATTTTTTGTATTAAAAAGATAAAATGAATTTCTTGATAAATTATGTTCAAGAACATTTTAAAGTTGTCTCAAAACTAATTTTGTTTGCAATATTATTTTCTTATATTATTTGTTTGTACTAAATTTTCACTTATAAGTAATTTAATATCTTTTCAGTAATTTCCAATGTAATAATTTAATTTTAAAATTATGAAATCACTTCTTTAGTCATAATCCGTTACCAAAAACTAAAACTTATTCTTTCAACTGCCTCAAGTCCAACAAAATATCATCTGGTTGCATGGTTGACTAAAACGTTCCCTAAAGAGCCATCAGCACCGCCTGATAGGCTTCTCAGTTACCCACCTAGGGTATTCCATCTTCATCTATCCCGTAATCCATTCCAGCTCTTGTCAGAGGATGCCGCCCTTGGGGAGCCATTTTTTCCCCTGTTTGTGGTGGTTCCCGTTCGGCCCATAAATATATTTTTTTGCCAGGCCTCCTCCCATCGCAGCCATCGCCATGTAGCTTTAATTAATATGAAACTCTGTTTTTTGTGCCTCCTGTACAGTGGTGTCCGAGTTGTGGGGAGCGCAGTGTGTGCGCCTGAAGGTGACCACCAAAACCGACAATTGCGGCGAGAACGCCGATTGTTCCGGCAAGGGAGTGTGCTACTCGAATTCCGGAATGGAGGAGTACGAGTGCCAGTGCTGCAGCGGATTCGCAGGACCACACTGCGAGGAGATCGACGCCTGCAATCCGAGTCCCTGCACCAAACAATGGCATTTGCGTGGACTTGTCGCAGGGTCACGAGGGCAACTCGTACCAGTGCCTCTGTCCGTACGGTAGGTCATTAGCTTAGAGCCTCATTAGTGGTGTCCTGCGATTAATGTCTTTGGCTTTGTCTCTGCAGGATATGCGGGCAAGAACTGTCAATACGAGTCGGATCCCTGCAATCCCGCCGAGTGCATGAACGGCGGCAGCTGTGTGGGCAACTCCACGCACTTTCGGTGAGTCAAAAGCAAACAAAAGAGGATCAGAATAAAAGAAAAAGCTTACAGAGGAGCAGACGTTGGCTTAGATACACTAAAAAAAAAAAATTGGCAGAAGGATTAGGAAAAAAAACCTACAAAATTTAGTCAGATTTTCATTGAGATTCAAATTTAAAATATGGACCATTTTAAAAATGGAAAGTGGTTTGAAAAATGTTGATAATAGAAACATTTTAAAAAGGTAAAAAATTCAAAACTAAGATTCTAAAAATAAATTGTTCTTTGAATATATCTTTAAAATTAATAAACTTTTCAAACAAAATCTTTAAAAGAAACGATTAATTAAAAAAAGGTGAAATAATGAAAATAATTATTTGTTTAGAGAATTTTGCATTTAAACTTATGTAAAATAAAACAACATTGTTTATTAAAGTCCTTAAAATTCAAAACAATAAAAATATTGAAAGGAATTCTATTTCTTATCTATTTTAAAAACTCATGATTCACGTAAAAACACTTGCTGTAACAATTTAAAAATTAATTTAAGGCCAGCCCTTCTGGGAAAAAAAAAGCAAAACGTATAGGTACATAACTTATATTTAAAAGAATTCTTAAAATTTAGCAATCATTATTGTTTTAAAGTGCAGACTCCGTATTCTGTTTGAATCCTGGACAGAAGGAGGAGCAGAGCAGAGCAGAGCAGCAGCTTTCATTCAATTATCCCGGCCATTGTTTTGCGGTTCTGTCTAGCCGTCTCCGTCTGTGTTTGCTCATAAATGTTGACTTTTGTCGCATGTTCAAAAATGCTCCCTTTCACCATTTCTCTCCTTATGTTCTTCACCGTATTAACCCCCCTTTTTTCTCCCCACTGCAGCTGCGATTGTACGCCCGGGTTCACAGGACCTCTCTGCCAGCACAGCCTGAACGAGTGCGAGTCCTCGCCGTGTGTGCACGGCATTTGTGTGGACCAGGAGGACGGATTCCGCTGCTTCTGCCAGCCAGGTGAGTAAATTCTGCGAATTGCGAACAGTTCCAGCCAAATAAACGCAAATTGCCTTCATTCTTTTGTTGATTCGCTGGCAAAATCGCTCCCATAATACCCATATTTTGTGAGTTATCATCGTGGAAATTTCACACAATGATTGTTGGCTTTTGCTGGATCCATTTTGTATTGGGTTTTTGGTTTTCAGTGGAGAGGGGATGTAGTCCAGGATTTGGATTGAGTGCAGCTTTGGGAAGACCACGAGGTTACAAATGGTTAAAAACACTTTTTTACTTGTTCAAGAATTTTGTAAAAAAATTAAATTTAATTAAATTAAATATAAAAGGTTTTTAAAATTGAACAAAAAATATTCCACACGCTTTATTCTTTAAACTAAAGCGTTCTCAATGTTAAATAAATCTTCCAGTAAAGCTTGGATCAATACTATTTTAAAAACGAGTAGATTTATTTTCATCTAGGAAATTAATTGGGAATGTGTTCAACTTTATTAAAGATACTTAACTTAAAATGGGAAGATATTTAGCTTATATTTTAAATTTGAAAATGCGTTTTTAATGGTGCAGCTTTTCGTGCATTTTCTCAAAAAAATTCACGTACCTTAAGGCAATCAAATTTCGCTTTTGAATTGAATTGAAATCTGCGCAAATCAAAAATCTACATCGAAGCTCATAAATTATTTCATTGGCACAAACACAATTTGCATAAATCGCACTCAATCACAATGGAAGTAAATGTATAAAAAATCAGTGAGACAGAGACGAGGGCAATTCCGGAAAGTCGAGACAGCAGCAAAGTCTCCGTTTTCATCGCCTTCTCAGACTGTCGCCCAAGCCAAGCATTTCCCGTTTCCCATTGAAATTTCCATTTCATTTACTCTGCACATTTACATTACTCCCGCAACCTTTTGAACCCTTCTCCATTCTATATTTATTTCTATTTTAAGAAAGCAAATACTGTAAACGATCAAATGTCTGCTTTGGTTTGTCCGTCCCCGTCCGTCCGGTTATCGCCGGGAACTATAAGAGCTAGAACCACCAATTTTGGGCACAGACTTCTATAAACAAAGCGCAGATCAAGTTTGTTTCAAAACTTGACCATCCCTTTCCAAAATAGCGGCGAAAATCTGCATCGCCCACATTTTTTATGCAATCGTTACGGTTTAAAAAGCAATATAATGATATGGATGCACTGTCTTACAACACGAACCATTTTGCCTCAATAAATAATAAAGTAGGTTATAGAACAATTTGCTAACCTTATACATATTTATATAAAGTAGCCCCATAGGTGGACTTTATCGACTTTTTAGCCCAGTAAGGACGACTTAAAGGTTTTTTTTTTGTGTTGATTTTTTTAAAAAGGGAAAATGATTTTAAAGAAGGTGCTTGACATAACCTTTTAAAACTTAAGTTAATGAGAATAGTCAATTAATGCGAATCGAATTTATTGATTTCGCTACAAAAAGGAACAGCCATCCGTTGCCAAATAAAGGTGGGTGAACAATACAAAAATTTATATTAATAAATGTATCCCTTTATCAAATTAACAGGGTTTTTTTTATAAATTTACAGAATCTTAAAGAAGGCTTGACAAATTAATTTAAAATAAGTTTGAGAACGTCACTTAATGATTTTAAGAACCACTATTTGATGATAACTTTAAATAAATATTCTTTAAAATTAAACCCTTAAAATTGTATATTCTCTAAGCCGCATTTAATTTCAAGTTTATTAATGTAATTAAACATTAATGTTTGTAGAAGAACAAATTCCAAAAAACCACCGCCTTATTTAAAATGGAAGTATATAAACCAAAAATGGTTTGACAAAAAAAATGCATTCTTAAGATATAACCATTCAAGGTTCTAAATCAAAAACTTTCTCCATAAAGTAACTACAAGTCTTAAGTCGAGTACCTTCAGCTACCTACATATGTAAATTACCTTTTGGACAGCAAGAAATATTTATATATTTTTTAAATTACCAAAGGCTTATAATTTTTTATTTGAATTAAACACAAATATTTATATTGAAAACATAACACTTGAAATGTGTAAAAAACAAATCCTCGAGAAATGAAAACATGACTTATAAATTTCCTACGAAAATCGAGCCCCAAGAGTGCCCATTAGTGGAATCTCGCTCCCCAGGATAATCAATATTTTGTATTGAAAACAAATCCCGCGACAATTCCCCGATGAGCAAGTGGATGGAGAAGAGGACTCCAGCCAGCCGGCAGTTGTCTGCAGGACTTGAATGGATATTGATTTAATTTGCTCAGGCCGAGGAGACCCGCGATTCTCGCTCACAGGCATAGGAAATGGGATTGCATGTGTGTGTGGGTGTGGGTGTGGCTTGTGGGTTTTGAGATGTATCCTTCAGATACGAAATGCTGGGCAAATACATTTTTGAATACGTAATGAAGTTTCAGCTGGTCCGCATCTATACCGAATTGTGCCACAATATGCTTTGATTTGTGATGGTTTTTTCTCTTCTATTTTTCGTTGTGCTCTGTAGGTTGATTTCTGCGCCAACAAGCCTTGCCCCGAAGGACATCGCTGTATTGATCATGGAAATGATTTCAGCTGCGAATGCCCGGGAGGTCGCAACGGACCGGATTGTAATCAAATGCCACGAACGGTAAGTCATGATTTATGCAGTTTTGCTTTGGGTTTTGAGTTTCGGGGGCTTCTGTTCCTTCTGCAGTTCTGCTAAAAATTCCAGCACATAGCCACAAATTGTTGGCAGTAGTAGTTCAAGCCAATATTGCTCTGCACAATTTCATACACAATTGTTTTTGCGGTTGCTGTGCATTTTTAAACTGATTTACGACTTTGGCTAGTCGGCCTTTAATGAATAGTTTGTATTTGTGTTTGTGTTTGGCTTCCCAATTGAAATTGATATTCTGTGTAGAAGTTATCCACTTGTTTGCCACTCCAAATCAATTTCTATTCAGGCCAATTTAGTTCATAAATTGAGTTAACTTTGCTGGGTGGTGGTGAACTAACTCAAAGAGAATTTAATAAACGCTCAATGGACTTTGAAAATTTGTGGTGCTAAAATAAAACTTGACAAAATGTACATAAATTAAGCGCCAAGGCGCCATAATTAAAGCTTTGTGAAAATGATGGACACGCTGACTAACCGCGACTGCTCCAAGGACCTAAGATCCTGCAGAAGACCCTGTCATTATGGGGGTGGGCGGGACCGTGGAGAGGGCGTGGCAGGGCCAGGGACGAGGACAGACCACGGCTGGAAATTGCGGCTGCCAGTGGCTCGTGGCTCCTGTTGGCGAAGGCAGCTAAATTAATTACATTCTACATGCCAGGCACACACACACAGAAAGTGGAAGAATGGAGGCAGCTCCTCCTCTCCTCCAGCTGGTAATTGTTAGTTGGGTGAGGTTAGATGATAGCAGACTCCACGATTCCACAGATATAGTACACAAATTGTGTTTCACGGTTTTGGGAGCGTAAAAGAATGCTATTAAAACATTACTTTCGGAAATGTAAACCGAAATCGTCTTTAAGTTGTTTGAGAAATAAGGTTTTATTATTTTCTGGAAATACAAAAATAACAAAATATTTACTTAATCATAAATATTTTACTACTAAGCATTACTCTATTACCCTACGAATCCTCAAAGTGTTTAATAAAAGGTTGCTAATTTAAAGACATTTATTCAAAAACTAAAAATTTAGCCGATACATCTAAATGGTTTTGTAATAATTAATTAATTGCAGAAAAAACAAAATAATTACTCTAAAAAAATTGATCTAAAACAACCAAATTTTTTCACTAAATACAAGTTTTTTTATAAACTATTTAATTACAATGTAAAAACTTTTTTGCACTTTAATAAAATGTATAAAAATAGGACTTTAAAAAATGGGAAACTTTTCACATTATTAAAGAGAAAAAAAACAATAATAAAAAAGGATTTATTCTTAATCAATTGTTTAAAACAAGCAAAATAAATATTAGGGAGCTAAAAAAAACTTAAATTTTTATTAGCTTTAATTAATTAATTTTTATTAATATTTCCGAGGTGTGTTTTTCGGTTTATGATTTATGGGGGGATCACAACCAAATGTATTGGAAAATATACCAATCCACCACCAATGCGTTGATAACTTTCAGTACTTCCAGCAATGCAATGTGAATCCGTGCACCCATGGCGGAACTTGTTGGTCCAGCGGCGATAGCTTCTACTGCGCCTGTCGTCCTGGATATACGGGAACCATGTGCGAAGGTAAGTACCCAGTCCGAGGGCCAAAAAAGCCATTAACTTGATTAGGGCCCGCAGAAAACATGTTTCCCCCGGTGGCTATCTAACTTATTTTTTTCTCTTCCGGCCTTTTGCAGATGAGTTTGTGGTGGAGACCGTCGTTAGCTCCAGCGAATTTATTGTGGACGATGCGAACGCTAGAAATTTTAATGACAAAACTTTCGGTTCATCGGTTGTACTTAAGAGTCCCATTGAATTGCATAATGCATATTTTGCGGCCGGAGTCCTGGCAGCCGCCATTTTCATCGTTGCCGTTGTGGTAAGTTTCCCCCAAAACCCAACCCAAACCCAAAGCATTTCCCATCCTCCCTGGATCCACCCGAAATCCCGAGGTCCCATGGAAATTGTACTCTGCGGTTATGCAAAGTGCGCGAGAAATGGCATTGCATATTCATTTCGATGTCGGCCAAAATGGTCCGAACTGCAGCAGTCGAGGCTTTAAGCAAAAGTTACCAATCGCCTGGACTCCAGGGGCTTAAAGCAGATGCAAATTTATACAATTGGTGTCCGTTCACAATGTGTGCTCCTTCAAGTGGAGAGCCGACCGGAGTCCATGCCAATTTATTGGAAGCCAAGAGCAATTCAGTATGGGTCACTTGCTAAATTAATGCAAACTTATAAAGTCCTGTATTGGACAGGTTGATGTCGAAACTTCCAGTTGGCTTATTAAGTGCGCAAAGTTTGGCCATTTCTTCAAACTTACATTTTTTGGCATAATTATTTTTTGAGGTAGCTTAAAATTTATAAAAATTGATAAGCTATATACACTTGTCTTATATATTTTAAATTATATATTTATGTCGATAACAAATTGTATTGTTTTTTAAGAAAATAGTTTCAAAAATTAATGAAATGTCAGGAAACAAGTATAAATGCCGACAAAACACTAGAAGTTAAGAAAAGTTTAACAGAGTTAAATATTCATTTAATTAAATAATAGTTATTATTTTTTTAAACTTCTATATAACATTTATGTTCTTTTTTTAAAACATAAAAATATAGGGTTGTTTGGTAAACAGCCCTCAAACAGCACTCACTTATACTTTTTTATAAGAATGTTTAGAAAATACTGTTTAAATTTTAAGCTCAGTTCTGTAAGCTGTTAACTTATTGTTTAAAAGCGACTTTCTAGAGAATGAACTTAACTTTAAGATAAAATCTTTGACCTATTTTTGGGGCTTTAAATTTCAAAAATGTACCCACCATTACCCGTACGAGCCCATCCATAACCATTTATTTAACCCGCCTGCTGCACATTTCTCTCCGTTGCAGGTCACCATTTGTCACTGCAAGGTCAATCAGACGTATCGGAAATTCTCGACACGTACCACCTCGTTTATACCCATACTGGGCTTCAGTCGTCGCCCCAAAATGCAGGGCAAACTCAACAAGCACTGGCTGAGCGGCAAGGGAGCCAGTATGTCGGCGAATAGCACCACTAGTGTGGTGCCCGCGGGTGTACAGAGAGGTGGTGGTGGTGCTGGACAGCAGCAGCAGGGAGGAAATAGGCATTTGGCGGGACAGCAGCCACAGTCGCAGACAACGCTGGGTGGCCAGCTGCAGGAGAGGCCTTTCCAGAGGCATCTGGCCATGAATCTGGAGAACGACATGTACTACACGGTGGACTTTAGCGAGAACTCACAGCACTCGCCGTTGATACAGTGAGACTTGGACTTGAACGACAGCAGCCGTGGTTGGTTAGTCAAATTCACCCCACACAAACAGGAGTGAGTGGGTTAAGCAGAAAAATTAGTAGGGTTGGGTTTTGGGTGATTGTGTAATTAACTTTGATGCTACTCGTTGAATATTCCAAATATTGAACAGTATCCGATAATAATAAACTAAAGAGGTGCGTGCGTAGGAGTGAGTTAACTTTATGATTATGACTCCGGCTAATGCAAACACAAATGTGTATGATTAATACATGTATCTCTGGCATAAATAGGCTTAGCAAACTTGTTTATCAAGGTTTATTTTGGCTAAGCACACACACACTTAGCACACTGGCACACAGAGGGGATAATGTTTGATTATAAAACACACTCATCTCAGAAATATGTAAATGTTTAATATGCCTCAAGTCCTGCTGTCTGAACTTAAATTCATGTTGGTTTTCTCATGTGGAATCGTTTTATGTGTGTGGCCCGAAGTAGGAGAAGATATGGCAGGCTCTCGGCTAATTGTGGCCATAAAATCTTCTTCATAAATTTGTTATGCAAATGGTTCGCTCTTTTTAGGTGCCAGTGCCATTTGCATATGAACATTTCGAAAAGATTAAATGATTTTCCTGGGCCGAGCAGCAAAAAGGTTTCTCTGTTATTTTAATTAGCTAAAGTTGTCCTTCGGAAACTCAAAACTTTCCCCACAAACATCAAAGCGAGTAAAACTAATTATGTTTGTCGTTCCGAAAATATGACACTCTAATGAATGATAGAAATTTCATGACACTTAATAAAGCTCGGTTTTCGTCACATTTTCATTTGCAAATGTTTGCAATTAGTTAAATAATAATATTGTGCTGCGTTTTTGGTCACGGTGCCGAAATCAATTTACTTGTGAATGTGTCGCAGATATTGGATTTAAATCAACTAATTTCAGGAAATTCTATTTAGTTTAGTTTTAATTAATTTTGCCTTACCATCAAATGGGGGTGGGTGGTTTTTAATTGAATTTGTTTAGGGCAGATATCAGAGATTATTGCTGCTGTTTTGGCCACGAATGTTCGACCGCAGTCGAAAGTTGTTAGTGAAAAATAATTAGCATAAATTAAAATGGTAGCCACAAAAGTTAATATGTTTTTTGTGCATAAATAATATTTATTTTGAAATCATTTCCATAAATGATTGTGTGGTGTATGTGTCCGTGTGCTGGCCACATTTAGCATATTGCTGTTGATATGTAAACATTAATACTGATCGAATTGCAAAAAGGTCGGTGCAAAGTTGCGCTCAAAAAAAAATAAATAAATAAAAATGGAAAAAAAATTAAGCAAATTAAGTGAAATAAGTTGAGACTCGATGCATCCATTTTTGCCATCAATAATAGATTTTCGTGCAATTTGACATGCAGAGAAAAATGAGTTTGTAATTAAAACGCTATATTAAGTAATTAATAACGATAAGCTGAGGCAAACCAAAACCAAAAAAAGACAAACGAATGAAAAACAAATAATATAAAATTAATGAGAAGCCTTAGCCTAAGGAGAAAAACACAGACAGCAAAAAGAGAGTAATGTAATGAAAAATGAAATAAAAATAATAGCAACATAACCTATGGCAAAACACTTGGCGTTTTGGGCAATTACAATTTAATTTTTAAGCCAATCAGCAAAATAAAGTGGTAAATCCAGCGAAACATGAAATGGCTTGAATTCAATTTGAATGGGAAATCAATTACCAGAAATCCTGTTTTCTAATTCTGTTATCAACATTATTGTTTTTATTCAGTTTTTCTGCTTTTGCATAATTTATACATAGACATATACATTTATATAACATAACACACACATGTACAACTAAACAATAGTTTTCTGTTTATCAATTTTTTGTTTTTTTCACTTCTGTTCGCTTTTGGTTTATTAATATCACTCATACGCCACGTGTGGCAGGTCAGAGAATTGGGTTGGCAGTCCATCAAGTGGCATCCGATTTTTCATCATCCTGCTGCTGCGGTGGACTTTTCCCATTTCCATTTGCTTGTTGCGGCTGCTGTGGTGGTGGCAGCTCCACCTTCTCCTCCCCCAAATTCACGGCGGTCTTCGAGGCGTGCAACTCCGTCTCCTCGGGAATGATCTTGCGACCCTCCTGATCCTAAAATAATGGGAAAAAAACAACATAGATAAAAAGAAGAGGTGAGTGAACAGTTTCTTAAGTTTTTTATGTTAATTTCATGCCAAATGCTAAATAATTGGGCTAAAATCAACAAATATATCATGCGAAGGACATGTAAACATTCATAAATCGAAGCCAACTAATTATATTTTTGGGTCTTTAAATTGGTCAAAAAATATTTTATGAAAAATTAATTTAACTTTGTGCTGCCAGGGGACTAAGTGCTAAACAAGAAGACTGATAGTTTTAAAAACTACCAGAAACGCTTTCCGGTTTAAAGCTCTACTTTTATAGATATCGATCCAGAATGTTATCTTCAATAATTGTACAAAAAAATAAATAATATAAATTTAAAACCAATCTCTAGCATTTCCGAGCTTTACTTTTAGTCGACCAGAAATCTTCAACAGATTACAATATTGTGCAAACGTAAAAAAAATCTCTGTTCAATTCTAAATTGAAAGAACTTGACGAAATTCGATTGTTTGAAGTGTTACTGTATTTGCTGCACTTTAAATGAATAGACAACCACACACTTCCATCCACTCGTTTTATTATTCGCACACATGCAATTAGCAATTAAAAAGGTAAAATGCATGCAAAAACCAATTCCACAACGAGCATAAAAATTAACCAACCGATTCCAAACATAATAAAAACATAAAATCAAAAAAAAAAAAAAAAGGAAACTGGAGCAAATAAAAACCATCCCGAATTGTGGCCGCCATCGTGTTGTGTAGTGTAAAGTGCTATTTACAATTTACTCACTCAACTTGCTTTTAGTTTTTCCCTTTGCGCCCTCAGCGGATTTTCATGCACATGCGGGCAAGTACAATCAACATGCATGCTAATTTGAGTTTGAACATGAAATTTAAGTGGCCGATAAATAATATTTAATGGAGTTGCAGTCATTGGCTTGGTTCGATGGTTCCAAGAGGGCTCTGCTTGTATGAATCCCCCAATAATGTACTTGTTTGCTGTCCTGGGTTATGTTCATTACGGTTTCTATCCGGGAAACCCCTAAAAAGCCTTCATCCGAAATTAAATAGTAGGGAATCTCAAGATTTTCAAAAGTTAAAGATAATAAATTCGTTTATTATATTTTTCATTCAGGTTTTAAGTTGACTGCTATTGCAATTTCATATTTTTTGTAACTCCCCATTATTTAATCCATTTTATTAATTTATTTTTAAATTTTTCCCTATTAAGTTTGTATTTTTATTTAATTAAATCAGTGCAGAATGTCTATGATTCATTGTGAAAAATTCACTGCATTTTTTTAAGGGCTGTGTAAAAACCTTTTGGATGCATATTCCTTTTTTTTTTTTTTATGACTGTTAATCCAATCTACGCAAGTTTCATTTAATATTTAAAAGCACTTTTCGCAAATTTTATTTATTATTTATCTTTATAAAAGTATGAATCAAATGTAGTTGTTGAAGTCCATTAAATATGTTTTAAGTTAGAAAGAGTTCTCCAGTTAGTTAAAATATCAGCATTTGCTTAAATCATTTATCAAATTTTTGCAGTAAACTACATACATCGTATTAAACTATTTTATTCAATGGAAGTTAAGGGGTTTTTTTTTTGTTAAATATGTACTGAATCGAATGTCCAGTATTATCTCTGCAAAAATCCTGTATTATCGTGTTTAAAGCCCTTTTAACTATTCCTTAGGGTCCTTTAAAGTGGAGTATGCTACTTTTATAGTCCTTTGCTCCCCCATTCGAATTTCAAATGATATTTTCCTTTTTCCCATACTCAATTCTTGATTCCATAAGCATTACGGCTGAGTTGCCATCGCATATGCACGAGCAAACGTATAAACTGCAGCTGGTTGGTGTTTTTATTTTTTTGTTGGTTTATTGTCGAGAGGCATTTCCGCGTCATCAAACTTTTTGGATAATTCGCCATGCATCGAACGTAGTTTGCTCGTTGTTTGGCTTTTTATTAAAAAAGTGTTGGGCTGAGGCTGAGGGGGTGGGTTGTGGAAAATGCACCGGCCTTGCGGTTGAATGCACAAAAGTTTTTCCAACCAATTCACGCATACAAACAAGTGCACCTCTGTATAGAAATTCGCATCTTAAGTGGCATGTGTGGTAAAGAGCGAGAGGGAAACTCAAAGGAAAACAGGAGGAAAATAAAAGAATGCACAGCAAAGAAATTTATCTTCAAAATTAATTAAAAGTTCTATTTGAAATACTCATTTTAAAATCTATAATCTTATTTTTAAACATTTTGAAATAAAAAACTTAAAAAGGATAAAAAAGTGACATTGAAAGAAATTCCTTCATAGTTATGCCTTCTTTAGTTTTGAGACTTGAGCATTAAAATCTTGTTTAAAAATTGTTTAATTGATATATTTTCAGCATATCATTAATATTATTCTTTAATTCCATAGTTACGTTCAAGTTTATATATGATTTGATTTCAAGATGGTTTAAATGTACAAAATATTTCAAAGCAATTGGTTATTTTGCATAAAAATCAAAACTTTCTGTTTTATGATAAGTCACTAAATTTTAATTTAAATAAAATTTGGTTTGTAACATATTTAATATTTAAAAAACCAACAGCTAACATTTTTCTTCGTGTAACTAGAAAAAGAGGGGCAAGAATTTCTATAATGTTCCTGCTCAGTTCATTTTGTGCTGCTTTTGTTTTCATTCCTTTGTTTGGCTTCGAGTTTTTCTTTCTTTATACCATATATATTTTTTTAACACCCCCCTCCGCCCCGATTTTTCAACGACTCTGTCCTTTGAAACCACTTACAATGGGAATTACTTACGCGCAATTTCGCGTTCACTTTTTGTGCGTTATGCTGAAGAAGTTATTGGCCTCGATGGACGAGCTCACAAAAACGTATATGTATGGCTATAGATGGCTATAAAGTCGTTTTTGGCCAAAATCAACAATGACAAATGTTGCCAACAGCACCGAATTACGTGGCATTCATTCTGCGATCATTCCCATAAATATTTCTATTTTTTCGGGGCATTCCTTCCCCACTCACACATCGATAAATTGCTTTCATAGCAAAAGAAATAAAAATAATACCAGCACAAAGTACATATAACATATATATAGATGTGTGGAGGAAAATGGGAAACTTCTAGCTAGAAAGCGGTAGCTGAAGAAGAAGAGAAAACAAACCGGAAATCGTAGAAGGAAGTAGAGACTTACATTCATACATAGTTGTGTACATACATATGTGGAAAAACACATGAGGATATACAGACAGACGTGCCCTAGCAATGGTAAAATATTGAGCATGCGATTGGGATTCCTCTCATTCATGTATTTTGTTGCCAGGGACAGTAGCTCAAAAGTTGTGGATTATGTGCAGGAAAATTTTAAAGATTTATCATTATTTATTTATATTTATATAAAAATATATTTTTTTTTAATATTTAAAAAAAATATGGGTAAAAAATAAATATCAAAAATGTATTTAAACATTTGAATTTTGCACTGTTGCAAGACCTTGACATTAAATGACAGAACTAAAAACTTTTAATATAAAATGCAAACGCAGGCTTGAATATATTAAATAAATTCACAACCTTAATTTTCAAATTTTTGTAACACATTTTTATTTAATAAATTGCAACCTGAGAACGTTGTAATAACTAATGAATGATCTTTAAACAAACATTTTTTTTAATCTGTACTTTTCAATCCTTGAACATTTATGTTTACAAAGTCTTAAAGTTTTCCAATTTTCACACCACTGTCGATTGAAAAGTTTGAAATTATTTGCCACATTCGAACAGACGTTGCCTTTTTCTATGCTTCACTTTGTTTGTTTATTCTACGGCATTGTTGTTCTTTTGCACTCCCCCACCCCCTCCCCTAATAACACCACCTCACCCCCCTTTCAAAAAAACAAACATTGTTGCTTTTTGCAACAGCTGCCATTGTTATTCCTTTTGTCAACTTGTATTAAGTTCAACAACAAATCATTTGGCGAAAAACGTAAACAAAATCAAAGCAAACGAAAAAAAAGAGCACATAACAATAGGAAAAAAGGACATTTTTCATACCTAAAAAAAACCACTCTGAATGCGAAACTTTAAAGGAGGGCAAAACAAATGCTAAATGGGATGTGAGGTGATGTGTGGAACCAAGCTCAAATTGCTCGACGAGTGGGCAAAATTAAACTAAACTCAACTAAGCGTTCAGTTCAGTTTGAGCAAGGAAAACTCAACAGAGACGTCGGCTCCAGGGGGGTTAAGGGGTTAGGGGGCTAGGGGGTCCGAATGGGAGGTGCTTGGTTTTGTGGGTTATGCACATAAAAACAAGTGATGCCCAAAAGTCAAATGGCGCAAGTGCGGGCTTTAATTCAACGAAATAACTTAATGCCCGGATGGCTTGGCAAACTGTGACGGCAGAACCACCACGTCCTTCTCCTCCTACCACCCATTATTTTCATTTTCCACCCACCACCCCTCAAAAAAAAAAAAAGGAAGGCAACCAACAAAAACTGCTGCAGCAATGGGAACTGTACATGCCATTGCATTTTCCAGCAGCCATATAATACACGGAGATAAATGTTAACCATAACACTTAAGTATTTGAATCTATTTTAAAATCTATAAAATTGATCTACCTATCTATGTAAATTTGATTCTTCATTTCTTGAGGTAAGCTCCATTTTAAATTGCTTTCCATGTAAGACATTTTTGGTGCATTTAGGCATTTTCAAATGCGTTTTCTTTTTCTTTTATTGGTTAAAATAATTTTGAAAAAATAAAACAGAAATGAAAAAATGTAAGCTATTAAAAATTTATCATATGTTAGTGAGGAAATTAGCAATTTAATTCAATCCATTTCGTCGAATTTGTTGTTCATTTTTTTGCAACCAATTCAAATGTTCTTTTCACATCGTTTTAGTTTTTATAAAGCACAAACTCTGTTGCGAATTACTTTTTCTTTATCAAAGTTTCTGAATAGTGAATACCCAGTAAATACTATATAAAAGATCTCGAAGAAGATGACTCAAATTCTGGCAGTGAAGTGGTGCAATATCTTGGCAAATGATGCTGCTGCCTCAGTTGCTTTTGCCACTGCCATGGCCTCTGTTTATTCGCATTCAGTGCTGCATGCTTTCGGGGCGCTTCCATCCCAGAACAAGCGGTGCCAGAAGGACCCAAAAGGACCCAGGACCCAGGACATGCCATGCAGTAGCAGTTACATATGTTTGTGTGCCGCATTACCCTTTGCTGAGAGGTTGCATCGATTGGGTACAAATGTGCTTGCTAATAAAATAGGAACTTCATTACAATGTGACTTTGTGTTTCTCTATGAATTATTTATAAACACTTTAAACAAGACTTAAAAAAATTACTTAGTGCAAACTAAAATCACCATTTTATGTGGTCATTGTTATAAATACTATGTATAGTTCTCTTCATCCAGCAAAGGGTAATTCCGTATTCGAACTTCCATGCACTCGTTTTATTTTATTTCGACTATTTTTGGTTTTACTTTTCATTTTTGTTTTGTTGGATTCTTGTACATTACCATTAACATGGAGCTGGGTATTACGGATAAATCCACAGCGGGTATTGAAGTTAACAAACCACTTGGATACTTTTTCATGCGGCTGCTGGGAAAAAATGTTGATTCCACGCCCTGTTTGTATGCGAATGGCATTTTCGGCTATAGCATATATTATCCACACATATAGTAAGGGGAGATGCACTCACACAGATACAGGCATACACTCACACACACCCACTATCTCACACATACGAATATCGCATAGAAAGCTCTCAGCTTTCTCGGTTTTGGCAAATTTATTTTGCACAAAGCGAAGTTTTGGTGCTGGTTCGGCTGGTCGGCAATTTGCAAGCGATGAAAAGAAAGAAAGAAAAAATGGTAATATTTAAAGCTTCAAAAATAACTTAATCTGCTGTTTAATTTAAAATCTATATTAAGTACTAAAATAGAAAAAAAGAAAACATTAACTTGACACCGCTGGAAAATAATCCATTGTCCCCTATTATTACCCTTTTATAATTTAAAACAAGGAACCTCAAAGCCTTAACTTGTCTTAGGCTTTTCCAAAAAAAATTATTTATAAAAAATAGTTTAAGTCTTACAAAACTACCCTATGATATTTCAAACATTTTAACTAAATAAAATAATTTTGATTACTGATTTATCAACATGGTTTTTAAAATAAATATTAACAAAAAAATAATGTTACCAACAATTTGTTTTGTTTTCAGCTTTCAAACCAATTAATGTTTGAATCAATATTTTCTCTGTGTGTACCAAATTTCCACTTCCCGTTAAGGCTATCCTTTTTTTTTTTTAATTCGCTAGTGAACTCTTAGCCTTCTCGGTTTTGACATTGTTGTGTTTTATTCCGTTTGCTTGTTGATGTGTGGAGGCAAAAAACTATCAGTTTGGTCTGTTTCACATTGCAATGTTTTTGCAAAAAAGCAAAAGAGCAATTGCCAGGGAGAAACTTTGTCTTGTTCATAAATTCATTAATTTGCTGTGTTTTTCTCCCCCTCTTTTCCTTTGGCTACAGAGCCGCATTTGATTTATTGAATTATGGTTGCCTAGTTGCCATAAAAGCTTCGCCTCAAAGCATTGAAAATTAATTACGAAATTAACTTTGACAAGGGGCTTTGAGAGTGCAGCTGTGTTGGGTGAAAAAAGGGTGGTTGGGTGGGGGGATAATCAATTGCTGGACACATATATCATTGGAAAGTTTTTAATTAAAGGATAGGTTTGCCTGGATTGCGATTGCAGCTTGAAGTTGCCAGTAGCAATTGCAACAAATTATTTTAAATGGCCAAAGGTTTTGTCCAGATGTTTTAAGGGTTTTAAAAAATATAAAATTATAACAACATTTTGCAGACATTTTTAGACGTCTTAAATGCTCTTTAAATATAGCCATTTAAGTTATGTTTATTTTATAATAGATCAAACGTGATTGAAATCATCAAGGAAAAACAAACAACACTTTTAGAAGATCCTAGTGTAAATTTTTCACTCACGAATAATAAGCTTTCCACAAAACTCTTTAAATTTTTCCCATTTGATAATTGAATTGAAATTCCTTTTGTTTCTCAAAAACAGCTTCCCAATGCGATTTGGTATTTTTGAAAGTCGGTCTCTGTTCGGACTCTAAATTGGCAAAAACGATGGCCAGCGGCAAATATGCTTGCATTGAAAACTGAACCCAATAAACCCGGCTCGAATTCAAGCTGCACGGCAGCAGGAATAGAGAAGCAACAGAGAAACCAGAGAGAATTCGAATCCACAGGAGCAGCGTCAAAAGAAACGTCCGCTCGACAAAGGCAACCAAATGCCAAACACACAAAACAACCGCCTCTTCAATGCCCCACACCCCCCTAACAAGGGAACACTCAGAAAAATTGTATTCCTTAATGTTTAGGAATTTTTAAATTATTTTTTGTATGAACCAAATTGTAAATTAAGGAATAACAATGTATTAAATTTGGCTAACAAAAATATTACATTGCTCAAGTCAATGAAAGTAGTAAAACAGATAAACAAACAAATAAAAACTAATAAAAAAATCTTTTAAATTAATTAAAATAACAGATATTTTAGGCTTGTTGAAATCCTCAAATATTTTAAGAATAAACGGTTTGTATATTTTTTTTCCTGTTGTAACCACCTATTTTTGTGAGTGCATCGAACCCGAGGCGGATGCAGTTGGCCCAGGCATCCGGTTGTCAACGTACGGCCGAACACAAAGGACACGCGGCAGCATGCTAAAAAGTTATTGTGGCAACAGATGTTGGGTATTTAAAAACCAAACAAACGGCAATCTTCTAAGGCCCTCATGAAAAAAAAAAAACACAGAAAAAAGACGCAAAAATCAAAACAATTGACGGCAATCAGCGAGACACACACACACACACATTCACGCACAGGACAAAAGGGGGTTATATTTGGTTAGGGATATGGACTCACCTCCAGGACCACACCCTCCAGTGCTGGCTGGGATATGTTCTTCAGATTGCTGTGATTCAATTTCGGGGCACTGTCGGCCCGATTGCGGCCAAGTGATTGATTCGACGTCTTGTTATCGGCCCTGCTCAGCATCGAATTGTTCGAGGACTTGTGATTAATCTCCAGTGCCGAGCGCAGGATATCCACCTTGGAGGCACTGCCGATGTTCCCGTGCCGGGGCACACCCCTCAGCGACTCCACGTTGTAGCTGCTGCGACGCACCGACAGATGGTCGTGGATATCGGCCTGCAGGTAGGAAATTTAATTTAAAAAGCGTCACTCAAGAGATCATTAAAAATAAGAAATGGAAAAAAAGGCATTAAGAACAACAATTAAAACTTAATTAAAAGGTCATAGGAAAAATTTAATTGGCAATTCACAAATAAAAAAGAGGGACACTATCCTAAGGAAATATAGGCACATTTAAGCCAAAGAAATAATTTTCAAAGAGTTTAAGTTTTTTTATAAATAATTTAAGCCTTGAGTTAGGTGTTATAAAATTAGTGTTTGAGTCTTATTAACCCCTAAACCCATACCCATACCCACACTCACCCGCGATCCCCTAGGCAGCGATGATAGACTGCCAATCTGATTGTACTTAATCATCAAACTCAGCCGCTCCAAGGACATCGAAGTGCCCTGCTCCTTTGTTGCTGGTTCCGTGAGCTTCTCCGTTTCTCCGGCCTCCACTGCCTCCACCTCCTCCTCGGACTCCTCCGTGGTGTGATCGAATTTGCGCAACCAAATCAGATGGAGTAGCCCATAGGCAATGCCTCCGACCACGGCCAGCAGGCCCATATACCGAAAGGCATCTCGAGTGCCAAACTGACCAATGAGGAGTCCTCCAGTAAAACTACCACTGCCGCGTCCTTAAATTGAAGACAGACCAAATGTGATTACAAACACGTAAAGGACCTCATTAGGAAAATACACATAGAAAAAGTTTTCAATAAGAATTTTATTAATTTTGTTTACCATTTTATAAGGTAGTTTTAGAAAAAATAATATAAAATCATAATACTGCCTTGATTTTAAAATTTCCTCATTGGTCAAATAAGATTATAGTTTATTTATTTATAGAAAATTTAACATATGATTAAAATAGCATTAAAATTTGGTTGGCTGCTTTAAGGTAGATAACAATAGTTTTAAGAAATTCATAGAATCAAAACGACTGAAAGAAATCTTTTAAAAACAGACAAGAGGTGACATTTACAATTGTTAAATAAAATGTTATGTAAAGAATCATTTTATACAAATTAAAAAGCCTTGTACCTAAACCTCATTTATTGCTATTAAACAAAACATTTGACTTTAAAAAGTAAAATGTTATATTTTGTGTGCAAAAAAAACTCTGTGCTAGGTAAAGTCATGTATTATTTTTTTCTCGATAAAAGGTGGTTTTGCTACTTACCCAAACTGAAATGAGCCATGCCCAGGACACCAATGAGGGTGGCCAGCAAACTTTTCGGGGCCAGAATCGAGCAGTAGGTCGCTGCTGCCACCCACATAAGGTGGCAGGACAACGACTCCATGGCCTCGAACGGAAAACACCACCAGGCATTCCTTTAACAAAGGAAGGAGAAGAGGGGAATTCAATTTGAAATTGCATTAGGCCGACATGTGACCAGCATTATTCGCACTCACTCGATGAAGGAGTAGCCCACCAGGCGACCGGCGTGCGAGAAGAACGCGATGATAATCAAATTAACGTGCCCAAATATCCGTGTGATTTTCTCAGCGCCGTACAGGAAGGGAATACTGCTCACAGTGCCCACAGTAATGGTGATACCTGGTCAATAAAATCAGCCATAAAGGCAAGGAACATTAAAGCAAGACAAACACTCAAGACAATGTTCTTATGTTAAATGGGCTTTTAAATATAAATCATACATTGAAAACTCACCCAGCAGATAGTTTGGTGCTCCCAGCTCCTTGAGATACAAAAATAGGAAGCTCTCAATGAAGCCCCAGAAATTACCCAGTACAAACAGGAAACAAATGAAGGCAATCACATGCGGCATTTTGAGTAGATTCCACAGATCTCGGAACACATTATCCGCTGGCAGTTTCTCGCCCAGCGGCATCATCAGCACCGACATCGTGGATATCACCAGCAGGACATCGTATGTGTAAAAGGCCGCCGAGTAATCCGTATAACCCAGGCCCCTCGAGGAGTAATCAATCATAATGCCCGTTATCGGTGAGAATATGGCCATGCCAATGCTGGAGAACAAACGTTCGCGACCAAAATCCCCGCCATACTTCTCAATCATTGTCAAAGCAATCGGATCCATGATGGTTACTCCCGCCGAGAGCATTGTGGTGGCCAAAAATCTACGGCAAAAACAGAAAATATTTAGCTGTGGACACTGAAAACATGGACTACAGTATACCCTTAATAGAAGAGCATTAAATACTTCTAAGCATTATTTTCTAAAATAGAGTTTTTTAATTTTTTTGGTGCTACAGAAATTTTAATTATTTTAAAATTAATCAACCCATCAAGATTTTATGCTAGGCTCTAAAAATTTTAGAGCCAAACTCACCTCAGTAAGAAGTACACCCAGAAAATAACCTCATCGGTCTCCTTATAATCCGGTGGACAGATTTCCGGTGCATTCATGGTAAAGGTACACCGTTGCATCATGCATTTAACAGCTCCCGGTTCCAAATGGGACATATTCGTGCGCCGAACCAATCCGCCACACCTCAAATCGAGATCGTCCATGTCGGTTAGGTTGATTTTACCCCGGACCAGATAGTCCTGACCAAATCGCTGCAGGATATCGGTCACCGTCTCATTGGCATCCTGTTCGATCTCCATGCCCAGTTGCTCGGTGGGATCGGCGAGATCGGGATGCATTTGAACCATAAAGTAGGTGGCATCGTCATTATCAGAGTGAACCCAACTGCTGCCCGCTGGCTTTTTTTGACTGCTGCTATCGGTCACTATTGAATAATCAAATAAATAAAAAAATGTGAATATAACCTTAATTAAACATAACCGTAAATGTATAATTTAAAATTTTGAAAGAAAATATGTAGCTATTTAAGAAAATATATTCATCTCTTAGGATTTATGTTTTTAAAAATATTCCCGATTTAATAAATTAAATAATTTAAAAAGCATGACAAAAAAGCTGAAAACAAATTAAGTGTCAAAAAAAATGAGCCTGTTTTTTAAACATTTTTTATATTTGTTTACTATCTGACCCTATCATTTTTTCGTAACACAACCCGTAACTCGATTTCGCTGCAATATTATAATTTAATATATTTTCTTTTGACATTTGGCCTGCTCTGTGGTGTTTTTCCCATAATCAGACGGGAAGGAAAATTGCTCTTGCTCTTTTCCTGCACTTTTCTGCATCCCCCAAAGGCAACCGGAGCCTGGTCCTGACTCCGAGTGGTGTCCTGTTTTGTCCTGGGCCCTGATGTCCTGTGCATGACCAATTTCCAATTGTGCCAAGTGTCAAGTGTACAGCCGAGTGTAATGCCATCATGTTTAGTTAGTTATGCACTTTTGTCTGCTGCTGTACTGCTAGTTTTTCGTGAATTCCCACATTGTGATTTCTGGCCAGGACATTAGCAAAGTTTCTGACTCTTTTGAGTTTTGCGTAGGTGAAGTGCCCCACTTGGGGTGGAGTGTTGGCCACATCTGATGTACACATGACTTATGAGTAGGACATGATTTGGGTCTTGTGCTCTTTGGGATTACGTGAATGGCTATTCTAGTAGGAGATAATGGGCGAAGTTTAGGTAGAGCATAGAAACATTTCAAGATTGATTGATTGTGCATATTTTTTGTGTTTTTTGTAATATATAAAATTTATATTATATTTATATTATAAATATAGCCTGTTTAACTTACATAATGTAGTCAGTCATGTGATATTGACTCAAAATAAATGTTATATTAATAAAAAACTTTTATTAACAAAAGAGAGAAACACAATCTATTAAAGATTATATTTAATTAAATAAAACTCACATAGTCTGCTCACTCAATTATTTGTTTGCTAAAACTAAACTGTTAATCTAAGATATTACCCCTAATAAAAGCACTCTCTTTTCCATCTCTATTGAAAATATTTTTCCTATTATTCCCCTGTATATTTTACCCTCACCTAGTGTCAACTTTCCCCCCACTTTTAATAATGTGGAATAAAAACGCCTTTTTGTGAAGTTTTTCCCAGGGAACTGGAAAAAAAAGTTTCCCAGTAAACTTTGGCTCCACACAAAACGTCAGGCTTTAATGACAACCACCAGCCACCGCACTTGCACGCACTCAGACAGGTTGAATTATACTTATTTTTTGTATTTTTAGTTTCATAGAGAGTCGACTCGGTCTTTGGCTTTCATGGAGCAAGTTGTTCTCGGTTTCTGCTCCTGCTCCTGCTCCCGCTGGCAGCTCACAAAAGACGGAAAAACAAACTAATAAAAGTAAAACACACACGGACAGGAGCAGGAACACAGACCCGGACATGGATACGGACACGGATACGGACATCGACATCGACACGGACACGGACGGAGGATGTGGACGTCAATAAATGGCTGGGGGAGAGGACAGGAGAGCATTGCAAGTCGACTACAAGTAAACTGACTGGAAGAACAAAGAAGCAACTACATAGAAGCGACTTGCAATAGTACACTCGGATAAAGTATCTACTGAATTTTATAAACAGCAAATAACTATTTTAAAAGAAGGTTGAATTTTATAAACAAAAATGTTTATAAATTTAAGCATAATTCTAAAGGAACATTTTTGAAAAGAAAAATACAAATTAGGGGTGTTTTGAGATTAAATTAAATTAAAATAAATTAAATTCTTAGAATATCTTTAAATGTTTCTTACGAGTTTACTAACCTTAAAATAGTTGTTAATGGAATGATATACTCTTTATTTCTAACATTTTGTTTTTATTTTCTGTATGTTTAGACAAAATAAAAATAAATTATAATAGTCCAAAATAAATTTCCAATTTATTCTTTTGCTAAAAACTTTTTAAGTAAATTCCTATGAAAAATCAAACCTTATCAAAATATATTTTCTATCTAGAACCAGGGATTTTGTATAAAAAAAAAAGCATTTTGGTTAAAATTTGATGGAATGGTTTTTTGATGTGTATATCAAACTGGCCATGATAATAATGCTGTGGTCAGTCGGTGGTGGAACAAGGGGACCTGGACTTTGCAGTATAAGGTTGGGTTCATCACGTCACTTACAATTCAATCCCTGCATGGACATGGCTGACAGTTCGGCTGACGATGACTGGCCCGGCTCCAGACCCATCTCCTTCTTCAGCTGGGACATTGGCGGGAACATGGTCGATGACATATTAAGTACTTCTTGGTATCTGCTCCTCGTTTGCGTTGCGAATAATGCTGGCAATGATGACGCAGGCGATGTGGTGCTCGATGTGGTCGGTGGGTGTGGCGAAGTGCTCGATTCCGAGGAGGGTTCCATTGTGGCCGTGGTCGTCCTTGTTGTGGTTGCCGTTAGCTGGGATCTCTGGGTGGTGGCGGCGGCGGCGGTGGTCACTGGGCGCACGTCATACGCTGGGTTATTCGTGTAAAGCTGAGGATTAACTTGCTCCTGCATCAAACAATAGTCGACGCACTGATGCACGGCCAATTCCAACTCCGGCTCCTCTGGACATTCTCGACTCGGACACGGAGACCACCAGACCTGCGGCGAAAAACACACGGATACGAAGGGGAAAAGACAAAAGAATGTATTGGAAATTAGAAAGGGTGAAAAGGATTTGTGCCAACAGGAGAACGGCTAAGATATGTTCTGAAAAGCTTCAAATATCCTTGAACATTTGTACGGATTTTCAACATTGATTGTTTGAGCTAGCAGTAAGCTTCGCTCATTGGATCTGGTTTAAAATGGGATTATTGTAACCGGTTGAATAAGCGAAACAAAGCAAGCTTTAGCTATTTAATAGAAAACATTTTAAGTTCAGTTTGTACCATAATAAAATTTCATTAAATAAACAAATGTGCTCTTGACCCTCTCAAAAAATATTTAACAAACCAAATTAGTTTGATTGTTATTTTAACATAAGCTTAATACCTGGTTTAAGTTTTCCAAAATTCTGTGTAATTTTTATACAAACGTACTACATTTTACCACGAATATTTGGGTAGAATACTTATAATTCCTTCAATTATTTATTTCATTGAATGAGTTTAAATAGAATATACAAATTAGTTTAACACATTAAGAAGCTTATTTTGTTTTTTGATAGAGGCTTTTTAAAATTTGTCAGAAGAGAAAAAACTTTACTAACGCACCACAAGAAACCTTTAAGTATAAATATCTCTAGCTAAGTAGGCCCCAAATATTTAATCTCAAAGCTAAAGTTGACTTCGTCCAGTTTCACTTGTCGTCAACTTTTAGGTAGGTCATACGTTTACAAGCGAAGAACAAAAACCGAAAAGTCAAAGAAAATCTACAACTTTCACGGTAACAAAAAAAAAATAAAATAAAATAAAACCTACAATGTCCTCTCTGCCGACCAAGTCCTGGAGCATTCAGTTGCGTGAACTGGCCAACTCGCCCTACGTCATCATCGCGTTAACTTGTGTCCTGGGCTACGTGGCCTACACGAAGACCAGACGTCTTTATGGGACATACGATGACGAGGATTACGAGAGCCAGGGATACACTAAGCTGCCAGCTCCGTTGACGGGTCTTCGTCTTACACGAAAGCAATTGGCCCAATATAGTTCAGACAGACCAGATAAAACCTATTTGGTGGCCCTTGCCGATGTGATCTATGACGTTTCGAGTGCCCCCCATGATTTTGGACCCTCTGGAAAGCACGCAAAGCTTTCGGGAACTGAAGTGACAAGTTTTATACGGAAACAATCATTTTTTGAGATGCGCGACTTTGAGTCGTTTTTGAAAGAATGGCAAATTATGCTGGAAGATATTTTTTATGCTGCTGGTAAGCTAATCGATGAGGAGGTAACTCCAAAAGAAAAGGAGACACCTTTGGAGAAAACTCCAGACGATACGAAGGAACAATTGGAAACTATACCACAGGATGACAAAAAGGAAAAGGAGCATATATTTAAACCTGAACCCATACCAGATCTGCTGATTCCCGAGCTAACCAAAGAGGATTTGAGTTCACCAGACAAGGGTATCAATTCCGATTGCGATTCCCTTCGCACTGCCTATGATTGTCTACCAGGTCAGGATGATCGTTGTGAGGTGATGACAGATGACGAGGATGAGGAATGCGATGAGGTGGCATCTGCAAACGAAACTTTGACGTGGAACGACGCAGATGCAACGTTCACTTGTAGCAATCGTCCATTGAAATCCAGCACTTAACCCATCATAAGCCTTCCATACACGAACTTAAGCCCTTATCCACAATAACACCAACAAACATAAATATCTCTCGGATTTTATGTCTATCTGCATTTGCAGCACTTACACTGAGACACACACTTTATCATCACATTTGCGATTTGGAAGTGTACTCGAAATTGTATGTTGCTCAAGATTTAATAAGGACATTGCTTTTATATGGCTATGAAATATACATATGAGTTAATATGCCAGGGTACTTTGGTTTTATCGTATTTAAAATATGAGCCATTTGTTTTTCTGTGTGCACTGCCTGTGGCCATGTGTTCGTGTTTCTGCATATATCCGTTACCAATTTTAATGCGAATTCAATAAGGCTCATCCAAGGGTTGCAAGGGGCTGATTGGGCAGGAGTACCGGGCGCTCGCCTGCAATAATAAAATGGTAATTTCCGTTCGCTGCCATCGTCGGCGGTCGATGCCAAATAAATTTATGCCAAACGGCAACCGAACTTGGCTCTATAATGGCATAAAATAGTAAACCACAAGCAACAGGACATGGCCAGTGGAACAGGACACGAGACATGGTACACGGTACATGGTACATGCTCCAAGCTCCATGGATGGAGACGTCCGGCAAACGTGCGGAATGAACACAAACGTAGCTATAAGATGCGTTTCCAGGCCCTTATGGCATCAATGTTCTCTTTGAAGGGGTAAAAGGGGATAAGGAATAAAGCTTAATAAGTTTGGTTTTATTTTAGGTTTTAAAGATAAAAAAAATCTGTTATTAAACTACTAAAAATATGTAAAAATGGTTAAACTTTTTTAGTTCCTTAATAAAAAAAATTGTCCCCATCATCTTAAGAACGGATCGCTTGAAACTCATTTTAATTATACAAAATTTTGTTTTCAGTCGTAAAATTTGATCTAGTTTCTAATTAAATTATTTTAAAATCTTAATAAAAAGTATAGTATACCAAATTATTTTTTAAAAACTTTAAAGCGCAGCCCATGGTATCAACAATTTTGATTTCAATTGTAAACCATTTCTTTAAATATCAAAAAAATATATACCTATATTAACATTTTTTAGCAATATCTGTATAAATCTGTTACTGTAAAATCCTTTTATCACAAAACAAATAAATTTTAAAACCATACCAAATTATACAAATTTGCACTCTTAAGTTATTTTAACTATATATAAGTCAGAAAGAACAGATTTGAATCACTATACTTTCTCCCTTTTTTATAACCCTACAGGGTATTTCGTATTGCCCTTATCATTTTCAGTAACTCCCCTTTTTGCTGCAGCTATTTTAATGGTGTTATTGTATTTTATGGGCACATCATAAATACAAATTCAATATACGCCCGTGCCAAGTGCCGAACGCTGGGTGAGATTGGCTACCGTTGCGTGTGTGTGCGTATCTGTAAGATACATTCGTGAAATGAGGCGATAGCTGGGGTACTTTTTGGCCAAGGGCCAACGACCAACAACCAAGGACTAAGGACCTTCCCCCCAAAATAGCAGTTCCATTGCGTTTCATTACGACTAACGGCAATGGCCCGAATGCTAGTGTGTGAGTGTGAGCCAAGAAAGATTTTAATGCGGGTACGAGTGTGCTTCTGTGTTGGTGTTTTAGTGTGGCTTAAGTGCTGGCAAAACGACACTAAGATAAATGTACGTGATACACAGGCACAAGCACACGAAGCACTCACACAAGCACTCGGAAAAATCCATAAGAAATCGAACCAAAAAAACAAGTGGGATAACCAGTATTTTTATTTACCTCCCACTAGCTTCTTTTTGACAATTGTTTTATTTAAATTAATAAATTGTTAACATTCCAAAATAATTCCAAAAAAAACAACGTTAAGTTTAATTATTAAATCTTTCAGCCTAATTTTTACTAAAACTAATCTTCTGGAATATTTAAAACAATGTTTTTGTGTTTTCTGTTGGGTATTAGTTTATTAATAAATTTTTGTAAGCAAAAAGAGTGACATAAGAAACAGGATAATGAGTACCAAGTAAGTACGATTTTCGGTAGCCATCTTTAAAATGTTTGAAAATTTTTCGACTTTATTTTTTCGATTTTTCTTTTGAGTTTCTTGTTAGTTTTTAATTTACCCCCAACCTCGTGCAGTTATTAGGCCTCTTGAATAACACGATACCTTAACAAGATTTTTTGTTAGTGCTTGTAAACCTGATGTGCACTCGGCTTTAAGTGGATTTTTCGGCACTGCCCCTGCCCTTCCCCCGGCCAGAAGTTACATATATTTGCCCCTCCTGGTAAATGTTGTAGTTGCTTCTGGTGAGCTGTTTCTAATGCGTTCCGTTCGCTTGTTGGCTGTCAAGAACGCTTCGGTGCTGCGTTGCTGCTTCTGTCATTTTCTATTTTCCATTTTCCATTTTCCATTTGAATTTGTTTAGCCTCAGCCCGAACTCAATCGAAAGGGCCCTTTGGCTTCGTTTTACCATAATATCCCTGCCATGCAGATGTTTCTTCTCCCCTCCCTCTACGCCTGCGTGTCCATAATTCGATTTATGTAAAACTCTTGTAGTCCTGTAGTCCTGCAACTGCTGCAATTTGCTGGCAGTGCTCGAGGCTGCCTGTGTCCAAATGCAATTGCCAAAAGGTGTGAGACTGTCGGCTGACTCCACAAGGAATGCAATCTCGAGAGGATTGAACGGAGCTGAACTCTGGTCGAACACCTCCGGAAAAGAGAGCTACTGCATATCCCAGTCGTTTGTATCCACCCCAAATCTCTTCCTGGCAGCCATAAAGCATGTACTCAAATTTGTTATGCCACATCTGACCGGCTTAAAGGACCCACAGGACCCAAAGGACACGCAATAACAGCCAGAGCCAGAGTCGTTTGCATTGATATGATCATAAGCATAAAGCGTACACACACATATATATCGATATCAATAAAATGGAAACGCTGGGGGAAATCACTGAAATTCTGGTACTACAACCAATGTCCCTGAAACCCCGCCGCCCCCTTTCAGATGGTATTTGCTTTATTTCGACGATTTTACATGACGCAAATTTATGCACAAATGCAGATAGAACCAAGAGCAGAACCTGAAGCAGAACCCCAACGAACGACTGCCAAGTGAACAAAAAAATGGAAAAAGGAAGGTTGATTTCAGCTGCTGCACTCGCAGGGTGACAAAAACATATGCACTTGAAAAAATACATTTATATTGATTTCAGGATAAAGTATATTCTATAAATTACGTATACTTTGGTTTTATTTTATTTTATTTAACTTTATTTATTTAAAAAAATATAATAAGTTTCTGAACCAAAAACAATTATATTTACAACACCATCAAAGTTATTATTTATTTAATGGTATATTGAACTAGGTATCTCAAAGTACTGCAATATTATGAAATAATTTGTAATGTCAAAATTTCAAAAATGTTCCTAACCATTAAATATATTTTTATATTTTTTTTTGAAGGCAATTAAGTTATTAAATAATTTTGTATTTAAGAAAAGCTGTTTTTGCTTAACGTAACGCTACAATGTTATATTTTCTAAAACATGTTTTATTTGCTTTTGATAAAAAAAAAAGTTTTCTTAACAGTATACAAAGTAAGCGTTAAATTAATGATTTTAGGTGTGTTCTTTTAGGTTAACTTTTTTTTATTATATGTTTAATTTATAAAACATGTATTAAAAAAAAAAAAAAACTTTACTGTCCAAGTATTTTTTCACCTAATTTTAAAGTTAACACTGTGCTCTTTTGTTAAGTGCCGAGTACTTATGTTACTCCATTCGTATACGTAATATTTTCTCGCTCTATCTGTGTGTGCTGCCGTCGCATTGCGTATTCGCCCCGTGTGCGTTTGTGTGTGCGCCAGCATGTGGCACGCTGCTGGGAGCTCAGAAATCGTCAGGAAGTTGCCGAACGGAACACAGCATCTGCCTGTTTTCGTCCAGAATCGCGAAACTCGGCAACGTGCCACGCATTAGATACACAGCCACACAAACACACAGACACTGTACGTGCACAATGCGTTGGTGTGGTTGTGCTGCATGTGGCAACATTATGTTGCCGCTGCCTCAAATAAATGCCGGCTTTTATGTAGTTCGCTCCTGCTCCTTTCCTTTGCTGGGTTCTCTTCAAATAGAGACATGCCGTGACTGAAGTGAGACCATTGTAAGAAAGTGGAAAGTGGAAAGAGGGCTTAAAAGCAGCTTCGAATGGCTGAGAGCTGAGAGGATGCCGAAGATTTTTGGCAACTTGCACGCAACAATTGCCATTGAAAATTATCTGACGAGTTGTAATAAATTTACTGCTCTTTAAAGTTCACTAAAATCGATTTCAAATTGAAACTTTCGATAGAAATCAATCATTATTTAAAGCACTTTTCGCAAGTGAAAGCAAGTGAAGCTGAATCAAATAGTCCTTGAAGAACATGCGCTTTTAAGTATTTATTAGAAAACAAGCTTTTTTTTAAGGAAAATATCTACTTAAAAATCCGGTAAACATAAAGAAAATTTTATTAATAATTTTAATAAAGGTGCAGAGATAGAAGTTAATATAATTATATTTTACCTAGTGACTAGGGTGTAGTATAAATAATTATTGTTAGGCCTAATAATAAATAATTACTCTGAAAATCAAAATTTCCACACAATCTATTCCCTTATATATTTAAACACTTTCCCTGCAAAGCCAAATTTAACACTTTCAGAGCAAAAACATTAATTGCCAGTAACTTGAAACAATTTAAACATACGAGATTAATTAACAGCCAGTAAGTAAATTCCTACGTACACGTACACCCAGACTAATCAGACTCCTTCACATTCACTCCCCCATTAACTTTGCTCACTTCTGTTCACTGAAAGTCATCAAGAAAGGGCAAAAAGACGGGGGAAGTGGAGGACATTAAAGTGGGTGAGGAGAATGCAGGGTAACCATGAAATAAGCGCATTAAAACTGTACAAGAGCAACAGCTGTTTCCCACGAGCAGGAGAATAATGCATCCGGGAAATTTCCACGCCAAGGGAAAATTCAGAGAACTGAGGTTCCCAAAACCGCAGCCACATCATTTTTAGCTCTTAACTAAACAAGCGTCTAAAGATATTTGCCCACGCACCTCAACCACAACCCCCTCAGCAGATTACAGCCTTCTTCGACAAACATTCTAACTGATTGAACCGAAGTCGGAGCGCTTTAATCGATTGAGGGTTTAAATTTTCATCGGTGTAGTGCACAGAGGAAAAAGAATGACAAAATATCAGTACCAACCTCTCCGTTCATAACAAAAACACAAGAAACTTGTATTGTTTTTACTAATTATACTTAAAACATTTTAGTTTTAGTTAATTCTCTTTTTTAAATATTGTTTTATATACAAGTAAGTAGGTGTCCTACTTTTTTTTTGGTAAAATCAAGGCAACAAAATGTAGATAGCTAATGAGAGTTAACCCCTTATATTTACCAAGCAAAAAAAGGTCATGTTGAAATTTTTCAAACGTTTTTTTAAATGCAATAAAATGTGTTTTATTTTCTTAAGTGTCACAAAGACTTACCTCAATATCGCCGCTGTCTGGATGTCTCAATACGAACGCCGATGGCACCACGCCCGGGATCTCCTGCTGCGGTATAAAGAGCAGCGAGTGATGGAAAATCGCATTCAGCAGCAGACTCATCACAACGACCGGTTTGTATTTGCCAAATTTGTCAACGAGGAAGCCTGCAGAGAGCAAAACGAACAAAAAAAAAAAAAGGATGCATCAGTGGAAAATGTAAGCAAAATTGCAGCGTGATGTTTGCAACTGCAACATTCGGCGTATATAAAGTGTGCTTTATATGTGCTGCACTGCTCCTCGCTCCTCAAAATAAGTTGTCTACAATTTGGCTGTCGGCTTTGATTGGTTTCTCACAGCTTAAATGCAGTTTAAGTTGGATTTGCCACACCAAGAAGAGAAGGAGAAAAATCTGCAATATTCTTGAGTGGTATTTCTTAGTTTTTCGAAGGGTAAGCTTCACTTATCTCTTTTATGTAGCAAGAAGAATTTTCTTGAGAGGGATTTTTAAAATGATTTGAATTTATTATAAGCACTTTGGGTAAAAAATGTTTCTAGCTGACATTCTCTTAAGCTTTAATATACTTTTAAATTTCATAAATTTCATTGCTTGTTTGGATTATAAATATTTTAGATGTTAAATTAAATTCCTTTCGTAGCTTTTAAAAGTACTCAAGTTTGCTCTCTAACACTTACTTCCGAAATTTTGTTTTAGTATGTATTAATAAAACACTTTTTTATCACCGGCTTTTATTTGGCTCATATATCTTCAACTCGTTTTGTTTTTAATGCTCCAGCACTTGAAGTTTTCAATGGCATTAAAAGGGAACTATCAGCCATGATTATAATGCAAGTTGGATGATCGAAATTTTGATGTCGCAACTTTACGAGAGTGTTTTCACTTAGCTCACATTTTATATTTTTTCCCAGCTTTTATGTCCGACAATTTGACCAGCTTTATGCACTTTTCTCTACCCGTTGCCTCTTTGTTTCAGCGCATGCATCACCCTCAACATGTATCTGCAGCGAGTGTCCACATAAAATGTTTAAAAACCTTCGCTGTCGCCAACATTCCATACCGCAAATGCATTTTAAAAATGCAAAAGCAAATAATAAGAATGTGTAAAAAAACACGGGGCACAAAAGGACGAGAATGCAACCGCACTATGGGGGCACTTCACATACAGACAGTCGACCAAGAACAACAAGAACTTTGTTTAATTGTCATTTAAACTGCAAGTGAATAAAATTATTCGCACTCGTCCGGAAAAGTGGCTTGGTCTAAAAAAAAGTTTCCATTGAAAAAATATTCACAGAGGGTGCCTAAAAAAATTTGGTTGAATAAATGGACGTTAAAGCGACGGGAAGTTTATCTTTTATCATATTTTTGAAACTGAATTTATTCTCCCACATGAACAACAAACTTTATTCTGGCTAAATAAACTGGGTTTCATATTTAAAAAAAACAGCTGAAATAATTTAATCAAAATCAAATAGCGTTAATATTTATAAAATAAATCCGCGTAGAAATAAACGCAGAAGATAAAATACAAATAAAAAAATAAAACATTGTTTTGTATTTGGTAGGTATTTTTAAGAATTTTTTCCGATAAAGTAACTGCAATATTTATATCGAAATTCTTTCACTTCTTTTTGGTGTCGTAAGAGAACAACATTTTTTTTTTTAACCTATTCGCTTGACTTTAGTTATATTTGTTTCCCAATTTTTGCTATTTTTGCATCTCCATAAAAGTGAAGTGTATAGATTATTTAAATCGTGTTTTTGACAGGTGGAAAAATTTTTTATTCTTTAATTTCTTGATGCATACACAATAATTATGTGACGTTTATAAGAAGAAAAAGCTGCACTTGAATAATATTAGTAGAACACACACATAAACGCTACTTGGCGAATTTCGCTTGGCTTCGTTTTAGCTATGTGCTCTCGTTTTCATGCTCGAGCAATCAAACAAAGCAAAACTTTTAATTAAAATCGACGTGAAACGCTAATTAAGATGTATTAAAACAATTAACCCGCCAGATCTACTCACCTGTTATGGGCGGGCTAAGAAATGTGGTGAAGGGCAGCGCCAGGTAGATAATTGCAATCTCCTCCACCGTGAGTCCAATCGACTGCATGTGGATCGTCAGGTAGGGTAAAAGTGAAGAGGTCGCTGCAAGGACAAAGGAATTACGAATTATTGAGAATCGTAAAAGAGATTTTAATTATGTGCAGGAAATGTGAAACAAGGGAAATGGTTCAAATGCAGTGATTGAGTTTCGCTGGGGTTAATAAAGCTTATGAAAAAAGTAAATCATTCCATTTATGTTTGTATATTTAAGCATTTTTTTACACAATATAATTAGTTTGGTCATTATTGTAATAATATTAATAATATTTATATTAATTAATTGATTGGTATTGAGCAAACATAAAGGAGTTTTAATATCTGCAAGTAAAATTCTTTAAAACAAATGTTAACTAAATGAATAATTAAAAAACAACAGGTAGGTATACGAAAAGGCAAATTAATTTATGGTTTGTTTTCATTACTTTTATTAAGCTGTTTAGCAGATTTTAGAAGCAAATGTCTTAAAAAAATGTCTTACACCTGTAAAAAAAACTACCACCTCTGATTGAATTTCCTTTTTTTTTGTAATTCACTTAAATTTTTTTAAGAATTAACATTGCGAAACAGCAATCGAAAGCGGACCGCAGATAATCTTTCTGCATCTCAATAATTTATGAACATTAACGCACCGAGCACGCGTCACGTGGCTGCAGTCAAAAAAGCGAGGAAAATCGGCGAAAATCGAGGAGAAAATGATGGCAACAAATTGGGCGAAACAAGGAAGCAGTCACATCGCACAATTTTCCCCAGCTACCAGCCATTTCAATCCACAGCCTTGACCAATTTAAATGCAAACACGCCAAGGATCCCGGGCACGTAAAATGCTGGTTGTGTGTGTGTGTGTGTGTGTGTGTGGGGGTGAAAAGTGCGTGTCCTGAATGAAATTCGTTTGTTAAAGTGCAGTTAACACTGGGCCTCGGAAAATGGCGGCTTGAATTCGGTTTTTACAGCTCCTGCATCGCCTCAGATAATTAACAATAATATGCTGTGTGTGTATGTGTGTATTTGCTCAATGCAATAACAATTAATTGCTCGTATTGCCGACACCGCTTCTTTCCTTTCTCTTTCTCTCAGCGGAAACGGAAACGCAAGCATGTCAGGGTTGTTTGGCTTGGCGGCCATTCATGTTCGTTCGAGTTCGAGTACACAGAAAGAAAAATATTTAAATAACATTAACTTTAAAATTTAAAGGAAAGAATTTAAAAATTTGTTAAGACCGTGTAGTGTTTTTTTTGCGATACTCGTTTAAAGTCGCTTGTGTTGCTAGTATTGTAAAGTTGGATAAAAAAATATTTTTCAACCACTGAAGGATTTGAACACTCGAACACCATGTTCTCTAGGGTCTTGACCACTCTTGATCACAAAAAAAAGAGAAAATACTAATTCACTTTCTTCTTACAAAGTTTTAAGAATATTACATATAACTTTAACTATATTACTAATATAAAGATCGATTTTAATATTACTATTTTTATTTAACTATTTTAATTTTTTTGACTAACGAATTTTTTTCTGCGTATCTGGCTCAAAAAAGTTTTCCCTCAGTTCCGTTTGGTTGGGATCTGTTCTTGCCATGCTGTCATTCGTAATTAATGTTCTTTACCCATTTAAATTCCATTTTTTGTGTTCCCCGTCCCACTTTAATAATAATAATTCCGTTTTTCGCTTGTCGCACATATTTTCAACTATGCACAAAGTTTTGGTAACACGTGCCGACCATCTATGCAATTTGTGCAACTATATTGCACTTTATTTGTGAATATTTGAGAGGACAGGTGAAAGAGACTCACAACTGACACTGACAAATGTGAAATGTGCTGCCAGAAATATTAATTGCAATTCGTTTTTGCACTTGTTTTTATTTCGGGGTTTCATCGACCGACGAATAGTGAATTGACATTTAGGGCAACCGTTTTTGCTGGCTAATTTAATTTTCGTAATTAAAACTGATTGATATGAAAGACAGCTCATGAAAAGGGGAGGCTAGATTGAATAGTTCGTTTAAAGAAATGTTTAAAAATGTAAATTCCCAATACTTTAACGTTAAAATTCATAAAAGCTAAGTTTAACAAACTTGATATAAAATAATTTATTTCTTGATTAGTTATTAGTTCTAGCTAAATATTCAAAAAGTTTATTATTAGTACACAGAAGTGTAATTAAATTTAAAAGTAATGAATTGCATTTTATTAAAAATAAATAAATCATTTATTTCAAAAGGTCAAAAGAGAAAAATAACATAACAAAGAACAAGTGGCAAGTTGATTAAAACGAATTCAATATTGTACAAATAATTAAACGGAAATATGTAATTAAATCACAAAGCATTCTGATGCAAACAAAAGGCATATTTTCACGGCTAATTACCGATTATTATGTTTATTTTTATACATTTATGAATTTTCCGCAATTTTTCTGAAAAGTACTCTTCGAACTCTAAAGGCATGTCTGTTCATCGGAATTAATGCTTTCAATTTTAAATTTATGTCTGATAGGGATATTACAAACTCTAAGAAAATAAAAGCATAAATTTCTTTGGACTAGTTCTTTTAAAAATTGTATAATGTCTCCAAACATCACTTTAAGTATTCTTTTGGGTGTTTCAGGCTTCGACTTTATTTTCCATTGATAGTTTTTTTATAATTGAACGACAAAGAGATAAAACAAAAGAATAATTTTCATGCAAAAATTTATTAAAAATGGCCACACAATAAATGTATTTTAAAACCTTTCTCAGAAGTATGAAGGCAAACCCAAAAACATTTTAAAACCTTGTCCTGAAATTCCCTTCTCGAGCCAATTAAAGGTATAAAATTACATTTTTTATGTGGCCACACATGTTCCAAGCCAATTAAATTATTTTGTGAACTTTGAACTGTCCAAAAACCGAGACGAAAATAAACCAAATGCCGAAAAAGAATCCTCGGCTTAACTTGAGCCAAATAAAAAACGCATTAATACTCATTTTAGTGACAATTTGAGTTTAATGGCAAAAGACAAAGGGAGGTGGGTGGGTGGGTAGAGAGAAATGTTTTTGCCATTGACCGTCAGCAAAAACGTTCAGAAAATGGCGCACGGTCAGAAATGGAGGCAGCTACAGCTACACAAATACTTGTATTCGCATTCGGACTCGCAGTCGTTCTCGGACTCGTCCAAGGCAAATCAAAAGTAAACCTTTCTCAAGCTTAAATCACATAAGCTAGATTTATTTACAAAAGACGCATAAACACACACACACAACGACATTATGAATGCCTAATTGCCACACGCTGGGAAAATCTGCTCAATGTGCATCAGTCTCTAACTGAATTTATACAAATGTGTTACATATTTTCCCCAGCCTAATTGATCACTTCCGACCAGCCCAGTCCCCTACATTCCGAGAAGGGGGTTCGCCGAGTGTGATAATGAATTCAGATTCACTGCCAGAGAATAAGTCGGTCTCCCGGACTTTGCTCAACATTTTTCCAGCTGCTGCATAGCCTATATTTCTCGGTCTTGGTATATGGATTTGAGATTTGGAAAAAAAAACTGTACTTTTATTTTGGAAACTTGTTTTTAGTTTGTAGTACAAATTTAAAATAATTGAAAGCAACATTTAATTATTGTAAACAAAATAAGTTCAGTTTTTTTTGGCTATAACTTAAATTTACACTTTAATAATATTTTATACTGATTTTTTAAATGCGGAGATTAATAAATCCTATTTTTTGTTATTTAATTTAGATTTTTGAGACTAAAGAAATTAATTTGCGAACCAAAGAAAGTACTTTTATAACCTTAGATTTAGCCTCGGCTAATTTCACTTTATAGCTATTAAAAAAAAGCACACAATAGCAACATGTCGTATGCGTGATATCTGTAAAAGCCAAGGCAAAAATCAAGTGTAAATGTGTCAGCAGTGTAAATAACATGCAGACCCATCACGTTTTTTTTTTCATTTCAATGCCGGTGAGGTGAAGACCATTGATAAGTGTGATTTCTAATTAGTTTTTAATGATATATATTTAACACTCATTACTCACCGCCATACATCACGAAAAGGGTTATTTTCAGCATTATTAGATTGGGATTAATGCCGCGCCGCACACAGAACTCTCCGAAGCTCGATAGTTCCACCTTTTCCGTGCCCGCCGGCTCCGTAGCGATTTCCTCGCTGACCATTTTCCCCATTTTCCCGACTAACACTTGGGTATTTGCATAGGCTGGTCGACGGTTTTGAAGTTCGTTTCAATGAAAAGCGGCCAGCGGAGGGGAAAATTGCCACCGATCTAAGTTTCTCGGTCACACACAGATACACACAAACACACACACACAGACTAACACATTGCGAGGCACTCAAAATTAAATCTCTAGTTTATTTTCCTTTTTGATGATTTCTCTCGCTGGCTTTTTCTTGTGATTTTGATTAAATTCAATTGAAATTTGTGATCATCAAGGCGGACCAAGCCAGTTGTTTGTTGCTATATATATATTACACACTAAATCACAGAGCACAATTTGGGTTTGAGTTTTTGTTTTCCAAGACTTCTAATACTTGATCTTTTTGTATTTTCAATTAGCCTTTTCCGTTTTCCCCACACAATTTTCAAGGTTTCCACTTTTTGCTCCACTTTGGGATTTTCCTTTCCCTGGCTTTCTTTATTTATTTATTAATATTTTGTGTTTTTTTTTTGTTAGTTTGCCGCTTGAACTTTCCTAGTCGCCGTTCGGATTCTGACTGAGCTGCAGGAAAATGAAAATCTCTTATCAACCTCCCGGCAATATATCTCTAGATCCCGTATCCCCCAGATCTCAGGTCTCAGATCTCGGATCTCGGAGCACACAGATGATCATAATGATGATGCTGATTCTAACTTTAAATTGGTGCGCTGCTCAGTGTGTGTTGGTGATGGTGACAGATCTTGAGCTCTCCTTGTTGGTGTTGTGGTTGTGTTGTTGATGCGACAAGATCGCCGAGAGATAATGTCTCCCGTGTTTCTTGAATGGAGATAAAAAGCTAACGAAACCTGAGCGACGGCTGACGTGCGACAATGTCGCGATCTCCGCAAGAGTGACTGGCACCCCGAGGAGAGGATGATGGGGAATCTTGCGAAGAAGATCACTCGGTAGGCCAAGGTTCACCTCTCGGGGGGATTTTGGGGGGCTTCAGATACACCACCACCCCCCTGAGATATAAACACACTTGGGATTTAAGGCGATAAAGAGCGCAGTAAAAGATGCAGTGAAAAATAACAATTAAATGTTTGTTGTTATTCCTGATCTACTCTTTAAATCTATTTTTGTATTCTGGGAATTGCATTATATAGTTCGCTCAATCTTCCATTCTTAAACTATATTTCTTTTAGGATTAACTCGTTGCAGTATATTTTTTGGATATATATTCTTAAAAGTACCAGCTATAAACAACTCTAGTAATAAATTTATTATGGGCTAAAAAACTTAATTGTCAAAACACAAAATTATTTATATACAAATAATTCAATATCATGAAGTGTTTAAATCATTTTTTTAAAACATGTTTCTGGAGATTTGATTATTATTTTATTATTTTTTAATGATCTCAATTGAAATAGAAAGAGTATTAAAATAATTACATGTATTTATTTTTACTTATATTAACAATGTAATGATTTTAAGAGACACATAACATCTTTTAAATCTTTTTTGGCTATTTATCAGCGGTTATTGTAAAAAACAATTTAAGTATTTAAAACTTCCTCGCGATTTAATTTTTCAAAAAGTTATACCTTAAAGCTCCTTGATATCCAGAAAATTTATGAAATATTATAAAAAAATTTAGACTTTCTTACAACACTTAACAACTCAACATCAGCCGTATTCGAAGGCTGTGAACAATGCTCCCTTCCACTCGAAAATTCCACCAAGAACAGTCTTGGGACTCTTGAAAGGATTCGAACTGGAAAACTGTTTCAAAACCACAAAAGTCTTATGCATTTCCTCAGTGAAATTTTCTATTAGTTTTTCGACGTTGCGAACCGAAGCAAAGACCGAACTCAACTGACCAAAATCAAGCACATTTTTTGATAAGACATGGAACACATTAACAGATAGGGAAATTACATGGGCATAACAATTGATTGATTGGGATCAAGGCAATTAGCAGATATGTATGGCCTGACAACTGGAGAATTTTTACCAGCAATTTTCTCCGCGTGTCTGGGAATATTTACGTCCCACTGACCCGGCCTAACCTCCATATAAAAACGTACAGACCTTTATGTGTGGAGCTTAACTGATTAGCGGCGCTTCCTGAAGGGAGTTCATAACTTTGTTTTGTTAGTTGAGGCGGCAGACGGATAAGATAATAAGATTCCATCTCGTGTGTCATGTGAGTGCAAAGTAAAATATTTAAACTGTCTCGGCACGGAGTAGCAAACTACAAATAGATCTAATTCGGAGAACCGAAAGTGTTGTCGATCGTTCCGTATGGCTTACAAGTAACCTGCGCGGCCTTCTACGACTCTGTTTTATCTTTTAATCTTTTTAGTTGAGCGGCCAGCCAGAAGATGTCAAAGATAGAGTGATTATCAGATACTTTTATATTTAGCACGCATCTATCTGAGATGGATGTGGGATATCAAAGGCAAACACAAACATGTTGTAAAACAAAATACGTAAGCAAAGTTGTCCCAGACTCCCGCACTCGCTTTTTATTTTATCAGCAGTGAGTTCAGGGAGGAGCGCCATCAGAAGCTGAAACGAAACCCTAAAAAGTTACGCAAAAAGTGCAGTGTAAAAAGAGGTATAATACAGCCGGAGAATAAGAAAAAAGAAAGTACTTTTGAGATTAACATTCATCAGATCTTTCAACCATAGCAAATTTATTAATATATAACAATTATATAATAAAGTGGATACTCTGGTTCTTACCTATCAATTATTTTGAATTTGTTTTTTAAGTATGACGTTATTGTGAATTTCTTTTAAATTTTTCTTGGAATAAAAATTTTTATCTAGCGTCTAGAAATCCATCTATGTTCAGCTATAGTTAAATAAAGCTGCAAATGGTAATATTTAGATCATACATGGGTTTTATAAACAGAACTGGCTCTTTATTTTCTTCATAGTATTTTTGAGAAACTTTTTTGAGCACAATGAATTTGTTTAAAAATGGTTTTCAGTTAAATTGCGCACTGGATCCATAAATACTTCTTTTACTATTTAATTATATTCTAACAAATTAAAACCGATTATATGTTTTCTATAACCAAAATGTATTTAATTATATTGTTTTAAGCCATTGAAATATAATTTCTTGTGCTTTAACTGAAAAAAAAATTTAAATAAAACTTGTCTTTTCTATTAGCTTAATGAAGGTTTTAAACTGAACATTTTTAAATGATTAAAATTGAAATAAACAGTTTTAGTTTTAGTGGCGTCATCTATTTTGACATTTTTTTCGACAACTTGCGGTCGATTTTAGAACTGCATAGTCTACTTACCTACATTTACATTACATGTAGAAATGCTGAGGTCGGTAAATTTACACACCCACAACATTGTCCAATTTTAAACAGTGCACAGTGGGCCAGAAAGTTTAAAGTTTGGACCAAAATTTGGTCACTTTGTTTTTAAAAAAAAATTAATTTAAAAATTTAAAATAGCAAAAAAAGACGGTATTAGATTGATATTACATAAATCTAAACCGCCTTTGACCTTCGAGTCCGCTAAAAAAACGTACTTAACCAAAACAGGTCACAAAAACAAGCCAAAATAACCAAAAACGGGAGACACACCGGACGGTAGTCAATATACTATATTGGACTACTAGACAAACGCACAATTTTTGTGCAGAACTGGCACAAGCTGTATTCACCAATTCCGATGGAATTTTGATACAGGTCCAAAGTCCACACACCAAAGTTTCTTTGCCACCTTTCGAGGGTTTTTTCCCCTTCGCTGCGACACTACAATTCCAAACTGGTTGTAGTATCGTGGTGATGGTAACCCAAAACCGAAGAGTGGTAAAGTCAGCAAAAATAGTCCTGATGAGATGTCTAGCAAACATCGAAACAGCGCTGTAGGCTTTGCTCCTTGTCTTTGACAAGAACTTTGGGTGTGTATCATAAAAAGCCGGTATTAGATTTATATTACATAAATCTAAACCGCCATTGACCTCGAGTCCGCTAAAAAACGAATTAAAAAAATTGTTTATAATTTTTTTAAGATGGGTTATCCAAAGCAAAGTTCAAAAACATTTCATATATTATTTTTTTAATTATTTAAAAGTTATTTATATATTAAATTATTGGTATGTTATTTAACGAGATCGGAAAATGGTTAGAACTTGATGATCTTCGCACCGTTTCTTCGATATTTGGCCGTAATGTGATATAGTTTCATCAGCATTTTATCTGCCAGAGCCGTCGTCATGGCAAACACCTGGATGCATCCCGTCTCATGCACTCGAGCTGCCACTCCGGGTAACTCCTTGTCCACGTAGTACACGTAGTGCATCTCCCTGAGGAGGGGATCAGAGGGATCTGAAAGAGCGTGGGCCCCACTAAATTCCTCCAGAGCAATCCCCCAGGGAAAGTTGGCCCAGGAGACGAGACGTAAGGTTAGAACCTTGTTGGAGGTATCGGCCTTGAACTTCCTCTGCCCCATCATCCTGGCCATCAGCTCACTCTGGGTTTCGGCCAAAGTGGCGGGACTCCGTCCGTTGATAATTAAAACAGTGCCACTGGACCAAATCCAGGCTATCTGCGTGGCCACAAACCGTCGCTGAACCACATCTATATGGGTTTTGTAAAGAGCACTACCCAGGCTTCTTGCTGCAACTTGAAGGTTAACTATCTTGTTAATTTCGAAGGTGCAAAACATTTTGCTGCATTTCATGTCGACTTGCAGGCGCAGGTCCTCGACCTTGCGTTTGACAGGACGCCTTAGAATACTTATCCTCTGCAGGACTTTGTCCACAGGAGTGGATAAAGCTGGAAGCACCAACGATCGCCTCATATTCATCGTTACCTCAGGGCCGAATCGCTGGTTCCACTTGCTGCTGAGGACTTTGACTTGAGGGTCCTTGTACTCCGTCATGGTTTGATCGATGGTATCCTCGAAGTCCTCAAGGCGCCGTTTGTAGACATTTTGCCATCCAGTCTCTGGGACAGACGTTTCGGGACGTTGTCCTGGGGCAGGACGTTGTCCTGGGCCTCCGCGTTTCATTAGCTCCTTGTTGATCTCGCTCTCGAAATCAATAGCTTCTGGGATAGAAGAGCTCGGCTTGGTGTCCTCATAGATCAGGCTTTGCAATTGCTGCGAAATGGTTTCGCTACATTGCTGCAGCCAATTCTGAACGGCGGTCTCGTCTTGTGGTTTCGGGGGCACTGGTCCAACATTTTTCAAATCCGGAACATTGGGACGCAGTGGTCGAACATTTTCTACACTGATAATAGTGGGACGCAGTGGTTGAATATTTTTAACATTCCAAATGGTGGGAGGAAGATTTTCTTTTGGTTCGATAATGGTAACATCATCATCATCATCATCATCATCTGAAACTTCAATAACCGATGTTTCTTGTTTAATATAAGGCTTTTCCTCTGAATCTGAATCGTCAGATATTTGCACAACTTCTTTTATCAGTACAGCAGTTTTCAGTCTCTGTTTTACTCGCTCTCTATCTGGATTCTTGGGTGTCAATATTTTAAATAAAAGATCATGGTTCTTCGGATAGTCCTCTGCTAAGCTTAAAAGCATATTGAATTCGTCAATATCGCTCAGCGGTTTGTCAAGCCCTTCCCGTTTTATCAAATCCCACAGTTCCTTCCTTTCTTCAGCACTAATATCCTCGGGCTCAAAGAATCCACCATCATCATAAATATCCAAACGTTTTGGGTCATCATCCTTGTCCTTTTTGGCCATTTCCCAAGTCCCAGTGGGACGTTCTTCGGGGGACTTCACGGTCCTCAAAGACTCGGGGCCGACCTGCTCTAAATTGTACCAGTCCTGAAGTTGCTGCGCTGTTTTGGCGTCATCATCTTCAGCCTTTTTGTCCTTTGGCTCAAACGTCTTCAGGCGGGGCCCCTCGGATATCGGAGATTCCACTGTCTTTGGTGGATTCATGGGTTTTGGAGCTGGATCTGAATCTGAATCCGAATCTGAATCCTTACAACCCTTCAAACACACAGGCCACTGTGCCTCAGAGCGCTTCACCAAACCATTCTTCACGTCCATATACATCTGCCATATTTCCTCAGACGTTGGCAGCTTCACATCCTCCATAGGCGTTATGGTGGGAAGGGGCTCCACAACAGGGGCACTAAAATAATATTTCCAAAATTTTATTGTTAAAGAAATTTATTACTCGACGGCTTACCAGGCCTGTTGGACAAAAAGAGGCTTCATAGGCTTCTTGAGCTTCATTGGCTTCCTGGGCTTCATGGGCTTCTTGAAGCGCTTAGAACAGCTAAGTAAATAAATATATATGTATATTCATTAAAATTAAAAAACAAAATTACACAAAAATCCACTCCATTACTCAAGAGGACTGTGCTCACTTACCTGGGCGCAGAATCTAAATTTGAATAAGTTTTATTCAATTTCTTTGGTGGCATTTTCGGATCAAAAATTTCCCTGTAAAAATACAACAGAACTTGAAGTGAACAGTGCGACGAATAAAATCGAACTGAGTGATTGGACGTCAAATGACCTGATGTGTTGAAAAACACCTAAGTGTTTTTAAGGTGAAAATGCTGCATCCTAGATTAGCTTTAAGTTTTGCCTTTCCGATTTTTTTATTTTTAATGAAAAAAACCATTTTTGTTTCAGATTCAAAACCACCGAAGCAAAAAGAACACGCTTTTCTTAAAACCACATCTCGAAAGTCCGTGTTTACTGGCATTTGAAAACCACTTTTGAAATACTCGTAAACACCCAGAAAAAAAATCACAAAAGTCTTGGCAAATATAAACTTCATAAGATGTAAGCGTCTCTGGCAATCGTTTCATAGAAGTTGTATCAACTTATTAAGAAAATTGGCACTTTATTTTATAGACTTTAAAACGAAATATCAAAAATATGTAGAAAAAAACTAGACATTAGATATATTGGGTGAAAAGATATCAATATTTTATAATTTAGGCTTTAAATTTAAATGTCTGAACGCTAAAATTTCGCATAAAAATATGGTTTTTAATAACTTAAATTTGGGTTTTTCCACTTAAGGTTTTTTGAAAAATAGATAAGGTTGTAGATCTTGAAATGCTCTATAAAAATGATCCATATGAGTTTTTCTGTAGGACCCACCATTTTACAGATATCGCGCTTGTAAGAATCACGTGATACATAATATGCACACATACGGAACGTATACACACAGTGTCTACTGTGTATATCACCACGCCCACGTCGTTGGTCCTGTGGCACTTGATGTGAACTTGTTAATAATAAATATATTGAATATGTGAATACAAACATTTTGTTACATAACATTATTTTCATCGAAAGTTCTTCGAGAGTTCAAAAGTCGGTAAACAAGGCCTATCATTTCAGAAAGCTTGTGTTTGTCGAGCTCTTGCAGACAAATTAATTATCGAATCCACCAGATCACCTAGGCAGTGTTGAAGATTTATTTGTAAAAAGTAAAAATTGGTATCATGCACAAAAATCGGCCGGCTACAACTCGAGATATACGAAAAACTTGTAAAGGCCATTTACACTGTGTGTATATGTGGCGTATGTGTGCATATTATGTATAACGTGATTCTTACAAGCGCGATATCTGAAAAATGGTGGGTCCTACAAAAAAAAAATCATATGGATCATTTTTATAGAGCATTTCAAGATCTACAACTTTCCCCTTATCTGTTTTTCGAAAAACCGTACCTTTTTTTTTTCTCGAAATTTTCACCTGTGACCTTGAATAATTCAATTAGCACACCTGGGATCGATTGGGACTTTTGACAATTTGTTCCTTGTGGTAAACCAAGTGCCTCCACCAAAATGTAGCACTGTCGGAAATAATTAAACCCATTTTTATGTCTAGATTGACCGGACTATTGGCACAAAAACAAAAATTTTTTTTTCAAATACTTTTAAGAAAAGTTTTGTAAAAAAAACATTATGAATTACCTAATTTTCTTCAAACTATTTGCACACCATTATTATTCATAGCATTTGGTAATTATTAGATCTGATCGATTTAATCGCTTTAAACAACATTTTAAGCAAAATAAGATGTAGCTTTTTGAGATAGATTTTTTATTTTGAACAGTCTTCACTCGTTAGTGCTATAAGCACAGATGTGTTCGACTTAGTTCATTTAGTTTTTGAAATCAGGTTGATTCAGTTTGAATTTGGGTTTTCCCACCAAGATATTTTTCTCGGTATATTTGGTATTGAATGTGGCGTAAAAAGGGACATATATATTTTTTAATTTTCTCAGTTTTTGTTTTCTGGTCACCTGGGGTATCTGGCGCCATCTATGAAATAGTGCGTTTTGTAAAGGCGAGGAATTTCAACTATCCCAAAACGGTCACACCAATGTTTACGTTTTTTTTCTCGACGAAGACGGTCGTGCCGCGGACGTTTTATATTTGATATTGTTAGTTATTGTATTCAAAACAAAAAACAGTGTCATAAATGGGTAAAATAATTTTGTGGCTCTCGGTTGAAACCCGCTCCGTGTGAGTGTGTGCGTGCGGCGTTTGCGAAGAAGAGGAAGAAACACTAATAGTATTCTATTTATCAAGTATTCACTTAAAAGTCGCAGCTACTAAGCATTATCTGAGCGCAGAACCGAGATTAGATAAAATACAGCAAAAAGTGTGCGGCGAACGGCGGAAAAGCAGAAAAGCTAAAAAGAAAGAAGGAAAGAAGAAGTTCAAAGCCAGCACACAGCGTCCGTCTGTGTAAATATCTGTGCTTGTGTGTGTGTAATAAATGTGCTTGTGTGCGGCGCGACGCTTGCAAAAATTGTTGGTGTGCGCGTGTGTGTGTTGTTGTTAGTGCACCTGTCTGCAAAATAAAAAGACAAAAAAATTAAAAACCATAACAACGCAAAGAAGTTGTGAGAAAAAAAAATATTCAAAATTCAAAAGAAAACCAAAAAAAAGTCACAGGCTTTTAAAAGTAAAGTAAAAGAAAAAGCAAATTTAGTTTGTGATTGCCTCAAAGAAAAAAACCGGTGAAAGAAGAGGCAAAGAAGAGAAACGGGAACCAAAAACAACCAGCACTTCAACAAAAATCCTGTTTTCATCATCAATTTTCAAGGAATTTCTTATTAAGGTGAGTTTTGAGTTTTGCGTGACACACTTTCAATCAATGAATTTTGGGGGTTGACGAAAGAAATTCCTTTGGATGCTGCGTATGTGTCGAAATTTTGTGATTTAAACTAGACCAGAAAAACACTTTGGGAAGGTGGATGGATAGCACCCCCTTTTGGGGGTGGTTTTCCGCTCTCAGCTGAGCGGCCTCGCATTTCTCAATGTGTACATATTTTGAAGGCCATGCAGGAGATACAAAAATCTACCATTAAAAAAAAAAGCAACAAATTTTGGGAGTTTCAACGTGCATGTTTTTAAATTTTTATTAAGGAAAGATTATCAAAAAAAATTAATCTGTTTTAAAATCAAGATTGAACAGAAAAAATTTTTTTATTTAAAAATAATCACATTTTTAAAAAGTTCAAATTTTCTGTTTTACATTTATATCTTATGGATAATATGTATTTTAATTTAAATTATTCAAATACTTAGCTTTCAAATTATTGTTTTCTTTGTATTTCATTTTTGCCTAATGTGTTTCGACAAAAGTTTCTTAATATATGTAATCAAGGATCTAAAAAGGTCTTACGTTTTAAAAGCAGAAAATTAAAAACTTCCATCTTCTAAGTCATTAAGGCAAAGTTTTTTAGCTGATTGTTTACAATGCACATTGTTTATCCGTAAAAAAGCTATAAGACTTATTGCAAAATATCCCAAGAAACCTATAAAATAATCAAACTGGAAAAACTGTTTCCTTTACCAACGAATTGTTTAACCAAATAAAACCATAAATGCACAGACGCAGCCACAAAGCATCTGAACTTGACCCAAACACATGCATTTAACATTGAGATCCAGCCACCGTCCTCCGCCCCTTTAACGCTCCGATGATCTAGATAAATGCAGAGGGGCAAATCCAAGAGTTGCACAAGCCCTCTTCCCCCCCTTTTTTTTTAGACACCTATAATCTTTTTCGAAAAACCTCACACGAAATAAATCAGCACAACTTGGACACGTTTCGTCTAGAAGCGAGAGAGATGGGTAGATAGAGGGTGAAAGAGATGGCAAGAGCGGCTTCTCCTTCGCTCATTAATCACAATGACTAATTTGTGAAGTCTTTTCTTACGTTACGTATTTTTTTTTTTGTATTTTGTGGTGTTTTCATTTTGAGCCGACTATGGCGGTCAGTTTAAGCTCATTAAAGTTACCCAAGGGTTAAAAATAAATTGCGGCGGAAACACATATAAAGAGAAAAAGAGATGGAGAACAGGGAAATGTGAAATAAAAGTAAAAAACAGGGGCTTGAAAAAATGTTCAATCTATACGAATTTAATGCTCTACTGAGGCTTAAAGCTTATATGAATTAAGTTGTTAAAATTAAAAACAAAATTATGATAAGAAATTGGCCCAAGTTAGCTTCGCAAATCAGATTAGATTGTAACACACCTCAAAAAAAGTTTTTTTCAAGATGATAAAATAAATTCAAATTTATTTATTTATCCTGATCTATCAAGGTCTTAAGTTTGCGATTTTGATGGTGGTAACAAAGACACACTTTATTTAATACAAGTCATATGCCCCTTAAATATATAGTGTAGCGTATGAAAAAACCAAAAAAAAACTTGCGATCAAATGTCAGAGTCACTCAGTAGAGTTTAAAAAAAAAGAGAGAACAAATAAGAATGGTGAGATCGGTGGTGACAGGTGTATTTCGATTCTATATGCTGGATCTCAGGTTCTTCGTCTTCTCTCAAACTGAGTCTTATTTTCAATTTTTCTGCTCCACGTTTGAGATCTCCACTGCTTTCCTACTTTTCCCATTTTGTTTGTTTTTCTACTGGTTCTTTTCTACCTGCTGTCTGTGTTTGTGTGATTTTTCTGGACTTTTTTCTTTGAGTTCTGGTTTTTTTTTTTTGCTTTACTTTGCTGACTAAGACGTTTGCCGGTTGCGTTTTTTCTTTTACCTGACGACAGGTGCGCATTGAGTATCTTTGTATCTGTGGCTGACCATGTTTTCTAGTTTTGGAATTCAACTCGTTTCCCTTGCTTGAGCGATTTATCTACAGGCGGTTAAAGGAGGATCTTGTCTTTCGAGGACTTCCTGGGATTTATTTTTTTGTTTTTAAATACACATTTCATTTTTTTCACTGTATCTCTGTGTCTGTGCCAAGGGGCTCACGTATCTCATAGACGCGATATGAAAAATCTGAATATTCCTACTGCGTCGACATTCTCTGCCTCTTTTTCATTCCATTCTCCCCTTTATCTACATCATTGGCTCAGTGCCTCGTCTTCTTTTATTGCCTTTTTGCCAGTCTGCGTTCTTTTTTATCTCAGCCGCTCGCTTATTGGCCTGCAACTTTAAACTGGGCCCATTAAATATTCCAACTAATGGGACATGGCTCAATTGGAAGCCCGTTGGCTGGAATCAACTTCGAAATAAGAAAAGGCAAAATATGGGAATAAAGGAAGCAGTAAAGCGTTAGTTAATGTATAATCAAAGAACATTTTGTAGCCTTTTAAATTTTAATGATTATACAAATTGGTCATAAGTGGTTATATATATTTGCCATTTGTTTTAAAGAAAATTGGGTTTTAAATCCAATTAAAAATGTTCAATATTTGCAAAGTAAATACATAAAGCCATAAAAATCTAAGATTACCATGATGTTTTCTGTAAAAAAACCAGGCTCCCATTAATTTTCACCACCTTTCAATAATATATTCCCAGTTGTAACACCTAAAAACATGTTTTCACCTGGCCAAAATATAAATTCCCAAATGCATTCCACAAAATGCAACTGTAAATTTGCCAAACAAAACATGGCAAACAAAAAGAAAAGGCTCAAAAATTATGACAACCTGGGGGAATGTCTCGGCAGAAGTGTGGCCTCTGCACTCAGCTCAGTGTTCACATGTACATATGTTCTGCACACCTTTCCCCCACACACACCTTTCTCCTGGCCAACATTTTGGGATAATTTGCAGTACGCGTTGCATATCCATTAGGCGGCCTGAAGTCAAGAGTTGCCACCAACAGCAACAGCAGCAACAGCCAACGAAGGTGCAACATTTCTGCTGCTGCATTTTCCTGGCTTTTTGCCCCACCTCCTCCACTTGTTGTTCTGGTCGGAGTTGGCTGCTGTTGTTGGGTGTCTTCTACCTTTTTCCTCTTCTCTGACACTTCCATATTTTTATGCCCTTCTTATAGGTATTTTCATTTTCATACCAACCATGATTAAATTTAAAATTTAATCACCAAAGTGAACAAAGTACACATTTAGCCGTATTAGGTACAATTTTTAATTTAATTTAAATTATTTAATTCGATTAACAAAATTTTTTTTTATTTTTAATATTTAAATACCAACAATAGGATTTATTTTTAAACGTTTGTTTTTAAAAGCTTCCCTAGAAAATTACTTAACCTAGAATTAAAATACCTGTCTGCAATAAGTGTAAAAACAATTTCTGAAAACATCAAAGAAAATGCGTAATATCATAATTAAATCCTAAAATTTTTAAGCCTAAAAAGTATTCTGTATTCTGCATTATAAAATCATTAACAATTTCTTTTAATTACCTATGATAAACAAATAATTTTTTTTTTTTTAAATTGTATTTATTTTTTATTTACTAGAGTATTTAAAAATCGGGTTTGTAAAGCCAAGCTTGTTTTATTTCTGTTTTGTGTCTGGCCTTCTGGTGCTCTTCAAGTTTATCTTAGCACTGTGCACTTTTATTGATATCATGTAACTTGCCGGCGCTTCCTCTGCCAGGAAAATGAAAGGGGTAAAGTGCCAGGTGTAAGAGGAACGGAAGGCATGTGGAGTGGTTGGAGCTCAAGGAGAGTTATAGGAGGAGTTCTACTCGCACTTGAGTATGGCTGGAATGCAGTTTGCTTTGGTTCGGACCAAGTTAATGGCAAACCCGATTCGATAAGACATGGCTGCTGAGCACACAGGCCCTCTGTCTGCCCCTCTCTCTTCTTTTTCCCATGTTTGTATTTATGCCCGGGGATCACCTCCTCACTCCCAGTTCGATGATTTTCTCCTTAAGCTTTCTTTTTTTTTCGCATTCTTCCACGGCCATTGTTTGAGGTCGTTTCTAATGACTTGAATTGCATTGTATTGTAGTTTAATTAGAATTTGTTGCCGTATTTATAGCCCGTGGTGTGTGCCTAACGTTAAAGCTACTATTTTTGAGGAATTTCCTCAACGGTTTATTTTTATGTGGGAGTCTGCAGATGAGAACTAGTTTTTGAGGGAGAAGCAAAACCCCTGGAAATGATGAAAACTAATTTACAGTCTGAGAATGGAAATTATGTGAAATTAGTACTTAAATTCTTAAATTTATGGTGGGAGTTGAAAGGAAGAATTGCTCAAATTCAGCCGGAGACTGCAAAATAAGTAACTTCATTCACTCTGCAAACGAGTTTATAACTAGTGGTTGTCTTGGGAAATAAGTTTATTTTCAGCTTAATATAATAAAAAAGTAATAAATGAGTAATTTATTTAAGCCTGATTTTTTAAGCAAATAAAAGTAATGACTGTACAATAAGAAAGAAGAAGACTGTAAACTAAAATTTTATTTCACCAGCAGACTAACATAATTTTAAAATTTTGAATCGTTAAAAACTTAAGATATCTATTAGTTCCCTTGATTAATTACTTTCCCATACGACTTTCTCCTGGTCGACAAACTTGCTTAAATATTTTTTCCACTTAATCCCATTGATACCCTCAGGAACGAGATAAATAGAGATTGTGGGAAGAGGAACTGCATACTCATGTTCATGGATCACATTCCAATTAATACTGCCAACCCAAGTCCACTTTTCCACTCATCATCCTGCAATCATTTCAGTTTAGTTTAGTTTGTTTACCCAACTAACGAACTATTAACAAACAACTTAATCATGGAAAATTGCGGGATTACAAGTTTTAGCCAGCTGCCGACGCTTTCTGTGAAGATTTAAGCTTAGGCCTTGCAAACATTGTTGCTCAAAGCCCCTTTTCCCCCCGTAATAACCCATCGATGTCATAACCCATTAGGTGGGATTGGAATTCGGTGCGCATTGCCTGCAATTGGCTTTGGCCATGGCTTGTGCCAAGTTTGAAGAGGAAGTATTATGCAGTCGTCCAACAACAACTGGCCAATGTGGCTTTTATTTTTGTGGGATTTTTTTAAAGGCAATTTTGCCTCTTTTTTTCTGTGTGACAGACTGAATGGCAATAATAAAAACTAAAGTAAAAAGAGAAACAAACTTTATGCGTCTCGTTGTTGTCTGTCCTCAACTTTTCACTTGGAATGGGAATGGGTAACTGGGGACAGGATAGGGAAAAATGGTTCTCAAACATTGCAGGAGGTATTTTTTAAATTTATTTTTTTGAATTGCAACAGCTGCGCTTGTCCTGGTTCTTCTCTCGACGGATGTTATTTCCCTTGGCCAACTGCCAGACCAAAACTAACTGGCAATAATTATAATTTATTGTTCTCAGCCTAAAAAGGAAATAATGTAGAATTTGTCTGAAAGTTTGTTTTAAAACTAATCACAATAACAGAAAGAAGTGTCAGAGTAAATTTTGTGTTTGTTCAAAATGTTAAAATAGGTAAACATGATCAAAAATAAACATTTTCTTAGTCTTTTAAACTTATGAACGAAAATTTATGATATTATAATACTATTTCTGACCACAAATTTTTAAACTTGAATGCTTAAAAAAACAATTATTACTCATCACCCAAATTAAAGCAATTATTTAAACGCAAAAACAGACGCACGTGGCAAGAAAAAATAAAAATTGGCAAACAGATAAGCCGAAGACGTAATGCAAAAAAGACAGGCGAAAGTGAGCGTCAAGTGGCTAAATCAGAACAAATGAAATAAAAACAAATAAATAAAACGAAACCGCAAAAGCAGAAGTAAAATTCTGAAGTGTTTTTTCAAATGCTCAAGGCTGTCATGAAAAGAAAAAGAAAATATTAAACAAGAGATCAAAGTATCAAAACTGATTAATGATTAATAGAGTTTCTATGAGTGGAAAATTAGGCTGAAAATTAAAAAAAAAATGTATATTAAGGGGTTATATACCTTTTTATTTCCACAAAATCTAAAATTTTTGTATTGCTTTATCTTAAAGAACAACTCCTTAAGAACATTTTCGCAAATTTTCATAGAGATCCGAGCAGTAAAAAAGTTACAGCACTTCAGCCGCGCGCCTCGTCCCGGCCCCAAGCCAAACATGAAACTTTAAACGCGAATATCTCAAAATGGTATTTTAAAAAATGACTTGCGGTGGCCACGATTGCACAAGAACTATTTGATCGATCTTCTTCAATTTTTTTTAATTATTCGTAATGATTGTGCCGAGTTCGTGAACGATTCGGTTTTTCTGCGCCAATTTTGATTTTCCAGATAAAAATTTTTAATAAAATTTTAGAGCTCGAAAAACAATTTTTGGAAAAATTTTTACTGTATGCAGAAATAACAAAATATTCTTAAAAAAACGTTCACGAACTAGATATAATACTATACTAATAAAAATTTTGGGTTTTTGATTTCGGTTAACCTGCTGGACTTCCATCATGGCCACCGCAAGCCTCTATAAAAAAAAAGGGTTCCGAGAGAATTGCCATAACTTTGTAAATTATTTATATTTTTCAAGAACAAACGCTTGTTGTTTTAATAAAAACATGTACTATCAATAAATAATAACTTTAGTTCCATAAAATAATTGCTACACACCAAAAAAAATCCAAAGTTCCCCAATTTTTCGCTCAAAAGGTATATAACCCCTTAAGGTCAGGCAAAGATCATCAAGATCAAGGTTTTATACATAAATCAATCATGACAAAAAATAGTAAATAAAAGCCAAACCAAAATCAATAACAAAAGCTATTGCCAAAATTTGTTTCCTTGCCTTTTTGTGGGAGTGTTTGCTATTTTATCTTTTTATGCTTTGTTTTTGCCTTCTTTAAGAACGAAAATAAGCAACATAAATAGCTGAAAAGCTATAGAAAAAACCTCAAGCATGGCAAAAAATCAATACAACAAAACAAACTAATTAAGCGAAAAGCTTTAGGAAAAATCGAAAGAGATAGGAAGGAAAGGAAAATGCACAGCACAAGGCAAAATCGGCAATAAACCAGAAAACAAAAGCAAAATAAGAGGGAAGTGTGGTGCGTCTAATTGCAAAAAAAAAGCTAGGAGGTAATGGCAAATAAATACAAATCTGTGAGGGTCAGCAAATATGATTGAATGTTGAATTTCTGTTGGCCATGGTCAACACAATTGACTCCACGAGTGCGTGCATGTGAGTATCTGTGTGAATGAGCGCGTGTTTATTGTCATTAGACGGAAAAAGTCGGTTGGGTCAGACGTGGAAAGATAAGATACAGCCAAAACACAGGTTTATAACTATCAGATATACTTTAGAGGGTTAGAGTTAGAGGGAAAGGCAGAGAAAATGTATTTTAGGAAAGCATAAGATGGTTTTGATTATTTAGCTATCAGAAAACATTTTACAAAATCTAAAATATCAATAAAAAACCTATAAAAATTAAAATTGTTGAGCACCGTAGTGTATGAAAACTCATAAAAATTATCCAAAACACTTAAAGGCTAAAAAAATAGTTAACTTCTTGGTGTTTATCATTTTTTTTAAACAAAAAAACGTTCTTAACATAGAAAACATTAGAGTGTTGGGTCTTAACTATTTTTTGTCCCTTTTGTTTTTCCCAGAACAAAACTGTGGAGAGGAAGTGTGGGTTTTTGGGGTAATGATGTCAGAACATGAAACTACCAACTGTAAAAATTGTCGAATTTATTGAATGGCATTTCTTCCTCTTCTTTGTCTATAGCGTTGTTTTTTTTCTGTTTGTTCTTGCCAAATGAATTGGAACAAACAGAACACCCCACCCTTTATCTTCTTCCCTTTCTCGGTCTCTTTTTGAATCGCTATTGTTCAGTAATTCCACTTGACCCCCAGCCATAATATTTCCCTATTGTTGCTGCTGATCTCCTTCCCTTTGATTGTTGATCATTGTGTTTCTTGTTACGCCAATTTAAATTTCTACCGACAAAGAACAGCTCAATGAAAAAAATGAGAAAAGCGGAAATAAAACAAAAAATAATGTACTACCTCATTTTTTGGTAGTTTATTGAACTTTGTGCTGGCAGTTATTTAATAGAGTGTGAAAGGTTAGAGAAAAAATGTGTGCGCAAAAAATAGTTCAAACATTTCAAAAAGTTCAAGCTAATTAAAATCTCAAGCAAAGCCGATCAAAATCCAACTGAGTGTTTTATATGTTTGCCCTTCAAAACAAAATTGTTGTTTACCTTTCATTTTCCTAAGAGCAGAAAAAGAATAAAAATAACAAGTGTGGAAAGTTTGTTCTATATTTAAATGTATAAAGATTATCTGATTACTCAACGAGCTACTTGAAACTGCCACAGTAAACTAAAGAGCACAAACACTTCCCTTAAAATTAATTGCTTTACAACCCGAAAAAAACTGCCGGTAAAATTGTTTAATTGATTCAGGTCGCTGCACCTCAGACATTTAATTAAAAGATATAGATAAATGCAGATGGAAATGGGAAATGACAGCTCGCGTGCTTTTCCAACCTTCGTATTTTTATTGGCCCCGAAAGTAATCGCACTTTGCTTTGGCTAATTGGCAGCACACCTTTAACCCACGATAGCCAGACCGCAATTAGAGCCGATTGCGCCGCTCAACTAAATAGTTTTCCCCTCACCTAACTGGCTCCACTTTTACTCCACTCCGACTTTTCGGGTTTCTAATCGCAATGAAAGTCACTTTAGTTGGTTGCTTATCAATTATAATTTCAGTTACACATTTTCTGCTTTATAAAAAGAAAGTTACGATTGGACGTGGTCAAGCTGAAACTTTTTAAAACTTAAGATCAAGGGAATTCGTTGACTTTTTAGAGCTTCAAGCTTTTGAATAAATTGATCATTTTAGAACTTAAACTATTCGTTTTTTTGTAGTTTTCCCAGTATTTAGTTGAACTCCTTACAACCTTCAATTTAATTTCATAACAACACCTCCCTCTCAACAGTTTCTCCTTTCCTCATTTGTTGCGCCTCGTTAAATGCGTTCAACGCGTTTGACTTTTACTTGTCGACAACATTTATTTATTTAAGTTATTTTTTTTGTGCCTGCTGTTTTGCTTTTTTTTTATGTCGCCTGTTGTAAGTGGCGTTACCTATTATTTCCACATATTAATGAAGCGCACGTTTCGTCCATTTGGCTTGGGCTGGGTGCCGTATTGTTGTAATGTTTAAATTATGATTAGCGGTTCGTCATTGTCATCTGCGGAATCATCGCCAATGACCGATGCTGGTTATTTATGCGTTTCGTTTTTGTGAGTAAAAGTGAATAAACGACCCTCGAAAGCATTTCAAACAAAAAACACATGACTGTGATCTTCGCTTTTTCATTGATATGTTTTGAAGTGAGCAAACGTGACGAACTTTCGGTTCAATCGATTTGGTTTGGCCACATGGGTTTATCTTGATCTTCTGGGGGTCGATTGCACTTTCTACTGATCTTTTTTAAAAAGCTAGCGAAAGTTTTTCTAAAAATTGGGTGTGACAAGTTTAATATTTACCAAGTAAAATCAGCTTTACTTGCTCTTTTAAGGCTTGATTATTCAAATATATTTAAACAAAATTGTTTTGTAAAACACTTTTTATATACATTTGTATACAAAACAATAAATTTATATAACATTAATTTGTATATACATAACTTATCCTCTATTTGCTTAAAGATTGCCAGCATATTTTCTCCCTTATGCAATATTCAAAAAGTAATATCACCTTCTATTATTAATTACTAAGAGTGCAAACATATGGAAACACTCATTCAGTACCTCATTCATTCCATCTCGCTCTATGCCATTCCTTTCAACTTTATTATATTGTTCAATCAGACTAAAAGTTTTGTCTGGGTTGCGTGTCGAATTGGCATTAATTCCATATCGGACAATTTATTTGCCAAATACAAAATCATTATTTATACGCATCAAATATTTTGGCTGGACACAGGTATAAGTTTTTCCTTAACTTTTCCTTGACTTCGACATTCGTTAGTTTTTGTTATACATCTATAGATAAGTATTTATGTGTTAATAATTTTGCTTTGCCATTAAAGGTGAGTAGAAAAAGTCTAAACATTTCCGTTATGGCTAGGTGAGTGGTGAAAAAAATAATATATATTGCAAGTATTTCTCTATACTCTTTATTTGGGTTGTTCAGGGGAGTTTTTATTGGGATATCCTTTACATAAGTTTACTTGATTTTATAAAAATAAATACTTATTTTATTTTCAAACCATCTCAAAACTATATTTTTATAAAAGAGTATCTACTTACAATATTTTTTTGTAGTTTCCTACCTTTTCCAATCACTTTCCACCCCCTATTCAAATTAATACCTTTTCTTTTTCGCCTAATTGGGCTTTCACACGTGTAAAATTACACATTGAATTGGTGATCAACACTGCGGCACACACACTCTTAAATTGGTAATTGATTATGTAAGCAGTAGGTGTCATAAATTATCCAAATCCTAATAAATTAGGCCCCCTCTTCTGTTGGGGGAATGCAATTATGGTCTTATCTGCACAGGGCCAGATGTTTGTCGGTGGCAATACGGGTAGTAACTATAACTAAACTGTGCCGGCAGTTTGGGAAATTTCACACATTCCGGCTAAAAAGTTTTCTCAGTTGGCTTGTCTCTCTCTCTTGCAAATTACAGTTATAAACAATGCGACGACGATGGCTGCCACATGGCCAAAATGCAGTTGCAATTGTCGGAGGCATATTAATAATGCATGTGCCGCCACTCAAACGGATACACACGAATACACAGGCAGAAAAGAGCAGAGACAGGTTGCACATTTTTATTGGCCAGCTAAATGGCCACAAAACTATATTTGCTTGCTTATGCTTATGAATAATATTTCTACAACTCCATGATCGAGGCGGACTTTCTAGCCGTAAAACCTCAGCAAAACGTAAATTGCCTTAGAAAGTCAAAGTCGTTGTTGGCTTGAATGGAGTGGAGTGGAGTGGGGGAACCCAATGGAACGAGTCGAATCTGAGTTGCATTTTTCATGATTTTTTGGCATTGCCGAGGTCAGTGTCGAAGCTTGAAAGTCATCGCAAAGTGCCGCCACTTCCTTGTTAGAAGTCTGGGAATCTTACAAAGTTTGTTTAGATTTATGGGAAAGTAAGTACGAGAAACCAGGGGGAAAAGGGGAAGAGACAGGTGGTTTAGACAGAGAAAGTAAGAGGGGAGGGCCGAGTGTCTTGGTTTACTGCAAGTCTAGTTGGTTTGGTGGTTTTCTAGTCTAGCGGAGAGCGAGAACGATTTTGAAAGTAAGAATTTCTTGGGTAAAAGTTATTTCAAAGAAGAGAAAACAAAAATAAAAAGATTGGATGGGAAGAAACTGAGTAAGGTATCTTACTCAACACTTTTAAAATAGTCCAAAGACCAATAATTATAAAATAACTACTTAAATGACATCACTAACACCAATAACATCACGTCAGTAAAGTTAAAAGTTTTATAATTGTTCACCTAACAAATAATCTTTCTTGGGTGACAACCAATATCATTACCTAATCTAATTAGTGTTATTCAAATATTAAATGTCAGAAATCAAAGATTTGTTTGGGGACAATGTTACCATTCTTTTTAGAGATTTGGTGCACAAATAAAGATTAAAGATAGAGAGCAAACATAAATATTTGATAAATGATTTCATAAATTTAAAATTCAATTTATTTTTGTAGAGGAATGCGCTGAAATACAAACATTTTCAAAAAATCCTATACATGTGGTTTGCCATTTTCCCAATTTTTTGTATGCAAACAAAACAAACATTTCTATGCGAAACAATAGACAATATTTCCGCTTGAACCAATTAACACAAAGCGCTTTTTCATGGGGCCCAAAGCAAAAGGTAAACAAATGCAGTGAAATACAAATTAAACAAAAACCGTTTTCGGTTTCATAATCATAAATTCGTTGGCAGAGTTGTTAATGGTGCAAATGAGCAAACAAAAGTGGGTTAATTTGCACGTGTAGAGAGAGAAATAGAGACAGATGTGAATAGCTCCCCAATGAATTTTTATTGCAGGGGAGTATGTTCAATTTACACCATGACTTGTGTACTCTATATCGCCTGTTACGATAACTCTGTGCAAATATTTAATCGCTTTAATGATGTCGATTGTATGGAGTCTTTATGTTTTTGTTATTCATTTTAATTTGTCTTCTCTTATCTTTGCAGGTAATAAACAAAGTCTTCTATCAACTTCAAGTCAAAAAGTCAAGGCAAGTTAATGGCCCACAAAAGTACTAGCACAAAAACGCCCATCGTTTAGCTGCTTGTTTAATTATGGTCAAAATAACCCGAAAAATAAATACTGCAGTTGAGTGTTGATTTTTTTTTTTTTTTTTTGGGGTGTGATAATAAGAGAAGATGGAGACCAAATTGAAATGGGAAAGTATTGTTATTTGTAGTTGTTCAAATATTAAATTTACCGAAAATGTACATTGGAGATTACTTACTTAAACTGATCAAATATCTTAAAAAAATATAGAAAAAAATATATAGAAATAAAATTTTAAATTCAATTTAACTATAAGACCATATATAAGTATTAAAAAAATGGTATCCTGTCTCCAGAAGATTTTATTTGGTAACAACCAGTAAGGGTACCCACAACTTCCACTTCCCAAACTCCCTCTTGCGAATAGAGTTATTTCGTATATTTTTATGATTCTCTGGACAACCCCCGCAGAGTTGAATGCTCCACTTTGGGCGACAATTTCTTGTTCCAGGTGGCTACACCACCGTCCAAATTAGCCATGATATGCGGTTGTTTTTTAGGTGTGTGGTTTTTTGCGTGGGCGCACCTTCAATAGAGGAAGAATGTAAGCGTTGCACTTAGAAAAATTATTCTGCGGTCTGGGGTCTCCCCCAGGTGTCTCCACAACAACTCCCACAACAAGGAGCAGCACTAACCACCGAAAAAAATAATAAACATAAGCCCAACTGTCTTCGGTTGAACATGCAACTCCATAAATAGCAAAGAACGCACATAAAACACGTCGCTTAGTTCGTTTGGCTGGATATTTAGACCAGACTGTGCTGCCCAGACATAGGCTGCATTATACTTTTATATCCCCCAAAGTTCCAGTCCCAGACCCAGACCTCCACCCCCTGTGACACACCCATATGCTGTTGTTGGCCAGTGGCTTCCGCCTGGGGAGCCACGTGCTCCTAAATGGCCAGAGTTTTCAGTTTGAGACTGACTTTACTGTTTGGTATTTGTACAGTCGAACTTAGATAAATTTTGATTTTATGAAATAGTCTTAAACAGACCTGGGCACACGTTTTTTTTTCTCTCCGTTGAAAATATCCAAAAATCCTAGGGATAAGAAATACAATTTTAACCAACCTTTTCTCTTTAATATTATCGATTTTCAAGTTCTTAACACAGAAATAAAATTACTGAATGTCCTTTTTATACTATGTCGTTTTTAAATCAATACTATTTTTAAATTCTGCAAATATACATATTCAAGTACGGGTGTTTTTTTTAATTTGGCGTAGTAAAGTTACATTTATTAAAGTGCCACTGTAGTCGTTACTGTTATTGCCATTGTAGGTATTGTTATTGCTGGTGTTACTACTGCTGCGGTAGTTGTTTGTGTTGTTTTTATTCATGTCTGACTGCAGTCGGAAATGGCATTTGACTGTTTGACTGCGTTTTATGCTCGTTCTCGGCGCGACTCAAATTATTCCACATTGGTTGGCTGTTACATTTGTTGTTTTGTTGCATTGCAGTTTGGAACGTGGCTTTTTTGTTTATTTACTTCGTCGATTGAACGATCCCCCAAAGTAACAGCCAAAACTTGTTTGGTCTCCAATTTCAATTTTTGCCGGCTTCGATTGTTTATTACCTTGCCCAGACAGCTCGGTAGTTTTTGTAGGCTTTTTTATTTGTTCCTTAAATTGTCTCAGTTTTTGTTTGATTTATTGTCCATAATTTTTGGGGGCAACAATGCAAACAATTTGATTAGGAATTTCTTGACTGAATTGTTCTAATTGCAAAAGCTTGTATATATTTTTCTGATAACGCAATTTACTTTGTTTTGTTAGCTTTATTAATGGCTTCCAGATGTTTACGAATTTAATCTTTTTGTGTATTGATTTTATGGTTATAATATGGCAATTTTAATAAAAAAAGTTACTATTAATCACTATTGAAATTGTCTTGCAAAGTAAAAATCAACTATAACAATAAAGTGGTTTGGTAGTAAATTCATTTAAAAATATAAAACAATGTTCCAACATAACTTATAATATTATGTTGCCCAAAGCTAGTCTTTACAAATAGTTCTAACGATTTTTCTTCCAAAATGTTTTGTGCATTCCTTTTACACTTAATTTCACAGACTGCCCAAAACTGACTTTTCGAACTGTCCAGACAGTGCCTTATGGGAATTTTGCACATCATTTTGAAGCCCCTTACCTCCTATTTTCTGTTTTGCTGCAGAACACAGCATATTGGTTTATATATCTAAACTTTGACCTCTCATTCCTTTAGTTTCTTGACATGTGCATTTACCGAATATTATGGCGACGCTGTCTGCTGAACAAATGTTGCAGCCAAGCAAAAAAAAAAAAAGTTGAAAAGGAAAAAAATATATATGTACAAGAAATATTTTTGTCGACATCTGTTCGAAAGAAATAAAGCTGGAGCGTGAGAAGCGGCACACGTAGCTGACAAAAAACATTTGATATACTTAGCACACAAGTTTCTTACCTAAGATTTCGCTCTTGAGGTGCTTCTTCGCCCCCAGACAATCCCCATTTCTGTGAGTTCTGTTTGGTTTGACTAATGCCAACTCAATTTAGCCCAAGCCACTGTCAGCGGTAGTTAGTTGTCGCTTTTCTCTACCATTTTTCCCAGCTTTTCCCCGCTGCGGTTGGAAATTGTCTGGCAATGTTGACAACGCCCCCGCAGGTTGCGTTTCCTAAGCTTTCCTTTTTTTCCCTCCGAAACTTATTCAGACAGGCGAAGGAGAGGGACTTCACACGGGAAAGTTTTTCACAATAATTGTTTTATTATCAAAGTTTTTACTTGAGAAAGTAATCTATATCATTTTTCAATTTGCAGTAAAATACTAGGTACTATAACCCATATGATTTACTTGGTTTCAAATTAAAACTTTCAATAACACAATACAATTTGGTTTGCACTTTCTTGTGCTCTATTTTTCCAACTAGTTTGGTAAGAATTTTTCTCTGTGCACCTTGGAAAACCTTCTGTCTTTGTTGTCTGCATATTTTCGGCTGGCCAAAATCGTCAGCGTGGCTGCTTCCTGCCAAACTTGCTAAGGTAAACAATGTAAGAAACGATGGTGGAAAAATTACAGAGCTGTGGGTAAGTGGGATCGGTAGGGAATGGAAGGAAATACTACTAAAATTGTTTACTTTTCATGCGTGGTAGTTTTTGTGGTCTTAATTTATTCAGGACTGCTGCGTGTAAAACGTAGTTTCACACCCATAAAACTGGAAAAGCATTTAAGAACCTTTTAATGTTGAAATTTGCTTTTAAAGCCACTTAAGATTTTTTGGTGGACAAATGAAATTGTTATAACTTTATGACTTTTAAAGTTTCCTGATACATTCCTATGAAATTTCCATAACAATGCACAGTGGGCCAGAAAGTTCATATTTTGGCCAAAAATCTGGCATTTCTTCCACGGCGTAGCTAGGAAGCTGAAATTTGGCCATTATGTTCTTAAAAGATTAAACTTTTGGAAAAACAAAATTTAAATTTTGTACTATTTTTAAGATTTAGATAATCTAAGCCAAAGTTGAAAAATATTTCCTATTTTTAGTTTTTATTTATAAAAAAAACTACTGCAGGGATTCAACCCAATTAACCACAAACTTAACAACAAAAGATCGCAACTAAAAAAAAATATATCCTTAAAAAATATTAAGTGGTTAAATATTTATCAACCTTTAAATATGCCAACTTTGCGTGGGAACTACGTTAAGGTTTATGAAAAATCGAAACCAAAACAATTTTTAAGCACGGGCTTAGCTTAGTTAACATTTTACATCATTAAAAATTAAAAAAAAATTTTTAATTTAATTTAATTTTTAATTTTTAGCTCTTAAAATCAACTTTTTAAAAGACTTCAAAAGTACGCAATTTTTTTAAATAATGTATTTTAGTTACCAAACAAGAAAATTCCAAGAGTTTTGGATACTTTTAACATGTGCAAAATTTCCAAAAATGGACTTTGACAGTTTTTTGCTTTTGAGCATGCTCAACGCCTAACTTTAAAACTTCATTAAAAAAAATTAAGAGAGGCGCACAAAACCCGCGCCCCCGGGCGACTTGACAACTGATTAAACTATTTATTAAAAAGTTTTACTCAAATCGCGAAAGGTACTTTTTGCACAAATAAAGCAAAGTACATTTTTATAAAAAAACAGCTAAACCTATAGATTTTTCAATTTTTAAAATTTGTGCTTGAAATAACTTCGATATTATATTTTTATTTGCTAAATAAGTTATGTGTGAAACTTTTGTAAATGTTTCGTATTGCTGTAGGCAACGACATTTTGGCTGCAATTTTCAAAAAATTGTGCAATATTTTACGAAGTTTTAACTTTAAAAATATGCCATAAAAAAACGTACAAATCAATTTGTTTGAAAAGTTGGCATAAAATAGCTTGAAGTATTCTAAACAAGATCTCATACTAGTTTTATTAAAATGCTTTAAAAAAAATACGTATTTTGGCCAAAATGTGAAATTTCTGGCCCATAGTGCAATGTATAAAACCATTATCTGGCCAAATTTTTCAAACCAAGGAATTTATTTTAGTTTAAAAAATGACAATTTATCAAGCGTTTGCTAAACATTGCAATTAAGTTGTGATCTTAAAGCTCTTGCATTTCTTTGTCATAAAACCCATTGAATTATAATGATAACTCACTCTCCCGTTGACCCGTTTTACATCATCGCGGAGCTGAACAAAGGAAATCCTTTATAGCTTCACCGAGTTCCTTTGGCCAAGAGGTTTTTTTTATGCCACACACAAAGAGCCAAAGAAATGCAGTTGTGTTCCTTATTTTCCCTGTATTTTTTAAGGTGTTTGCCCTTGCCCCTTGAGTTCTGGTGAGGTGTGTGTGGATTGCTTCCTTTATGGCTGCTTCTACAAACAGAAAGAGACGGCCAGCGACCAGAAGAAAGAGACGGGAAAACGAGAATTTGCAGCCAGCTTAATGACTCACTTGAGCAATTTTTTAGTGTCATTATTCCGTTTCCTGGACTCCGAAGTTCGCTTTCTTTCTTTACCGTTCTGCTCATCGAATTGTCAAAAAATAATAAACTAATTCTCTGAGCAAGTTTTTGTGGTTTTCACTCACCTATGCAAATTGGAATGTCATGAAGTTGAAGCTTGTGTTCTATGTACGCCGTTTTCCCTCTTTTTTTGTGGTTTCATTTGCAAATTAAAGTTAACAGGGCCGAAAAACTGGGTTAACTTCGGCATAGCTTTCCAGCTACAATTGCAAAATTGTTGGGCTAAAATTATGTTTAACTTGCTGTGACATTTAATTAGTGTTTTTTGGGGGGGAAAGCTTACCCAATTTTTGACCCAAAATTCCGTGAATATCCCCCAAGACAATGACCTTCACTTTGTCGAATGATATTTCATGGTTCAGAAATCACTTAAACTTGAACGGTTTTGTAAGCCAAACAAAAGTTCAGTGGCCAAACATTTTATTGATATTTATGTATGCTTTTAAGTGGTTTTTTTGTCGGCTTCACGAGGCCCACACAGAAAGACACATCCATCAAGTTGAGGAGATTACGAGACAAGGCCTGAAAAATCTTGATCTTCACTTATTTCCCATTTCTGTCCTCTGAGCTAAAAAGTTGACTCAAGTTGAGTCATTTTGCGGTTGGTTTGACAATGCTAATGAAGTGGCCCATTCAGCGTTTTGTTGCATTTTCAATTGTTCCGCCTGGCAAATACTTTTTTTTCACTAGACATAGACGACTTAATGAGCTGATATGGCGACAAAAACGCCCCCTGTGGGCGCGAACCCGCAGCCTTGTCCCTATCGATAAGAGTTCGCCGTAAGTGGGTGTTGATATTCGTAATTATTTGCCAGTTGTTGATGAATTTGCATAATTAAATGAGTCGGGAAAAGTAGTTACAGGCCCAAAAATATCCTAAACATTTGGAATTTAATCTACATATTTTTTAATAATCTAATAAAGCATTGAGATTGTCATTAGTTGTAAATTAAAATTGATTTATTATAAACACTCTTTTGGAATAAAATTGATTTAAAAAATATTTCAAAATAATGATTATATATTTAATGTTATGTGCAGTTGTTACCTATTTATGATGCTTTAATGTTTTTATATGTGCCTACATATAATCCAATTAAATATAAATTTATTGCTTAGCTATAAACTTATTTCACGCATTGAGCCTCCATCGTTAAACTCAATTAAATAAAGTTCCTCGTTTTTGTTTGGTAGTTACTTGAAATGTTTTACTTCAAGGCAGCTAAGACATATAAAACCTTTTAATTTATTTAAAGTTTACTTTATTTATTACTTCACAGAGTGTGACCATTTGTATTTATTTAAACACCTTAGCTATTTTAAATGGTGGGAAAACTTCGCACTCAAAGTTTATAGAGTTTTGTTTTAATGCAATTTCCTCTCCCTGAACTGTTTTTTAATATCTCGCTGCTCAATCTACCCGGGAGCTACCCTCTAACCAAGTTTGTCAAGTGTCAAGAAATGGCCAGCCATCTGAGATTTGCCAACGGCCGACAGCTAACAACTAACAGCTAGCGGCCAACAGCTGCACAGAGAAAAAAATATGCCAATATGAGCATTATATTGTCTCTTTAGTTTTCATTTAAAAAATTGTTTCGGAATTATTATTTTCATATTAACAAATGTTTATAAAAATTTATTGTATAAATATAGATTAGAAAACATGACAAATTGATAACTTATTTTAACAGCTAGTACTAAAACAGAGAACGAGTAATATCGTAAATAGTCCAAACGTTTGTAATATCTTATGTATATCAAATAAGTTCTCATTTGATATCCACTTTTGGGATACATTCTTTTTTGCTCTGTGTGACCAACAAAAGCGAACAGTTTCCGCTCTGTTGCAGCTCCGTTGGTGGGTTGCTGGGTTGATGGGTGGATCAGTGGATGGGTGGCGGTACTTCCTCCACCTCTCCGGCACCCAAAACCCCCCTTAAAAGCCCCCTCCTGCATTTTCTAATTTTATTACACGGCCACATAACCCTCTCCCATGTAGCGGGTATAATTTTATATAAGCAGAGTGCAGGCAACCGGTTTCTGTTTGTTTCCACACACACGAAGGTTATTTGATATGATATGAGGCTGTCTGAATCTGAATCTGAGGATTCTGATTTCTGGGCCTGCCATTGACGTGTGCAACCTGCCAGCAACAACAAATGAACACAACCAGAAGTCAGCTCTTTCCTCGGCATATTAATTACGCCTGTACAATTCAGTATTCTAAGATTGCTTTGAATGAAAGCTGTGGCATGCTGATGAGCTCTGTTGATTTTTTATTTCCCCATTGAATGTTGTCAAGTGTTGGATTAGATAGATCCCATTGTTGAAAGCTTCCAGGTGGAAGTGAGTTAAATACAATTAATCACTCAGCATGGATGCACAACAAGAGATTAACACTTTCACCTATGATTGTTTTAGATATGTTATCAATGTGTTTTGCTTCTCAGTAACAAATAAACCAATTATGTTCTTATCTTATACTTATTTATGACCATTTTGTAGTTGACTAAAGTTCACTTGATTGTGATCATTACCTGCACACTTAGTGTTGACTTTAGTCAAGATCGCACTTGCCTCTGTATTTAACTTTTGTGTGATCAGGTGAGACTAACACGTACTTTGGTCATGCTTAGAACAATAAGTCTGTCAACTGCTGGATGTTCCAAGGTCTATCTTATGTAATTTTGTGTAGAGAACTCTACTTAAAGTTAGTTTTATTCACCATTTTATGTTGAAACCTAATAGTTAACATTTAATATTCTTGAAAAATTAGGTTATTTGATTTGGAAACAACATTTTTATTGAGTTTTATAATTTTAAACCTTTAAAGCTTACTTTTAAAGTGTAAATTTGGCTATACTTTTTGACCAATGATCAAAACTTAATTATAAGTTATGATAAATAAGAGCAAATCGTGGTATTCAATAAATCTTTATTGAGGTCAACACCTGATGAGCCCACACAGTGTGCAACCTATTTAAAATAATGATTAGTTATCTTCAAAATTATAATCCCATACATTGGGTCAAGATCATATTGATGATCGATGTTCTTCAAGTGAGCTTAAGTGTTAATTTGAACACTTTGAAAACATGATCTCATCTGTCTATCAAGGCTATGTATATTCGATTCCTACCTGAACAGTTCTCCAATCTTGTTAACAGGCCTGTTCAACATCTATGTCATAATCGAACCATCATACATTTATTTATTTATTGCCACCAGTTGATAACTGTGTTGATGGCTCAAACAACAAAGGTAAAAGAAAGAACAACTTCTTTAAGAGACAGGTAAACAACAAAAGAAGCCGCGCCAGAGATTTCGAGGCCCCCATGACACATCTTGTATTTTTACCGTTCGATTCTTCAGTGGTTTCCCTTCTCGACTCTGCCGACTTTCCATATCGATTTACAGTTGTTTTATTTTTGCACGCTGATAACTAATGGCTCTACTATATACAATTAACGCTTTTGATAACTGGAAATTGTATGAAGATTGTAGTGACGTCACTTTTCGCAGAACGATAGTAGTTATATTTCTGTATTCCTTTTCTTGTTTTTTGCCTTTTGTTTTAACTTTATAAAGCAGTTCATTGCTTCCCATTGTTAGTTATGCGTGCGAAGTTTTTCCCTTCTTTCTTTTCGTGCTTTTGAGTCTTTTTTTTATGGTTTAAGTTTGCTTTTCATTATATTCTTTTTTTAGTGGCTTTGTCTCGAGTGTGTGTGTGTGCAGAAATGTTGCGTCAATTGCGGAGATTTTCTTTATTATGCCAAAGATGAGGGATTTCTTTGCAAAGAAAGAGGGGCCATTGAACCCAGTTTTTCTGTTAATTTCGTATGCTAATGTTTTTCGAGTATTTAGTGGAGAGCTCTCTTAATAAGCCCTAAAAACGTTTCACAGCTCTTATTGTTTTCCATGTGCAATTGCAGCGGCCAATTTAACGCTCATTTAACTTGAGCTCACTTCTCTGTTTGCGTTGGGTTTTCCTTGCACTTTTCACCGGCGGAGATGCACAGTTCCATGCAAAATTGGAAAACCATTTTCATCGCGATTTGGAAATTCATTTTCGTTGGTTTTTTCTCCGTTTGACTTCCGTGTAAATTTCTGCGTTGCGTTCGTTTCTGCAGCCTCATTGTCTCGCTTGGAATTGTTTCTCCACTTAGCCCTCTTCGTATGCTGCTTTTTTGTTTTTTATCTCGCCTTTTTTCACAAGTGTATTTAAATGTTTGCCATTTTTCTTCACTTAAAGATATCTCTGGTTGTTTTTCCCTAGACAACACCTGATGCCAAAGGGGGCATAATTTATGCACTACACTCTGAAAATTAATTTGAAAATTACTCACAATTTCTTTTAAAATTTTGGTTATTCATTTAAGAGCAGCATTTTAATATTTATTATTTTATCAGAAAATTAGCAACTAGCTCGGTACCTTTAGTAGGTTTGTTTAAAATAAATTTTTTTTAACAAATGTGTTCCCAATGAATATACAGTTTTTAGGATAGTAATCAATTATAATTAATATAATTTTTATTTATTGTAATGCTTAACTAAGGGTGAAAAAGCAAAGATGTAATTACATTAATTTACTTATAAAGGGGGCAAAAATATTTTTTTTTCTGATAGTCTTGTGTCTAATTGATAAAAATATTTTCATATTTTAGAATCTTTAAAGACATTAATTTAAAATAGGGGTAATAATTCTGTTGAGTTAATGAGGCTTTATTTTATTACCAATTAAATCTTTCTCCCAGTGCTTTAAAAATATTTTGCATATGGCAAGCACATCATGCAAATTTTTGTTGTCTGTGGTGTTTTCCTTTTTTTTTTTAGCTGCCTTAGAGGTTGCATGTGTTGGGCCTCAACTCTTGGGTTTTTTGGATGCAAGTCGTGTTGCCTTCACACCCTTTAGCTCCTAATGCACCACGCCCCTGGGGATGCTGTTTGCCAATCATCATTGAAAATGGAATTGCAATCATCTTGCGCAACAAAAAAAAAACAACAACAACATCATCTGTGGCGGCAACAACTCCATTTGGTTGCAATTCATTTTGCATTCCGTTTGCAAAAATGTTTACCACATACGGTGGATGTGCCACGCCTCCTTTTACGCCTCTTATGGCAACTTAACTGTAACATTTTATTAACACTTCAGGCGTCGAAGAAAATAAAACGGGCAGCGTGCAACATAAAATATCTCCTCGGTTTTTGCAGCTTCAACTTTAATTTTGAGCTCAGTTTCAGCTGCAGCGACTTGGATTTCAATTTTCATGTGCCGCCTCTTTTTTGAGGTGCTTTTTAGATTGCATTTTCTGCCAAAAACAAAACCCCCTTGAAATTACTCCCTCTCGTAAACTATTTGTTTAGTGGGCGTTTTTGGTTGTGGCTGGTGAATTTGTATTTTAATTACACTGTGCAGAAGAGGTAATGGGGGAAAAATGGTAATTTAAAGTGCAAAAGAAATATTTAAAATTTTCTGTAGTTAATATATGGTAAAAATTAAATTTAAAAATTAAAAATTGCAAACAAGTGTAATGATTTTCGGCGATTTGAAATTTTTCTGAAAATTTACTGCTTGCAACCTTATGACTAAAAATATTTTTAAAAGCAACTCAATGCCGAAAGTTTGGACGAATGCATTTACAAAATATATAGTTCAACTTAATGTTGTTTTAAATAAAAGAAAATAGATAATCATCAATTTAAATGGGCTTTCTTTAAAAATTTGCAAATAAAAATATTTATTGCTCATAATAATTGGGGTATAATGTTTCATTAATAATATGTATAAATTTAAAGCACCGATTTTATAACGCCTGGAAGCAAAAGAGATCTCATTAAGGAGTCTTTCAGAGCGTTAAGAGACAGCTGTTGCTGCCCTGCTGTTTCTTTAAATAATTTTTGGCAAATAAGGAAAATAGTTATTAAGACTTTCCAGTTCATTAAATTTAGCTTACACTGGTTCATCGGTTGCCTAAATCGAGTCATCAAAAAGCGGCGAAATAAATTAAACTTGCAAGCTGTTGACACAGAAATTCATTGAACTCGTTTTGCACTCGCAAAAATAAAATAAAAAGAGTCAAAGGCCTCAAAATGAATTTAACCAAAGTTTGCAATATTTTTCACGATGCTTGGTTTTCGGTTTTCTCTTTTGGGGCCTCCTCTCCTCATTTGCTAAATGATCCATAAAATGTTGGGATAAATTGCAGACTTTGCTTAAAATTTGGGTAAACACAATTTCAAAGATGAGGAAAATCCAAACCAATGGAGGATGCCCTTGAATTTTATTGAGTTCTTTGTCGTAAAAGGAATTTGATGATTTAATTTCAAGATATGGGTTGAATCTATTAAATCTATGCTGACTGAGCGTTAAGTGGGGCTTGGCGAAAGTGATTAAAAGATTCGTTTCAGTCATGGGGATTTAAATTGTTTAAGCTAACGGACTGCTAATAAAATATTCAAATTCACTGAAAATATGTTAAAATTCTTTATAAATCAAAATTAAGCATTCATTTGTTAGTTTGTTGGTTGTACCTCATCAAATCAGATAAGAATAATTTGCAGCCACATGTTCAGCCTCTTAAGCTTTTCAGCTGATCATTTTGGCAAAGTTCAACTGCCTTTCGTTTTAAGACGACCCACTAAAAACAAAAGAACAGGAAACCAAGGGAAAAAAACAAGTATGAACAAATGGAATGAGGGTTTGGAGAATAAGATGCCCTGTGATTAAGGCTTGGAAATTTCTTTAAAACTTTTTAACTTTGGGTTTATTCCAGGAAAACGTAAAAACTAAATACTTAAAAATATTTAACATAATAGTAACAGCCTCTAACTTTTTTACATAAATTTTGAGTAAGTCAAATTTACATTTTCAAGTTGACTTTAAGAAAGCGAGTTTTCAGCCCATTCAAATTTATTTATAATTTAGGTAGGTACCTAGATATGTCTTACCCCCTAGTTTTCATTATCCCCCTAAATTACAGGGTATTTTGGGGCCAATCTGAGAACAGCAAAAACGACACGTCTGCTTCAATAAGCGAGGCTGCCCAAGTCGATTCATACACAAAAGCCGGAGCCCAACAATTTGGGTCAATTGACTCGCAAGAAGCGAGAAAAAACCCAGCAGCCGCCGACAACAAAAAGATGAAATAAAACTTGTTCTCAACGCGCTGACTACAATAACTGCAAAAAAAATAAATTATAGAGGAGTGATGGTCAGAGATAAAAATCCGCCCAATATGTGCCATTCTCTGTTCTATCTAATCAATAGAAAAATAGGAAGTAAAAATCAGGGTGAAAAAAAAGCCAATTGCCTGGGAAACTGTCGCATAAATCACTCAAACTGCCGTCAACTGCATTTATTTATGACGGTAACTGTATACAAAAGAAAAAAAAGAGAAGAAAAGTGGGGGCAGTCTCCTAATCGATTTACAACTTGATTTGAACTGAAAGTCAAGCCAAAGATAATACATAATTTAATTGCCAGAGAAACAAAAAGTGGGCGAGCTCTACTTATAGACTCTTGTAAAATTGGACCTGACTTGATTGGAGTTCCCTCTTTTCCCCGCTCCTAAACTTGTCAAGAGGATCCGAAAGAAAAATATATGGGGGAAAAGGTAGAAACTGCTCCATATGTGGGCATTGCAGGTCCCCTTACTTTATTTTCAGTTTTTTGTTGCTCAGCTTAGTTCGTGTCTGTTGATAAATGACTTGTTTATAGTCAATATGTTAACACTTATTTATAGACCGCTTTTTTTTCGCTTTCGTCGAACCTGACTCGAGCAATTAAACAAGGCAACGAAAATAATCATTTAGTGCATGCATTTATAAAATTGGATGTTAATATCTGAGTGTTTAAAGTAGGCTGAATTAATTTGTTGGGTTATTGGGTTGAGGAGTTATATCTTGTGTTTAAAGTAGGCTTTAAGTTTATAAAATCCTTGTTTTTTAATACATTTAAAAGTCTTAAACTGTGACTTTTTCTCTCAATCTACGTTAAATTGCCCTGACTTTTTTTTTTCTTTCCTATCAGTTTCATTTTCCTTTCAATTTTCTTGTCCAAAAAAAACTTGGTTAACGAATTAAAGAATTTTCGCAACTTTTGGTCACCTGCTTTTGGCATCTTTCAGCGAATTATGCAAAGGAAAATGCAGCAATCGGCATCAAACCAAAACTGGAGGAAAACCCAAGAAGAAAATTGTTCAACTTCACGACTTGGGCTATCTTCTTCTTTTGTTTGCCGCTTTTGCCGCTGTTTTTCCACGCTTTTCCGCCACACTTTTTTGGATTCATTCAAGCAGAGGTTTTGAGGGTTCGCTATCGTCTTCTTCAGTGTTTTTTTATTTTTATTTTTTTTTTGCAGCCCGCTTTGTATCTGTAATCACTTAGTCATTGTTTTGTTGTTGCTACCTTTTTGCGCATTAATTACGAGTATTTCCTTGTTTCGCTGTTTAATTAACTTGGCCAAGTGCCGCCGATATACGTGTATATATATACGTATATAACCACAACCACAATCGACCCACTAACATTTATCACGTTCCCAAGATAAACTTACCTTGGGCCTAATGAAATCATTTGAAATTGCAAGGCGACATCTCTTATCAATCTGGGTGAGAGTGTATAAATAAGCAAGTGGGAATTACGAGTGATTTCTGATTCATTCGAAGGCGTCATAAGACCATTATTGGATGTCAATTGTCAACCGTTTTCGGCTTACTGAACTTCCCCTCCAGCTGACTGCATCTTAAGTGGTTTGTCTACACTGGAAAGGGATAAAGTTTTCAAAACATTTGAGCCACAATGTTGAATCAATTGATTTGCAAATTGTCTAATTGCTTTAGTGATTTGTGTGTCTAACTTTGCGATTGTGTTTTTAGTTTGAGCAAATACTCGAAGTCGAACTTAATAAGGCGTGGAAGCGTTGATGTTGCATAGCTAATTGGTCTCTTAATCAATTAACTATCTTGAGAACTTAAGTATTTAACGTTATGTTCTAAGGATTTTAAATGTATACTATATCTTTTATAAATAATTTGGTTTAGAATTGACACTTGTTACTTGTTACCTTTTAAGTTTCTAGAATTTTAGTTATCATTGCATTTTGCAACTTTTCCGGGTAATTTAATTTGTAACTTAACGCATTAGTCAACACGTTTTCCAACTTTAACGCTTTACCCAACACTTCTTCCGACAGAAATCTTAAACTACTTAAACTTAAACTTACTAAGTTGCCAATCTCACAGCTACTTTTCACCTGACAAGTTGATTAGGTGGCTCCAAGTTTACTTTCGCTTTATATCCCCCAACCCTTGACTATTTTATAAGAAGTGAAAATCAATTTGCCAACACTGGAATAGTTAGCCCCGAGACAAACAGCCGCAGTTCTTGAGGCAGCAAATTGACATTGTTGCAGTTGAAAGCTTTCAGTCGCCTTGAACCTCAATCATATTTTATTCAGCGGAAAATAGAAAAAAAGGGAAAATCGTGGGGGAAAACTTTGCTTCCAAGTGGAGTGAGAAGAAGGAAATTGGCCAAGCACCAACAGCAGGAAAAGTGTGCTAAAGGTAAACGAGAACAAAGTGAATAGGTCCTTTTAATGTATTTTGCAATTTCCCATTAAATGGCTTAAATAGGGCAAAGTTTTTATTAAATTTGAACTTGTTGGTAAATTAATTTAAACGTGCAGTTGCATTACAATTACAGGAGTTAAATAAAGGAAGTTTAAAGATTTTCATTTTTTATTGTTACTATTAAAAAAAAAAAAAAAAAAAATTTAATTAAATTTTTTTTTTTATAAAAAAAAAAAAAAAAAATAAAAAAATTTTTATTTTAAAAAATAATTTTAAATTTAAAAAAAAAAATAAAAAAAAAAAATAAAAAAAAAAAAAAAATTAAAAAATTTTTTTTTTAAAAAATATTATTTTTTTTTTAAAAAATTAAAAAAAAAAAAAAATTAAAAATTTAAATTTTTTTTTTTAATTTTTAATTTAAAATATTTTTTTTTTTTTTATTTTTTTTTTTTTTTTTTTTTTTTTTTTTTTTTTAATTTTTTTTTTTTTTAAAAAAAAAAATTTTTTAAAATAAAAAATAAAAAAAAAATAAAAAAAAAAAAAAAAAAAAAAAAAATAAAAAAAAATTTTTATATAATTTAAATTTTTTTTATAAATTTTTAATAAATTTTATTTTTTTTTTTTTATTTTTTTTTTTTTTTTTTTTTACAAAAAAAAAAAAAGTTTTTTTAAAAAAAAATTTTTAAAAAAAAATTTTTTTTATGGATTTTATTTGGAGGGAAAGCGGAAAAAAAAAAAATTTTAAATTAATAATTTTTTTTTTTTTTTTTTTTTTTTTTTTTTTTTTTTTAAAAAAAAAAATTTTTTTTAAAAAAAAAATTTTTTTTTTTTTTTAAAATTTTTCCTAGACCCCCCAAATTAATTTCAGGGAACTTTACATATTTTTAACTTACATTATCAAAGAACCTACAAAAGTTATTTATTAATTAACTTATTTAATTTTATCTTTTACAGCTTGCTGCCTGCTAAAACAAAAGCCAACTGCAACAATTGCTTCCAACAAAAAGTTAACCCCAACTCTTAAATTGCCATAAATAAATATCAAAAGAAAAAAATTTAAATTAAAATACAAATAACTGCCAAATCATAAAAAAAAAACCAAATGCAGCCAGCCCAAAAGTATGCAGTGGATTTTGTGAGCTCCTCTAAAACGAAAGCTTTGAGTTGTGCTCAAAGGGAACTCTGAGCAACACTTTAAATGCTCAAAGCTGCACTCAGCGGATTCACCAACCGCCCGGCGCTCGCGTATAAGTGACTTGCGCTGGTTTGAAACCCGACTTGGAGGGTCGGTGAGCGAGAAATAGAGGGAGAGCATTACGATCCACAACAATCATGGACGCTCCAGATGTGGGACGTATTATAAGAGCGCCGGCGAGACGCAAACGCAACGATGAGCAATTAATGGATAGGGTGAGTACAATTTGAGTACCTTACTTTGTATAAGTACCTTAAATTCGAAGAGTATAAGAGTTTGGTCAAAATATATTGCCAAAAATCTCGGGATTTATCATGGGTTCGACCACCAAATTTAGTATATGAACCTCCAAGTCAACAAAGCACATTAATTTTATAGAAAATCTTTACCCTCCATATAAAAAAACCCATAGCAACCACAATTTTTTTTATCCTTTGACAAAACTGAAATAAAATAAAGCAGAATTATTATACAAGTCAAGGTTCATCGATGATATTTTAAATACAAAATTGAATTTCTTGTTATATTGATCTTATTATAACTATCTTATTACTTTTTACTGTTAAATGTAAATGTTACTTTTCACATTTTATTTGCATAATATTTCTGAGATCAACAAAGACTTGTTGATGCAATATGCAGTTTTTTTAAGCCATTTGGATTTCCTTTCTGCTGTCTTTGTATTGAACTCCATCTGCTTTTCTTTTGTGAAGATTGGAAGCGTCAAAGTTTTGTTTAGCTGGGAAGTTTGTCACTGTCGGATCCCGCTTAAGTAAATAAATGAGCGACCGCCTGCAGCGCATGTGATCCAGTTTTTTTTGTCTATCTTCTTGGCCTGCGGTGGAAAATGGAAAGTTTCGCTGCATTCGTTCGAACTTCGCCCACAAAATGCAAAGCGATTGGATTGTGTCATTTATTTTTGTATATATATTTTTTTCCGATTGTTATAATTTATTTTTTTCTTCATCTGTCTGCGATTTGATTAATTTGCTGGCATTCCACAAAAAGTATTTTTTCCTTTTGAAATGCTGACTGGTCATGAGTTGGCGTTGGTTTTTGTCAGGTTTGATTTTTGTTTGTTTGGTGGTTTTAATTGAAAATAGGTGGTTGAGAAAGTTGCCAAATGTGGAAAAATCAAGCAACAGATAAATGTATGGAGGTAGGCCATTTATGAATGAATTTTAAAATTTTTTGTTAACCTATTTGCATATTTTATGAGGTACTGTTCACCTTTTACAAGATGTTTATTAATTTTTTTTGATTTCTTTATGTATGCAATACAATTTTAAACATGATTAAAAAAATGTTAACTACCACAAATTAAATTTGCAATTAATAAATGACATGACGACAAAAAAACATTCAATTACACATATCATCATTCACTTTTATTTTTACACCCAGCTAATTAGCATCCACACAAAAAATTCACCATCAATCATCTCCAGCGATTGTCATTCCATCGACCCACATTCCACCTCAAACTCCACGCCACCCACCACCCACCGATTGAATAAGTTCATTAACCATCCCACCACACACTTCCCCACTCAGGTTCCACAACGAAGGTAACCCACAATTAAAAACCGCTCGAATTTCACGCAATTACTAAAAACAAAACAATTGCATTGGCTAATGTCAAGTTCAATGCACGCAGCAGCAGACAGTAAGACAAACCACCAAAACCACCCACCCACCCACAGAAATCGTATTAAATAATAAACCAAATCGAATGCAATTATGAATTTGAAAGAGCGGAATAAAAACACAGAAAGAGAAGACGATAAAGTCTAAGAGAGCCAGAGAAAGCCTTTCCCGCTCAGTAAAAGCTTTCAGAGTGGTGACCTCTTCGGAGGAAAACACAATCATAACTACACTGAAATAAAAACTGCAAAAAATTTAATCAATTATTGTTAATTTTTAAAAACTATTGATATTTACAAGCCTAGATCAAAGGATTTGAGAGTCTGTAGAAAAAAAACTTTCATTATTCATTTTACTGACTTGGAAAAAGGAACCTTTCTTGTTTTTCTTTTAAAAGTGTTAAAGATATTTTGCAATATTGATTTTAAAATAATCCTAAAACCAACAGCTTTTTTCAAATTTATATTTTTATGAGAGAGTGGGGATCCCTCTCACCAGGTGCGCTCTCTCCCACCCACCCAGAAGGTTTTGTGTTATTGTTAGTCAGCTGTTGGAGCTGCCCCGTTAGTTGCTTTTACTTGTGCTCTCTTACTCTCTCTGTCTATGCTCATTTTATCTCTAACTCTCTCGGTTTGAGCTTTGCTCTGCCTGCGCCGTCGACTTTGCTTTGCGCTGCTTTAGCTTCATTTGCTTTGGTCGCCGCCTTTCAGTTACAATTCGTATTCCCAATTGGAACGCCGCGATTTTCCACCGTGTGCTCTCCACCAGTTTTCCTCCTTCGCTTTTCGCCTGTCTTCGCGTTTCGCCTGGTTGCATATGTATTGGTATTTGCAACAGATTCGCATGCAATTTGTTTGTGCAATTCGCAAAAATTATGAAAAGTTAATCAACGGAAAACAACACGAAATCAAAGTACAAATAAAAGTAATATTTTGGGAGGCGAACAAATTGCATTTGACCCGCTTAAATCGTGTTAAACTCAGTTTTTTAAGTGTGTTTCTCATGTTTCTAATTTGCCCAAAAACTGCGAAATGACCTTCGAATGTTGCGGTTTGTTGTTTTTGTCTCTTTTGTACATTTTCGGTGCGTGTAATTCGGTCGGCAGAGACGCCAACTGCGACGTTGACGTCAACTGCACACAAAAACAACAAAACATAAAAATAAAAACAAGAAATAATTAACCCAGCGTCATCAAGTTTTAATGATCGAAATGACGTTATATAATCTGTAAAAGAGCCAAGAAAACCGCAAACAAACTCTGTACCCAAGTCAATTTACAGTTTTTAGATTCTCGCGGTTAATTTAATTAAGTGATTAGATCACTGCCATATGCAAATGAGAATAAATTGTGAACAATAAGGGAAAATTGTTCAGGGTTTGAAATTTAATGTTTTATTTTTGCATTTTAACCAGGGTTTTTAATTAAAATTTTCTTTAATGTTTGTAACTCAATACTTAATAGATTTCGTACAGTTTTTATTTAAATAAATTAAGTTCCAAACAAATAAACACAACATTTTCTTTTGCAAAACACTTTCAATTTCCCTTGTCGTTACGGTGGCGTATACGCATTTTATCTACCTCTTTATTTTTATGATATTCTGCAAAATGCTTATCAAGACTCTGATATGCTTGACAGTTAAAAAATAAACAACAATAAGATAAAAAAAAGAACTGAACTTTTTTTGCGCTTTACAGTGGCCTGAAAATGTCAATTAAAAATGAATTGGGTATCCGAAATATTTGGCAAAAGCGTAAAATAAATAAAATAATCGGTATTTGTTTGCAGATCTTCTTCTTATTTCCACCTGATAATATTTAACTCATGTCAAAATAAAAACAACAAAATAATGCTAGTTAAGGCAACAACAAGAATAAAAAAAAAAACGAGAGTCGGAATTGAAATAGTAGGAAAAAATGTGATAAGCGCAAAGCAAAAAGGGGAAACGCAAGTTTGTTAGAAGCCAAGGTGATAAAAATAAAGGCAATTAAAGTGGTCAGATAAGAAAGGAAAAGAAGAAAAATGGAAAACGAAGCAAAACGTTTGCTAAGCGGTAGCGAAAATTGTTTAAAATTATTGTAAACAAATTTGTGTGGAAAACAAAAAGCAATAGTTAATTCGCAGTTGTAGAGAAGGTGAAAATAAAAATTTACTAACAACAATATATTGAAAATATGAACAAGTTTTTAAATTTTATAATAGATAGTAACTTAAACGAAAGTTATTTTTAACTATAGCTGATCGTCAAACGACAGTGATTTCTCAACTCTTATTCAAAGCATAGACTGTAAATGTATTTAAAATAATTTTAACAAAACTTTTTCATAAATTTTAAATTAGAAAACTGACCCTAAAATAATAACCGACAAATTACAGAGAATAAAAATGGGCTTAGTGAAAGAGAACTTTTATTTCTGGTATTCAGAACGTAACCCATTTGGCCCTCTGTCAACACATCCGCAGCAGCTGTTGAATTCAGCTTATTAAATTTCTGTTGTTTTATAGCAAAATGTTTCGCCCCACAAAGGCAATTGACATTTACAGTGAAATAATGTGAGACGGCACGGGGTGGTATAAAATAATAAAATAAAAAAGCGGATCGCAACAACGAATAGCCGACCAAAACAAACGGCAAAAACAATGTAATTGTTGAAATGTAAATGGCCGCTGACAAAAAACAACAACAAAGTAAACAAAAGAAAGGAGGCACCACCACAGCAACAATAGAAGTGAGAAGAAATTAGTAAAAAAAAAATCGGTAAAAATAATGCGGCATTTAATCATGACCCCGGCTGCGCTGTCGGCGTCGACGCCGACGCTTTCCACGCTGCACCATCAGCGCATGGCGCTGCAGTCGCAGTCGCAGCTGCAGCTGCAGTCGCAGTCGCCGCTGACGTCGCCGTTAACCCCATCGCCGTCATCAAACTTTGGCTCGCCCAAGTTCCCAGCGAATTACGAGCGCAGCGAAAAAGTGAGTTCACAACACGAAAAAAACAAGAAGAAACAATAAGAGGATACATTCCCTTTTAAAAACAAAACGGAAAAAAAAAGGCCACTAGGGCTAAAAAAAAACATAGAGTCGCCACCTATGGGGCTACATTAACTACATATGTATAAGGCAACAAATTCTATAACTTCTTTATTATTTATTAGAGCACAAAATGGTTCGGTAGTAAGACAGTGCACATATCATTATATTTCTTTTTAAACCGTAACGATTGCATAAAAAAGCCCCAGATTTCGCGGTTTGTGGGCGGTAAAAGGGGCGTGGTCAAGTTTGAAACAAACTTGATCTGCGTTTTGTTTCTAAAGTCTGTGTCAAAATTTGGTGGCTCTAGCTCTTATAGTTCCCGAGATCTCGATGTTTGTACGGACAGACGGACAGACGGACGGACGGACGGACAGACAGACATTTGATCGTTTACAGTATTTGCTTACTCTTCGAGTATCGCAAATAAAAACCAAACAAACAAAAAAACAGACATCAGAAAATCGCACACAAAAAAAAATTAGCAAGAAAAATGGCATACCCCCAAACAAAGCGCTAAAAAACTGGCGACCCCATCATAAATTACTCCATATTGTTCATGAATGGATCCACGAGTGCAGCAGCCGCTTGTTTTCCATTAATTATGCTCCTCAGTTTTTACCCCTTTTTTGTGTTTACTCTCGATGTCGTGCATTTTCCACGCGTTCATTTAAATTTGATGCAAATGTCCCCTTTGTGGGGCAATAAAAGTTCAGCTTTACTTGAAGAGACTTTTAGCACTTGACATTTTAATTTAAGTTTTTCTTTGGATTTTGGTTTGGACAATATTTTAATGCTAGCTTTTAAGAGTTTTATAATTTAAATAAATTAGGTATAAAGATTTATTTTTAAAGAAATTGTGAAAATATTTTAACAAACATCCAGATGCAATGTTTTTTTTTTAAATTAAATTTGTATTTCATGAATTTCTAATTTAAACTTTATTTTAGTGTGTTTGTTAGAGTGGTTGTTTTTTTGTACTTTTTAAAGTTAGTTAGATACACACTTTGTATGAGTTATTAAAAAAAAATTCATAGAAATCAAGATATCAAAAAAATACATCTCAGAAATTAGTTTTTTAGTTTTATTTTTCTTAGGTAATTTTTTAGCTGTTTACCCTTTTGACCAAGATCGTGTGTTCTCCTAATTATTATCCTACTTTGTTTTTAATTTTTTTGCCGCATGCAAGACAACTTTTTTCTTGTTTGGCAAAACTTTTGCAAATGTCAGCGGAGCGCAATTTGCGGCAAACAATTTTCTAATTTGTTTCTTCCCTAGGCGGGGAATTACAAAAAAAAAAAAAAAAACTGGAAACTTTTCAACGTTCGACTTGCGTAATGCGCAATAATTAATCAGCGGCCGAGCTGAGGGGGCATTTTGATTTAACAAGTTTTCTGTCTGTGTTTGCAGGTGCCAAAGTTCAAGGTCACAATCAGGGGATAATCAAACAGCATTTTCGCACGCAATTTGCATTTTCCCCTCTTGATTTCTGGGTGTGCCTTTCGTTTTCATAACTGCCCACTAAGTTGCAGTTTAAAACATTTTTGTTGCGATTTTAGAGATGAAAAGATGGGAAAAATCATTTTCACAGCCGCTTTGAGATTTTTGGAGCAGAAAACATTGGCTCGTGAAGAGGAGTTGAGTTTTTCCTGCATTCTCCACATATGCAGATGGATGCTTTTACCCCTCTTTCTACACGACTGCTGGACATAATTGCCCCCAGAAACGCCCACCACCCGCAGACCACAACAACAGCAACAAACTTCATTTGCAGCCGTAATTGTTTTGGCCCATATGATCCACTCCCCCTTCCACTTTGTTTTGTACGGATTTTCCACCCGCTCAGCTCTTGCACATTGCTCATACGCCATGTTATCTGCGCTGGCTACTTGGCAGATTGAAAGCAAAATGTGTGCAGCTCGTCTCGATTTTCCTCTTTTTTGTTCTACTTTTTCTCTTGGCTAAAAGAGCTTAAAAAAAAAAAAAAAACAAAACCAATGCAAAGTCGTCTTGCCAGTCTTGTCGGCGGTGTTTTCTTCTAATGACCATCCATCCAGCCCGTTCGCTGGGAAAGTGTTCATCAAGTCTGGCTTGTCGTTTATCATATTTCGCTATTAGTCGCAAACACGACTTTCTAACTGCACAGCACAGCACAGCTACAGAAAGTAAAGTGTCGTTTGGCGATTTGTAAGCATTTATCAAGCAAAGTCGTCGGTATAGATCTCTGCAGACTTTCTTAGTTGGAGTCGACTCTTCTAAATATGGCCTAAACGATTCTCTATGTAAGGCATTCGGACACAAAGTGAAAACTACTCTCGAGTCAGTGTGTGCTTAATCATTCTTATTTAATTTGCTGTGGGATTGATTTGTCAGCTTTTGGATGAAAGAAAGATTAAATGTTTGTTTGGAAATTGTTCACATTGTTGGTTGGTGTTTTAATGGCTAAAACCAGCTAAGCGGATCACAATTAGCAGAGATTTACTTTTCAATTGATCTGTTACTGTGAGAAATCTTTGTTTAATGAAGACAGTTTAATTGAATGATTTATAGGTGCCTTTATTAGTTTAAAAGAAATGTATCGAAATATATTGTATCAACCAAATAAGTCTTACAGAAACCTCTTCCAAAGTAAATTTAACTAAATATCGATCCCTTCTTCCTGTAATTTTCTACCGTCTTTGGTTGGAAGAGGTTTTGTAGCACCCCCGACCAAAAAAATTTACCAAATATTTAAGTATATCCACCCAATTTTGTATTGTACTTTACCCTCAATTCACCTACCTCCCATCGATTTCATCTCCCAATCCACAGACAAAGCAAACATTCAATTAACTTCCCATAAGCATGTTCTCATAATACCCAATCTATACTTATCTACAAAAGACCTTCGATTTGCGTCTGACATCATGTAATTATTTTAGCAAATGATCGCCTAATGTTTGCAATTGTGGGTGGAACTTATCACGGACTAAACATTGTGCCATTGATAACAGAGGAGATAGATAGTTTGTTTGTTTGTGTTTTCTTGAAGGAGATTATAGACTTATGGTGAATGTGAAGAAAGAGTGTAAAAAGAGAGTGTAGGCGTCGAAAAAGTAGCAACTTAATTAACTCAAATCGTGTTGCAGAGTGGCTATTTGGGGTTTTTCCCATTTTCCAAACAGTTTTATCTTTAATTTTCGGTGACTTTGTGAAAGGAAGCGAATGCATTTGAGGACTTGACTTTTTATTTCTTTCCTTTCGCATTAACTTTCCATTTTCGATGGCAAGAACTGAATGCCATTGAATGATTAATTAAAACTGATTTATACATTTAAATCGATGCCGTCTTTTCCGCTTTTCACTTGATGTGGCGCGCGGAAAATTCTGAGGAAAAGCTGTGTCCAGTTCAGTAGCTATGAATAGACGGGGTCTTTTGTGCAATGACTACAGCATTTTCCACTTCCAGCCTCTCTCTCAGCCCTACCCAACTTCATACATCATTTATCCGGCTGTACATATCATTTCTTTTTCTTGATTTTGTATGGTGCAGAAAAAAATAACAGAAAACTGTATCAATATGCGGCATATGCATCATGAGTCAGGCCCAGAAAAACAAAACAGCAGCCAGTTTGGATCGGTTTTGGTGTTGTTGTGTGTTGTCTGTTGTCTGTGCCCCAACCCATGTTGGCCTCAAAATGTAACAAAATATGCTTACCACATACAGTGGAGACTCGCAATTAAACGAAAGATGTCATCTTAATGGTAGGGCCTGATTTTTATGGGTGAAATTTCTGTTATGAAGTGACATCGATGTTTGTTACTTGTGAGAACTTGTGAGATGAGGAAAACTCCAAGTTGGTCAAGAAATAAGTTCTTAAATATATATATTATTTATTATGGTCAAAAGATAATAGACAATACTTTAGGACAGGCTTTTTTAAAAACATTCAGTAAATTTTAAAGTAAGACCGTTAAAAAATTTGTAAGTACATAACTTTTAAATATAAAAGAAAATTATTATGTAATATTGTATTGTTGTTGTATTTAAAATTTTTTTAAGTCAAAATTAAAAAAATTTACTATTTAAAGTCAAAACCCCACTGTATTTCCAGTTTATCTAAATGTTCAACTGTGCAGTGCTTTATAGCTGTTGCCTTACAGTTTGTGTGTTTTTTTTTTTTTTTTGTCGCTGTCGAACTTTGGCGTTAAAATGCATTTTGTTGTACGAGAGAAGAAAAAAAACGTGCGGCTCGTTTAATTGAAAGGCTTTTGGGCATGCGACAAAACACGACGAATATTGAAAGTCAAAGCGACCGCTCCCGCCCCTCCTTCCCTCCCTTCCTCTGCACTTCTGATCTCCAGATTGCAAACTTCAAGATTAGACAAAGTCAACTATTGAAACAATATCCGAGTCTTAATTTATGCCCCAGCTTTGGGCTTCGGCCGACTTAAGTCTATAAGCCGTTGCTAACCGAACAATGAAAAGAGCTTTAAAGGCAGCAAAAGGCCACCACTCACAGACCAGGCTTAAATCACCACCCACAACCACCCACCGAAGTCAACCTCAAACCACCTCCAACTTGGACCCCAAACGAAAGTGGTAATGCATTAGCCTTCTTTTAGTTACCCTTACAAATATTTGGGTTTTAGGAAGACATGATGGCTGTGTAACAATGCTAATATAAAAAAAATAATAATTAAATATAAATCTATCTAACAAAATTTAAATAATGTAAATACAGTTAAATTTTTAAGTATATAAATAATTAAAAACGATTTAAGATTGTTAAAATTTAAATGGAAATATTGACAAATTGACAACTGATTAGCTATTTTAAATGACCGTCATATAACCCAAAATTTGTGGTAGATGAAAATCTTTTATGCAAGATTTCAGCTTTTGGTGATGAAGTATGAAAAAAATAAATAATGTTACAGTTTAAAACTTATGACCATGAACCATAGAAATAAAACTTTCAAAAAGAACAATTTGCTTGGAAAATGTTATAGGGTGATTTCAGAGTAAAAACTCTTCGTTTAGTACAAATCTTTATCCCATTTCCCCATTTGCCCTGATCTCTTTGGTTTTTCACTCTCCCTGCGTGGCTTAGTACTTTGAGTTGCATTTGCCCCGGCGGTGCTAATATATGCTAATCCTGAAATGCGCTTTTCGACCCGCCGACACACCCACGCAAACTCTGTGAAAAAACGCTGGTGGAATAGCAGAGGAGAGCAGACCAGTCTAGAGTAGCCTTGGCTGCCGTTTTGGGAAAGTCGCAGTCGTCGCCTTTCGTCGTCTTTCCTTTTACTTTCAACTTTTCCCCGGTCGCCGGTTTCCACCTTTCTGGAGCGGCTTTTCCTTTGGGCCTCTCCTATTGAAAATCTGCAAGCCGATATTGTGCTGTATATATGTTTGTATGTACAGTATATATTGCTTTTCTTGGACTGATCTCGTTTGCTAATTTTCTGTTCGGCCATGTGGAAAACGTTTGGCCGCTTGGCCGAACGCCTCAAAGACTGTTTTCCCTTTTTTCTCGCTTTTCCGTAGCATAAGTACGAGTATATCCACCTTTTTGTGGGAGCAGTCACCCATAGTGGCGCATTTTCTGGATTGTAATTTCCAAAAGCGAGAGAAAAAGTGTTTGGGCCATTTGCATGATTAATGTTTTCGGCCAGCTCGCAGCGTTCGTTTCAATTTCAGTTTTCTTGGGTTGGGCTCAGCTCAGTTCAGTTCGGTTCAGTTGGGTTTACTTTGGTTTTGCTCCGCTGGTGCCACTTGGAGTTGTTTTTTAAGAGAGGCCATAGGGCGTGCCATCTTTTACTTATTAGCCTGGCTATTAAGCCCAATTACCGATGCACTTACTCACCTGTGCGGGTGGAGCGTTTCAAGGCTGAAGTTTCCGTTCAAGTACATGAATAGAAGGAGTTTAAAGAAGGTGGCTTAAATAGGGAAGGGATGTTGGATTTTGGTCAAGGAGGCTGGGCCTTATCCATAAATTATGTAGTCTTGTGTATTAGTCAAACTATTTGTTGTTTTTGATATATTTAAGAAACACCTTAAAAAAAAAACTTCTAAAAAATGAATAAATTGTTTGAAGCCATTAAAATATATTAAGTTAATATTTTACCGATTGACTTAAGCGCATTTTATTATGATCATAAAAAAAAAAAAAAAAAGCGTTTGTTTAGTCGTTAAGTTTAGTTTGTCATAAAAAATGCAAAAAAAAATTCAAGTTTTTTAAATCGTAAAAAGTGTGAATGAGTTTTCATAAAGAAAAAGCTTATTAAATCGTTAAAATATTGATTTAATAATCAATAAGCATTTAAGAAAGTATTAGTCATTAATCATTACTTTTCCAATTAAAAATTTTCTATTAAAAGCTTCAGTTTCCTACTACCAATCAGGTATTAATTTTAAAGCAGCTGACATTCCTACGCAGGTATTTTTCGAATAAGTTTATCCATATCATGAATGAACAACTGCTTCTGCAACTTGTTCGTGATATTGATAGAAACCTTTCCAGACAACTTAGCTGCCAATCGACACCCACTTCCCATATATCTTTTATAGCTGTCAAAGAACTCACGATAGTTTCATGGCAGTTTCATGCTCGGGGTCCCAAAAGACAGCAACTCTAACAACATCATCATCACCATCTTGAACAACTTAAAGCCTAAAGAACGTGACAAAAGTGGTTGGCCTGACAAATCGCCCAGAGGCTAATTATAAGGGCATTATGTAGAGCACCCATAAATTTCCAGAGGTGTTTTTTTTTTGTCAGGAGAAACAGTACCGCACATTTCTTTATTGCACAACCAAATCAACGAGGAAAGATCGTGTGTGTACCTGTGACATTAAAATAAGCCAACGGTATTTACGGTATTTACTATGTTGCAACTTCTAGCCCACATGGGTGACCCACACTTGCCCCACTGTACCCGTAATTCCACTGTGGTTCCACACCTTTCATTAAATGGAAACTGTTGCAGCACGTCGTGTTCAGTTGGTTTTTTGTTGCTTTTAGTTGGCTGTTTTATTTGATGGCTTTGTTTCCCATGTGTGAACAAAAAGTTAGGCTGACCATAAAACAATGCAAAACAGTTAAAGCCGCAAATGACAGACAGACAGACAGACAGTAAGAGAGGTTAGATATGTACCACATATATAGAGGGAAGTGGAGTGTAGGACCCATGAAATTATAACAAGTTTACAAGAAGTGTCAATGAACTGAACCGAAAACCAGAACTATGTTATGTTTAGTTATTTATACGGGTGGAAATGTCAGTTTGCTATGATTTAGGGCAACAAAGCGTAACTAACTCTTTTTTGACCCGTACTAAAAACGCATCTCAAGCATGGCGAAGGAAAATTCAGGATAAGTTGGGATAAATAAAAGGTGGTTACTACTTTAAATATAAGCTTTGCTTGTGATTATTTCAAATATATTACTACTTTTAAATTTATTACAAACATTACTTACCTCTTTTAACCCCACTTACCTATTGCTCAATTCGCCATCCATCACTCCATCGATTATATAAATATTTCTTTGGCATACCTTTTTTTGTAGACAACTCTTGGCACCCTTTATAAGTTTTCCCCCCTGCAAAGCCACCTCCCCCATTTTGCGATCTTAGATTTGCATAATTTGCTCTTTGGCATTGAGCACCGGAAAAACGTGACTAGTTTTTTATTTTACCCGGCCATTGCCTAACCAAACAGAATTATTCTTTATAGTATACTTTATACCACTAACTATATCAGACCGGAGAGCGTGATTTCTTATGCTTATCGTCATTTGTTTATTTTTGGGCTTGTGGCTGAATTTAAATAACCCGAATGGTCGCGACTGCAGGTCGGAAAGAAATCGAGATTTTTTATTATTTGCGATAAGCCATGGAGCTTAGATATGAGGCAAGAACTTTGCCTGGCGGTGAATGACTTAAACATTTATTTTTAAATTGCTTGCAAATTCATAAAAGTGGTTCACGGGTGGTATACGTAATGCGGGCTGATTAGGTAGGAGATTTTGTGTTAAAGTCGGGTGAAATAAAAGATACAATGCTAGAGAGTTAATTTTTATTGAATGTTATAAAACAACATAAAGCGTAATAAATATGGGTATGTTTATCATAAAAAAATAAAACCACTTAAGTTTAGGTTGTTAAAAATTTAATTGTTATAATTAAAAAAATTCTTTCTAATGTTTGTTTTTGCTGGTTTCTTTATAAATAATTTTTTAATTATTCCTGACGCAGGAATACTATTAAATTATATTATTATTCTCTAAACCCAACTCAGCTATAATTTACCCCACCGTCTTTCAATAATCAATCACAGGCCCTTTACAATCTTTTTACACTCTCCTCCACTCAACTCCTCCCACTTGATGGCCACTTGTCAGTTTGACAGTTTTACTAGCGTTAAGTTGAAAAACCCTTCACACACTTTGTTAAAGCCGCCAAATTGATGGCTAAAATATTTTGTAACCGCGTTTGTTGCCCAATCCGACAGATTGAAAACTTCACTTGACTTTATTTCTCTCTTTCTTTTCTACGGAAAAGTTTTATGCAACTGGGGGAAAATGGGGAAAAGGTTTGGTTTTTGGCACGTCTTGGCATTTTCCTTTTAGCTGCGATCGTTGAACGTTAACCGCATGTAAACGTAGTTAACACTTTTTAGTTTTGCCCTCTCTTTCTGCCTGTCTGAGCAATTTTAAAATGCAGCCAGCATTTATTCTCGTTTTATTTTGTATTGTTTTTCTCGTTGCGTTGTGCATTTTAAATTCTGTTGAAGCCGGCCGGCAAAAATATTCAATTGTTTTGTCGCCCGTAGACAAATAAATTTATCAAAAGTTTAGAATCTAAAAGTTGTAGGCTGGCTGACTGACATTGTGTCTGTAGCAGTGTGCTTTTTTTTTTTTGTTCCACATTTCGACACGCGCAATTAGATTTGTTTCAGCCCACTGACAGCATTTGTTGTGGTTCTTTTTGTTTTTTATTTTTTACTACTCTACATAGTTTTGTTTAGTTTTTTGCTTTGTTGCTGTACTTAAACTTGATTTGTGGCAGTCAATCGGCAAAAAACTTTTGAAGTTCGAAATGCGAGAATGTTGTCTGGCCGGCAAAGTGGCAAAAAAGTTGTCAAACTTACCTAAACTTGTGTGCAAATGTGTTTAAATACTTCGCATAAATATGTACGATAATTGTGTAAACAAATGAGGTATCACGTTTAAGCTATAAAGAAACTCATGGCAGTATTAAAATGTATTTAAAATAACAATTTAAATATAAATAAAATGTGGACCTCAATTTCAACACCTTTTCTTTACCGGTTTCCCCCCGTTTTTTGCTGCTTTGTTCTCTAGCTTTTTGTGTTCTTTCTTTCATTTTTTTCTGTATACAACCCACATGATTAGCAAATTGATTGATGTATGGGGCACTCCTAAATGTTTTTATTCTCGCCCAGATACAGATACTGTATCTTACGAAGCTACCGAAAATCCAGACACACAGTCTGAGCTCAACGATATTTATACGAAAACAATTTCTGGCCCACGTTTCGTTATTTTGTTTGACAGATTGACTTTCTCAGGCGGGTAAAGGGTTAAGTGGAGATAAGATGGTCGACTCATTTGCATTTCAACGGTGATAATAGACTGTTTATCTTTTTTATCAAGCCATTAGCTTTTGCCGCCCACAATTTTACTGGGAAAGTTTTTTCTTTTCTTTTCAATTTGTAAAAATGTTTAATGCCTTCCTATATTGTTTTTCTGCTTATTCAACAGGTTGATTTATTAATTAGAGCGAAGCCCGAGTCAGGAATTTGTTGAGACTTAATTTAACTTGACTTTTTTCTGATTCAGGTTTTTTTTTCGGCTTAGCAAATGCATTTCTAATGAGATTTGTTTGGCTCTGAGACGCAAAAAGCTTTTTGCTGTCTCAGCAGATGATGTCAGTTGTTCCTTGAGTTGTTCTCTACTTAGCCGAAATTGTTTTTATTTCTGCTTTGCTTCGGCTCAATTGCGTGCCGCTGAAATCATAAAAAAAACATTTCTCGAGTTGAATCTAAGCTTTCTATTAACCGTTTTGTTTGAATGTCCTGCGGGTTCAGTTCAATCATAAATCAAAATTATATTTCTATTATTTATTTGGGGTTAACTAGAGGCTAACATTTTTATTAGCGGGGGAAAATCAACTGGAGTTAATTGATTTTCTCCACAGACGCTGAGTTTTCTCACCTTGCTGAGCCGCCAATTGCATTTACCTGGTAGTCATGTCCGACCCGCCCACTCAAATGCAGGCAAAAAGAGAGCTGCAGCGGTATATGCAAATCGCAAATTGAGGTTGCTAAATCTTGTTGTTTACGGCTCATTGAAGAATTGGTAACTTAATACGCGTACTGGCTCTTTCTTTGCCATCTCTTCTGACCCAAATGAGTAATCAATTTATAAGCCATGGCTGTGGCTATGGATTTAGATGGCACCTTCCTTCCTTTGTCTTTCGGAATTTGCATAGTTTGAACGTTCGTTGTTTGCTGATCCCCAATGTGTGTGGTCTTTGACTATTTGCCTTTGAAGTGCTGATAAATTTCTGGTTTGACTTGTGGTCTTTCAGAGCTTGTGTACACTTTTAAACAGTTTTACAAATAAAGGATTGGCTTGTGGTTAGTCAATATTATGTTGTTTTTAAAGCAAGTTGTTGCAACAGTATCTAAAATGTATGTAATTTTATAATTTTATTTATTTATTTAAGCTAAAATTGTTAACTAATATTTTCTTTTTACTACAATTTATACTTTTGGGATCGTTAACAAAATCATATACTAAGCTTTCTTCCTTTTAAATTTTGCCGCACCACGTGTCGTATAAGTAACACTCCATTGACAACCTTATCAGCCAATGACATCATATCATTATTTCCTAATTGATTGTTAGCAAATCATAATTGCTAATAGTTCTTTTTTTTAAGGTGTCATTTTAAATAAATTGTTTATTTATTAAAACTAAAATTATTTCACACTTATCCCATTAGGGTCATATTAAATTTTAACAACATCCTGTGCAATTCTGATTTATATTCATAAATTCACAAATATTATGCAAGTAAATAATTATAATTAATAAAGCAAGACAAGTCTCATTCGTGTTTGTCTGGGTGTGAATTTTTAAGTTGTTTAATGAGCTTAGGAAATGAGACAAATGTAAAGAAAAAAACTTTAGCAAAGCACGCAAAAAATAGCAGCACACAAAAAAAAAACACTAAATTACACTACGCCATAATTTACAGAGCAATCTTTTTTTGCACTACAATTTTGTCTGCCGCCTGTCAAGTGCTTTCAAGATATATACTAGATATTATCCATTGGATTCTCGTTTCTTTATTTTATGGCTTTTGTAATGGATTCTGATATGGCAGCAAAGAAGCAACCAAACTGAGCTTGGGCGTTTTAATGTCTACAGTTGTTAAAACGATTCGCATAGATTTTGTTTTGGTCAAGAAAAATTGTGTTAATCAGTAAATAGATAAAATGTTAAGTCGACGGTTGAAGTACTCTACAAAAATATTTGTTTATATTTTATTTATATTTATTTGTTCAAGCGTTTAAATGTCTTCTACATTAAACCACAGTAGGGCTTTTAAAATGTATGTTTATGCTATGTGCATTGAGATCCTAATTTATATAATTGTTGTCTTAATATTATGTTAAACAGACATTTTAACCTTATTAGTTTTATTTCCAATACCTTACATCATCTAAAATTTGTATACCTTACCTAAACTATTAGTGCAAAAATAAAAACGTGGGCAGAGTTTGGCATCTAGCGAATTTTAAAATTTATGAAATGCCGGAAATGATATATCAATCTCTTCAATGCTTTTGCCGACTTCTAATCAAATTATAAATAATGTCATAAAACCATTTTAATACCACAAAATTAAGTACTTAAAATTTATCACCACAGCAAAATTATGCAAAAAAACTGCATTTAAGTGCAAAAAAAACAGAAATTACAAACTGTGGGCAGATTTTGGGGGCTGGCAGCTGACAGACTGACACTTGTTATTAGAGCCAACACTTTTGCATTGGGTGTGCTCTGGTTTTTTTTTTTCCTTTTTCTTTTTATTTGTCAAATTGTAGCAATTTGGTTAAGTGCGTTGCAACTGCTGCAGCTCCCGAGACTTTTTTGTCCAACATATGGAATCGCATGTATCTGTATCTTGTCTGTTTGTGGGCGTTCCTCGTCATTTCAATTTGAAACGCATTTTTTTTCAAGTGGTTTTCACAACAGCAACCACAACTCCTCTGCAGCATTTAGCAGTACATAAAAATGAAGCACAGCACGAACAAAATGGAATATAAAAATGTTCCACTCTCTATATAATTAAATCTTAAAATGCATTTTGTGACCACACGAAATTGATATTTTTTTTTTTATTTTGGTTCGGCTTTTGGGCATTATGTAATCAATATCTTGAATGGGGCCATCAGTTTGTAATGGGTTAAGTTGTCTGCTAGGGAAATTGATATTCAAAAGACAACAATAACGACCACAAATTAAGTGAGATAATGAGGGTTAAGATGCTTTACTACGAAAGGGTTAATATGGTCATGGTTTGAAATTCGATATGAATGATGTTTGAGAAAGTTAAAAATAGTCAATATTATCATAGGTCTGCTACCCTGATTTTAAACAATAAATTAAATGGAAAAAGCCTACAGTTAGTTTTGAGTATTAGACCTTTTTTAAAAGACATTTTTAACTATATTTTAGTGGCTGTACTTTGTAGAGAAATTCCTTTAGAATACCAAGTTTTCTGAATTTTCCCCCATATTCCCACAGTAGTTACCTACTAATGCCCACACATTACCATACCATCCTCTTCAATTTACGGCAGCAACGTTCACTTAGCAATTCAAATCACACAGTTTTGTGTGTCAATTAAAGAAAGCTTACATCAAAAGCGTTTTAAGCCTTCCCTCTCGGAAGTTAAGCCATATAATTAACACTTATAATCGACCGGAATAAAAAGACTTTCAACTCTATCCCGTATATAAAACCACTCTCTTTGCTCTGCAGTCTCAAATTACTTGCACAAATAGCAATCATTAGACAAATTGCGCGGCCATTACAAAGTGCACTACGTGCCACCACCAACAACTCTTGATAAAAAAAAAAAAAACAGGCAATAAAAGCACCGAAAAAGGCCTTTTAACTAACACTATTACTTGATTAGACTTTCAAATCAACTAAAGCCGCCGAAGATGCAGTCGCCAGATTGAAACTCTTCAACCCAGACACTCCTCCTTTAATTTTCCAGAGCCAAGAGCTAGACAGCATCTTTCATCAACTTTGACACCCGAGAGTAGCCTGGCTGGCCCCTTAAATATTTTCTTCCTACTTTCCATGAACTGTTTTCTTTTGGCCGCTTTTCCGCCTTTGCCGAAAATTTATGGCCAGATTTTCCCAGACTTTTCCAACCAACCAACCAAAGCGCCGAGAGCCATCACGCTTGTCACGTAGTTCAAGTGGTGCGCCAAGTAAATTGCAACGCTTTATTATTGAATTATGTTTCATATTTTATTTTACACATTTATCGGTGGTAGTTTTTCCAACACCCCACTTGTGATTACAGTCGTAGTTTTATGGGTTTATTGATTTCGAATTAATTGATGGCCAACCTGTTGTTGTAACACTTTGGATTGCAGCTATGTTATATTATAGCTGCAAATCTGTGCAATTAATCAAAATTGTCGGCGACGCTTCAATGGCTGCAAATGATTGGCGCAGATAGCTGAGATTTGCTCAGATTTTTAAGCTTACCTCATCGCGAGCTTTTTTTAAGTCGAGCGCTGCCGAGATATTGACAGATTGACAAAACGCGATTGAGTGGGTTTATTGGAGCGCTGATTGAACGAATCGACAGCTGGAATTGAAATGTTGAGTGGTTTTCAAGTTGATCAATCGATCGATGAATTTTTTGTAAGACATTTTTGAGTGAGATGTGAGCAATTAAGACATTATAGAGACTAAAGTGCATTCAGACACTAACGTAGTTTAGAGCTTGCATTTTTTTTATGGAAATAATAATGTCTATTAATTTTGACATTCAGTATCTTTTAATTTAGTTATATTTTTCATAATTATTCTTAATTATTTCTATCACAACTCACTCCACTTAGAAATACACCCCATTTAGCAAACTACCTTGTTTTTAACCCACAAAGAACGCAGATCGTATCTTAGACACCCAGAACAATGCAAATAAATCATAATAATTATTGATTGTAGTTGCCCACACAAATCAAATCGAACAAAGGCTTCATTTCCAGCATTGGTCAGGTCCGAACAAAAGTAATTCGATTGGTAATTTGCATTACAAAAAAACTATTTGAAAATTGTACAATCCAAAAATGACAATGAGGCAAAAGGTATTTTAATTACAAATTGCAAGAAGGTGGGTACGATTGCAAAGGCGATAAATAGCTCTCCACAGACAGACTGTGGATGGATAGTTTGTAATTCCAGTGCAGTCCAGCGACTTTTCACGGCGCAAATCAAAGGAAAAAAGGCAGCCAAGTGGCACAGCAGCAAACACCAACAGAAACACGGCAAGAAAACTCGTTGCTTGTTCCTGCAAGTAACTTTTAAATAATAATATTCAATACATCTTTAAAACTATTAAGTGCCAACATTTCAATTCCAAAGTTCAATTTATAGTCAAGTTTAAAATGTTATCATTGATATCCGAAAAAACTCTCAAATTAAAGTCAAAGTACGAAAATATTTCTGGTTTATAATATAGCTTCAGGATTTATTTACCTTTATTTAAATCACTTTTTTTTATAAATTTTCCTATATTTTATAATCACTGTTTAAGATTTTTACTTTACACAATATAATGTTTCACTTAAAATTTCTAAAAGGCGACTTAATTTATTTTAAAAGTTTTGCAGATATCAAAGTCATTAATTTTTTTGTAAAGTTTAAAAATTTAAGTAAATTATATAACTCTTTTTAAGTTTCAATAAAAATTGATGACTTTGTTTTTGTTGATAAATTTTTCGCTGTGTAGCAACAACGGCTACCAGCAACAGCAGCAACAATGAGCAGTCTGCATTCATTTGAATATGCGGCGCATGCAGGCGGACCCATAGATACCCCCTCGCTCTCCCGGGGAACCCCCTATATCCCCCTATTTTCCCCTTTCCATCACCCCATCTATATCTATCTGCCTAGCATCTGTCAGAGCAAGTCGCTTGTAACTTTCCCCCATAAACTTGCCCCGAACTGCGACTGCGACCAATGGCACAAGATAAAGAAATTGGCTGCACAATTTTGGATCACTGTGGAAATATATAAAGATAGGGGGGCGTTGAAGGGGAACTAAAGGTGTCTGTCAACTGTGCATTTTTTTCTAGTGCATTTTGTGTGTGTGCTTTGTTTGTTTGTCAATCTGTCGGTGGTGCAGTGCGTTTCAAGTTTGAAGTTTGTTTGGGCTTTGGTTTGGTTTTTTCAGCCTCTGTCTCTTTTCATCTCCTCGGATGCCTGATTATTTCACTTGATTTGTGTTATGCAAATTGATTTTCTTTTCTCTGTCGTCGCTGTCGTCTCTGTCGTTGTTATTGTTTGTTTTGGTGAGTTGTTTATGGAAAGGTAGCTACCTTTTTGATTGGCCTTTGTGCAATAGCTAAGCTTATGATTGCACTTGAATCAAAATTTACGAAGTGAATAGTTTATGTGTGTCGACATATCTGTGACATGTGTGTGGGGATAAGGAAAATCGGATATTTATGGGGAGATAACAAAAAAATAAAAGAGCTTAGAAGCTTTTTTTGAAAGTTCAACACACTTTTTATAAATCAAAAATTTTGCAACCTTAGTATTCGAATATTTTGTAGAATTATATTTTTATTTCACACAAAAATATGTGCAAAGTATGTGATGATTAATTTAATGATATTTTGTACGGTCTTAGGCACACTATTAAAAAAGTAAAAACAAAAAACCTATATTTTTGGATATTGCACATTTTATTATCTGCAACACTGTTCTGTGACATTTTAACAAAATTGTTTCGGTCTAATGTTAACTTAAAAATATTCTAAAAAAATGTATTTAAATGCTTAATTTAGTTCAATGAAATACCCCAAGGTATAAACTTTAAGTAAAATACATACAACAACTGAAACCTAGCCATAACTCATAAACGACAATTACCATATTGTCCATACAACAATTCTATGGCTTTGTTTAGCAATCGCCACAGAGACTGAATCTTGACCAAAACAGCAGCCCAAGCAAACAAACAACCCAGTCCAGTCCCATATATCTGTATCTGTGGCCATCTGTATCCGTATCTAACTATCTGCATGGCAGTGGTAAATGGGTTCCACTTGGCTGACCCGATATACTCTCATTGTAATTTCAGCTTCTGTTGATTTGCCTAATTTCGTTTTACGGCTTTTACGGAGAGGGAACAGCGTTGTACGCCCACAATTCCGTAATTCCGAGAATTTATTGCAATCGGTGGGCAGTGCAGACAGCACAGACTTTAGAGGCTGTGGATAACTTTCCACTCTATGCTGATTATTAAATAATTAAAGCAATCGTGGGTGCCAAAACTAGCGGCAATTGATTAATTGTTTTAGCGTGTTTTAAGTTTTAACCCCCATTTCTAGGTCCTCCTCCCGCACAAAGTTGCAGCGATTTGAAGTTGTTGTTTGCTTACGAGTATTTCGCGTGTTAGAACAGCGATTGCTATTTTGGACTTGGGGCCAGAAACGTGTTTTCAGTTTTCTGTTTCTTCGTGAAATATGCAAATTAAAGAGCTTGACTGACGACGACCGAGTATCTAACAGATACGTGTGCGTGTGTTGTTTGTCTCTCAAAAACTCAATCGGACAGGTCTCAAACCACCATTTTTCTCTCACTATGTCTCCATATATCTCTGGCCATATCTCAAGCTCTCTGTTGGCTCAACTCAATATCGGCGACGTCGTGCTGAAATCGTTGAAATCTCGCCAGTTTCATTTGAGCCGCGCTAAAAAACGATACGCGACAACGGCTGACAAAAAACAAAAAAAACGATAATAACAACAACCCCAAAAAATAATAATAATAAAAACAAAAAACAAATTGCAACAACCACAAACGACCAGCAATTTTTTTTGAATAATTATAAGGCAACGCTTTAATTGTTGTAAAAAGAAATTAGCAAGCAAGCCAGCGAAAAACGTGCAACGAATATTTATGAAAATTCAAAAAAGAAAAACCAAAAAATATAAAAAAATTATAGTTCAGTTTCGGTGGTACCAAAAAAAATAGATAAATAGATACCGCAGCACCGAAAGATACAACGAACCGAACGGATACAAAGAGAACACCTTATACGACCTTGACAAAGTCGCAAATGTGAAAAAAAAACAGAGAAACACAAGACAAATGCTATAAAGACTAGTCATCAAAAATAGCCGAAAAGCAACGAACAAACTGTTAAAAGTATTATTTAAAGTGTATTATTAATTATACGAAAAACGAAACCACAACGCCCCCAAAAAAAAAAACAATTACGAATTTATAGCCTTAAGTTTTTTTTGGCGTTTAGTGGGCGTCGTCTGTCTCCAATGTGCCATAAAAAATAAAGATAACGAAGAAGCCAGATTTGCAATTAACTAAATAAGTGAATATTTACCAAGGAATGTTGTTTTGTGTGCCCTCAAGGACAAGAGAAGAGATTGAGAAATGTTCGCCCCCCGAAACTCATCGCCAACTGCCATGTACGGCGGCAAGGAGGATGTGGCAGCCTACGAGGTAAAGGTCGTCCACTTTGTGGATGGAAATGGAAATGGAATCGGTTCCATTTCAACTTTCATTCGCCTCGGTTTGGAAAGCAAGTTCTCGCTGGCTTTTCACCACTGGCTCTTTCCACTTTTGCATACATTTGGCCCGAGAGCAACATCCGTTTGGCCAAGATTTCTACCCACTCTCGTCGCACTATTCTCCTCATGATTCATTTCGCTACAAAACTTTTGTAATGGATTTTTGTGGTTAAATATTCTATTTGAGCTCGAGCTGCCGCTTTGTGTGCCCCAGGGTAATTATAGCCAATTAGCTAATGTCGGCAGCTGCTCAAAGTCAAAGGAATCTCAATAGAAAATTCCTACAGTCCCATTGTATTTGCAAAAAAATCTGTCCAACTTAAAACGATTTTGTTCTATCGAAAACATCTTTTGGCTTGCACTGGATTTTGGCTTGTTTTCATAGTCATAAACATTTTGCTCACGTAAGCGCCTTGTAGATACAAATGTATCTGAAGGTATATTGTGCTGGAAGTGTATGTGTTTCTCTTTGTACACTAAAAGAAATATTTAAAAATGTCAAATCAATAAATTTTAAGTATAGTAAAAGGATATTTAAAACTTAAACAAAAATTTGAGTGCATTTTCTGCACAGTTTACACACTTTAAATGGAACCACTTAGCTTTATTTTCACATAAAGCATCATTTTGTACAGTGTACTTGTTTTTATTTCTTAGCTTTGTTATGAGGGCCATGTACTGTGGCCGAATAAGCCGATGAAAGCCAATTGAAAATGCTGAAAACGTGTTAGGGCAAACAAAAATAACCAGCAGAAAGCATACACAAACCAGAAATGCTATTTGCCAATAAGAACAACAGGATTGTGCAGCACAGATTTAGCATTTATTTATGCGTGAAATTAAAATTCACGCTCAAAAGTCGCTGACTTATCAGCCTTTTCAATAACTCTTGCCTTAATTATGCAAGAAATTCTTAATCAAAATCTTTTCCTGCTCGTCTATTAATTTATTTATTGATTAAACTGGTAGGCAATTAAGACTTGTGTTTGTTTTTCGGGCGCCTCTTGGGTTTTGGCTGCTGGAGTGTAACCAAACTAATAATTTGCGGCATGCCATGTTTTCCACAGAGAGTCTTTGGATTGGATTTAATATAGTTATTTATGAACATGTTACATTATAAATATTAATAGAGTAATGGAGAAATGGGACTTCATAACGTGTTTGCTTCAAGCTAATTTCCTCATTTTGCAGTCAAGTTTGGGTTCTCACTAAAAAGAAGGCTTAAAATTTGCATATTTTTCAAAGCTTTTGCTTTTGTGGCCTTAAGGTAAACATTTTCATTGCGTGATCGTTGCTTTGACACCTGTCCACTGGAAATGTGTTAGCTTATTTGTGGTCTTTTTCGCTTGAATTGTGGGCAGAAATCCGAAATGTTTTTGAGCTCAAACCATGTGGGCTGCGTATATAGAATTTGGCCAACAATTGCAGCCAACTGCTGCGTGCATTGAACTTGGCCACAAACAATAAGCAGCAGCAGCAGACCCAGTAACTTTATCATTAAATCAGACACTTCATTAACAAACTCTGGGCATTGGGCCAAAAGCCACTTGACCGAAAAGTGATTTGCCTCGGGCTTCTTGGCCAATTTTACTGACTTGACTTGACTGGTCATGGCCACGATTTCGTCACTCGTTAAATAATAATTAATTATCATTTAACTGCCGCATCTGTCACACAAAATGGAAATTTTGACTCTTTTTTTTACTGGACATAAATTTCGCTACTACACCAAATATGTAACAAAAGAATTTGAGCTCTGTTCGGTTAGTTTTTTGTCCGCTCTTTTATATTTGGCAGAACCCAAATTAAGCTTTGATGAATGGCGTGTGTTGACTTCCGTTTGTACCAAAAAAAAAAGTAAATGGGTAAAATAAATGGAGTTTTAAAATGCCTTTCGACCTGCGGCAGCTGTTTGTGGTAGACAAAACAATTTTAAAAAAGAATTTGTGTAGATATTGGAAATAGTAGATTTTTGTTGTGAAAATGGTGAATTTTTCAAAGTAAATAACGAAAGATAAATATTTTTTTTTGTTTTAATAATACAAAACATCAAATAAATATCATATAACAAATGAATGCATTACTTTTCTACTCTTTTCTTAGGAAATAAATCTCCTTAAATTATAAAAATCCCCTTAGGTTTTTTTTCCTACATCTGCTTTGCCTAATTATCATTTGGAAACGAATTAAAACCAGCGGTTGAAATCAAAACTCACGGATTTGGTTGCGCATACGCCCCGTAATTGTTGTGCTCCCTCGATCTATCTCTGCCTGTTTTTCACTTAAATGAAATCGATGCCAGTTGGTCATGATTTCGGGGGAAGCTTTGATTATCGTTTTCAGTCATGGTTAGCATATTTTCATTGTGACTACATTTAAGTCATGCTCAGAAAATTTGTTTACAATTTCACGGCACATTATTGTCATTAAAAATGCAAATATGCGGGAGAGGAACGAGAGAGAGACAGCGACTATATAGTATAAACCGGTTTCGTAGATCGACCTTATGCATTAAAATATAGATTTTAAAGGCTGCGTTGGTGTAGCTCTGGCTTGATATTCGCTTAAGTGAAACAAGCCAATAAAGTAATTCTCGCAGTAAACACACGCCGAAGCTACTACTTTGTTTTGTTTCTGTCAGTTCGAGATGATCTCAGCCGGAATGTATTCGGAATCTCAGTTTGCGGTTCGGATTTGCGACGCAGAAAGAATCAAACATCTTTTCGATGCTCTCTGCATGCCGAAGTTGACAGTCGTCTTATGGATCGCCCACTGTTCGCTTCTGATTTACGTCTGTCTATATTCGATATATATGTTCGATTCGAATGCGGTAGTGTGTTTGCTGAACACCACCTTTGTTGACTTGCACTTCCTTTTCACTTTGCTATTTGCTTTTTACTATAATGTTGTTATTTCTGCCATAGCTCAAAACAAGCAACCTGTTGTGTTGTGTTCTAAGCTATACGCCCCTTAATTGCTTTAGTTTTTTTTATGGCTTTTTTAATAACTAATAAGCTGGTGGCTTGGGCAAGATCAAGGTGAAGCTCTAGTGAGGCGTAACAAGGCGGCTTTTAAAATACAAAAAGCCAAATCGTAACACAAAGAGCCATATTTGTTTGGTTTTAATGAATGAAATCATTAGGGTTCTTTGGGTAACAAGAAAAGTGTTAAGCTTTTAAAGACAACTGCCCTTTTTGTATGTGTGAAAAAAACACATTTTATGCGTTATTTTGAATTTTAATTAGGGAATTTTTAACTCTTTACTTTTATGGAAAATAAAGTATATTTATTTCATTAATTTAAGATGTTCCTAAAATTTAGTTAATTTCCTAAAATTTATTTCCCGTTTTTACTTAAAACATATTAAATATTTACAACAAAATTTCTTAACGACTTTTATAACTTGCCAATCCAATCAATTAATAATTCTTTTATTTTTGGTTAAAGAAATTTATAACCTGCTTTCACCCCTTGCTGAGAAATATAAAAGTTTACAAAAGCTTGTTAATAAACTATTCATGAAAACCACACAAAAATCATTGGAAAATCATGTTAACATGCCGAGGCAATATCGGTTATTTATGTTATGTAAATCGTATAAGGCTGGTTTCATATGTAAACACACGGCACCAACATGATAAATGTGCGAATTGTGTGCGTTAACAATTCACACAGCTAGTTGTCTTCGTTTGGTTTTTATTTTAGCAAATATTCCACAAACTGACCTTGCCGAAAGCAAAAAAAATATGAAAACCACCCAGAGTGATGTGATGTAATATCTAATGTTATGATGTTCTCCTTTTTTTGCAGATAAAACTTAAAAAGGTCTTGGGCCTGACAGTGTGCAGCAATGCGGCTCTGGATGTGTCCCCAGTCAGCGGCCTGCTGGCCTATCCAGCTGGGTAAGTCCCATATATCTGGTGTATACTATATAATATTGTATATATCCAGCAGTGTGTGTGCCAAATAGGAAGCCATCAGGACATGTTTTTCATTTCCGTTTTGGCTCAGGGAAAAATGATATTCCGTTAAATTTTATGCTTTAAGTTTGCCCCTTAAATCTGCAATGAAAATGCTTGATTTAATCTCTCTTCAACTGTCGCACATGGCTGCATTTTCCATCTGAACGAGAAAAATCTGTGACAGCCAAAGGGGGGAAATGGGTGGGGGAAAAAGTGACATAATGTCAACGCGATTGCTGTTTTCCCGCAGAGAATTTGCATATGCCACTGAATGTTTGCCTAGCTCACAATAGCTCAACGCGGCGTATACGTAATATGCTTAATAATTGTAATTATCAATGACAAATTGATTAAACGAAAGCTTAGAGCTAATGGACTGCGACAGGAAATATCATCTGTTGGGTGGTATTAAAGTAAATCCTTGGTAATTAACTTGAAACAGAAAGTAAATTTATTCCATTAACTTTATCCTCTTGAATCTGCATGATTTTTGTCTTTTTTTTATGCTGTTTCTTTATCCTGACAACATTTCAATTATAGTAAATTAAGCTGAGAAACTCTATTAATTATGTGCATTAACAAAAAGGGCATATTTACGCTTCCACTGCACGCAGCAAAAGTTTTTTTCTTGGCTCACACATGTATGCATAGTATACCATTTGCAAGCATGAATAAATAGAAAATGCTGAGGGATAATGTTTGTAGACTGAAAGCGCGAGCCAAATGCTCTTTAAATGTTACTACAGAAAACCATAATTGTATTTATTTAAGTGCTCTGTAAACAGTATATGTTATAGACGATATAACATACATTTTCTTTGAATTACCAAAAGTAAATAGTTAATTCTTTAACTTGACAAACGTTTTATAAAAGTATACTATATCCCCTGTGTTAGTGTATAACCCTAAGTGAAAGATGTGGGCGTGATGCGCTCATTAACCGAGCAACAGTAGCAACAACAGAAATAAAACCTGGGAGGCCAAAGAGCCAAAGAGCAGCTTAATATTGAGCCAGGCTGGCAGGCAGTTAGCTTCTGGCATAAGAGGGTTAAACTGAGGCAGGAAAAGGTTGAAGGTGGCGACTCGGAAAAAAAAGAACCGAGCAGAGCAGAACCTACATCCTTGGGCATTTTAAATGTGTGTAACCAACGTTTTTTCTGTCTACCTTTGGTCAAGGACTTATTTAAGTGGTCGGGGCCAGCTGATAAATACGATTGAGTGGAAGGACTTAAAATTGTTAACATGATGGATTTAGGAGACAATATACATAGTAAAATTGCTTGAAATGTGACTATGGTCAAAAAAAGGGTTTGCATTGACAATGAAATAAATTTATAAACATTTGTTGAACATGTTTTAAGTTAAAACTTTTAAGTAAGATGTTTTATTCTACTAATCAATTACATTTTTGTGTATGCAAACGCCCAAAAGGCAAGTAAAAAATTATCATTTATCATTTGCAATTAATTATTCCGACGATTATCGTCTTTTGAAAGAAATTCAAATTCATTTAGCATTTTTAAATAATCATCGCAACCTAATACTTCTAATTATTAAACAAATTGCTTGTTACTTTGTTAAGCACCTAGCATTGCTTGTTATTGTTTCAATCGTTATTAAGAAACTGTATAAATCGCGTTTCGTGGGAAAAATCGTCCTCTAAAGATGAATATTCAAGAGCGAAAGATCTCTACTCATAGAGCTTTAAATGCAGGAGTGTAACAACATGGTTTTTAATTCTTTTAGTATTCTCTTCAAAGAGGGGAAACTTAATTTCCTTTCTGTAAACTTTTAAATGAATGGCTCAACTTATTTTGTGTGTATTTCTCCATCTTGCAGCTGCACCGTGGTGCTGTTCAACGCAAAGCGCCAGACACAGGCCTACCTGGTCAACACCTCCCGCAAAGCATTCACATCCGTGGCGTTCTCCAGATGCGGTCGCTACGTGGCCACCGGCGAATGTGGCATCAATCCGGCGATCAAGGTCTGGGAGCTGGAGACGCCCAACGGAAGCCTGGAGCACTGCAGCGGCGGCAGTGTTGTGGCTGAGTTTGTGGACCACAAATACGCCGTCACCTGTGTGGTGAGTCCTGCTTTTTGCCCTTTTACACTTTCTTTATTAATCATTTGTTCTGTTCTGTCCCAAAGGCCTTTTCGCCCACTGGCAAGTACCTGGTATCGGTGGGCTCCCAGCACGACATGATTGTCAATGTGTTCGACTGGCGGGCCAACCTCAAGATGGCCTCGAATAAAATCAGCTCCAAGGTGGCTGCAGTCTGTTTTGCCGAGGATGGCAGCTATTTTGTCACCGTAGGCAATCGCCATGTGAAATATTGGTATTTAGAAGGAGGAAGAAAGGTGAGCCCCTCAAATCAAGCAACCCTGAAAGGACATATTCAAGACTTCAAAGTTTATTGACTAAGTTTATTGATTTATTGGTAATATGTAAACATAAACAACCAGCTATTTATTACATATTTCCTCTAAATGTAATTTAAAGAATTAAAAAAACAGAATGGATTTGTAAAAAAAAATCGAGAATATTGTATTTTAAAGTCGATTACCGCTATTCTGTTACATTTTTAAATAACATCAATGATGAAAACCCAATAAGAGCCCCTTTTTGAAACATTAAAATATGTTATGAAAAAGTCCTGAAATTTTTACAGCTCAGCTATAAAAATTGAAATGTCTTGGAAAGTAATATATTCTATGTTATGACAGCTGTGTGTAACTTTGTAGATGAACTGTAATGCTCTTAAAAGAATTTAATGAATTTTGCTGTTTTGAATATTTAATAAACCACTTTATGCGGAAGGTTACAAGCTAATGATTTACGTCCTTTGCAGTACAAGGATCCCATTCCCCTGATGGGACGCAGCGCCATTCTGGGTGATTTGCGGGACAACGACTTCTGTGCGGTGGCCTGCGGCAAGGGGATCTGTGCGGAGAGCACGTACGCCATCACCCGACAAGGTCATCTGGTGGAGTTCAGCTCCCGCCGCCTGCTGGATAAGTGGGTGCAGTGTCGCACCTCCAACGCCAACTGTATCTGCGTGAACGAACGCTTCATCCTCGTGGGCTGTGCAGAGTCCATTATCCGCATCTTCAATGCGGCCACGCTGGAATACGTGACCACGCTGCCCAGGACCCACTACTTGGGCGTGGACGTGGCCCAGGGCATCCAGATCAACCACATCATGTCGGTGCCGCAGCAGGCCAAGTTTCCCGACTGCATCGCCATGGTGTTCGACGAACAGCGATGCAAGGTATTACATTTTTTGATATTTTGAAACAAATTGGGACTAACCCTTTAACCTTTTTTCCAGGTGAGTTGCGTTTACAACGATCACTCGCTGTATATCTGGGACCTACGCGATATTTCGCGCGTGGGCAAGTCGCACTCGTTCTTGTACCACTCCACGTGCATCTGGGGCGTGGAGACAGTGCCATATAATTTGGAGCGTGAGCCGTCGCAAACGCTCCCTGAGGAATGTTTCGTCACCTGCTCCTCGGACGATACGATCCGCGTTTGGGGATTGGATGGGTGCACCAACAACGATATTTACCGAAGAAACATCTACTCCAAGGAGCTGCTGAAGATCGTTTACAGCGACGAGGAGCTGCAGTTCATCAAGGATCAGGGTTCTTCGCTGTTCGACAAGGCCGGAAATTCCTCTTACGATGGGAGGAATGGTGTGCGTTGCATCAAGATCAGTCCGGAACTGCAGCATCTGGCCAGTGGAGATCGGTGCGGCAATATACGTGTATATAGTCTGGTGAATCTGCGCCTGCTCAACACCATCGAAGCTCATGAATCGGAGGTGCTGTGTCTGGAGTATTCGAATGAGCGGATTGAACGAAAGTTGCTAGCCAGTGCCAGTAGGGATCGCCTTATCCACGTCTTTGATGTGGCCCAGAATTATTTGTTGCTGCAGACACTGGACGATCACAGCTCCTCGATTACGTCAATTAAATTCGTGGGTGCTGGACTCAACTTCCAGATGATCAGCTGCGGCGCAGACAAGTCTATTATGTTCAGGAGTTTTCAGGTAACATATTAATATAATACATAAAAAATACAAAAATCAAATATTAAACCATTATTTTTTAACAGGGAAACATCTTCATGAGGGGAACCAATACCTCCGGGAAGACAACGTTGTATGATATGGAGGTGGACTCCAATTCCAAGCACATCTTGACCGCCTGCCAGGATCGCAATGTGCGGGTGTACGGAACCCAGAATGCCAAGCAAACAAAGACCTTTAAAGGTTCCCATTCGGACGAAGGGAGCCTGATCAAATTAAGCCTCGACCCTAGTGGCATTTACATTGCCACCTCCTGCACAGATAAAACGCTGGCCGTGTATGACTACTACTCCAGCGAGTGCATGGCGAGGATGTATGGTCACAGTGAGCTGGTCACGGGCCTCAAGTTCACAAACGACTGCAGGCACTTAATCTCGGCGAGTGGCGATGGTTGCATTTTCATCTGGCAAGTGCCACACGATATGATAGTGACCATGCAGGCGAGGATGTCACAGCAGCGTCTCAGATCGGGACACGCTCCACTACCTCGTCCGTTGGCTCCCATTTCACCACCAGATGGCATAGTTTTGGAATCACCTACCAGTGAAATAGAGCAGCCGCAATTGCAGCCCAAGTTTGGAGTGGCTGAGAGGTTTTCCGATGTGGGCCAACTGCCGCAGTGGGCGATGCGCAAGGCAGCTACGGATTCGGATAGCGGGGCCTTGTCCATACCCACGCCCAGTGGTGGATCCACCAATGTACCTGCCATGCATGCCGCCTCATCGATGGGAAACCTGAGCTCATCGCCCAGTCAACAGTTGTTGGCACCCAGGGCCAGAGGAAGATGGGCCCAGAGAAGCAGTCAATTGGATACAGCGGATGACCTGCGTTCTAACTCCGAAAGCCCCCTTGGGAACTGTTTCCTCTGTGGGTGGCCACAGTGGTGTTAATGTCCAGACCTCTGACTACAACAGTGCCTCCTCCAAGGACATTACGTACAATCAAACCTACTTGAGCGAAGACTCCTCCATCGATTCCGGAATGGAGACGCGAAGGGGAGAGCTTAAGTTCATCGGCAGCAGCAACAATGGAACGGTGGTCACTGTGTCCTCCGTCTCCTCGATTGCTGTTTCTGCCTCCAACGGTGCCATGACAACGGGTCCTGCTGCTCAGCAGCGTCTACAGCTGCCGGACAAACGGTTGAAACCGGGACTACGGTTTGATACCCACTCCCACGATCACGATGGTGATGTGGAGGACATATCCGATGGAGAAAGGACCAGCTCTGATCACGGAATGTTCTACAACAATCTGGCGCCTAGCACGCCGACGTTAGTATACTTAAACTAATATGAGATAAAGGGGTGTAATGGGTTTCACAGGCTGTTAACAAGCTCCTTTCAAAAGGAAAATAAAATCGAAAGCTTAAAATTGTGAAACCCATGTAACTCCTTAGTTAAAGTAATAAGTAACGCTACAGCATTTACTCATGAATATTTTTTTTTGCAGAGACTTCAAGGTAACGGCCATGAACGAGGATGAGCTGCGCAAGTCGGTGCGCCGTCAGAAATTTGAGAAGTCCGGCCTGCAGCTAACTCCTTCGGCGCTCAGCGGAAATGGAAGTACGCACACAGCGAGCACTGGCACAGGAACTGGGACCTCTGACACCGAGGACGAGGGCTCCACGCCGAGTGCTGAGAATGCAGAGCGTTCACTGGCTTCCACGCTGGGCGGCAGCTCGGAAAACCTGCCACAAAGTAGCAGCAACAGCTTCCTGCACGCTGCTCTACCCGAAGGTCCTGGATTAACATCGCCCATGGAAAGAGGCGGAAGCAGTAAGATATGATTCTTGAATAAAATTCAGAGTATTTGTCCTTTTCTCGGAAAAAAAGAAGAAAAATCTGACTTTTATACATTTACTAATATATTTGTATTTCTTTCTGGAAACACAAAGTTGTCAGCTGTTATGGAAAGACTTCTCATCCTCTGAATTTATCCCCCAGGTCGTCGTAGCATCAGTGCCAAGCACAACACGGAAAATGGGAAAATCGTGGCAGCTCCACCTACCATTACCAAGTCGTATACGAGCACCAAAAAGGAGGAACTGCTGCAGGTCATCAACAAGGTCAAGCAGCAATTGGAGAATGTAAGTGCGGGGGTCAGGGATAGCATTTTCACTCAATGTATTTCCGTTTGAGTGTGCCCTTCACTGCAGACTTTACTGCTTCGCGGTGTTTCCATTTTCATTCCACTTTTATTACCCATTTAATTTGTGTGTTTTTCTTTTGTTGTTCTTCTGTATTTTTTATGTGTCCTATTATTTGTTTTTGGTGTCTGGTCTGTCTTCCAATCTCCAACAACCTCCCACCCCAACCACATGCACCTTTAAAAATAAAACCCCTGCCCGACTTTGTGTGTTTAGGGTACGCGCAAAAATGGCAACTCAAGGTTGAATGCTATTGCCGAGGTGAGCCGATTTAAGTTGGATACTAAATACTGTTTTGCCTTCTCTAATGATGCTTCAGATTTGTACATTTTCACAATGCTTAAAAACTAACAGGAAAAAAACTAAACACTTGCTTAAAACTAAATGAAATATTTTCTCAACATTAATTAATGATTGTAAAAACTGTAAAATATTTATTATTGAAATATTGTGTGTCATTGCTGATAGAAAATACTTTACTGTTTATATGATGCTCGTAAAATTGTTAAATATTTATTAAAACCCACAATTATCTTACTATTTTAATAAACCAAAAATATTTTAAAACTTAAACGCCAGAAATGACTTACCAAGTTAACATAAATAAAAACAGAATAAAAAAAATAAAAAAAATTAATTTGCATCGGCCGGGAATCGAACCCGGGCCGCCCGCGTGGCAGGCGAGCATTCTACCACTGAACCACCGATGCTTAGTGAATTAACCCAAACCAACTTCCCACATATGGCCTCACACTCAACTGTCTCCCAGCAGCTGTGTCTAAAAATAGCCCAAACTAGCGACTAAAACGAAAACTTGCTTAGTCACAGATAAGCCGAGTCAGCTGAAGATGTGCGAGTCCCCTCTCCCCTTCCCATACTCCTCATCACACCACCTCGCACCACTCAAGAAATTTGGGGAACCAGAAAACCACTCACACCACTAACTCGTACCGCAAAACTTCACTCAAAAAACAAATGCTCAACCTAAGCATTTAATAAGTAATAGTTAATAGTTACTGTTACTTTTTAATTATTTAGTTATACAAATTTTGAATTCATTTAAATATATATCTTTTTTATTTCGCTGATAAATGCTTTTCAATCTTAAGTTCTCAGTAGTGCTTCAATAAAAGCACAGATGGAATACTAAGCATTAGTTTAATTGTAATAGAATTTTACTAACTTTAAAATTAAGAATATGGTGGACAAATTATTAAATATATTAGTTTAACCTACAGGTAGGCCATAGACCCCTTCGGGGAAGCCATAGCATATCGGACCTGAGTCTGGCTGCCAACTTGGATGGCTCGAGGAATGCGGGCGGAGGTCCAGGACGTTACACAAAGCCAGGTAAGTGATTGGGAGGTTGGGAACCCTGAGTTAAACCAAGTTGAAATCCCCTCCAAGTTGGACAGTAGGCTAATAAAACCAAAAAACTCTCTCCCGTTGTTTGCTCTCTCTCAATCTCTCTGTTGTCTATCTCTTTTTGAATATTGCTCTCCTTTTTGTGCTCTCGGCGGTAAAATTAAATTGTGTAATATTTTTGATGAATATCCCCTTGTAAACGATAACTTGACTAACCCAATTAGTTGCTTCCCATGACACTTCGCAGTGTATTAGCCCCCAAAACACAACAGCAACGGCTGCAACTACGAATACCCAGCAGCAGCATCAGCAGCCAGTGCAGCAGCAATATCAACCACCAAAGGAGCAACATCGACAATCCCAGCAGCATCATTATGCACCTCCTACATCCCAGCAGTTCTTCAACTGTGCTGCACCGAAATCCAAGTTGCAACAGAACTTTCAGACGATGCGACAGGTTCAACAGCACTATCCTCCGTATCCCCACCACGTGGGTGTTCATCAAATCCATCCACCTCCTGGAGTTCCATTTGGTGGATCAGCAGCGGGATCCTCAACTGCAATGCGATCGCACTCCGCCCATTTGCAACATCAACAGCAGCAGCAGCAACAGAGGGTTAAGAGAAATCCAGCTGGGAACAAGCGAAGTACTCCCAGTATTTTAAAACACTACAAATCCTGTCCAGTGTCTCCGGTTCATGAGGAGGTAGAATGGTCCGCTGAGGGAAACGAGAGAGGAGCTCTACTTGGAGAACCCAAAAGGCACTCTGTTTATGCAGATGATGCTAGAACTATTTTGGATATGATCCATGCTGATACGGAGAAGATGATTGATGAGATCACCCGGAAGTATGGAGATCTGGATGAGCCCAGTATACCATCCTCGTATTCCATGCCAGCGAACCTGAGAAATTTGGGTAGTCTGGGCTCCACTGGTGATTCCACGCCCAGGGGCAGAACCACCCAGTATTATGTCTACCAGGAGTTCTATCAATGTGAACGGAAGGTCTCTCTTTCGGATATTTTGCAACCCGAGCAATTTGCAGCCAGTCAGAGGAGATTGGACGAGGCCAGATTCCTGGAGACCCAACGTCACTCCAGTGCAAGTTTTTTCCTCACCGGTCAGCAAAGTCAGGAGTCACTCTCCCTACTTTCCGATGGCGATGGAGCCGGGAGCTACTGCAACAGTTTGGAGAGCGTTCTATCAGACGAGAGTGATTGCCAGAGTGCTCCTCTGGAGTATCCACAGGCTCAGGTGGCTGTGCTGCAACAGCGTCATGCTGGCATCAGGAACTTTATCATCCATGGTCCAGTGTCCAAGTCTTATGGCAACAGCCCCAATGCCTACGGCAGCTTTGACTACTATATGCGACAGCAACATGCAACGGATAGCTTTGATGTCACCGGCTACAACTTGGAGCCACTGAAGCCACTGCCCAGCTCGAAGACGTATCCTAGAATAGCTCAGGTTCAGGCCTCGGAAAATATACCCACTCTAAGATCCAAAAACAAGCAATATAACTCAGGGGTTAACAAGTCTTTAAGTACGGATTTTGCCCAACAGCGACACCAAAGGAACTCAAATCCCATGCAATCGAACGATAAACTCTTTGTGAGAAAACCACTAAAACCCAAGCCACCAGTTCCAGCCAAACCTCAAAACCTAATCAGCACTTTGAGTCACATGGAAAAGCAGCAAAAACAGCAAAAGTCCCAGTCAAGAACTGCCAGTGTAGTGCGTCAATTTGAGCATAATTTGCAGAAATTCGAGAGGGAAAAGCAGAGGGAAAGGGATCAGCAAAGAAAACCGTCGATGAGGAGTTCAGTGAGCAGCGGTGCTCTAGCTGGAGGATCTGCAACCCAGAGTTGTCTGAAGAAAGTCTCACGATTTGACACCAGCGAAAGCAGTCGAAGAGCCACCAGTGTGAGGCAAAAAAATCGGCCTAAGATCTCCGTTCGCTTCAACACAGTCTCGCAGATCAAGTATACACCCAGTGCCAAGAGGGAAACGCAGGCCAGAGAAGAAGAGCCACCGGAACTGGAAGTGGGAAGCCTGCCCAGTGACTATGGTGAGCGCAGCTTCGAAATGTATTTCGCTGAGAATGGAAATGCCCCAGAGAATTTGGAAAATATGCAAACCCTCAAACTCTACACCAAACCTCAGCTTCAAGCGGTGGTAGATGAGATTCAGCAGGAGCGGGAAAAGTACCGGAAAAACTTAGATAATGCTGGTAAAATCAGCGGAAAGGGAGCAGGCAGCTCCACCAGCCATCAGTGCCAGAATATAGCCAAGAAGATTGACATCATTGAGAAACTCATCGCCATGGAGGAGAACAAAATGGAGCAAATACGCTTGGCCACCGAGTCGCGTCTGAGGCCCTTCAACTGCAATGCCAAGGAAAAGGGCTATGTGAAATCGTTGACCATGAACTTTGACATGCTGGCCAGAGGGCGAGGAGCCCACAGAAGATGAGGAGCTAACCTCCAAAGATGCCTCGGATTTGTGTGCCTATGCCAGGAACATAAGGAGAAACTGCAGTTTGCCCGATGTCCTGGAGAGCACCGATTTCACTGGGATCTACAGCAGCCAGGGTGTGGAGCTGGCTAAAGAAGTGATTGCCGATGATGAAAGCCGAGATCCTGAAAATCCAGAGATTACTGCCGATAGCACTGATCATGAGGACCAAGGACTGACTGTTGTTTTGAGGATGGAGCCAGGTTTGAGCCCCATTTCCGCCTTGGTTGTTGTGCCTCTTGAGTTTTCCGCCACCTTCATTTGCGCACACACAGTTATTTACTAGTTTTTATTTACCCTTTTTGACAACCACCCTCCATACCGATATCCTAGCACCTTATATTCTGTAACCGCATGACCTATACCAAAACTAATCTGTGACGCACTTGCAGGCAACCCTAAAACACTCAATCCCATGCCCATCGAGGAGTCCTCCATACGCCGAGCCTGCTCGCTGAGCGACCTGCACATGGGCAACTTTGGCAAGCGTAAGCACCCTCGACTTTTTGAATGTTTTACTTTAAAGTTATCTAACTAATTAATTTCAACACCATTTTGCAGCTGGAAAATCGAATGGCACGCCGCAGAAGCCGCAGGTCCAGCACCGAAATGGAAACGTCTCGCGATCGGCCAGCAAGAGGAACAGTCTGCAGGGCAAGACTGGACTGGGTGCCTCCAGCAACTCAATGAACGTCCTCAATCAGGGTGTAAGTAGAGCAGATCTTAAAGTTACTCCATAAAATGGTTGTTCTCTAACACTCCATTATTGACCACAAGTTTATTATCCGTTTATTTCATTTAAGATATTACAAATAATTAATGTATTTCCTATTTTTCAGAGCGATTCGGAGCCCGAGGACAGCAACCGATTGCGTAGTGCCAGCAACGGTCAAGGACGCAGCAATGGACCCATAGGTAAGAACGAAAATTATCTGATTTTTAGTGAAAACTATTATAAATCATTATTAATCCTACAGCTGCCAATCGCCAGTACAGCAACAAGATCAACAATGTAAACAACAATCGTCGAAAAACACCAAACTTTAGCAGTGGTGAGTGCACTTAATTCTAATATCTTATACTCCCCAACTAATGGTTTCAAATCCCTTATAAGCCACACCCATGCAGGACGACTCCAGCTCCGAGGAGACGCCCAACAGCACTGTCAACAACAAGCCTATTGTGCCACCGAGACCAAGGAATTTGGGCTTCGACCACAAGAGCAAGCTGATGATCAACAATATCGGCAGCCCATTAGGAAACGCCAACAAACTAAGAAGCGGAGTGACTTCCACGGAGGATTACGAGGGCACAGATCGTAAGATTATTTATGAATGTGTCTCAAACGGGGTCCTAATTTAAAATTTATTATTTGCAGCCGAAGCCCAAGTACACAATGTGATCAATAAACTTTACACGACAACTCAAGCAGCCATGCAGCTGCACGCAAACCTGAAGAACTCGCTGCTGCTGAAGGAACTGGAGAACGCCCTGATCATGTCCAGGAACATGCTTAGCAGCATCACCAATCGGTAGAGTCCAATTAAAACATTTCCTAATCAGTCTTTATAATAAAATCTTTCTTATATTTCAGACAAGCGGAAAAGACAAACAATGGCGTTGGAGTGAGCGGGGGAATGGGAGTGGGAAATAGTGGATTGAACCACGATCAGCTGAGCGCTGACAACGGAGACTATCTGATGATGGTCAACAACTGTGCCGATCTTTTGAGCAATTTACGCACGAAGCACAAACCCGATGACTGTGAGAATAACTCCTAGTGTGTAGAGCTTAGGCTAGACTAAATGACTAAACGAAGGCAGCGGATCTGCGAGGACGACTAACCAACACCTATTTATTTAACTGAACACACAGACACACACACAGGCGAATGGCAAACAAAACAAGCAGCAAACCACTAATTTGTAATTAATAACCATTCCCAGTTAATGTACATTTTTTTTTAGTAATTAGATGAAGTTGCGTAGCCGCTAAGTTTATCTGTTTCGTTTTTGTGCGCGTGTGCATTTCTTTTAACATTAATTTATATGGCAACAAAATGCGTTTAGCTTGAATTAAATTCTGTAAATGTTAAGTTTAATGAGCAGTTTTTGTACGTGTTAAGTGTTATTTGAGTTTAAGGCGATGATGAAAACGGAATGAATCCAGACTTGAGGTGTCGAGCGAATTGTTATAAAGTGCGCTTAGTCTTAGCCTACTTTCTGTATGATTTATATTTTCTCCATTGTTTGTATTCTGTTTGTGAATCAGTCAAAATGTAAAAGACAAAACTACGAGAAATGTGTGTCAAATTTGAATATTCCAAAATTTCAATTTATACCCATATACTATGTATGCCTACTCACATTATACTTATATGCATCTAGATATGCCACAAATGATTATCCGAGAAATGCTTGTGAAAAGAATCGATCAGAAGATGTGAATGATTGATCAGAGCGAAACAAAAACAATTTCCAAACAATTTGTTCTGTAATTATTCTGTATTAGTTAATTATTCGATTGTATTTACAACAATTATAACACTACCTATAAATATACATATATACCTAGATATGAACTTGAATTAGTCCTAAAATTTACATTACAATAATTTACAACTAAACGAAATGTATTAAAATTAACTTCAAATAGGAAAAAACCAACACCTACGATTAATTATGCTATCTAAACTCAGAACTAAACTAAAACAAACTAATTCAAAGCGAAAATAATACATAATGCATAATTTTTGAAAACATTAAACTACTTTTCTTTTTCTTCACTCGTGTTTAAAAGCCCATTCTGTTAACAACTAAAACCTGAGGCCCCATTGGACTTATTGCTTAATTTTCTCATATTGATTTGGCAGCCAAGCTCATGGGGCCACTGACATTTAATTATCTACAGATCTGACCATATGCAACCTGCATATGGCACCAGGATTCACAAAATGAAACTCACACGATGTATGTATATGGGATGGGCAGAATTTAGAACCAAATAATATCCGCATACGCACTCGACTAATACAACTAACTGGCAGGAATTGTGTACTGTGTAACATTTAAGAAATACTGAAAAGCGTATAATAAAACATAATTCAACGTTTACTGAACAAAAGGCAAAGTTTGGAGAAAGCGATGGAAGAGTCCATTAGAGTCGTTTAAAATTACCTTGGCAATCAGGGTTTATTAAAGCCATTAAAAGAGATGACCGCCCAGCAGGTGATGTAATCGTTCAACATGTGAGTCCCAATAAATTGGACAGCAACCACCCAACTTCTCGTGTATTACGGGGCATAAGGGGTGGACCCTCTACTAGTCCTTATTTTAAATACATAAATATAGCAACATCTATTTCACGAATTGCAGGTATTGGTATAAACATGAACAAAAAGATAAGTAACAAAATCTTTTCAGATACGTCGTTAACCTTGATGACAAAAAAATTAAGTCAAACTACTAAAACCTTGAAAAATTTTGGGAAAAGCATTTGTTGAAGATTTTTATGATTTGAAAAAAAAAAAATTATATTTATTAAAAAAGCAAATGCAATTTATTTGTGTGGGGGTTCTATTTAACAAATAATTACGTTTTACTAAGGTCCACCCTTGGGTTACACAACCACGGAAACTCACTTTTCTCTCCTTCAGGATTTCACAATGTGAGCAGGCAATGGTTGTTCAATTCGGCGCTGACCTGGCTAAGGGATGTGGCTATTGATACTTTTGGCAGCCGTCGGGCTTCAATTAACGTGTGTCAATATTGAGCTAGGCCAACAAGCGGGAGTAAATGTGGACTGGTGGGAGTGGAGAAGAATGGTCCCGTCCACTCGATAACCCAATAAAACTGAATGGCCGTGTTTGATGATGGACTCACCCTGAAAGCTAACACTCTCCCTCCTTTTTCGGTCCCATCGCTTGGTCTCTTTCTGGCATTTATGCTTTATGCATAATTTACGACAGCGCCCAATCATGAAGCGGGTGAAAAAGTTGAGCACGAAATGTTCCCAATAAGTGCCAGACACGCCCTTGCCCTCCACCACCCAACTTTCTGAGTTCCCATCATCACCTGAATGGATATCTGATACCAACAAGTTAAAAATACATAAATTGAATGCACAAAAGGAAGCAAAGACACTTGTGGCATTAGTTTGAGAGCAAAGTAAAAATGTTTATTTGCATTTTATAAGCAGTACTTATGAAAAGAAAATTTCACGGGCGCCCAACGCGGTTTTCACTTTTATATTTTATTTGAAGCTCATCAGTTAAATTGATTATTGTGAAATAACTGGACACTTGTAGAAACTTTTAACGTTTGAATAGCTAGTAGCAATAAAGTTGTGGTCTTTAATTAAAATTCTAAATGTTTTGGCGCCCAACGTGGGGCCTATACTTTGACTGCTTTAAATTTAAGATACACTCTTGTATTTTGTTTAATAAATATCAGAATTAGTTAGGTAGGAAAATAAATAATTAGAATATTAGAAATAGATATAAATATCAGAATTCCTTAATTGAAATAAAAGATAAATATGTACATATTTGTATGCTAGAAAGCCTTGTTTCGAATTCCTTAATTTAAAAAATACAATTTATTGACTTATGCAAGGAAAAAGAATAAGTACAAACGTGTGTATCAAAGTATATTCCTGGGGAAACAGAACATTAAGCCCCTAGAAGAACACATCGCAATCAGTGTGGGTGTACAATCCGCAGGCATTAGTACCGTAGGCCCGGACACGGTTATACCTATGGGCTACGTAGATCGTGTATCCGGTGATCAGAAACAGCATTCCGAAGCAGAGGGCAAGCACGCTGCGGACTCGACGTTGTGATGGGGGTGTCGGGCAGATGGATTTAAATTGCCTTGCATTGAGCATCCTCATCTGGTGGCCACACTCACAGCAGAGCACCTGGTTGAGTATCCGGACCATCTCGAGGTGGCGCATCTCCTTGTGCTTGCAAAATGTCTGGTGAAGACCATCGACCAGCTTCTGCACTTCGCACATTTTATTCAGATTCGAAAGATCAGTTTGTGATTTTTTTAAATTTGACTTGACTGGCAGACATAAAATGCTCGGAAAATATGGAAAGAATTATGTTTGTATTTATAAATTTGTTTCATTGACATGGGTATAGGCAAGCTCAAATTTTTTACATTTGCATTCCTTTATTTTTGTTTTCAAATGCAATACTACTAATCATCTATTAGCCCCAGAAGTTCTAGTAAAAATATAAACAAATAAATGATGTCATGATAAAGCATCATGGCAGCCAAAACGTAATCATCTTCATCGTACTGGTTTTGATGAGTTTTTCCGCCGATAATCATTTGAAGGTCCACCACTATATAAAAGCAAAAGGCGATCACGCCAACGGCGAGATATGCAATCCGGACACTTCTAATGAAAATGGCTACTATTCCCAGAATGAGCAACACTAGACCTAACAGAAGCATAAGGATCCAACATCCGGTGAAATCGCAAGGGGCGAATCTCGCGACCAAACCCAGAAAGATGACGACAACAGCGCATATACCGAAGGCTAATAAAATCTGTACAAAAGAAAGTTAATCAAGGATCACAGAGTGGGTATATCTAATCACTGGCTTACCATTAGGGGGTGAAACCGAACTGCAATGACGCATACCACAAAGGCATGGGCCAAGACGTATATTATCAGTAGAAAATATTTAAGGCAAGACTTCCGGAAAAGTGAACTGCAGCAACACATCATAAAATGAATTACCATTATCACCACCGCTGCGGGTATCCCAATCCATGGATTTCTTCTGAAAAAACGCCTTACAGGTTTTATACTTAGACATGCCAACAAGGCCAATGCGGTAAAAGCCAAGTTAATCTGCAATGGACACACGAATTAATGGCACTGATATTTATTTGTATCTATTTCCAATCTACACTCACGGCCACTATCATAAGAACCTTGCTGATGAACTTGCGACGGGTGAGGGGATCATCTTCAAACATCACGGACCGCGGTCTCCTATACCTTTCGTCCCTCTCATCCCTCTGATCTCTCCGATCCGTGTCCCTCCCGCAACATAACATTTTTCCGAATTCAAGTCTTCAGTTGGTGAAAGTGTAGCATTTGTCCAATGATGTATGTTTATTTATGTTTGTATAAACTTTTGTGTGACTGTAAATGCTCAGAACGTTAGTTAGAAAAATATTTCCTTATTCAGCATATTCAGGACATAATATTTTAAATATTAAATACAAAGTTTATTTTCCCTTATGGAATTTTGTTTGGCTGTTTCTCGTGAAATTATCATGCCAAGCCTTTACTCTCCTTGATTTTTTCTAATGGTCAATTTGAAGTTTGATTGAAACATGTTGAAGTGTTCTTGTTTGAGCAGTTAAATGCTATAACTTTGTCTAAAATTAACAAAGAAATGACCTTGATAAACTGGGTTTTTGCATGATAACTTGGCTGAAACGCCTCTCAGCTGAACGCGAGTGTTTTCAAGTCAGAGAAAAATAACAGAAAAATTTTTTCAAAAAGATATAATTAAATAATTTAACTTGTCTTTTTAAAAATGCAAAATAAAGTTGCATACTTTGAGCACCTTTGTTAGAGAATAAGGCAATTCTAGATTTTTGAATGAGATTTTTCATGAAAATCTTTTGATTTCATCGCCAAAAGGTGTAGAATGCCCATCTAGAGCACACGGGACTAATTAATGGAATGTCGTGAGGCTTTGGGCCAGCAGTTTTCCACGTAATGAGCGACGCCTCGCTGCCCGCCAATGTGGAAATGTGGAAATGCGGCGTGGAAATCCTCCGAAGCGGGCGGCGCATTCGTGACTCTTCAGGCAGCAAAACCTGCGGGGCGGTTTTGTGCTCAGGTGTGAATAAGCGTGCAAGAAGTTGACATAAAGCCCGGGCCACGGGCGGACAATGGCAGGAGCAAGGAATCAGAAGGACGCGGTGCTGGGAGGACTCGGAGGAGGAAGCTGCATTGGCAGCCGCTGAACCGCACTAATTGAGCCGCGTTACGTCGAGTCGAATGCATTTCAATGTGTTGCCAAGCAGCGCGCCGATCCCATCACATATTGTCATCGTTTTCCGGGCTCTCGCCTCTGGCTGGGAAGTCGAGCAACTGCTGCCCGGAAAAGCAAGCCACGAAACGAAACCCACCCAGCTATCCCGTCCAACCACCCACCCAGAATCAGGATCCCAGTCAGCTGCGCTTCCTCAAAAAAAAAAGATCGAAGGGTCTGACTTAAGCTGCGTTTGTCTCGCAAAGCTTAAATAAAATACTTGACCCAAGGCGTATGTAATAATGTAGAAATTTTCAAAATGGGAATAAATAAAATATATTAAAATATTCTGGCTTAATTTTAAGTTTATCAAAAAGTATAAAAAATAAAATTTCCAAAACGAAAAACAGTAAATGAATAATACAAATTGGTTCAATTTATATTAGCTTTAGTTAAACCAAGAACAAAATATGAAAACTGAAACTGGAGCTGTTTAACAAAAAATTACTTTGTTGGTAAAAAAGTTTTATCACAAACTAAAATATAAAAAATAAAAATACAGATAGGCTTGGTAAATTTGAAAATGTATACATTTTTAAATTAGAAAAGATCAGATCGATACATTTTATGTAGGCTCAAACACAGAATCTATACATTTTCATGATTAAATTGTATTTTACAAGCCACCAAGTCAAGCATTAAATGGTAATTGACACAAAGTATAACAGGTATCCGTTACACGTCATTTTGACTTAGACTTAGCTGTATTTCTGCCAGTGTAAAAAAAAACATCCTTCCCCCAGACGTTCGTATAAACTATAAGTACTCATATAGAATTTTGTAATGCTCGCATCTTCAGCCCCCGCGGTTTCCTTTTTTCTAATGGCAGCCAGCCATTGACATGGGACACTTTCGATGTGGAGGTAGAGGAGTGGGAGGAGAGGAGATCATGTCATAGTTCAGAGAGTCGACAATTAACGTGGGTTAAGTGTTGTTTTGTTCTCCTTTTTATAGCCAGCACATTGTTGGATTGTCGGAGGATATACGAAGAGCGATGATACACTTATATGGCCATTAAGAGGTGCCGAGGGTGCCTCGTATAATTGAAAGGAAAATGCAGCTTTAGCTTTTTAAGAAATTGTAATCACAGCAGATGAGTCTCAGCTACAAGGATACAAGGATACAAAGATGCGAATATACAAAAACTGATAGGTCACAGCAGCACCAGGGACAGACAATCCCTCGCACTTGGTGGCGTCGTAATCATATCCGGAAGAGATTATGCTGCAATTCACGCTCGACTTACATCCCAACCTCCTTTGGTGCATCCATCCATCCATCCATCTCGTGTCCTTATTGTTCTGCCTCATTTCGGGTGATAAGCGCAGTCGTTGTCTGCACTTTTTCCACCTCCCACCCCCAGATGTCGGACAATGGAATTGGATTATAATTCTTTATTGTGCGGAGCGGAGCGAGCAGCTCGTCGAGTACTTGGATTTTTATTTTTTCCCTGTTGTTTTCCCCCTGTTGCGTGCTCGAGTTGTTGTTGCACAATCACAATCCAAGGGGCGTGGCACGGGCCCCCAACCGCCGATAAGAGTTATTGATATGCTAAAAACAAAGGACGAAAATATTATGCTTATTTCAATATGGTACACACAAATTATGGCGCCTTCAGGAAATTGTTTATGGCGGGTAAACAATTTTTTTGGGGGTGTCGAACGGGGACCATAAATATGGCGGAAGATATTATCACTTTCTATTCTACTAAGCTATTATCTTATCGTAAGGAGAAATTTAAGAAATAAGTGTATGCAGGAAAAAAATTATTTCTTTTAAAATTAAAGTAATTGTTTCCTTGCTTTGTACGTAACTTGCAACTAAAAAGACTTACTGATTTTAAATCACTTCTCAAAAGCTTTTAACCATGATAATTAAATTAGTTTCTAAATTTGTCCCATTTAAATACAATTTTATATGTTATTTTAAAATCTTAATACAATTTAAGTTTTCACTCAATCTAATGATTTTTTAACAAAACACGGATTTTTAAATTGGTTTGATAAATGTGTAACCCAGTTTTAAAGGATGTATCTTTTATTTTTTCTCAACTAGATAGTGACGAATAAAATAACAATTATTTATGTTTTAATGTTAAAAGGGGGGGGGGGGGTTTTGTGGGGGGGGGGGGGGGTGGCGGGGTGCCCTTTTAAAAATTAAAGCGCAATGGCGTCATCTACAGGTTGTTTTTCGAGTATTTAACCTTTTAATATTTTTAAAAAGAAACGGTAAGGAAATTATTCATGTTGTGTTTACTAATATTCTCTTCAAACATTATCATTCGATTTCCGAAAAGTACCGCTGGATAGGGCACAAAACCCTTCAAAATAGTGTGATTTTTCTCGTGGTAATCTATCTTTTGTGTTAATGCATCGTCATTTTATCTAAATAAATGCATTAAGGTAAGTGTACCGAGTTTGTGTGGGGCGTCAAGTAAAGCCAACAATTAAATAAATAGCTTATTATGAGTATTTTTTCAAAGTCTATAACTACACTGTCGAAAGCCTTCAGTTCACACTCCCACGACTTCGCACCTGACCTCTCATTAGCAGCTTCCTCTGAACGGAAATAAAAACTTTCCCTCGACCCGCGAATCAATAGCCATTAATTAGCTTAATTAATGTCATCCGGCTGGGTGACCAAATCGGATTGGGATTGTCCGGACTCCGGAGTGCCAAGGCGTCATGCATAAGCGGGCCGAGAAGTGGTAAAAGTGCAGAGCTATCCGGGCTAGAGATCTGCATGAAGTGGTGCCACCGACCAACCGCGTTCAATTAGCCAAATAAGTCAGTTTGTGTCTGTGCGATTGAAAGGGATAGAGTGGGTTTTTTGGGGGGCTAGGGGATGGGGGGACTGTGGATAGATGGATAGGTAGATGGATACTCGAATGGTCGACTGGGCGTGCATAAGGCAAACATCAAAAGAATTTCGGATGGGGGAGAGCGGACAACATGACAACAGCTCAAGGACCATTCACATTCATTTCACAATTGGGGGTTGGCCTTCGACAATGATAGGAATCGAGGAATCGGGTTCAAAAGAACGCCGCGAGGCGGTGTCAAAAGTCATCCAAAAAATTGGGCACAAGACTGTCAACTGAATGGCCCTGCCATTCTATCAGTGGGCGGTGTGCTTGAGCATATGCTGAGGGCCCACTGTACGTCAGTCGTGTCTTTGATTATTTGCATAAAAAAGCAATGCGTCGCATATCGCTCGATTTCGCTTTTCGTTCCCATTTGCTGGATATTCGATTCGTTTTGAATTATTCATATGGCCAAAGAAAAAGGGAAAAATGTCAACTCAAGTGGACATCACATGCGTCATTCCTGGCGGGTGTATTAAGGCTTTACAATAGTCCGATGTCACCAAATCAAAGTCAGCAGGATTTCACAAGCCCATATAAATATTTGCAATATATTTCTTTATGTTGGGGTAATTGGTAAGTGGTTTTAAGCGAGTAACAAAGTTTTGAATCCTTACATTAAAGTAAAGAAATATATTTCATTTAATACACCAACGTTCTTAAAGTGTTTGACCACATATTTTCATACCATTTTTCTTTACCTTCTTGATTAATTAAGCTGTTGCATTTTTATGAACAGTCTCAAGACCAGTGACTTTTGCCTCGTCCAGAAACATTCTAGACTCATTTTTACTCCCAGATTTCATTCGTTTTTTCGAGCAGCAGATCAAAGTGCTATGCAAATGACTATGGCGTGTGCCTAACCCTGCCACCTGCGGAGTTTTCCCAAGTGGGCGGTGGAAATGGAAAAGTGTGGGCAGGCTGCCACTAATTAAGTTGCAAATGTCATGCGACAGACCTGGCGACAGTTTAGAGCCCATTAAACGCGACTCTTTTTGCACGAGTAATGCAGCGATAATTGTTTTCATTTCGCATCCATTTGCATTTTTTAAGATCGCAGGAGACAAACTCAATGACAGCCCATACCGTTGCTCAGTTATTTGCATATATGTATCTGGGGAGGTTATTGCAATTTCAAAGGATGGGTAGACTCGGTTTTACTTCGATGTTGGAAATCATACTTCAGGTAAATTTAAAAAATGTTGTTACCCTTTGTTTATTTAGTAAATAAAGTCTTTCAATAGATCAAGGGTCTAGCAGACAAAAAACGTGCATCTTTGCTGATAAGAAATGTTTAAAGCTCCTTTCTTTAATACCCAAACAATTTAACTACCTATAAATTTATTAAAATTTTTAAATAAAAATACGAAATCCATTTAATAATTGAAGAATTGATTTATTGCTTAAACATTATCAATAATATCACTTAAGTCCTAAACAAATTCAATGCATTCATCGATCATCGTTAAAATGTTTCTCAATTTCTTTAATTTTGCGTTGGATTACACAGACACTTAGGGATAAACATACGTACAGTACAGATATCTAGTACAACTCTAAGATACATTTCCAGAGATGTATTTCGGTTGACAGATTCCCAAAAAAGCTCTAACACAATGCCAAGAACATTTCCTATATATAGAAACTCTTGAGGATCTGTGTAGCAAATCTACACAGAGCTCAGAGCGGTACACATTGATGACTAACTAGGTAAATCGTTTAACTACATCTATACATTGAGAGAGCTGCTTAAATACATAATGTTTATATGTTGAGGGGTAACACTTTGGACTTAGGGACGTACTATATACAAAATGGTTGGATAGTGAAATGTGTTGAGCGGTTCGTTCATCATCATCTTCTGGGGTATTGCACAAGTTGAAACCATTTGGTGGCTGTTGAGGTTTTTTGGGGAAAGAGGTGGTCTAAGTCTTCTCTACCTTAGAAGAGCCCATTCAATGCCCTGACAGCACTTCCGAGGGCTGTACATCCGAGCTCTGGGGATGGACACTCCCCGCGTGGCTCCTGCCCGGAACTCGAGTTGCTAGCAGCGGCTGCCGCTGCCACAAACTGCAGTCAGTCGATCAGCAGATCGCCTCTGCCCGTCGCCGTGGACGTAACCGTAGTGGTGGTCACCGTGGAGCTTGTCGTCGAAGCCGCCGTAGAGCTGTTCAAGCTGTCAGCGTAGTATCGCTGTCAAAACACCTTGGCTATGAAGGTCTCCGAGAGTCTCTGCTGCTGCTGTTGTTGCTGCTGCTGCTGATGCTGCTGCTGATGGTGTTGATGTTGTTGGTGTGCAGGAAGTTGTAGGAAGGCGGAGCCACTGGGATAATCGTGCGGAGGAGCCACTCCCAGGTGGTGGAAACTGCCAGAGGGATACTGAGAGGCGGAGGAACGCGGCCAGGCTGGATTGCTCATCTCGCCGCTGGACAGTGGTGGTGTGGTCACATTGATTGGCGGCGACATACTTCCCGAACTGGAGTCCGGTGTAAGTTGTCCCGATGCCTGACCATAGCCCGACGAAAGAGGCTCCCTGCGGGTGTACTCCCTCCTTCTGTCATAGGTTGGTGGCAAATCCAGATCGTCTATATCTCCCCCAATCTCGTGCAGCTTGCGCATATGCTTCTTGAGATCAAAGTTCCTGCAGAATCCTTTGGCACACACCCGACACGTGTACGGCTTTTTGTCATTGTGCGTGTGCATGTGGAAGGTGAGGTTGTACACCTGGTGGAAGGCCTTGTTGCAGATGCTGCACTTGTAGGCCTTCTCGCCGCTGTGGGTCAGCTTGTGGTTCTTGTAGTTGCCCTTCTGGTGGAACCCCTTGCCGCAGTACTCGCAAACGAAGGGCTTGTAGCCCGCGTGGATGCGCGAGTGGGTGTTTAGGGTCGATGAACGATTGAAGGCCTTTCCGCAGGTCTGACACTTGTGGGGCTTTTCCGACGTATGGATGATCTTGTGCCGGCAGAGAGTCGATGCCTGTCTGAATCCCTTGCCGCACACCTTGCACACAAAGGGTCTGGCTCCGGTGTGCACGGGCATGTGGCGGGTGAGGTTGTAGTGGGCATTGAACACCTTGCCACACTCCAGACAGGAGAAGGTCTTGGGCTTGCCCCCACTCGCTGAGCCAGGACTGCTGTCTTCCAGGGATCCTTGAGGCGAAGGAGAACGGGATCGTGGTGCTGAAGCTACTCCTGCTGCTGCTGGCGGTGGTGTCACCTCCCCCTGATCCTGTGGCGATCGCTTCCTCTTCAGGTTGGCTGGCAGGCTGGCTTGTGAGGTTCTCTGTGCCACTGGTGACTTCTCCAGACTCTGCTGCAGACTGGGAACAGCCTGGGATTGAGCCACTGCTGCTACTGCTGCTGCTGCGGCCAAGGGATGACCCAGATTCCTCCTCAGCGACTGCGAGTGATGAAGACTGGCATTCAGCGAGGCGGTGAAGCTGCTCAGGTGCTGCTGTTGGGCTGTCAAGGCAGCGTACTGGGCAGCAGCTGCAGCGCACATCAGCTGATTGGGTGCGTAGTACAGTAAAGGATACTGGGATAGCAACTCCTGGTGGCGAGTGCTCACGAACTGCTGCACAGCAGCGCTGCTCGAAGGTGAAGAAACCGAAGATGTAGTGGCGCCCGGACAGGGACCCGGAACGTACTTCTTGAAAGCAGAATCGTAGTTCACGGCGGAGGGTGACTGATCCAGACTGATCACCTCAATGGGACTGCAGGAGCGCTCCGAATCCGCATCGATTTCCGGATCCTCATCTTCATCATCCTCGTTGCTGAGGAAGGAAGTTGGTGGTGGCGGCGGTGGTGGTGGTGGTGCTGGTGCTGGTGGGGCTTGACTGGGCCTGTGATCCGGTTCCATGATACTGGCTATCGAAAACTTCAAGGGACACGCCCGCTTAGCGCTCTGCTCGCCACTGGCTGGACTCTGCTGGCTCTGCTGGGTGGGATTCTGGTCGGAGGCGGCGCTCTCCATCACGGGGCTCTTCGACGGCGGCATCATTGCGACTTCTCCCGCTGGACTACACGGTTGCATGCCACGCGGACTCTGCAAAGAGGGAACAAAGGGTAGGACCAAATTGAGTATGCAAACTAAGCAACGGGTTATCAATTAATCGAAAGCATACGCCTTCATTGTTTATGTTTAAAACTACTTATGTATATAAGCGCACAGCTGCGGGTAAATGAATAGAAGAACCACCCCAAGAATGAACAATTATTTTCCCATAAAAGATATTTCATACAGGACTCTGAATTTTATTTATAGTTACTTAATTTAAAAGAAGTTAAATAAATATGTTTAAATTGTACATATGTATCTCTAAATCAACCATACATCTAAAATATATTCAATGTTCTTAATAATCTTCTTCATAATCTTTATTATCCACAGCTGTACTAATTTTTTATAGGCTGGTCAGTCAAGTGCGATTAATGCGTTGGCAATTCGGGAATACAAACAAACGCCAGCGGAGGGCGTGCTCCCAGCGGCAGGACATCATTTCCCCAGGATCATTCATGGCTAGCCAGCGGGTTGCAATTAAACCCGAAACCGCAATGCGTTAAATAATATTCCCGATTGATTTTTGCATACTCGCATTTGCATTTAACCCGTGCTTGGCCCTGGCTTACGCTCCACTTAACCCAAACAAAGCCCTCAATCCTTTCGTCAGCATATTGCCATCAATCATAACACACACAGCACACAGAGACTCGGAGAATGCGAATTTTTGGCGCGGGTCTTGGCTTTATTTGCGAATCATTAAATCGCTTACACTTGGCTGGAAGTGTAAGGCCTCAGTCTCAGTCTCCAACTCCATCTTCATCTTCCCCATGTGCCCTCGAGTGTGGCTAATGTGCGACATCCGGTGCGATTACCCGACTTCCTTGCCGCTTTTAATTAACTTGATTTGACGCCTCAGCAAGTCGCAGGGTTAAGTCCGTTCTGGAAACTCTCCCATATTGTAGTTTCCCTCCGAAAGTGCTGTTTAATCTTATTAAAAAGGAGGCGGGTACCATTTCACACGCTGACCCGGAGGCAGCGACGGTCAGCCCTCAATTCTGAACTTTCCCGGGTGTTACTACATACTATATTTGCTGAGGTATAGTTAAACTTTTAAGCATCCGAATTATTTTGGTGTTCTAGTGGCCACTTGAGAGTTTGCTTTTATGAGCTGCTCTTGAAGAGTGTGTGCTGCCATCAAGCTTATTAACAACGTGTGGGGAATAATATTTAATCAAAATAGGAAGACTCTTAGAACTTTGTCTTAGTTTGAGCAAGTGGCTTTATTTCAGAAGTGTTTGCTTAATTTTATTAAAAGAGAAGAGCTTGTGTGCTTTATAACACTAACACTTAAAAAGTGGTTTAAGGTAGCTGAAACAAAATACTACTTAAATATAAAAGCTTGTGGTTTAGACAATTATTATCAATAATAAACGTTTAATAACCATTTCTACATAGGTTGTATATTTATTGTAACTGTGTCTTTGACTTCAAATTTTGAAAGAATTCAATTTATTAAGCTTTAGACTTATAAACAAATATATCAACGAAGGAAATCCTGCGAAATTTTAAAAATTATGTTAAAACGGTAGTTAGCTATAATTAATGATTAAAGACTATTATTTAAACTGGATAACAGTTGTTTAAGTTATTGAACATGACAATTTCAGAAGGACCTATTGAAAATTGGCTTTATAACAGCTTGCAGAAGTTTGTATCAATAACATCATTAAAATGTTAAGGTTCTAGTAACTATAGGAATATTAATAAACATATTATTATGATAATAATGAATAACAAGGAACAAAAGGTAATAATTTTGTATAAACCACTGCACTTCTAAGGTAAATCCTAATTCCCGTCGGACTTTTGGTGCCCCATTAAAATGTAGTAAAATAAGTTTTTAAGTTTTAAAATACGTACAAAGTAAACCATATTCAGGCACTGCCTATGTGGATATCCAATTCCTTGGCGGGCAGCCAATTTACACTTGTAAGATCCAAAACACAATTAATCAGCACACACAATTTTTACTTGTTTAAAGTTGGTCCTTTTTTTTAATCTCAAACGAAGTTCACTTGTTTCGTAAAAAGGTATGATTTTCAAATGCAAATTCTTTGAGGGACGCGAGAAACAGGACGCGTTCAGGATCAGCGACCGAAGCGGAATGAAGGCAAATAGCAAACGGTGCGGGCCTTAAGAAATATGAAAAGGACATACGCAGAGGTCCCTGGTGGGGGTTCTTTCAACCCCTAAAAACCCTGTAAGCATTTTCCCTTTCGCCAAAGCGAGAGGTAAAATTCACAGAGAGAGAGATAGGCACACTGAGCGTAAGTCAAAGCGAGATGGACTGATAAGACCGACAGGCAAAAGGAGAACTTCATCATCATGTTCAGATTGGATGATATATCCTGACGCAGACGTCGACGTCGACGGCGACTGCATTATGAATGAAAAGACAAAATGTCGAATTGGAATATTACGGTGAAAAAGAGAGAGAGAGGCAGAGAGAGAGTGAGAGAGGAGGCAAGAGACCGCCCCTAAAATATTTATATAGAGATAGAGCTGAAGTGCCCGAGAAGAAGATACATAGAGGAGTGATGCGATGGTGGAGAGGTATAGTGAAGGAAAGGGGCTGCTGTGATGACAGAGATGGGAATATACAGGGCTCGAGTGAGAGACAGAGAGAGCTAGAGGGCCACCTTTGGCCGTATTCCGTTCACACTTGATTTGGACGAGGCGCAGACACCAAAAAATGGCAGCCACCGGTCTCGTGGATCCCTCTCGAGTTGACTTTTTCACTAGTCCACCCAGCCCCTTGGCATATCACCCCCCTTTGGACAGCAGCCCCTGTCTTTTGTTGGGCGTTTCAATTGCCGTTTTGGCATTTCGTTTTATCAGCGTCTTTGTTTGCTCACCTTTAACCCGCCAGCGGGCAAGGATTCTCTGATTCTCCTCCAACTCTCAATTCCTCTTTCTATCTTTCTATATACTGTGAAAATATTTCAGCTTTAATCCAATTAGTAATTTTAATGAAAAGCTAGAATGATATTCCTAGAATAAGTAATAATGTTTTTTTTTTTAAGTATGTACTTATTTATAACACCTTCATTGTTAAAAATGTTTTCAATAATGTGTTAAATGTGATAAACAAAAATGTATACCTTTCGGATGTCAATTATACAAAAGTTATATATTTTAAGATATTCAATTATAATCTCTTATAATTATTTTCTGTGTGCACATATTTTTACTCGTTTAATTTAAAGCCCCCCCAAACATTGCTAAGCCATCACTATTCAAATATAATCTCATATTCATTTTGATGATATCCCCAGCGCGGTTTTCTTGACTTTGTTTGCTCTTGGAGCGCTTGTCGTCCTGTTTTCCCCTCCTTTTCCATTTCCAGGACCTTTTCTTGTGCATTGCAGTGCACATCTCCGCTATTGCTGCTTTTACTGGAGTTGAGCAGTTGCAGCTGCAAAGTCGCACAAAAGCACAACTCTTCGGGGACTCCGTAGGGAGGATTTAAGGGATCCTTGAGAGGCTATGGCCGCCATTTCCATTGCATTTTCAGTTAACTTGCTCATTGTGCAGCTCTTGTGTGGGGAAATCGATATGCAAATAGCAGTTCTTTGTAGATTAGATATCCTCATTGGGGATACAAATTTCGATGTGTAGAGAAAGGCGGAAGACTGTGGATAAATTTTGAACTGTTCCTTAAATGTTTTTTTTTATAATTATAATGTTATCAGGAATGTCAAATAATGTAAAAAAGTATTTTTTGAAAAGCTAAGAATATCAGATTCGTAAAACTTTTTTAAAAAAAATTTAAAAACCATGGTTTATTTATAAAGACATATATTTGTATAAAATAAACAAAAATCATTGGAAATAGAAAGTTACAAATGTGTATATTTTGAAAATATTTTAGAAATATATGGAATATAATATTAAATATAACTCTTTCACAAAATGTTTTCCCCACATTCCACGAAGATATTTAATCCAACCCAACAAAAAGCTAAATTCATTTTAGCATTTCCCCTTACTAAAACCAGGATCGCTCTTTGTAGATTTATTTACCGAAAATTTCACGTTTAAATTCACTCACTTGTCACCTATCACAAACAGCCCCGTGATACAGATTATCACTATTATCCTCAACAAAAAGCAGCAAAAACACGGTGATTAACTAGAAGCAAAATGAACGGCACATGCAGAAATGTGCAATCTGCATTTAGTTGAATAAATAAATGCAACGAAAAAAGACAGCAGCAACGAGAAAATAGCAGCACAAACAACAACAAACTGGACATTCAACAAACAAAAACGAAAAATGCCTATGCAGCTTTGATACACTGAAAAAAAAGCAAGAAACATAAAGTGAAACGTTTATATTAAAACATTTTTTTGTAAGCTAAAAATAATTGTTTTCAATATGAAGAAAACTGCTAAAAGGTCTTTTGAGAAACGTTACCAACAAACTTTACAAAATGCAGTTTTAAGATAACTGTTTGAAATGATTACAGACCAAGCTTCTTTGTCTTAAGATCCATGTGAAGAAATATATTTGAAAACTTAAATGTTTGAGATTTAAAAAAAGAAAGTTACCTACGGCAACCGTCTTTTCAATGTTAATGTCGCGTAACAAAATTCCCCGAGACGGACCCGAGGCCGAAATATATTGGGAACCTAAAACAACGTGTTTATTACATGGGTCCAGACCTTGAGCCAGACAAAAACAATTGGAATACCAAAGCAGGTCGCCAAACATCAAACAAAAATTTACGTTTTTTTAATAAATATGAAAAATTATAAACAGTTTTTTACCTGTATTTTAGCTTTATCCTCTTACCTTTTCACCTTATCTGTCTTCTTCTCTGCCCTTTTTTCACCTCTGTTTATTTCAATTCAAAGGCCATGCAAGCATGACCAAACACACACTCAAAAGAGAGGCAGCAAAAAGAGGAGTGGATAAAGGTGGAAAAAGGGGGAGGCCGAGTGGACTAACTGTAAATGCAGAGCAGTGCAGAACGAACGAACTAAACTAAACAACAACAAAAAGAACTTGAAAATCCAGCAAAATGTGCAAAAATAAAATATAAAACAAAAAGTGCAAAGGCTGAACGAGAAAGAGCGAAAAACAGAGATGCAAATAGTGCATTAAGCAGAGGTTAGAGGGAAAGAGATGGAAACAGAGTGCAAGCTCTGGTTGTTGTTGTATGTCCTTTTTACACCGGTCCTTTTTTTAATTTTTAATGAGTTTGCAAAATGGTTGCGGTGCTCTTGGACTTTGCTTTTATTTTTAGGATTTCTTTTTGCTTTAGAGGGGTTAGAGTTCTTAAAGGGGCTACGTAAAAAAAATTTCTCTTTCCAAAGGCTTTTAAAATAGGTGATTTTTTTTAATTTTGCTTAAAATGTGGTTTATGATATGTACAGGTTAAGTTTTTATTGACAGTGAATCAAATAAAAAATATTTTTAAATATCTTAAACATAACAATAATAATAATAATTGTAACTTTTCATAAGTTCAGAACAAAAAATTTTAGTTTGAAAAATGTAGGTATCTTCTTTGAAGGGCCTTTGATTTTCAAGTCTAGTTATGAAAAAGTTAATTCGTAAATAATATAACACTCATATAAAAATATTAAAAGAGTTTGATTTTCAATAAATCGTTTTGTCAGGTTTACCTTAAATAAAAAAATTGTAACAATGATTCCTAAATGTTTTAGTATATTTAAAAAAAAAAAGCCCAGACATGTACAAACTTTAAACGGATCGATAAAAATATCAAAGAAACATTTGTATTTAGAATCTATGAGTGAGAAAACCCTATGATCGATAGCTTAGTACTTTACCGTTATACAACCCACCTTTTCCCTCCTAAATCTACGGTTAGTGGACGATCTTAGCACTACGCCCCTGACTGCTCTACTAAACCAATAAAACGCTTCGCATTTCTCGCACCTCATCCGGAAATTAACCTTAAAATTGAAGATTTACACCTCGTAAAGGAGCTGGACTTTTGGGCTGATGCCAGATTGCAGCAGAGATTTTGCATAGTTTTTCCAGGGAAATGAATCAATGCTATAGGAAAATGAGTTCCCCCTGGGAGAAAAACGGAAAAGAGAGGCTTGCATAATCTGCGGTAAGCCAGGAGCGATTACAAGGCATTGAACAAGGGGTCTGGACTTTGCGTATCCATGAGATACATTCGCTTAAGCATCCGCTGGACGAGTATGCATATGTGTAACTAGGACGAGAGCAGTGCTGGACAATGGCCGGCGATGAGGACCTCTCGAAGGGAAACTCAACAGCTGCCCAGGGATTCGTCCTTCGTCCTTCGCTTCTTTGTGGGAATGAGACTGAGACTGCGATTGTGTGGGTGAGCGTATCCAGGGGCAGTGGAATATCCGATTTGCGGGATGAAACAATTGCGGTGTTTGACCAATTTTACAATTGATGTAATCCCCTAAATCGCCTATATTAGCTATGAGCGGCTTCAGCATCCTTGCCTCCATTACGATTGTCAAATTGAAATGTTTTCAGTTCATTCAAGAGTAAACACAGGCACACGAGAAAGCAGTTACACTGGGAGAAAAATATTACTTAAATTAAAACAATACTTAAACATTTAAGGAGAATATTAAACAAATATGAAATGCTGGCTTATTTAATAAATAAAATTAAAGATCACTTTTATCAGCTTAGATTCTTCTGTCAAGGTAGGTAAAAAGTTTAAGCTATTTTAAAATATGCATGATCAACAATTGCTGTTTAATCCCTGAATAATTTGAAAACTAGGAAACGATCTGAGTTGATTTAACATTTTTTGTAGGTATTTAACATGAAAAAAGACCGCCCTTTATTTAAAAATGTAACAAGAAAGAACGCTATAGTCGGGTTTCCCGACTATAAGATTTGCGATACTCATTGCCCTCTTTAAAAACAGCTAGCTAGCCCTCTTCAATAATGTGTAGCCTACTTTCATGCGCAATCAGTTTTAAGCGCCCTCTCTTAAAAAAAAAATAGTTTTGCCTACTTTTGAGCGCAATAAAAATTTTCAACGCAGTTGTATACACAATTTCTTGAAAATGGTCAGAAATTTTTAGATATTTGGGTAGATATTTTCAACACGAACAACATTTGTAAAAACTAAAAATGTGGACACCACAGAGTTTTTTCCGGTTTGTGGGCGTAAAAAGGGGCGTGGTCAGGTTTTGAAACAAACTTGATCTGCGCCTTGCTCATAGAAGTCTGTGTGCAAAATTTGGTGGCTCTAGCTCTAATAGTTCCCGAGATATCGATACTCGTACGGACGGACAGACAGACATTTGATCGTTTACAGTATTTGCTTACTCTTCGAGTATCGCAAATAAAAATGTAACAATTTGAGGAATGCAAGTCAAGTTTTACTTCTAAAAAGAGCTAAAAAACAGTTGATATTGTTTCTACTATATTATACCTACTTTAAGGCAGGTGTTCACCTTGTGGGGTCAAAAAATTCACATTTTTTAGGAATTTTTTTTGAGAAAACGGTTAAAGATACAGCGCTGAAATTTTCGTCTGAATATGACCATATATTTATTCAAATAATAAAATTTTTGAAATTGAAAAAATCCAAAAAGGGGGGGAGGGGGCGCCCATTGGTGGCGGTATGCATTTTGCTCTCGTACACGATTGGCTCAAAACCCGTGATCTGAAACACAAAAACCAAACACATTCTTAATTAGTATCGTATTATCTATAAAGTGAACCTCAATCATGGAAAAAAAATCAAAATTCGAAAAGTTATGAGGTTTTGAAAAAAAAAAGTCAATTTTCGCATTTTTTTTTTCACTAATTATTTTTTTAAATAAACAATTTTCAATATTTTTGGCTGATCGAGGTTCATTCTTTAGAGGAAACCCTAAGGAACATTTAAAAAAAATTTGATGACGATCGGTTCATTGTAGCGTCTTCAATCGTGTACGTAAGGTCCAAAAACATGGTTCTGAGAAAAACGCGTTTAAAGTTTTGGCTTTGGCTCGGCCGGTGCTCGACAGTGCTCTACGTAACGGGCTATAACTTTCGAAATTTTTCAGATTTTGATTTGAAACTTCTACAGCACATTTTTGGAACATATATCTACACGATAAGACAAAAAAAAAAAATCGATTTTTTTGACCCCACAAGGTGAACACCTGCCTTAAAATAATTCCTGTAGCCTTCATTTTTCCTTACAACTTTTTTTCCAAGTGCACAACTTAATGTTATGTGGGTTACGGTTCCGTAGGTTTGTAATAATATTTTGCTAACCTTCTTTTGCGCCCAAGCAAAAGTTCAAAAGGATCTCGGCCGCTGCTTTGTGCTGCGCGTCCTGCGATTTTCGCCGATTACCGATTACCGACACAGATTAAGGGATGTTCCCAAACAATTGGCAGGTTCTCTCGCATTCTGTATTCTCCACTCGGGATGCGGATTCTCCATTCGGAACTCTGGACTCTTCGCTTCCTTCATAGGCGCGCAATTAGACGAGTTTTGGCCATTGTCCCTTGCAGGACATAGACGGATTTCCTTTGGCCGTTCGTCCTTTGATCCGCTCTATCCCTAAATCTGTGCACTCGACCATATATACAATATATTCTGTTTCTGCTTCTGCTTCTGGTGATTTACTTTTGTGTCGCGCGTATTTGGCGCGTTTAAATAGATTAACCGCCTGGCAATTTGCTGGGTTCCTATCTGGAATATAGGATCTCCTACCTACCCGAACTCCAGTTCCCGTCCCGCTCTTTTTTTACAATTAGCTGCGGCCGCCTCCTTTGTTTGCCATCTTAATCTTGAGTAAATTAGTTCATTAAGAGGTTAATTCCCCATAACACCCACAAATTAGACCATTCAAAAGGGAATGCATGTGAGGAGTGTTTTGTCTGCTTTTCTACTTATTTTTTCCCAGGTGAGTCCACGGTTGGAGTGGAGAATTGTTTGATTGCTTTAGGAAATTTTAGGTACGTTACATTAAATAGCAATAAAAAAGCAAATGCATGTTGTTAAGATTAAATTAGTAAATAAAACAACGATTTTATAACATGTAACTTATTTGTAACAATAAATAATCCTTTTTTTTTTGTATCTGTACAACAAGTGAGGGAAAATTAGTCTTTACAGAAATGGTTGGATCTACATAGAATCTTTTTTTATTTTAATATATTTAATTTCTTGTTGTGCTTTTTTAACTTGCAAGACCTCGAAAATACTTGTTAAGACTTTTTCTAATCATATTTTAAATTCTATAACCTCCAACTTTATTATTTTACTCTACAATTTACCACCCTTTATAACACCCCAATTTAAAATCACTTTTATTACACCTCCAACTCAAAAACTTTATAACTATTTGTTCCCACCATCTAGAGCATAAACAACTGAATTGACCAGGATAATCAGTTGACCGACTAATCGCATCTAAAAAATTTAAACATCCAACATGCATTTGACAGTTTTCCCAAAAAAAAACCTTTTAGCAATAATTTTTAATTGACACTAATAGGCTTAAGCAGGCATTAGCATATTTAGCAGATTGCCAGTGCCAAAAAGATGAGAACTTTGGGAACGAGTCGCGTGACCCACAAAACGATGTCACCATCAACTTAATCGGAAGCCCCGGAAAAAGGGAAATACATAAATATTTTATTTCAGATCAACTTCCCAAAGGGTTGTTAGGTTTTTCGGAGTGAATGGGATGATGCTTGGTCACCCTTGGAAACTTTTCGGTTATTGTTTGATTTCGTCCGGGGCTTCGTTTCGCAGCTTTGATTCGCCTGGGCGGTGTCGGTGGTTTTTTGTGGGTGTTTGTTTGGCAAGTACTTGTTTAATCGGTTTGTTTGTGACATTTCTATTGCCCACAGACCTTGGCATCCCCAGAGATCTGGTGGGCCACAGCCAACCCAAGGCTGTCTTTGTTTATTTAGTGGTAGGCCTGACACGCGCTCAACGCCCACACAGTAGGTGGAAAACCAGCTGGCACTCGCAGAAAATTCAACAAATAATATTAGAACCGCAGCTTAAGAAAATTTTAAATAAATTTGAGAAAAAAAATAAAAGAAATTTCGATGACTGATTAACCTTCTGTTTAATCCTAATAAATGCAAATAAAAATTTTTTTTTTAACAGAAAATTTAACACAAAAGATTTTTTGCTTACAAGTTTGGTTAAAAGTCAATACGGAAACATGGTAATCATATTGGGAAAACATGTATCAAACTATATGTTTTAAAACCTTTCAGGATTGACTGATTAACATTATGTTTAGAAATTTTCGTAAACTATATACCTACTAGCTTCCTAAAAGAAAATTTTGAAAATTTTCTAGTTTACACAGCAAATAAAACGATTGCTTTTGATAATTTTTACTAATTTTTTTTTTGAGTGCAAAGTGAAAAGAGTTTTTCCACTCCCCCCTCAGTAAAACAGAAACACCCCACTCCCCTTTTTTTCTGGGTGGGTGTGTCTGTATTGCGGGTTTTGCCAACTCATCATCATCATCAACCTCAGAAGCAGTCTCCCTATAAAAAAAAGAGTCTGCTGAGAAGGGGAGGCCATTGCTTAAGTGCTGCCAAACAAAAAGAACACATTTACAGGATGTTTTTATTTCCCCTTGCCGGGATTACACCCCCCACTCAGTCGTTCTAAACCACCCGAAAGGAGTGTGAATTGTAATTACAGTGAAATCAGCTTTTGGCACTTGCTCGGCTTCCTCTTTGGGGTTGGGGGATGACTACTGTACTTGTGCATCTATGTGAAGATCTGTGCGTGGTGGATTTCTTTGTCTGTGGGCGGCTGTTTGAAGTGCTTGGGATTCTGCACGGAGAAAAAGTTTCTATACAAATAATTTTACATAAATTAAACTTGGAAAAAACTAGGTGCATCATAGAAGAAATGGGACTCATTAATAAATACCCCATTTATCGTTGGCCATTATTGCAATTTAAAATAAAATATGAATTTTATATAGTTGTCATTTAAACGGCACCGCAAATTATAGTTCTATTATTCTCAAAAACAATCATAAATAAACTTTTGTAAGACTATCGTAATGTTTAAATCATAATGGTTTTTAGAACGCAAGTGTTTTTGTATCTGAATGTCTAGGTAATAATTCAATTCCTATTCCTTAAATTCTGTATACAAACGAATTTTTAATTTTATACAAAATAAAGTATGTACCTATTTATTAGATTAAGCGTTTTCTCATTGTGAAGTTAAATTATATAACATGAATGGGTTCTACAAAAGAATAATGTAAGTTTTTTATATTTATTCCTGTTATTATTTTTAATACCAAAAATATGTTTACAGTATAATAATAAGATTGAATGACCCAGTGGATACATAAGAAAATTGTCAAATGATTTACTAATTTAGGCCATATTTTTTCTCTGTGTACCTTCAGCTTTCTATTTCGGTCCTTTAGCATGTGATGCGTGATTTATTTTTCCCTAATTGGCTTTCGATGCGTATTGCTGGCATTTTGTCATACACACATTGGTACACCCCCTTTTTTCTTTTTCGTACTCCTCCCTGCTGTCATATTTTCTTTTTGTGGCCTGCATTTTGACAGCTTCGAATATGTGATTTGATGTCTGTTGGGGGCGTTGATTTCTGCTTTTGGTAGGTGTCACCGGAAATTGTGGCTTAGCCAAAGGGAAATTAAATACCAAGCGGGGGTTGCGGAATTATTTTTCGCCAGCATTGGCAAAACACATTTATTAGCGAAATTGACTGTGAAGAAGCATATAGAATTCTTTGGGATTTATTTATTGTTTGGGAGCATGTTAAGTGGATTGGACTCTGTGGGTTTCATAAGGGGGGAAAATGGACTTATTTAGGGAAAATCTGGTACATTTTCGGAGGGCTAGTTTTGTTATTATTACCATTCATGCTTAAGAAGATAACTAGTGGGAAATAAAAGTGAGACTAATATTAAGGGCTACATCTGTTCACGTATTTAAAATAATTTAGAGATAAATGGTCGTAAATCGAGTCTTTAAGTAGAAACCTAGTAATCAACACCTTTTAGTTTTATTCTTTTTATCCTCAAGTTATAAATGATTTTAAGCACAATAATTTACATTATATTGTTTAACATAAAAATAATATAATAATATATATTTTTTATCAGAGCCCCAAATCAAAATTCCTAAAGAAAATTAAAGCCCTTTACACCTCAGTCGAATATTTCAAGGTTTCCCATCTCACACATTTTTGTTTTCCCATTTATGTACATACTATTTCTACAGGACATGGAAAAGTATAGCCAGCAGCGTGTTTTGTACCCTTTTACGATTTACCAAAATATTTAAGGCAAATATTTTATAAGCTATGCATACATTTAAGCACAATTAAGCAACTAAGCAGCCCAAATTACAGGTATAATCCTTGCCAGGACCTCTCCCGAAACTGCTTCCCTTTCCATTCGATACAATGGAAGACCCACACATTCGGATTAGGAGATATGGATGCGGGTGTAGGTAGCCTAGGGAATTGTCGGTTCTTTTCAAAGCTGGGAAATAGGTTCCTTTTCGCTCTCCAGCGAACAATTATAACACAAGTGCAGCAGAGATTTGGAAAATGTATTGACAGTATTTTGACATGTTTCCAATACATTTTGATGGGTTATTAGACAGCGGCGAACATAAATCCTCCATCTCCTTTGTAAAAGGGAACTCTATTTCTATCCTTTTTCCTCTGGACCCAAATTAGCACAAATTACTGCTTAAATCCTTTGAGCGTTTCCACTCTGGATAAATATTTTCATTGTTTTGATTTTTCAGCTGGCCGCAGTGATTTTTTCTTGTTCAATGTTGATCAATGATCTGATAAACATAATTTCCTAATTGCGGTTAATTTCTGCGGCTGACCAGCAGCTGCGGTTTTCTTTTGATAAAAATACTGTGATTTAAGCAAATTATGCAAAATGTATTTATGGAAATATTATAAAGAGGACCACCATGAGCAGTTTGAATAATGGAAAATTTATTATTAAAGAAGAATTAGGATGTGAATTATTTAGTTGGATTCATATTAATTTTTGTTTTTTGTTGCTTCAACGTTATTGTTCTCCAGAGTAAAATATTAACTTCAAAATTTTAAATTAAAACAAGAAAGAACGCTATAGTCGGGTTTCCCGACTATAAGATTTGCGATACTCATTGCCCTCTTTGAAAACAGCTAGCTAGCCCTCTTCAATAGTGTGTAGCCTACTTTCATGCGCAATCAGTTTTAAGCGCCCTCTCTTAAAAAAAAAAGGTTTGCATACTTTTGAGCGCAATAAAAATTTTCAACGCATTTGTATACACAATTTCGTCAGATTTTAAAAATTTTTAGATATTTGGGTAGATATTTTCAATACGAACAACATTTGTAAGGGCCACTTTTCTCTAGCACTAAAAATGTGGACACCACAGAGTTTTTTCCGGTTTGTGGGCGTAAAAAGGGGCGTGGTCAGGTTTTGAAACAAACTTGATCTGCGCTTTGCTTATAGAAGTCTGTGTGCAAAATTTGGTGGCTCTAGCTCTTATAGTTCCCGAGATCTCGATGTTTGTACGGACAGACGGACAGACGGACAGACGGACAGACAGACATTTGATCGTTTACAGTATTTGCTTACTCTTCGAGTATCGCAAATAAATTATAACAAATAAAAATATTGTTACTTTTGTTAAAGATTATTTTCATAAAATTTTTTGAGAGTTGGCAATGCAAACAAAAACAATTTTAAGTTAATGTTTCAGCCGTAAGTTTTCCGGAGTTAAATCTAAGTTTTTAAAATATTTATCAACATGTTTTAAAATTTTTAAGTATATTAGAGACCTAAATGATGTGTAGTTGCAACATGTTAAACAAAGTATTAAGTATAATTATTTTTAAGAGTAAAATTATACCTACTGCATAATACATAATTTTGAATTTTTGAATAATGAAAAATAAAAACATAAAGGGTTAAAGTATTGATGTAAATGGTCTACGTTAAATTTTCATCTATTCTATTTACTCTATAATTTTTTTTATGCCATACTTAAAACAAAGGTGTAATTTACCTTCATTCACTCCCCCAAAAATCATCACTGTTGTGTCACCCACAAAAAGCGGTCCCCAAAAGAAAGCCAATAACAAGTGTTTAAGCGAAATTGCCGTTTAACTGTCCCACGGACATCGAAACGCCGGACATGACCGGAAATAAGTAAAAGCCAATAAATCAACCCAAGAGGAAGCCGAAGTCAATGAGGAAAAAGCACACAGCTAATGGGAAATTCGTGCTGAGGGGGGGAAAACAAAGTAACACCCGACAATCTGTTTTCCGAACCACCGGAAGATGAGCCAATAAGGACGCGTGCCACCGCCGGCGTTCAATTTGCTGCAATTATAATTGTATTGGCGAGGGTCGCGTGTCCAGTTCTGATGGGAGATGTCACAATGTTGCATAATGCGCTTAACCGCAGGTTAACAATGAAATGACGAGGACGAAGACGAAGGTGTGGTGGCTACCGAGCATGTTATTAATTTTCCGCCCAAAACGTTGACACGCGCTCAACATTTTTCCATATTTTATGTTATACTTTTTCTTTCTAGCTCAACCCTTGAAACGGTGACCTGTGACCTGCTCGCAAGAGGGGAAGTGTTTTTTGTTGTTGCTTTTTATGACAGGAAGCGAAGCGACGGCACACGGCAACAATTTTCCAGCGAACACGACAACACTTTTCATATCCTCATGCTAATCAGCCGGAAAGTGCTTTATTTGCCCTTATGATTTGTCCCCGCTCGTGGGAGAATTGCTTTTACTCCTCCGACATGATAGTTAAATATTGTGTTAGGCCCTGTTACTATAGTTAAGGGAGAAAAAAGGACAAGCGGCGTTAAAAAAGGGGAAATGTGTGACATGGTAATTAGCTAAAGCGAAAGGGAAATGGGAAATAAATGGTTATGACAGATTACAATTGGATTTGAGGATGTTTTTGAAGTGGTGAAGGGATTATGTTATTTAAAATTCAATGCTTGAATCTCTACTTCGAATTTGTTTTAAGACTCTTTATAGACGAGTACTATCGATTAAAGCCTTAACACTGCCCTTAAAAAAATTGATTAAATTAAATAACAATTTTATATTAAAACGTTCACTAACTAAATTATTTTAAATAAAATATCCTAATACTGGTTAGTACTATTTAGATTGTTAACATTTTTGAAGAAGACAACCCCCTTTTTATTTACACCCTAAACACTTCTTTATCACTTTAATAAAAGAATTTTCAAGAAATATTTTTTCATAAAGGACTCTATTTAATTGAGAGGCTTTCAAGGTTTTCATCTCTGTTTACTTTGCAATTTTCCCCTCTTAAGAAGTTCATTAAACAGAGAGCCAGCTGCAGCACCTAATAATAATTCCAGTTCTTCACAACCACACCTCCCTCAATCTGGACTCAATCACAATTGTTCCAAAGGATCGGATGACGTTAGAGGTTTAAGAAGCGAGTTGCAGCAGGCGCTACGCCCCCCGAAAGACACCCGATTTTCTCTAAGGACGCAAGGCACGCGCTCAAGGACATGCGGGTAGGGATTTGCACATGTCCTGTAATTGCTACATATGCGACACACACCAACCAACACGCCTCCAAAAAAAATTTGTGAAGTGAGCTAGGATCGCCGAGCAGTAGGAAATGTGAAATAGGGAGGACAAGGAGGATCCTGGAGCAAGGAGCAATGAGCAACCCTGGAAGACGGCGCTGATCCTTCCGGTGGCTCGCAGGACGACAGGAAGCAATGTGCGCAGTCGAACAATTGTTCAGCCACCAAGATCGAGATTCCTTTCTCTGTGCCGCAGCTGCCGGCGGAGATTCTCGCTCCTTGAAGTGGGCAGAAAAGGATAATCAAGCGACTTGTTTGCCCTCGCTTTGATTGTGGAATGAACATCATTATTACACTTGGAAAAAATTAATCTGGAGTTGTTGAAAAAGCCATGATTTTTATTAAAGTAATTAAAAAAATTATACAAAAAATCATAAAATTTTTGAAAATTTTTTATTAATTTAGAGTCGAGGGTCTAGCAAATTCAAGACAATCTACGATTCCTTCCTTTTCCAAATAATGTAATATTGGCTTAGAACCGAATTTCTATGCAAGAAAAATATTTTAAAAATATTTAAGTAATTTCTCTGTGTGTATGATCATCTCTAGCCTTGATTATCCCTCTTGAATAACCGGTTGCTCCTGCGGGGCGTTGCTCGTTTTTTTCTCTACTGGCCTGACATTTGATTTCGATTTCGCTTTCGGCGGCGGTGGCAGCGGAAATGCTTTTTCTTTCTACGGTTGTTGACACGCGATCCTTGCGATACAAAGATCCTGCGTCGGTGTGCCGATCATCCTGTTCGAGTCCTGTTTTTCGTCCTGGCGCGTGTGCCGCGCTTCCGGTTAATTATATTCCGCAATGCGCAAAGTCCCCGCAACGAAAGCGAAATCGTCGCTTTCGGTTCGAGAATCAAATGCATATGTTCCCTATTTCAATACGAAATTCCTTTTATTCCGGCTGTCAGTCGCAGTCTCTGAGGTCCTGGCATTGTCCTTCGTCGAGTGCTTCGCAGGCCGAGAACAACTGCTCATTAATTGCCGGTTATGTGCGCTTTTCTTTCCCAAAACGCTGACGATAATCACGATTTTGGCATTTTAATTTGGCTCGTGCCAGCTTGCTTGTAATGCGAGTAGGCGACAGGAAGTCGATCCTTGAGGGGCTTGCCTAGGAAGGAGTCCGCTCAAGGTGACTCTATTGCCAGATTGCAAAGAATGTCAAAAAGGAAAACATGTATGCAAAAAATATGTAGTTCGTGGGGTGTGCTCAAATTTCTGCATCGTAATTATATTTAACCTTTGTCAACATTTATAGAGTAAACATCTCAAAATATTTAAAAGATATATAAGAGCGAACTTATTATCCAATATGGAAAGTAATGGTTTAATTATGTATCTAACTCTAGATTGTACTGCATAAATTAGGTACATACATTTTTAATAGTCTGATAAGACAAAAGGTCTTAATAAAAAAAGTTTAGTACCTAACTTTTAATATTGAAAGGAACTTATGAATTTACCATCATGATTGTAAGAGATTTTCTTAATTTTTTTTAAATTAAAAACCTCCTTACAAAATTTTAAACAATAAAAAATCAGTAAGAATTTAAGACGAACCAAATAATAAAATGTAATTAAATGTAGCAGATACTCAATATTTGGGGGGCAAACCATAAAATTGCCGTTGGCTCTTTCCGAATTGATTAAATTTAGAAAGTAAACTCTATTAGTTTAGTTTCCATCACTCCTCTTAAAATAGTAAGTCAATATTCAATGATTAAATTTTAAAATACATTAAATTCCTGTTAAGTGCCCCGTTTACCTATCCCCTTGCAAAAATGCACCCACATTCCACACTGCGATTAGACCAGGCTAATTGACCCAACGGCCACTTGAGGGCTCAATGAGCGCAACAATAAAATCAGCAAGTCCACACCCACGCCCTCTTATATTTGCAGGTCCACCTCCTTTGGGGAAATCCATGGCAACATGAGCAATAAAATTTAATATCCGCTTCGAGTGCAGGCAGCAGTGACCAGAAATACTTTGCATAATCTGCCCCCAGGATATAATGTATATGTATTTTCTAGAACGAAATAAAGCCGTCGGAAGGTGTAGATAAATCACGTGGAACGACAATGTCGAACAAGTGAGAAAACTCCCCCAGCTAAAAAAACAAAAAAAAGGGGACACTTTCAATGGACGAAAACGAAAGGGCAGAGATAAAAAATCGCCAGGACTGCAAATGGGTAAATTACTCTATTTAGGGCTGTCATGGGCCAAGGGGGGTGGGGTGTCTGTCTGGCCTCTGGTTCTTGTTCAGTTTGATTAATTCGTTAACAAACTGAAAGTAGCAACAGCAGCTAAAGCGAGTTGAGTAATTGTCGAGAGTCACGAGAGGAAATCCTCACCACCCGAACCCCTAAAATAAACCCCTACAACTACCCCTATTCCAAAAAAAACCCCATCCCTTTATTAGCTAAAAGCGCATGAAGATCGCAGCGGGTTGATAAGAAACAAAAACTCCGAAGCGAATTGAGCACTTGAATGCCCCCAAGAAAGGGCGCAAAAGGGGGATATTTCTCAAGGGGGTTGAGTAAGTAACTCCTTGAAAAGCTAATCTCCATCGGACGATCTATCGATTAACCCAAAAAGCAAAACAGACAACACAGCAAATTCCAGCGGCGACAATTTATTCATTAAATCAAGCCGAAGATACTTTTGTATCTACACACTGTGTGTGCTATGTGCTCTATAAATAATTGAAACTCACACCCTGTCAAACATCGAAACCAAAAATGCATACGAAATATTTATAAACCTCTTTTTTGTGTTTGCCGCGAAGACCCAAATAAAATGTACTTTTGTTTCACAATTTAATGTCAGCCTTTCGTCATCCATTGTTTTGTGTTGTGGGTAATTTTCGATTTTTCGCATTCGCAGCGCCCAACTGGGTGCATGCAAAGTCGGGGGATGGTCGTAGGACCCTTTAGCGCATTGGATAGCGCGTTGGACTTCTAATCCAAAGGTGGCGGGTTCGATTCCCGCAAGGGTTGAAACTTAAAAGATATATATTTGTTTCGATTCATTTTTTTTCGCTTGAAGGTGGAGTTGTTATCTTGTATCTTGAGCTCAAATAAAAGTCATTCAAAACTTTATTTACATAAAATGGGACACAAAAGAAATGGTTTCAATAAAAGAGGTAAATAAAAAACCCTTTTTTAACTTCAAGTAAATAATATTATAAGTAAGCCGCCTTACAAATTTTTTTTTTAACTACGAACAGATTCACTTATTTTAGTTCAAATATTTATGACTATTTTACTAATACATTACGTTAACGCTCATCTACCTGTCGTCACGAATTATAAAAGTTTTTTTTAAATAAATAAATAATAAAATAATATTTAATTTAAAATACACATGACAGTTTCCTTTAAAATTCCCATTTCATTTTTGTGTCATTCATTGTTATCTTTTTTAAGCATTAATACCAATAAACTTTGGTGATTCAACAAATGAATGAATTTATAAGTGCCTTACATTCTTTTGTGAAATTGTGAAAAATTTCTTATCAGTTTGCTTCAAAAAATGCTTTATACCAAAATATAACATACAAATAATCACAGAAGCCGAGTTTTAACATTTCGGGATGTTGATACATTGAGTTTTTAAGCTTAGCGAATCCCTTCATAAGTTTTACATCTGTCTTCGTCGCCCCGCCCACATTTCAACCTCATTAAGCAGAGCAAATATTTCCTTTTGCGGGTAGAAATTGTTTTTGGAAAAATGTAATTTTCAATTAAAAACAAACTGACAAACGGCAAATAATTTGGCGCCCTCTTCAAAACTATTTGCCCAGTGCAAACACCGAAAATAGGTATCTGAAAGATACACGCAGCGAACTAGAAAGGGAAAAATCTCGAATGCCGCAAGCCCAAACGCAAATAAGGCGGAAATTCATGAATCGCGCAGTTCGAGCGTAAATTGCAACAGCTGTCAAGTATCTGGGAGATACTCGTACATCGCGCAACGCAACTAGCTGATAAATGATAAACAGCCTATTAAAAGTGTTTACATGACCAGGGCAAATATTGACAGAATGATGCAGCTACCCCGTACCCCCTCCGCTTATGGATAGCGACTGCTCATGTGCGGGGGGTTGATTTATCCATGGAGATTCCCGATTCCCGGGCCTCGGCAATTTGTTGTCGCTTGTCAAATGATCAGCGCACATGCAAATTATCTGCACACCAAGGCAACTGCCATTCCGCCATTTTGTTTCCTCTGGTTTCGCCTTCGAAAAGTGCAATCCAAAGCCCCACAATCCCCAATCCCAATCCCCAACCTAGACCCCAACCCAGGCGATGTTCTTCTCGCGTCTGGTTTTAAAAATAAATTCCCCGTTTACGGCCACGTAATTTGCCGACAGTCTGCGGAACAGCCCCCAAATGGCATTGTGCACTATAATTTACTTTTCATCGACCTCTCACTGTCTGAGTGGCTCTGAGTGAGGCACTTGCATGTTGGTAATCTTTATTTAAATGATTTCCATGGGCTAAACTTTGCCCTGGCGAAGTGGAATTTGCTTGGGTTATTTGAGGAACCAAGAAAAAATTTGTTCAGAATTCTCAAGGGTTCTTAAATGAATAATTTATATTGTTAAGCTATAGCTTATATAAAATAAAAACTAAATAAACAAGGAAATTTAAGCTTTAAGTTTTTTTTTTTTAAAAAATCAGTATTATTGTGTTTAAATTTGTAGATCAAAATGTAATAAACATAAACTAACTGATGGTTAAACATAACCAAAAAGTTATATTTATTAAAATAATTTGTATCTTTTCATAACACAACATAAAAATCTTCAAAATATTTTTACGAGCTACCGAGACCACTTGTTTTGTTGCAAATTTTTGCTACAAAATTAGATCGATGCAAGGGGGTTAACCCCTTTTATACAAAGCTCAAAATCAAAATATATTTCTTCCCATCCTTCAAACTGAATACTTGCTGAATTGTTCAATTGCGAAACAAGTTGAATTCAACTCAAGTACGCACTAAATTTTTCTGCTGTTCAGATGTTCACATGTAAGACCCCTACAGATCTTGGGCTACCCTTTTTGTAACCCTTCGACAGATTTTTGTGCTTCACTTTAAATACAAAATAATGTCGCCCACTGTGCACAGCGTAGCAAGTTCTATTCTCCGGCTCGAAACTAACAATTTTCGCCACATGAAAAAGCAGAAACGAACCCCTAACGAGCTCTGAAATTATTTTTAGAGCAGTGCCGCAAAAAGTGGCAAATAATGCAAATATCTTAGCATGCAAGTGGCAAGGAGAACGCCTCGAAAAAACTTGTACAAGCCATGGTATAAAATATTAAGCATGCGCCATGTGGGACAGGTACGAGAACAAAAAAGGACAAAGAGAGCGAACCAAATGAAAGCAGCTGCAAAAGGAGCGCAGACAAAAGCGCACAAGGATAATGGTGATGATGATGATGATGGAGTAACTGCAATTAGGCATAATAAACACAAAGTTACATCGTGAGGGGAGTGAAGTTCAGGATTTCTGAAAACTACATAAACGCAGGCTTAATTGCTGGTTTTTCAAGCGAACGAACCCCGATGTTGCGACTTCCTTTTTTTATTTTTTTTATTTTTTTGCGCACTTGAATCAAGTCCTTTATAGGGGTTAGTCCTGTACCCGAATCACAGCACAAAAAATGGCTACACATGGCGATCTTTAATAGCAACCCCTCTGCAAAGCACCCAAAACCGAAACGGACCGAAAAATAGAGCAACTATCCCAAGCAGCAAAATGGTCGACGTCTATTTTTTTACCGGGGGGAGGAAAATTCCCAATCCAAATTCCACACTCACTCCCAACAATTTGTATCTAATAAACTGCCATATGCAAGCCACTGGCTTATTAGGCCCGAAATGTTTGATTGAGTTCAACCAGCCGACGTTATGAGGGTGCCCAGAGCTATATTCCTCTATATTCCTAGTGGTGGTGGTGACTCGGATTTATTCAGCTCTGCCACTGTTGCACTCACAAGTTGATTATGTTGATTTTTTTAACCGTTCTTTATTCAGCATTATTTTTTATTCGACTGCCGTTCAAGTGTTGCCTAGGGGGTGTGGGGAGAATTTTTATTAAATATTAATATCATATGAAGTCAGCGACATGTAAGAGATACATTGGATAAGCTGGCATAATTGAGCGGGTAGCGGGGCTCTTTAACAAGACAGCGAATTATGGAATGACAGAGGATAAAATATTTATAAAGAATACAATTTAATTTCTGAATTACGTGTAACGTATTTATAACATGTTTAACAGAAAAAAACAAAATTAATCATATTACTCTTACAGTAAAAATAATACAAAAAATAATTCTTTATTGCACTATTTATTACCTTATACTGCTTATAAGATTAATACTTTTTATTATTTAAAATATTTTAGTCAACACAAAATAATTTAAGCTTTAATTAAGTGTCGGAACTTATGATTTTTAAATAAGTTGGTGGGAGAAAAGCTATAATTATCGACTCAACATCAGACAGAAATAAAAAGATGGTTTATGTGTATGTGGATTCAATGATTACTTAAAATATATTTTTTTGGACAACAATCAATTTTAAGCAACAAGTTTTAACTGTCAAAATAATTTCGCTTAAAGTAATTAGAATAACCGTTTTCTTTTTTTTTTATATTTTTGACTTACAACAGTGTTTTTTGGAAGGCTTTTCACTACCAAATCCCTCAATCCCCAGACGACTTTAAAAAATCGCCGTACAAAATGCAAAGTGCCCAGAAAAAAAGCGAACTAATAATAAACAGCAGCGGAGAGCACTTGAAGTGACAACAAAAGCCAAATATTTACATTAACCAATGTACGTTAACCAGTAGCGTAAGTGGAGGACTCCGCGAAGGACTCTCCACCGCAGGACAGCCCGCGAATTCGATTCCTTAGAGGGGGAACAAAAAGAAACTTCTCTCACCCGCAAATCTTCGACTGAAAATAAATATATGTACTGTTGTGTGTGCGGAACTCGAGCACTTGAGTGGGATGCAGGACATTGAAAACCTGGATTCAGGATACAGGATACGGAATAAGCGAGGGCAGGCCGCAAGGACTCTGCGCAAATAAACAATTAAAATGTCACAACGATTGCCGGCGTACCCGTGTCAGGAAATCAAAAATCCAAAGCAAATAAAAAGCGAGTGAAACCACAAAATGGAAAGTAGAAATCGGTAAACGCTTCCCTTATTTTAAGGGACTGCATATTGTGTTTTATTCAAAAGCGCATTTCACAAGGGGGAAGAAGGAGCAACCACGTGGCGTTTCCAGGACGCAGTTCCTTGCTCACTGAGCCGAAGATTGACAGCGAGGGCGAGAGTCCTGTGCGAATCCTGGGAGTCCTGCGACTCCAGCCAAGGCGTTGGCCCACACCAAAGGTACAAATCCCAATTAAAAATAAAGAAAGCCATCGCCAGCCAAGCGAAAGTTAAACAGGCCAAAAACATTGCGTTAAGTCAAGCTTTTGCACTCAAAAAAATTACTAAAAATTACAAATTGAATCTATGATAACTTAAATAAATTCTATTAAAGTTGAATGGGGACTTAAGAAAACTTTAGAGCTAATATAAGTCCTTTAAATTTAAATTGAATATCAAAGAATAAAGTCTTAAAATTTCGGTCTGTGAGGAGTCCCTGAATATTTTAACTAATTGATTAAAAATTTTCAAAATATTTATTTTCAACGAAAATATCTAAAACTACTTAAAGAATTTTCGTAAGTTCGAAGATCAAGATACACCTATTTTCCCTAAGTGCAAAGGACCCTCCACCCACATTTGAAACCGCGTTCTTCCTTCACGCTGGGCGTCTGTGACATTAACAATTGATAGACGACCGACGTCGGGCGACGACAACAACTGAACATTTGAACATTTGACAGATTGTCGCGCTCAGTTGGCAGCTTCTAAGGACACTTTCCATTTCATTTCACACTCACACACGTCTGATCCTTTACCACCGCCTGCGGCAACTCACTCGCCTCGAGTGGCCCCGTTTTCCTTTTCCCCAGCCTTCCCTTAACCCCTTTGTTTTGGTCCCTTGCTTGCCAGTGGGCCAAGTGAAAAGTGGAAAAGTGGCAAGTGGAAAGCGGAAAACCAGTCGAGTGGCCGGCTTAGCGGCTAGTTGGCATTTACCAGGCGCAGGCTTAAATATTTTAGTTCTACTGGTCGTCACTTTGGGTCCCCAGGGGTTAATGTCTTTTAGTAAGAGGTTAGGGGAAAATATATAAATTTTTTACAGAGCGAGTAAAGTTACGAAACAAATCTAAGTTGGAATTTTTGACAGTCTGGACTATTAACAGTTGGACAGATATTTGTACGATATTAAAGTTCAAATATCAACTAAGCATTAACAAAATATTTCAACATTTAAAACACAGAATTCTATCTAACCACATTATTTTTTTTAAGGAAATAGAATTATTGGATATAAGTTTCTATATTTAAAGTGATTTAACAGCCACTCTATTGTCATACCTATATATTTGTATTATCTACAAATGGATAAATAACTATGCCTTGTTTTTTATTAATAAGCAGACCCACAGTGAATTATAAGATTTTATTCACTGTGCTCTTAAGCTGTGTTTAAAATGAAGTAATATCTTTATTTTTGGAATAATAAATCGTACCCTCTTAAATATGTTTAAAAGTTTAAAGACTTATATTTATTCATTGACTTTCTTGAAACGTAATTCAATAACGAACTTCAATTACTCCAACTTAACTTGAAAACCTTAGACCTGATTAAAAATGGCTTCCAATCAATCCGCACAAAGTGTTATACCCAATTAGAAACCCCCGAAAATTGCTAATTTATTTGAACCTTGCACAAACAACCATCAAGATACATAGATGAAAATCAAACACAGGTACAACTTACCAATGAGAGGGGAAAAATCAAGCCAAGGCTTTTCCGCACGCTTTATTGGCCAGGATCCAAACTCCGAATGTTTACGCACAGCAATTAATATCCCTTTTTTGATGTCTTGAGTTTGAGTTAATATTGAGATGAAATTTCTGAGGGAAATTGAAATTTCGATGGTGTCTTATGTTGTTTTTTTGGGAGTCACTTCAAAGAGTGTTTTCGTATTTTTAGAACTGTTTGCTCCTTGTGTTTTACTAATCGGCTGCAGGTCAACTAACTGTTTGTTTTAGGTATTAAATCCTGCACACACACACACAGACACACACTCGCGTATAGGACGAACGGTGAATTTTTGCGACCGCGCTTTCAAGACGTCAATTTCGGAATGTAAATATTTGATTTATGCGCCAAAGTAAATTAAGGCGAAAACAAAAACGCAACAACAAAGTTGCGATGTCCTGGGAGACATATTAAATATGGCGACGGCGAAACGGTAAATTTGATCAATAAGAGAGCGCGCTCTGTTCCCGTCTCGCTTTCACACCCACACGGCATTGTGCCGACGGCAAAGTCAAAAGCAGCAACAACAAAGTATAGTCACCCGACGACGCGCTCTCTCGCCCAACTGGCGCTGGAATCTGAGAGCCGCAAACATCATTATCATGTAATACCTCTCGCTCGCACCGTTTTGGGGGTGGGGGCAAATGACGGCGACCAAGAGAGAGGGAGAAAGAGAGAGGGTGTGATTGTGTGTGTGTGTGCTATTAACGCCATCATGCTCATCATCTGCTTTTCCCCTCTCTCTCTTTCTCTGATTTTGCAGCTGCTGACTGTCCTTTTACTAAGCGCTTGCCCCTACATAACCTCACTCCTCATCTGGAATCAGAAAACCCCCCACCCACCCCCTGCCCATGCCCCTGCCCCTGATAGGTGTGTACATATTTGTACTGCAATTTGGCATCGTCGCGGGCTGCTGCTCTTGTGATTTGCCTCTTTTTGCGCTCTCATTTACACAGGTGAGTACAGTAATCGCTCGACCAGGTGGAAGTCCTTAATATCAGTTCTATTATCAAAACATACCAAAAGTTTATCAAGTTTGAAAATATTTAGAGAATTACTTTACTTGGTTTGGTTTGTAAAAATCTCTCAAAAGTATGCTATATTTTTTATAAAAGGCCAGTTGTAATAGAAATAGCGGTCATCTTGGTTTAACCTAATAAATTTTTGGGTTTTGGGCGTTAAATACTTAGACTTAAGCTTACAGCACATTTTCTTGATTAATTTATTAATGTTTTTACATCTTAATATTATCAATAATTAACAGTTAATATTTAATTTGTTAAATAGATTTGGGTTTAGATTATTGATGTTAATGGTAAAATAACACCGGAAGTAGAAGAATTAAAAGTTAAATACAAATAAAATTTTAAAAATTCAAATAAGTTTTATATAAGGAAAGTTAAACCCCTCAATACTAATTACTTGCGAAACATCCAACTTTCTAATATTTCCATTTACAGTGTATCTACTATATTTTCTTTTTTGCAGTAGTTTCTATTTGTTCCTTTTTTTATATTTTTTTGGGTGCCCCCTCTTACGCTCTTTCCGTCCCGCTTCCCCGCTGGGCCATTATCGAAATCGGAGGGCAAAGGCAAAGAGAAAACTCGAATAGCAAAATACAACGAAATGCCCTATGGAATCGCATTTTTGTGCAGTTTCCATCGCGGGGCATGTGAAATATGCTCCGCATCTGAATTTTCACCCGATTCCCTGACAACCGAGCACAAATACACACATGTGAGGCCATTGTTTCGCTGTAATAGAGATGGTAAAAGAGGGAGAGAGAGGAGGAGGGAAAAGGAGGCGGCGATGGCAAAAGGTGAAACGATTGGGCACCCTGGGAGATTTTTTAATCAAATAATTACAGTAATTAGATGCAAGGCAAATGTCAAAAGCCTGCATGAAATTCCCATGCGTAGTGGTAAACAGAGAAAACGCGATGAGAATTCACAATTGTCAAGAGATCCTGTAGTCCTCCATTCTTTGGGAACCGATCTGAAAAAGGTCCTTGATGCACTCCGGGAACCATTTTTTGTTCACTTTGTAGAACCTACTGCGCTATAGGGTGGAATTTGAAGAATCCACATTGATTTCTTTAAGACCAACCGCGATAAACTAAAGTATATGTAGAAATACAAGTTAAATTAAGTAAAGGACATTTTTTTTCCTCCTTAGATTCCTAAGGCAGAATCATCCATTTAATGACAACTTTTCCCTGAGACTTTTCTGCACAGCGCTCAAGAAATCAACTTTTTGCATTTTCCACACCTCAAGTGTCTGCAACAATAAAACGGAGGGAGAAGAAAAGAGGCTGCAAAGTGGGGTGGGAAGAATCTGGAGAAAAGAGGAGAGGAGATAGGGCATTCATTACAGCAATTGAAATGGACAAAAGCCGAAATTCAAGGCAGGAAAAAAAGACGACGGCAGCACAGCACAAGTTGGAAAAGGGATAATAAAATGTTTGCATATAAAATATTAAATAAAAGACGCTTTGAAGGAGCAGAGAAGGAGAGTAGGCAGCTTCTCTACATAGAACGCAACGAAATGAGCGAGCACACTGAAATAACAAAAGGAAACTTTTACATTTTTTTAAAACCGAATTTAGAAATTCATTGTTATGCATAAATGTGCGTAGCTTACAAGTTATAACTTAAAATTTATTTAATATTTTATTAACGACCTTTCGAAGTGATAACAAAGGTTTTATATTGATCTTCAAGCTAAAAGTCTTTACTTTAATTTTTTGATTTATTGTGTTGCATTGTGCTATACTATTTTTGTGTCTTAGAAACACTTAGAAAAAGCCGAGAATTAAACCTAAAACTAGTTATAAGGTATAAGGTTAAAAAAGTTCACTCATATTATTATCCCTTTAACCTTAAAAAAATCCACCATCGGCTGATTGTGTGCATGGAATTTTTGATGTGGGTTTATTCAGTAATAAAATGACTTCTGACAATGTCTTTGGATTATAAAAACATGTTTGTTTTTGGTTTCTACTGATATTTCCAGCCAGTTTGAGATACTATATTTGCATTCCTTTGGTTAATATCGTATAAATTCTATGTTTTCGAAACAAAGTTGTTAGTTAGTTAGTTCTTTTTTTTACATATTTTTTTTAAGTGCACCTCCGTCAGCAACAACAAAATGACAGAGCCAGGTGAGCCGAGAGATCCAGGTGGTTTTGAGTTCCCGGGCAAAAGGATAACGGGTAGGTAAATAAACCCGTTGCCTCATCTATGTAATGCAATATGTGTGTTCTTAGGGGGTGTGTGTAGGTGTAGGTGTGCAACTTAATAATCACCATACAGAAACACCGTTAGTGGGCGTATCAAATGGCAGCAGCAGCGCAGTCGACGCACAAAAATGGCAGCGCATGCGTCACACCGACATAGCACCCATATTTGTATGGCCAATCGGTGGGTGTGTCCTCACACACACACACGCACACTTGATTAGCCTCGACATTTTGTTACTGTTGAAAACAGCAACTATCGCTGGCTCGCTCGCACCCAAAGAGTTGCCATTTGATTATGCATCGGCACTTGGAAATTTGAACTTTACTTTTTGCTTAAAAAACCGGCTTTTACTTTCGTTAAAAAAACCACACACTCACACACACACAAAATTAGCCAAGCAAATGTGAGACCAATAATCTACTTTGTGACAGTTATAAATTTTTTTTGGGAAAATTAATCAGCACAGCGGTATCCACTCGAGAAATCGGGATATTGAAAAAGCGCACAATTTTGCAAGTTCATTAATTTCGCACCACTGCATTGCAATTGTGTGCATTCGTGTGTGCTTGTGTGTGTGTGAGAATGAGTGGCACACGCTTCTTACCTGTCCAAAATTTCTATTTTTTTCGGAACGTAACAAAGGCATCTCCACAAAGATACAAGAATGCCACAAAAAGTTGCCAAAAAAATACGTAACGAAAATTTCGCTATTTATTAGTGTGCTCTCGTCTGTTATGAATTAAGTGTCCTGCATGTGTGTGTGTGCGCGCTTTGTTGTTACCCATCTCTTTTCTGTCAGTCTCCACAAAATGTTACCACTAAAAATCACAAATTGCGGTATCAAAGGTAAAAAGTGGAAGGGGTTTACCAAAAAACAATAATGAAAAATATCTGAATTTTAACAATAGGGCTTTAGTTGCAGAAAACAATGGAAAGAATATTTGATCTGTCTTTAAATACATTAAAAGTTGCAATTTTCTTGGAAAGTTTTTGGGTCAGAAAAGAAGAGAGGGAAGGATTTAATTTAATAACCTTAAACTTAGTGTTTAAAAATAAGTTTATTATATAAGTTTATAAAAGCTAAGAAGTTAACTAACTTTTAAATAAAAGTAAAAAAAATCATAATACTTTATGTATTTAAAACCATTTTACAACCATATGCTGAGTATAAACATAAATTTATAACTTATAAAAACATAATCTTTATGTTGTTTTTTTTTAATTAATTAAAAACCACTATAAATCGAAATTTCAGATTCAGATTTTAATTGAAATAATACAGAACAATAGCGAAGTTTCCAAAATCTTCTAATACAAGACAAAATCTCCAGTACATGAAGCAAACCCATATTTGACTTGTACATTTATTTTAAAAATGTCACTATTTTCTAATTAATAAATAGAAAATTTCATATACACAAATTTTTGTTTTAAATCTTTTTACTTTTTCTTACATTAAATTTATTTTTAAAGCCACAATAATTTCAGATAAAGAAAATTCAAATTATTAAAAAAGCATTCGCATGGAAACGTAATCCTTGTGTAATATGGTCACCTCCATCCGATAGTCACGACCCCGGCCATTCGCCCCGAACAGTCACCTCACCCATCTCTAAAAAGACACGTAAAGCAACAAAAATACCCAAATCATCCGGCAAGAAAAGTAGTAAATTTATGAATTAAACAGGAATAAAGAGAAAACAAACACCATGGACGCTGGAGTGTGGTACCGCTCGTTGCCCCGATTCACCAGATATTGGCTGACGGCCACCGTGGCGCTGAGTTTGTTGTGCCGCTTCGACATCATCCCACTGCATTGGTTACATTTGGACCGATCCGCTGTTTTTGGGAAGCTGCAGCTCTGGCGCTGCGTGACGTCACTATTCGTGTTCCCGATCTCGTCGAACACCGCATTTCACTTCCTCATCAACTGCTTCTTCATCGTGCAGTATAGCTCGAAACTGGAAAAGGACCAGTACAGCAGGAGTCCTGCGGATTATCTGTACCTGCTGATAGTATCAGCCGTTCTGGCCAACATTGGCGGCATGCTGTTCAATGTATACTTCTTAATGGACATGCTCGTCCTGGCCATCACCTATATTTGGTGCCAGCTGAACAAGGACGTGACCGTGAGCTTCTGGTTCGGCACACGCTTCAAGGCCATGTATTTGCCCTGGGTGCTGGCCGCCTTTGAGTTCATTTTCCATTTGTAAGTGGACTTTTGATCCCTTGTAATCTGGGTTAAATCTAATCTGTAATCCCCTCGCAGCTCCCTTGCTTCGCTGGTGGGCATCTTCAACGGTCATGTCTACTACTTCTTCAAGTTCCAGTATTCCCAGGATCTGGGCGGTACTGCCCTGCTGGAAACCCCTCAATTTTTGTAAGTAAAAGTAAACCTTAATAAATTCTAATAAGCCAGAAGCTGGAGATAAACTCTATGATTTAAAATTGTTTCGTATTGGAAATTCGAGGGTTGACGTTTACGTTTGTATTTTCTAATGAAATTCTTGTTTAAAAGATTTTGCTCGAATATTGACTCATTTCCCTGTCTCCACTTTCAGGAAACGACTTGTGCCGGATATTTCCGGAGGCTTTGGTGGCTTTGGGGTGCCACCGGAAAGCAGAGCACCACCGCGACAGGCGCCCGAGAGTCCCTGGGGCCGGGGCATGACCTTGGGACGGAACTGAACCCTCAACTGATCCTCGTATATAGACTAATTCCCCTTTTTACGGTTTGGTTTTCCTTTTTTCGTAACCAAGCTCTTATACAAAACAAAAAAATATTTTTCAAACTATTTTTCAATCACCTTTCGATTCTCTGGCAACAGCAATAAGTTAACATGTTAAGTGGCAGGATTGTATTGTGCATTAATGAAATTATATTGATATATGTTTGTACATATATAACCTTGAAAAAAGACAAACACTAACTTGATGTTTTGTGGGATTAAACATTATTTTTTTGAATTACTTCCGGCCTTTGCTTTTTTCAAAAATCAAAAAATTCCCTCGTATTTTTGTTACATTTAAATTTATTTCGTTTAAAATTTCTATGCTAAAAATTTTACAGCGACACGCATCCTTCAACAATATTTTTTGTATTACATTATTAACTTTTCTGCTCTTTTCTGTGGAGGGGAGAATTCTCTGATTTGGTTGGTGTTTCCGTTTTCGTTTGCTTTTTCATTGGGGCTTGGTCTAAAAGTTACAACAATCCTTAAGATTTGGATTTACAAAACCGACGCATAAAATACTTATCATCTATAAATCGTTAATGGTTAATCATCTGTTTTGTGTGTGTGTGGCATGAGTTTTCTTTTCCTTTAAACATGTGTAATTCTTAGCTGAACTAGGTGTCTATACATGTGTGTATTTATATATGCGATATACGGTGTGCATTTTGAAATTCATCTGGTATTTACATGTTCGGGTAGAGGGTCAACTAGGTTCTATAATCTCATACAATTAAGAAATCTTTCAAGTTAAACATTTAAACAATTTTCTCACTTTCCTTGCGTGTTTCTCGAATTTTGTTTTTTTTTTTGTTTGCGTATTTTGCGGGTTAAACTTAGGCTGCTAAATTAGAACGAAATTATGCTAGGCAAAAATGAGGTTTGGGGCGAAGGTGGACTCTATTTACAAGCTATACAAAATTAAGGTAAGTCTGCAGAGGCGTCTGCCCTATGTACAGGAGAGAAGGGGGATTGATTCCAGGCTCCGAAGATTGCAGGTGATGAAATGAAGTAAAACTAAAACTAACACGAATTCCAGGGTATACTTTTCACTATACGACAATATGTTTAGAACAGTGGTTGTGTGATTTGGCAACTTAACTTAACTATTGCGAGCATTCCGCTCATTTTAAACTTAGGCTCCACAAATTTACGATAATCTTGCACTTTGCTCCAAGTCTAGGGGTACCGATAATAGAAATTAAAAGGAAAACTCTCGACATTGACGCTAAACTACTAACTAAATCTAATTCAAACCGGGTCTGCTGTGTGTGTGTGCGTTCTCTCACTCGAATCTCTCGAAATGGGGGACCGTTTAAGGTAACTTAATGGGCCATTGGGCCTTCGATCTACAGGGTAGCTGCTCCTGCCCCCAGTGGCTGCTCCAATGCCTTCTTTTGCTGCTGGGGAGATGACGAGACAATGGCTGCCTTCAAGGTGGTTGTGGCCGTCTCTGGCGATATGTTGCTGGTGCTCTCGATCTCGATGGGTTGCTCAAGCTCCATGTCCACGTACTCGATGGCACTGTCATCCTCCGGATGCAGTTCAATGACTGGAAAGGAGAGAGAAACAGTAAAGGTTAGCCCAAAAGTCTTCAAAAAGCTACAGAGATTTCAACTCACTGCTATTGTTCAGGTCCATGGTAGGTGTTTGCTCACTTCGATCCTCCATTTCCCCCTCGAGCTCCTCATCCTCTTCGATGATAACATCGTCCAGAGCTTGTTTGGAGGGCGTGGACGCCGCCTTTGTGGCTGCCTGATCCAGTTCCATCTCCCAATCTGTGGCGTTGAAGACCACCAAAGGAGAGTTCTTCACCGAAGCCTGATTAAGCTCCGTTGTGGTGCCATTATCGGCCACAATAATGGGCATATTGATAATATCGATGGGTGTGTCCTCGGTGATGAGTTGGTTGGGCTTGGGTTTTGCATTTCCCGAGGGATTCGGAGATGAAGCACTGGCCGTGGGGGCAGGCGAAGTGGTGGCTCCAATGACCAAGACGTTTGACTTGGGTTTCGTTAGAGTAAGCGCCCTCATTCCGCTCGCCGCACTCGCTGGCAGGAAGACCAGGTTGTTCTTACCACCGCCTGCAGTGGCAAAGGTTAGGGTGGTGGGTTTGCTGCCCAAACTGCTCGGCGGCTTGGCACTCGAACTCAAGCCGGAGATGGTGGTGGTTGTGGGGCTGCTGCCGCCGCCGGCGCTGTTCCCGCTTCCTGCAGCTGGCTGCAGTATCTGCATCTTCTGTATGCTGATCCTTTGCTCTCTCGCCTGCTGATTCGTGGGCGAAACTGCCGTAGTGGTGGTCACCACGCCTCCTGTTACCGCACCCGAAGTGCTGCCTGTATTGTTTAGCTTGTGAATAATGCTTCCAGCTGGCAGTTTTCCTGGCTGAAGGAATACCTTCCCGTTGGGTGAGCATATCTTGATGTTTCGCAGGGCACTGCTGGGCACCTGTTTGATGGTTGCTGCTCCCCCCGAGCTGCTGGTAAGCTTAATATTTCCCAGGATCTGCGGTGCAGCCCCTGACACTCCTGCAGCACTTGTCACCTTAACTTGCGGCGTGGTCACCTTCGCTCTAAAGAGATTTGCCGGCAATGTGGTTCCTGCAGAGGGTAGCGGTGTGATCAGTGTGTTATTCAAACTACTAGCTGGTATATTCTTGATTATGTTGACGGTGGAGGCGCTGCTCAAAGGAGTGACCCTGGAGTCCTTCAGGGGAGACAAAGGACTGCCTATGGGCTCAGTGTAGGGCAGCAGTCGAACCGCCGAACTGGGCAAAGTTTTGGGCTTTGAATCGCCCTCTAGAATATTAAACTTCTTGGGTGTTATTTTAGTGCCTGGTGGCAGGAGCGTGGAGTTGCTGCTAGTGTTAGAACTGGTGGGAGAGGCTGGCACCGCTGGCCGTAGTTTAGCTCCCATTGGTGGAGCTGGGATCTGCTGAACACTGATTATCTGGGGCGCTAGGGGAAGATTTGCAGTGGATATGGGAGTGGGAGTAGTTGCAGCCGAAGGCAGCGTATCCGGATGCCTTTCCTCCACTATGTACTTCTTCACGGGTGTGCTCTGATTCTGGGTTTGCACCTGCACAGGCGAAGCCTGCAGTTTTTCCTTGAAAACAATGGGGGAGTTGGCAAATCCTCGGGAACTTGGAGTTGTGGGTGAACCCATTTCCGAGCCACTTTGTGGTCCATACACCAAAGGTTTCAAGGGTTTTAGTGGCTTCAGGGTGACCAGTGGTCGAAGGTCATTGAGGAAGGTATAGGGGGGCGTGGCTGTGGGCGTGGGAGTAGGGGGCGTTGTGGCCGCCAGCGTCTTGAGTGCCTCATCCAGCACATACTCCACATGCGGCTGCACCACCAAATGATTGGGCACCGTCTCCGTCGATTGCATTAATACTTTCTGTTGCTGATGTTGCTGAAACTTTTGTTGCTGCTGATGCTGCAGTTGCTTTTGCGCCCGTCTTCCGCTTTTAGCTGGAGCTGCTATCCTCTTGCCGGGTGATGAATCTCCCCCAGAAGCTGATATATTCCGACCCCCCAAAGGACTTCCCGACTGGGACGATGGGGATCCCAGACTATTAGTCAAATTTCGCTTGCTGGCCAGCCGCTGCTTGTGCTTCATCTGCTGCTGGTAGAAGAAGCGCTGTTGCAGGGTCCGTGGACTCAGCCGCTTCTCCAGAGGCACTGCATCTCCTTCCTCACCCGCCGCGGAGTTCAAGGATGGACTCAGCAGCTGCTGTTGCTGCTGCTGGGAAACCGGTGCAAGATGTTGCTGCTGCATGTGCCGCTTCTTATTGGGCTTGCCGTCCCCTGCGCTCTCGTTCTCCTTGCGCTTCTGCGTCATCTTCTTTACCTCGTTGGGCACATCGGGCACTTTGAACTACAGGAACGAAAAAATTAAATACGTTTTCTATTAGTATACTTTAATAAAATGTAAATTTTTTAAATGTTATACATTTAATACTCACACTTAAATAATAATATTAAATAAATATTTATGACCTATACATTTTTCATTATTACAGAGCACACTTCAAAGCAAAGGGGTTTACCTTGAAGGTGAAGAGAAAGTTACCTCTTAACTGCTAAACTCTTTAATTTAATTTAATTTAATTCATTTTACGCTGGAAAAAACTTATTTTAATAAACTTTAAAAAACAAATATCTTACTAATTTCAAAATATATTTTATTACACTTAGCTATATAAATAAAAATAAAATAATTCGACTTCAAATCCATGTTATACCTATTTTTTATTTGTTTCAAAAAATTACTTTTTAAGTTTTTCTTAAACAACTCTGTTATATAATTCCATTCAAAATCCAATTTGAACGGCTGCAAATGTCCACCCACTATCGATAACAGTTGAGCGACAACAGAGCGCTAACAGCCAGGTTAACAGATACTCACAGTTGGCTGTTAATGGCAGTTAAAGTTAAATGGCTGATTAGCAAAGATTTATCAACAACTAAAGGTGATGCTATTGAAAAACAAGCGACGTGACCAGAATTGATGTCAAGTAACAATGGGTTTTTGGAAAACTCTCCTTTTTATAAGATGTTCCGCCAGTAAATCTTCCACCGAGAACATAACATGCCAATTGGATGAGTTTTAATGGGAGAATTTCCCTCCTTTTGGGTTAATTAAGTGTTTTAAGTTAGTTGTGGAGATAGTTATTAATTAAACTTCACTTTATGGGGGATTTAAGCGCCCTAAAACTATTCAGCGACGACCTTGAGCAGCCACCCACTATATTTCAGTTTTAGGTACAGTCTGCACTTTCACTGCCCACAAACGAGTGAACCAAATAGATTCGCAAGGATTATGTAACTCACCGGCTCCTCCATGATCACCAGGGCTTGCTCCTGGCTCCTGCTGTTCCGTCCGTGCTTGAGACTTATCAAGGCGGCCTGCTCCACGAAGGCATCTCCATAATGGGCCGCCGTTTCAGCGGGGGCAGCTAGTTTCAAGTTCTCCTCGCAGGCTTTGGCAGCCAGATCGTTGGCCACAATGCTCAGAGCGGTTTGCGGACTGATCCTGGGCAGAAGGGGATAGGGACGTCGCCCTTCACGCGACCACTCCTGCCAGGTGTTGGGACCACAGACCCTAAGGGGTACACAGATACACATAGGGTATAACGGGGGGATTTTCTACCCAAACAAAAATAGGATTCTCACGTCTCTGCAATGGTGGAGAGCTGCTCATCGTTGGCCGCTCGTCGAACCTCCGCCCTGTGCCGCTCCTGGGTGATGTGGAACTGTTGGCGCAGCTCCTCCAGCAGCTTCACCTTCGGTTCGCTGAGGGCTCCTTGGGCGCGAAAAACGCTCACCACATGCGAATACGACTCGAGTTCTGGAGGGGAAACGAACAACAGAGAGGCCAAGGACTCGGGTTACTTATAGTTGCAGTTTCGAAGGTAATCCTCGCCAGCACTCCCGATATCGAAAGACTTCCGTGGACCACCTAGCGCTCTTCTCACCCAGTCGACGCAGCATGCCTCGGCACTCGTCCCGCGACATTTCCAGCGTTTGGGGCCACATCACTCCGTGCTCTGATTGCTATCCGTGGCCGTCGGCGATCCCTTGCTGTTGCGGTTGCTTTCGCTTTGGCCCACGCAGGATTAAGTCGCGAATCTCGCTGCTCTGCACAAATTAAAACAAACCGAGGGCAGCGTTTCTAATATCTGTGCGCCACTCACAGCGCAGCGCGGCAGCGATGCGCGCAAGAGGAAGAAGCACCATTCGCAGGGAAGCGGCGTGCAGTGATGAGCGAGTCAAGTGACTGGAAGTTGTTACTTTTTTATATAATAAACAACTAAAACAAATTATTATCAAAAATGTTGAGTAACTTTTTATTTAGGAAAAAATGTGACCTTTTATTAGCTTAGTTTTTCCAGCTACAAAAATTTTATTAAATAAATATATTTAAATTGTCCATTAAGTGATTCCATAAATTTTAAGTAAACTGAAACTAAGATATTGAACATGTTTTCCTTTTGTTAAAAATAAATGGTTAAATTGTAAAAATCGAGATTAGTGACGGCAAATTCTGGTAAAGGCACAAAATAAATTAAATTTGAACTTTCTTATATACGTTTATTTATAAAATTGAAGATTACTGCACATGTGTAATACATTATTACTTTAGGTTTACGCAAGGTTTACGTTAGTAGTAAATAGATTATTATATTGAGCTTGTTATTTGTTAAGGAAAATATAAAAAAAAACAGTGACTTTTAGTCGCAGTGATTTTATAAGCATTTAATCTACCTAAAGAACGGATAAAATTTTTAGTACAACCCACAAGTTATAATAAATTGTAAACATTTAATAAGTCTTAGATTGCTATGTACATTTATTCTAAAGTTTAACATATAGAACTATACCAGAGTTTCGTTATCACTGGTGATCATTCACAGATTGATTCAACAGTTGTCAGTCACAGTTTGCTCAACTCTAAATTTGAATATTTAAGTACATGTAATGCAACAAAATAATTAAACAGCTTTTAACCTTGTCACAGTTCCCGGCCCTCCAAGTCACGTTTTGCATCCTCGGACTGAAAGTAAACAATAACAATATCAGTTGATAACAAAGGTAAACAAATGTTTGGAATGACCTTTTTAAACCAGAACGAAGACATAAAGCTGATCTGGTTTCCGATGCCCATTTCAGAGGGTGGATATATCCCGTGAAGGTGAAGATGTCCCACAGATATAAAGGGGGGCATATGGAAGCCGATAATCGCCTTCCTGGGGTCCACATTCTTCGATCTGAGGAACTCGATCATTCCGGCCTCCATGCGTTGAACTACGGATATGGTATTAGTTCACTTGGCGTTTGAAACGTGGCTCATTCTCACCCAATCCCAGGTGGGATCTGTTCAGAGCACTGAAGCTGTCAAAGTGCTCCTTGGGAATCGCCAAATAATGATGCTGGGCCGCCGGATACTTGTCCTTGAAGATCACATACTCATCCGTTTCCACCTCCAGAACCGGAGGAGGTCCTTTCCGGTGATGCGCAAAGTCACAAAAGAAGCAATCGCGAGGAGATTCGGTCAAAGACGACGACCGATCGGTTCCACATTTGTAGATTGTCAACAAAATGATGAGGCCCAGTCCAGCCAAGCCGGCTATATACAGTCGTCTTCTTTTCATACTGCTTTCCGGCAGCTGTACCATGATTTTGATGCTTTGATTTCTATGGAAATGTGATTTTAAGATCGGATTTTATATTTGGAGCAAGGTAAATTGTTAAGGTAAATTGAGCAAATGTTGTGTAGCGGTATTAACCCTTTAACCGTCGAACGGTCCCATTATTTTTTTTGCCATTCAACGGATGTTAAATGGAAAGGCGGGCTTTTTTAAATCAAATAGTTACAAAAATTAAACGTCATATGTACTCATGCGGAGCCTACTTAATAAAATAGGAACAAAAAATTACGCAAAAGTTGTCTATGAATTCTTAATTCGAAACTTTCGGTTCTTAAATAGCATAAAGACATGAATTTTATATGTTTGCTTATGTTAAAGAATAGGCGGCAGCAAAATAAGGGGCTGAAAGCTGGTCTTCCAATTTTTTTTTTTCTTAGGTCGAATAAATAGAAAAGAAGTTATAGAACATTTTAGGTAGCCGTCTTTATTGTCTACCAGCGTGTTTTTCTCTACCTGAAACAGGTGGCGTTATTTAAGAAAAAAAATTAGGGTTATTTTTTATTTTACTGAGTAACGAGAATCTAATTGTCGGTGATCCCAATTATAGCGTCCTTTCTTGTTTCTCCCTAGCGACTTTCGAAAAAACAAAAACAAATTTCATATGCTTCGTTTGAAACAAAGAGGCAAACCAAAAACTCAGCCGACGATATTGCCGCTGCCAAAACTCGAACTTCTTCGAAGTAGTTCGAAGCAGTGAACGAAATTGAGAAGAGAGATGCATTTAGGAAAGAGGATGAACGAACAAAAAAATATTGTACCGACTTCTGAATACTCTTTTTAAAAAATGTTGGGATATTTATAAATTAAGATTAAGATGTAAGATTAGATTTAAATATTTTGTATGATTTAATGTACATGACATTTTGGAAGCTATTATAAAGTTGCTATAGACAACGCCAAATAGGTTAATGTTGTATTATCTGCATTATGTGGTACTAATTTCAATGCATTGTTATGGTCGGATATACCTTGACACGCGCGAGACAATTTTCGGTTTCGTCTCTCTTCTCCCCAGTGGTGTCAACTTTTGCTTGAAAAAAGCTTTTTTTGACGGGAAAAGCGACAAAAAAAACAAAAAAATTTTGTGGAAAAAAGATAAATTTATTGATTTGTTAGTTTAACTTTATTGTAATTGGAATACATATCATATTTTACTTATTTTTTTTTTTTATTTATAAACTATCAATAATTTCATCTATGTTTGCTGCTTGGTCCTGATTTGCATGAGACAGTCCTGTCCCAATAATGAAAAAAAAATGTGTTCGGAACGTTACTCTGCGCAAGCCATATCTTTAAAAATAGTAACAACTAATTTGGCCAATTACCTTATATAAAGTACACTGTTAAATGTAGTCAATTCCTAATTTTAGAATAACTTGGCTGAACATGTGCTCCACTTGTGTGTTAAACCAAGGCAACGATAATATATTAATGGCAACGTCGGCCAGCTCCGCAAAAGAATAGTTACCTCCGGAGTCCTTATAGGTATTTCCCTCCATCCAGAATTTAGAAGTGTTCTCTTTCTTTTTTTATTAAGATGCCTTCCATTAAAAGGATGATGTCTTTCTTATTGTGGCCCAATACATTTTTAACTGATAAAATCTAAAACTGCTTTAAGATTTTATAATTAATTATAGAATTAACGGTCATACATAAACAACCCTGCAAAAAAGATTTTACAAAAATAAAAAGCCAGAACTCCCGCTGCCCGCTGTTTGTAAATTTTCTCGCAATTTAAAAAAGCCAGATCTGACGGGAAAAAAACGATTCAGGCAACACTGTTTCTTCCCATTCTCTTTTCAATTGAGTTCGACAAGATTCTATAGAAACACATTCGGAGACCGCGAAAAGCAACGGGACCATCTTGTGCGTCCTCTTTCGCTATTTGCTTGTGCACGCGGTCGGTCGCGTTAGCTCACTTCTTTTCTGACTGCGTGCGGTTAAGAAGTGTCTATTTTGTCTCGCTGCTTTATTATCTATACATATGTACATGTATAATAAATTCCACAAATGCAATTACACAATTTTGTTTGTTACAAAAAATTATATATTTATACTTATATTTATTATATTTTTTGTTAAAAAGAAAATTTTGGAGTGCAAGAGCAGGGGCAAGAGTTGGAAACCGTCTGAGTCAGAGGCAGCATGCCTGTCCTGTCTTGTCAACGTCCACTGTCTACGCCTACGTTTAGCTGCAGCGCTGGTCGATGGCGTGTCATCCGACGTGTCACCCTTGTTAACACATTTCCGATAATGGACGGCGGCGGAAGATCTGCGAAGTGCTTTTAGGCATCTCTAAAAATACATGTTTTAAAAAAACCTTTGACTTATGTAAGTAAAATTTAAAATGTTTTGTCTAATTTACCGGGCACTGGGTGTCATATTCCTTTAAAGCAAGTCCTGGGTCGTTCCGCGAGTGCTTTTGCATGTGGTACCCAAACTTTCCGTCTTCGTGCGGAGGATATGTTTTCCCGCAAATGTAACACCCAAACGACTCGTCCTTGTGCGTGTCCATGTGCTCCGTCAGCGAGATATAGTCCACGAACATCTGTCGACACAGCCAGCACCTCACATCCTTGGCTTTGAAGCTATATCTAATGAAATTATATCTAATCGTCAAGATTTTTAAAGTAATTTAAACTTGCCGTTCCTTCCCTGTCCTCTTCTTCTTCATCTTCGTCATCTTCCTGTGCCTCCTCCTCCACCTTGAGCAAATCGGTGAACTTTACATAATCTGGGTCTGGAGCCGCCGGGGTGAAGGGCACGCCCAGTGATACTTCATCGCTCTGATATGAAACTTATCACACAAGGCACAAAGAATGTTTTTTTTAACTCACCATCATTATTTTCACCAGGCCAAGTGACTCATAGCCAAATGCCATCATGTGCAATTCGCCGTTGGCGTTAAACGATGATATGCCGTCTCCCAAGTTGTACACTACGGAGGTAGCTCTACCCGGCTCAAGCTCCACGCTGTCCGAGGAGACAGCTACCAGCGTCATCCACCATTTAGATTTGGACTGGTAAAACGCGTAGCTCTATTGGTAATTCGAAAGACAACGTCGCCAACGAGTGGCTGAAGAGGAATTCGTCGCTTTCGGTAAAGCCAGAATACACACTCAACCCGCTAGTGATCAGCCTCTCGTCGCTCACACACATACTCGTCACGGTATTAAATCGCGACTTAATACGGTGGAGGACATCGAGGCTGTTCGGGTCCCGCAACGTGACCTCCCCGAAACGGTTGCTTAAACAAACAAAATGTTTGCTTTTAAGCAGGGCCGTGCAGCCACCCACCACAGCGATCGTGGTCTCCCAAAACGTTGCGATGTTCGGCAGGATACTCAGGGTGTTCTCTTTCATTTGGACAAAAAACAAAATGGTTTAGCTGCGATCGTTTAGAATAATCAAATTGAATTGATTAATCCAAATAAAAGCAAATTTTCTCCTAAGCTATGAAATCGGTCCTCTATAACCTCCAGGGGCCCTGTAGTAGAAGGGGCGCTGCACATGCGCATTCTGCGCAGGATCGCCGTTTTTCATGGCGGCCTTGAAACCTAGACCATTGCCTTAGCTAGTCACTTAACTAGTGACCATTGCCCAGCCGGCACCTTCGTGGAGGGTTCAGCTGGAGGATTTTTGCCAGCCAAAAATACACATAGAACATACAAACATATATCACAATCACAATCTACGGAACAACAATTTTCTCCAGCAAAGCGCAAATGAAAAACCTGTGGACTTAAATTGTTTCCGATATGCCCGGTTCTCTCGCTATGGTCCTGGCCAGTCGCTTGCCAACGTTTTCTAAAGTATTGTTGTTGAACCACTTAAGCGAAACTGGCTCATTGAACAAAATAGTTCTCGAGGGTTCTGCGTATCAGATGCATCTCGTTAATACATATATATCCCGCGTTGCGATCGGATATTGTGCGTCGTCCACGGAAACCGTCATAACGCTCACCTCGTTTTGGAAGGTCTCCTAAGTGTAAACGTGATCGTACGGCTTCCGCAAACGCACGTCAGTTAGGTTGTGTGTCAAGGCCAACACGTTTTCCAAATGCCGGAAATCCCACAGCAAAGGTTTACTCAGATGCCTCACTACTGCATTGACGTTGCAATCATCGGTTACAAAGCCAATGCAATAATGAGACGCTCCTTTCAACGCGATGTAGTTTAGGCACCGGTTCATAAACGTACATATATTTTTTTTTTTTTTTTTTTTTTTTTTTTTTTTTTTTTTTTTTTTTTTTTTTTTTTTTTTTTTTTTTTTTTTTTTTTTTTTTTTTTTTTTTTTTTTTTTTTTTTTTTTTTTTTTTTTTTTTTTTTTTTTTTTTTTTTTTTTTTTTTTTTTTTTTTTTTTTTTTTTTTTTTTTTTTTTTTTTTTTTTTTTTTTTTTTTTTTTTTTTTTTTTTTTTTTTTTTTTTTTTTTTTTTTTTTTTTTTTTTTTTTTTTTTTTTTTTTTTTTTTTTTTTTTTTTTTTTTTTTTTTTTTTTTTTTTTTTTTTTTTTTTTTTTTTTTTTTTTTTTTTTTTTTTTTTTTTTTTTTTTTTTTTTTTTTTTTTTTTTTTTTTTTTTTTTTTTTTTTTTTTTTTTTTTTTTTTTTTTTTCTTTTTTTTTTTTTTTTTTTTTTTTTTTTTTTTTTTTTTTTTTTTTTTTTTTTTATTTTTAAAAAAATTTTTTTTTTCAATAATTTTTAAATAAAATTTCTATCTGAGGATACTGCCACACCATCTAGGGCCTTTTCCAATGGGAACTAAAAATTATTTAAGTTTAAAAAACAATTGTCCAGGTACAGTTCATCATAGGCATGGGTTTTGATCCATTTGGCCAGGCAGATCTGTTGCAGTCGTGAGCAGGTCTTCGAAAGGGCCACTTCGGCCACTGTATTTTTTAAATTTATCGTTAAACGTTGCAATGTTTGTGCTTTTTCGAATTTTGTTTTTTTTTCAAAATCCCTTGGCTAAAAACCCGATCGACGTCAGCAATTGACCAAGGCAGTGAGCAACTAAAGCCAATTCATAGCATTTCCCGCCAGAATCACGGTATTTCGTTCTTAAACTTTTCAGTGTCATCGACATTTCCCCATTGTACAGGGTTAATATTATCAACAGAAAAATCTATTATTTCCGTCGCCCGTTGTTATCAAATTTTACCCTCTTCAAACAAGCAACACTTTAAAAAAGCCAAATCTGACGGAAAAAAAGCGGAAGTGACACCACTGCTCCGAACTTCCACAAACTTCTCGTAAAAATGGCGTCTACGTACGCCATTTTGCAAAAAAAATTACGATACATAAACAATTTTTTCAAAACGTAAATACCCTCTATACTCTTTGACAATTCGTTTTAAATTTAAAATTTATAATATAAATAAATTCTAAATTCTCCCGGGTAACGCGATCTACTATAGGGCAATATTAATTAAAGTATAATATTTACCTACATATATTTACATTTATTTCCATATAATAAAGAGCTTTACAAGCTTTTTTAGTAATATATTATTTAAGCGAAAAAGAAAACCAATTTTGTTTCAACTAAAAATTAGGGAATTGAAGCAAACATTTTAATTAATAATAATAAATTTTGAAAAATGACAGAAAACAGCTGGTAAATCGATTGCAGCGAAACCGATTTTATAGCAACAAATTGCCATTCACTTTACGCCGCAGAAATTGCCATTCACTGGGAAGCGCAAAAATGGTCTGAATTTAAATGAATTTCCACTTTCCCGATGAAAACTCGGAAAATACTGCTAGAAAATGTTGTTCCGCTCAGCAAAAAGCAAGTTCGACGCCGGCGACGTGATGCGGCGACTGAAGCGCCTGGCGGAGGGCACGATGTCCTCCTACCGCCGCCTGTTCCTGCTGCTCCTCTGCGTTTGTGTTGTTTTCTACATGCTTCCGCCGATCTTTCGCTATATCTTCCTAAGCGCACCCGAACAGAAGGGTGAGTGTAGGATATAGCCACTCTCCAGGCTGCTGGCTAACCCATAATCACCTTTAGATCCCCACAGCGTGTGCATGGACGATCGCCTGACGCCCTTTATCCTGCAGAATTATGAGTTCGATGCCAACATTCGTCACGTGTCACCGTCGAAAATGCCCGGCGAACGCGATTTCACGCCCTACGTGGGCAATGGCTACTTGGGATTGGAGATAGCCCATGACGCAATGCTGAACATCAAACATGGCAGGGCCATGCAGCTGCCCATTCGCTTCCAGCCCGTGGTTTCAGTCTTGGGGGGAGGAACGGGGGAGAAGGAGTCAACGGTGGTGGAGTACTTGACGGGCATGGTGCACCGTTTCCAATGCTTCGCTGGCTACTTTGTGTCCTACACCTACTACGCCCATCGCACGCAGCCGAATATCTTTATGCAGGAGCTGCAGATAACGAATACGAGGAACATGATGGAGGACATTGAGCTTATCATGCCACGCGTCAATCTGCCCAAGCTCACCAAGCGAACGGTGGCCCTTAGGTAAGGTTTGGTTTCAAAGAAGTGGACATATCGATAAGGTATTTACAATCGTCTTTTAGTGAACCCATCTCGGCTGGAATGTTTACCTACACCGAACTGGAGGTGCTCACGGGCACAGTGCAGCCTCAGCCGGAAAGTCCCAGCAAATCCATCGTAATAAGCATAGTGAAGCCGCTGTTGGATTCCAAATTGCAGCTCAGGAAACGAGGCACAGTTCGGATTGTATATCCCATAGCAGTGCAGTACTCAAAGCCAGTGCCGGAGGCGCAGGTCAAGGGCATAAGCGAAGCCACCGAGCAGCAGGCCACTCAGGCGATGATCAAGCTGCTTCAGAAGCTGGGCTCCAAGGCCTCGAATCCGGGTTCACAGAATAGCATAAACAACTACCGCCAGGAGCACATCGACGTGTGGACGGACCTGTGGGCCACAGGATTTACGATAAGCACCTCCAAGGCGGAGAACAGCTTAAATGGCGACCGCATCAATGCCACTATGTACGCAGTGCTCTCCCAGGTGCGCAGCTTCGAGTTCGAGGAGATGGGCGGCTCCAAGAAGGAGGAGATAGCGAAGGCACTCACTTACGCCGAAGGTTGCTACGATTCGTATCACACGCTGCAGGCGGAGAACCTGTGGCGTGAGATGTCCAACCTGCAGCAGTTAAACGCCCTGGTTTCATCGTGGATGTTAACGTTAGAGAAGCAGGGCTGCCACAATCTTATCAGAGCTGGAGCCTCGGGCGTCATTCAAGGCATGGTTTTGAGCTTCGGCAGCTTTCGCTTCAGCAATCAGCACCTGGAGTGCAACATCCACCCGAAGTTCCTGCACAGGGACTTTCACTTCAGGCGCCTTAACTACGGCAATAAAACCCATGTCAATGTCACCATAATTGTTACGGATGACAACAAGGCGGTGATCAATGTGGCGCTGGATCGCTCAGATAGAAGCTACTACGCCTGCGATGGTGGCTGTCTGGATGAGCCCGTGCTGCTCACGTAAATTGCACCCATTCGTAGTACTTAAATGTGTCTTAATTTTGTTTAATTTTCCCCAGGCAAAATCGAAGACAATTTCCAGTCAAACTGACTGAACCCCTGACAGCAATATTATATATAACCGAGGACAAGCAGCACATGGAGGAGCTGCACCATGCCATTCATGTCAAAGAAGTGGTGGAAGGTGAGCTATTGCACTAATAAAAGCGGTAGTAGTAGTATTAATTTCCCTTCTTCTGTGTAGCTCCCGCCCATGAGCAGCATCTAATCGCCCTGCACAAGCATGGTCATCAGCTGGGCGGACTGCCCACGCTTTTCTGGGTTTCCGTGTGTGCAATAATCATAGTATTCCATATATTCCTGTGCAAGCTCATTATCAAGGAGTACTGCGAGCCGAGCGATAAGTTAAGATATCGTTATAACAAACCGTGATTCTAGTTGTATATAAAAATTGGATGCTAGTAAAATACCTAAACGAAAAAATTAACAGCACAAGTAATTAAAAATCGTTGTGTTTTCTAACATTTTAAATGCTTTACTTTCAAAAAGGCAGATCATTTAGCTTATATACAGAGATATAGAAAGAGAGTGTGCAAAATGCATTTAGTTTAAATAGAGTTCTTGATTTCGTTGGTGCTAGAAAATTCGTACAGGTGCCGATAAGGTACTACTGAAACTCCATCTCTACTTCGATCTCCAGTGGTTCACTGATTACTCCTACTTGGTGACCTTGTGTATGCTCTCCGCCAGATACTCCACATTCTTGCTGGTGACTCCCGCCATCGAAACGCGACCGTCGTTGGTCAGATAGACACTGTGCTCCTTGATTAGTTTCTGAACCTGCTCTGGCTTCAAGCCGGTGAAGCAGAACATGCCGATCTGGTTGACGATGTGGTCCCAGTTCTGGCTGGAGCCCAGTTTCGTCAGGTTATCCTTCAGCTGGGTGCGCACATTGATGATGCGGTCGGCCATCAGCTTCACATCCTTCAGCCACTGGGCGCGCAGGTCCTCCTTGTTGAGGATTTCCGCCGCTATCCTAGCTCCATGGACCGGGGGATTGGAGTACAGACCACGAATGAGGATCTTGACCTGGGACATGACACGGGCAGCCTCTTCTTCGTCGGAGCACATCACGGTAAAGGCGCCTGCTCGCTCTCCGTACAATCCCATGTTCTTGGCAAAACTCTGGGCCAATGAGAAGTCGTGACCGTCAGCCTCGAAGGTGCGAACTGCCTGGGCATCGCGATCGATGTCGCCGGTGGCGAATCCCTGGTAGGCCATGTCGATGAAGGGGTACAGGTTGCGCTTCTTTACGAGAGCCGAAATCTCTTTCCATTGCTCCAGAGTGGGATCCACTCCAGTCGGGTTGTGGGCGCACGCATGAAGGAGGACAATGCTTCTCTCGGGGATTTTCTGAAAGATAACCCAAAAAGTTGGTAAGTGCTGTGAAGATTTCTTTTAACAACTAAAGGGGATTAGGGAAAAAGCAGTACTACAGCTCAAACCCATGCAACGTAATCCAATTTCTCACCTTCAGATCCTCGATCAGTCCGCTGAAGTCCAGGGCGCAGGTGTCCTTGTTGTAGTAGCGATACCGATTCACCGGAAGTCCAGCGTGCTCGAAAATCGCCACATGGTTGCCCCAAGATGGAGACGGGATGTAGATTTCACGGTTGCCCTGCCAGAATTTGGCCAGGAAAGCAGCTCCAATGCGCAGAGCACCAGTTCCACTGATAGATTGAGCAGTGACATTGTGCTTGGCCGCCAGACGCTTGGAACCCTAAATTGGTAATATAAAGTAGTAAGTTATAGTAGTAAGGTAGTAAGTTAGGTAGTAAGGGTAAATAACTTACCTTGCCCAGGGCCAGCTCAATGGCCTTGTTGTAGAACTCAGGGATGCCGATAATGGTGGCGTACTCCTTGTCCAATTTTCTGCTCAATACTCGGCTTTCGGCCTGGTCATTAGTAGTATAAATGTTATTATGTAATATATGGAAAAATATAACTTATATTAAACCCACCTCCCGCACACTGGGCAGCACAAAGGGTTGAGTGTTGTCATCACGATAGGCGCCAGCGCCCAAATTGATCTTCTTCGGATTCGTGTCCTTCTTAAAGGCCTCTGTAACGCCCAAAATGGCATCGGGAGGACCCATTTGCACCTCCGAAAACCATGTTGATCTGAAAGAAACACAGAAATAATAGAAGCACTTATGTAAACACTTAACAAAAAAAAGTAATACACTTATTATTTTTAATATTTTTTTGTCATTGAAAACTTTTACTTTTATAATAACTCTCCACCCATGGCTTTGCTTTTGTTGAATCTTAGTGTGAATAAAGCATACAAATAATAAAAACCTTTGTTGATTCAAGATAAAAACAAATTGGAGCAATGACAAAAATTAATTAACATAGATAAGTTACATTATTTTTTAAAATTCAAGGAAAAAGGATATTACTTTTTAATTTTTTTAGAATATTTCTTGATTATTTAGCATTTCTGTCCCCTCAACCTTTAACCCTTAAAATAATCATTCACCCTTCTTTGTTCTTATCTGGTTTAAGTTTAATTGGTAGATTAATTGGGTTATCTCATCCACGTCTGCCACTTCAGGCTGTCATTTATCTTTTCGGTTTCATGACTAAAGTTTGAAAGTCATCTGGAGGTTTTCTTGGATTTTGCACCCACTGTGTTAACACCTATTGAGCCCCACGACATGGGGGTCTTAAATAGCCCCCCTACTTATCAGCTGTAAACATGTTATTATGGGAACTCGGTCGCCGATTTACAGGAAAAAACAATATAGATTCATTAAACTCTACGTCAGCGATAAGGTCGATGATTGCTTTGCTGACGTAGTCGGCTTCCCAAGTCTCATCCTCATTATTCATCGTGGAAAGCAATCAAACTTAATTAAAACTCTTTCAATTATGTGCCACCTGATTTTTTGGATCTGATTTGTTTGATTACCAGAAGGAAACTTCCGGTGCCGCCTGCAGTTCGATAAAACAAACCGCTTATAACTCAAGAAGTTCCATAAAAAAATATCAAAGCACGCGATTAAAGCGTGATATGTCCACAAATACCCTACGCTCTTTTGGCCCAGCACATCCGCTCCCCAGGGTCGGTGGTCCATACATCAATTATATCCTTAAGAGTCATTAAAATGCTTCTGTTCATAACGACCGCGATGTTAAAAAACTAGAATTTAGATACTTAAAATTTTTTTATAAAAAAACAAATTTTTTTTGAAGTATTTTACATGAGCGTTGTTGTTAACAAATTTCTAAAAATAAATATTTGAGTATGAAACAATTTAAAAGAAAGTATTAAAAAATTGATGACAACATATGATACAATGTTATTTTGAAATTGAAATTTTGAATTTATTTATAATACCTACACAGACGATTTTATTTTAACACAATTTAATATTTGTTTTAAGCTTAAATGTTTTAGTAGAGTAGTTTCACAATAAAAAAAACCATAAAATAGGAATTTTAAGAAAGAATAGAAGAATCGAAAAAGTTAATTAATTTTCTTAGTTCTTCTAATTTCATAATTTTAAATTTGTTGTACCGCATTTAAAATTCTTTATCTTCTAACCTTTTCATCATGTGGTTTCTGAATGTTCTTTCAAGCAGAAGAAAAAATAGCATGGAGCGTCATGAAATTGGCTTTAAAAATAAATACACGTTCGCTCATTGGAAAATTCTATATAAAATCTACATATATTCTAAGTAGGGATAGATAAAAACAGCTGGAAAAAGCCGCAATTATTGCTTTAAATTTGCAAAAAGAGAATGATTATAAAACGACATAACGATATAATCGTTTTATATACGATATTCGCAATTCGCAAGGCTAAACAAATTATGCAGTAATGGAAAAAACAAACACAACAACGCACGCAATCAGAGCGACCGGCAACTGCAATGAAATGACCTTGACAAATGACACCGCTGCATCTGCAACGTGTTCGGCGGCGGCAACAACAACCCACTCACTCTCCCTTTCTCTTTCTTACTCACTTGCAGCGGAGGGCGGCGGGGGCAAATCGGTTGCTAATCAACAATCCGCGCTTACAGATCTGCGACATTGTTAAATGCACAAAATAGTTGTACTTTCTTTCCCGTAAAAATGGCAATTGGTAATTGCAAATAAAATCGTTGCCAATCGCAGCTGGCCTCAAGAGAATACTAAAGTTTTTTGTTAAAATGCGGCAATGTCGAAAGCTAAAGCTTTGCCGGGGTGGTTATCGCTGCCTATCGACTAGTGCTCCCCATTTAGCTTTTATTAAACTAGATTTGGTTTCATTTCTATTTAAATTGAGTTTTTTCGGATTTTAGAGAAAGCATTGCAAACAGATTTAACTGTTATTATAATTTGTTTTAAAAAGGCTATATACAATTAAATAGTTTTTACAGTAACCATATAGATGCCTCTAAGTAGGCAATTAAATGTTATTTCGTGTTCAACAATATTTTCGCATTAAAATAGACTACATAAAATTTTACTTGGTTAAGTATACGTTATGGAGATTTTACATTTACATATTTGACTAATTTTGACTGTTCTGGTACTCAAAAAACAATCTTCAACATATAAAAGAAACTAAAAATTTGTAAATGATCAGAAAATGGTTTCATAAAACTTTTTTAAAGTTTAAAATTTTAGCTAAATAAAAATATGTATAACATCCTTTAGTAATAATAATTGTTGTCTCAAATAATGAAGTTGTTAACGAGCCCTTAAAAAATTATGTTTCCAAGCTGGCTTATTTTTTTTTAAAGATTTTGTTATTTGGGCTCAAACTTTAAATTAGGACTTAAAAAAAATTTTTTTGTTGTGTACAAAGTGTATTTAAAGATATTTTCAAATCCAGATTTTACAATATTTTTAATGGTTAGTTGGCATCGCTGTTAGAGAAAGCTTTCTTTTAAGTCGTCGCGCGCAGCTGTTTTTTGTTCTCAAAGAAGCTTTGGCCGTGTCTTCGGGTTCTCTTTCATGCCCACTTTTCAGTAGATTCCGTAGATTCGTGGGGTGAAAAAGCGCAGAGACAAGCGAAAACAACCATTTCCAGTCTTTTATTTACCTTGTAATTCAATTAACTAGAGGAAAATGCTGAGACTAGCGGTAATTGCCTGTGCTGTTTTTTTGGTGGCCTTCGCCGGAGCCCTGGAGTTCAGCGATTGTGGATCAAAGACGGGAAAATTCACCAGGGTGGCCATCGAGGGATGTGACACCACCAAGGCGGAGTGCATCCTCAAGAGGAAACACCACAGTCAGTTTCTCCATTGACTTTGCTCTGGCCGAGGAGGCTTCTGCGGTGAAGACGGTGGTCCATGGCAAAGTCCTTGGCATTGAGATGCCCTTCCCGCTGGCCAATCCGGATGCCTGTGTGAACAGTGGTCTGAAGTGTCCCCTGGAAAAGGGCGAGTCCTATCGCTATACGGCCACTCTTCCCGTCCTGAAGTCCTACCCCAAGGTCTCAGTTCTGGTCAAGTGGGAGCTGCAGGATCAGGATGGCGCAGACATAATCTGTGTGGAGATTCCCGCTAAAATTCAGTAGGGAACTCAACGAAAAACCCACCCTTTAATTTAACCTCGAAATACTAAAGAGAGAACGCGTCGATCGGTTCAATTTTCCCTCTCCTATTGTAATCTAATTTAAAATAAAGAAATGTTTTGGATTTTGAAACTTTATATAGTGTTTAATACTTTTAACTTAATCTTTGTATAAAAGGTGAGGAGATACTAATGAAAGGTGATGAGTAATCTTAAAATAGAGTGTTTTTCTTGGACGTATTTGTTGCAAAAGAATTTAAAATACAACAAGTATGAAACCATTATTTATCCAAATCTCTGTCATACATTGTATTTTTAATAATACTCCGTAAAATAAGGTTTTTATTTACCCTCAAATTACCTGAAAGAGAGAAGATTAAAGAATAAGTTATCTGATTTGCAATCTCTGAGCGGAAGCCCCAAGTTCAGATTTTTCTCTCTTATTGTAATCTAATTTAAAATAAAGAAACAAGAAATTAACTAGCTTTTGTGTGGGTATCTCCCATCTCTTTTTTTTGTGAGTGTATTTCGGGGTAGGCTTTTTTATTGTTGTATTTATTTCCTTTTGTTTGCTTTGATTGCATCTTCCGCTTTGCTTAAAAAGAGAGAAAGATGAAAAAATAAAGAGATAAATAACAGACAACTGTTGCATCAAAAGATCGGCTAACAGTATGTTAACATAGGGGTAAACAGCGAATCATTGTAAGGGAATTTTTACTCCGTAAAATTGGAAGCTTAACCGTGACCATTAATTTTATTTCTACTAAAAATAGTTGTAACTTGATTCATAAAGCAATACTATTACAAAGATTATTTTTACATCTGAAGCAAAATAAATCGCAACAATATTGATCAGTTTTTAACCATCATTATGGTTTACCCCATTGAAAATAAACAAGTTGATTGACCCTCGATTGTAAAACGAAATACGCTACTTTTTGCGTTGTGTGAAGATAAGTTGATATCAATGGGAAAATTTATACACTGAGAGAGACGCCTCAAATATAAATAAAAATCTCAGTGCTTTTAATTGAAACCTAATCGAGTATTAAATAATGTTTTAAAAAAATTGTCTTTTTTCTTTACATTTTTATTTTATTAAATAATTTTTTTTACCAAGTAATGTGAAATCTGAAGAACTTTTAATAAGAATTTTTAAGTCTGCAAACAGTTTAAAATTAAGTAAAATGCTTTAAGTTTAATTTAAATTCTTCTTATCATAACTACATTTTTTTTTTGTGTAACAACAATATTGACCCATAAGAAATATGCGATAAGAAACATCTGTTTGAATGATTTGATTGATAAGGCGACTTGAGTAAGAAATTCCAAGTTTGCCATGTGACATTTTTGCAATCCTGAAACTTGACTTACTGACACTTATCTGCTTGCAGTTTCCATGTCATTATAATGAACTGCACTCACTGTTTACTCAGTTCCTTGAGTAGATTTACTCACTGCCATGACGAAGATAATGAGTAAGCGGCTCTATTCGAATCGAAAACAATGCTCATCAGTATTTTGGTTTCGGTTTCACATTCTCATTCTCCTTTCCACTCTCGGTTCTCCGTTCTTCCGAACAAAGAATAGCCTGATAAGACGGTAAAAAAGCAACTGAAACATCGCAAAAATAGAGGGAGGTGGGTAGGTGGGTGGGTGTTTTAGGGGTAGCAGCTGAAACCAAGTAAAAACACAAATCAACTGCAGCAGAGCTTTCCATTTCGTTTTCTCAATTTCCATTCCTTTTTCAGCCAAAACACTCCCTCACACACATACACACACACAAGCCATATGGGCTATATGCAAATATAAGCAAGGGGGTGGAAAAGGGAGGTGGAGGAGGCTGAAAGGGTGGTGCATCAGATAGAATTATCCGCAGTGCGCTAGCACCGGGATATTTAAGCAAAGAAATCGCTTTATTACATTCACTTTGCGCCACGAACTGCTCGAAATGCAATTCCAACTCGGATTCGGTGTCGGATTTGGATTGCGAAAGGAGAATTCATTTTTTGTGGGCTTGAAGATAGTTTGATCCGGCTTATGTGCATATAAATATCTGCATAACTTGGCGATTGATGTAATCGAAAAGTCAGAATTTTAGTGTGACAGTATTACTTACTTGTCGATTTTTTAAATATTTTTTGGTGATTATATTCGTGAAAAATATAGTGACAAAAATTATTATTATATTATAAAAATGTTTCTTACTACTCAATTAAAACTTAGAAAATTTATTCAAGGTTTCGTTCTTAACACTTTTATTTTGCTCTCGATTTTCATTAATTTTCAATTAAATACCTTCGGTTAATGAGTTCAAAGTAACACACAGCTAAAAACAAGTTGTTTTTAATAGTGTCAACATTAAAAATAAATACTTACAAAAATATGATAAAAGTTAGGCATACTTTGGATCACTTTTTTTGCTAACTATACAACACACACGTTTTAATAAAAAAGTATCTAGATAACAGTTAGCTTAAAGAGCTTACTTAAACTAGTAAAGAAATTAAATAAAAATTTTTGAAAAATGTTTCTAATTGAGATTGTTTATCAAAAAATGAAAACCAGTCCGATTTTGTAGCCTTCATGTTGGGGCTTCCGCAAGTCAACTCTTCAAGAAAAATATCCCACTCCCTCTGATGTTTTCACTTGATTTACATATGAATCCGCATAAAGCACGGCAGTCCGAAACTGCAAAGAAATGTGGGCCAAGCCCCCAGTCCATCCCCTTAACCCACCGACGCTTTCCATGTCCCAACATCCAACCCAACCCCCTTAACCCATCTGTAGACACAGCTGACGTTTAAAAACTTGACACAACGCTGCATGCAGAAGTGGGTGTCGTGGAGAAAGGGGCGGAGATGAAAGGGGCGTTAAGGGAAAATAAAAATGGGAAATGAAAAGAAATGTAGGCGGATGTGGGTACACTAAAAAAAATAAAATAAATCCTAGAAAATATAAGCACAGTAAACGTGTATCTCCAGAAAATTATTTGATTTTTGCATCGGTTGTGTGCATATTTGTTGTTAAACAAATCAAATTTAAACATCATAATTATGGCTTTAAATACAAAGACTACCTTAAATCAAAGTGTTATTATTTTGTATTTAAAAAATAAAAGAATTTCTTAAAAAACGGGCATTGTTCACAAGAGCTTACGTTGTTATAAAATTTGTTTAAAACCAAAAAAAAAAGGTCGGCTTGCTAGTATAAAATATGTGTTTTTTCTTTACCTTTAAAAATGCTTTCAAAATTAAAAACACACAATTTATGTAAATAGGTCATATGTAAATGTGTCAAAAGTATTTTGTGTTTTATTTAATTTTATTTCCTGTGCACTTCTTGTATATCTGGTGCCACCGTCACTGCATTTGGTTGCATATCATATAAGTTAACCCACCAGGCACCACCCCCACCAGAATCCATCCCCCATTTGTAAGCCGCTGTGTCTGCACAGAATTTCTTGCATAAATAGCAGCATGTGCGGAGATCTCTCTTTGTCTGTGAAATGAAAAAATAAAAGCATTTCTGCTCTCGCTGCATTTAAAAGTAAAATGCAACTTCCGTTGGGGCCACGCCCCTTCCGCATACAGCGCATCGCCCCGCCCCCCCCCCGCAAAATCGAATGATAATTTTATATGAACAATTTTCGTTTCCATGCGGTTTGCCATTGTAAATAAATTCCGAGCTCCGGTTCATCTGGCCGTGTCATTTTTTGGTCACTGCACACAAGGCGAGTTTTCTTGTCTGACCCCACAGCGCCATAAAATTTTGTTAATTACGAGTCCCCCCTTTAAGGGGGGTTTATTTTTTTCGGGGGCGTAAGTGTCCTCTTCGTCTGCCGCTGACAGTCTGCCAACTTTATGTTTATTTTTATTCCCATTATTACGTTTTCATATTTTGTGTAGTTCTTGTTTTGAAGTGCTTTTAGTTGTGTCTAAACTTTAAAAATCTGTGGGCGAAATGGCTTGATTAATTGTTTAAGTTCAAAATTTGTTTGTGGCACATTTCATGGCAGCATTATGATGATAATAATAAAGAGGGAGTTTTTTTGCTTTAGGGCGATTGCCTTTCGTATTGTATCTATATCTGCTTTACCCTCTTCGCTTTGGCATTTTTAAGTGGGTTTTTTTTAGATTGTCTTGGCCAAGATTGGAGCTTAAGACATGTCCAGTTCTAAGCTGGCCCAATTAGGATGATGAAAAAAGGAAGAACCCTAAATAGAAGAGTAGGAAAAATCATAGAAAAAATGCAGACTGAAGCTTACTCGTTTTTTTTTAGGAAAATCTGAATTGGTTTCCTTGTTAAAATTTTAATTGCTACTAAAAATTAAGCTTGAATTGAAAATTTTATCATGTTCTCTTTCCAATAAGCATGATGAAAATTATTTTTTTATATTTTCCTTGTTGGAATTTATATTGTGTCACTCTGCTCAAAAATGTATTTTAAATTTGCATAATTTAAAATATATAATAAATTAACAGTTTTTAAATTCATTTTTGGTACCATAACTATTTAAATCCCTTGTTTCTTTGAATATATTAATTAGTTGTGTAAGATTAAAATGTACGTACACATATCTGGATCACCTCTGCAGTTACTGATCAAAATTGCACTCGTATATTTTTCATGGCTTCCCACCTCCGATTCACTTGTAATCCCCTTGTTATTTTTAACAGTTGCACCTGTTTTTTGCTCCTGTTGCGGTTTTTGCATTTAAAATAAATCCCATTTGCTGTCAGATGGCCCTGCAGTTATCTTAATTATTTGCATGTGGCCGGCAGTCGTTGTTAACAGCATGGAAATACATTGAATGCCATAACTACAAGCAAATGGCCAAAATGTGTAAGCCCATCCCCGTCAGCCATGAGCTGTCAATTCTTCACTGCATTTTTTCTTGCCCCGCTGTCACCCGAACTCTGGTACAAAAAAAAATATAAATCGCAACAGGAACAATCTGCAGTCCTGACGCTGACAGTTATGATATAACAGGATATGAGGACGCAAAAGGATGGCTAGGGGAAAAAAATTGAAATTGCATTGCATTGCAATTAATCAAATGGCGAAACAGATAGCTTAATTTGTTTACGATTTGCCCTGAAACGTAACCCGACACAGAAGCCAACTCCATTGTCCACTGTTGTTTGTCCCTCTTTTGTCTTGTGTCCACAGATGTCATTAGCATCGTGATTACCTCTACATTTTTAATGCGTTTTTATTTGTTTGCCCACATGTGTAAATTATCCTCGAATATCCCTCACTTCAGTGGGTTCGCTTTGCCATAATGCCCACGATTAAAAACAAATTAATTTTAAATTAATTACTCGACAAATAAACAAAAAGGAAAATCCCCAATGCTGACTTTTTTAAAACTTTAATATCGTTTGTCAATCAATAGTTATTTTCGGTTTAAGTTTTTACATGTGTGGATTGGTTTTTTGAGATAAACATTTGGTAAAACATTAAAACGCAAAAATCAATGTTTTTTTTTTTTTATTTAGAATACTTAACACTTGAGAAAATAAAATGTGTCGTCTATTTATCTCATAAAGTTAATGTTCAATGTTCAAAGTTAAAATTCAATTTATTTTCCATCTTAAACATTTTTTAAAAATTCAAATAAAATACCAATAAGTTCTTTTGAAATCATTTTCCTCCTCAAAGAAATCATTTTGTAAAAGCAATCATTGGGCAATATATTTTCAGCATCTGCATATTGCACTCGCTTTTCTGCTTTTTCTCATTAAAGTTGTTTGAACAGGTTCGCAGTCAAGGGAAATGCCTTCTCATTAACATTTCTCGCAACGCACATTTTGTGCAGTGGATATGCAAACTACTTTTGAACTTTGTATCAAAATAAAATATTGAATTAAGCACATACAAATGGGCGAAATTAATTTTTGGGTTTGGCACACGCGGCGTATGCGCAATATTTAGTGCACTTAAAGAGCAACCATTTGCATAATGAGGGAGAATGTTGCAAAAACTCGTGATATTCCCAAACCAAATGGCAACAAATGGACATATAAACAAAATGTATAAATGGTATGGTGGTATGGTGGATTGTGGTATTTCTGCCCCGAAGAGTTGTTCAATTAATATGCTTTGGTCCATGCGGCGTATGCGTAATGCCAAAATGCCAAATAAGGTAAATCGAATTGCACAATGGTTTCAGTAAATAAGCGCATACTGCTTTGCTCTGTATTCAATGTTTTTTTGCGGTTGGGAGAATCGGCTTAAATAGGAATCCTATTGATTCCATGGGTCAGTTTTTGGCAACCAAAAGCAATTAAAACGAGCTCCAAAATATTGGTACTTTGGGCGTAAATGGTAGCGATTTAAAAAATATTTTCATTAAAGGCTCTTACTTATTTGTCTAGACAGACAAAGCCCGTGAAAGACAGCCAGACAAACTGACATACATATGCTAGTTTTTCCGTAACCCCAACCCAGGAAGTTAACCCCCCGTTACCCAACCTATATGTACATATAGCGCGAAGCGTCCTTCCATATAAATCACATAAATATTCACATTTATTTTCATTTCCAACGCGTTTCCTCCTATTTTTGTTTCATTTCGTTTTCGTGTTACCCAAAAGGGTCCTAGATTTACATATTCATTTTGCTCTACATTTCTATGTGTCTATGTGGGTTTTTTTTAGTGGAAAAAGCGAGTGGTGGCACTTAAAAAGTCGTTACAAGGTGGAAAAGTTTTCTATGTCAAAATATTCAGCCGGCAGAGACAATGACACTGAAGTGTGGGAAATAGTAGTGGCCTGAATATGTCAATGGTTCCGCTTAAAAAAAAGAAAAAAAAGCTACGAACATTTCTGACCCATTTCGGATGTGAGAGGCAAGGAGATATTTCTGTCATCAATTTAGCAGAGAAAAAAAATGAAAACAAAAATTCCCACTTAATTGCCTTGAAGAGAAAAAAATATGACAGACAAAGTTTTGAGCTTATCCGAATTTTTCCCTTTGGCAAACACTGAGCACAGACTGAGCCACAGATGTGTGGGCAAAGTTTGGCCCAAAAATTTCATAACTTTTCGATGGGCCACATATTAAGTTACCTCAGCATCAGCAAAGATTTAACTTCAATCAGCACACACATACAGGGCTAAAGCCCTGTGCAATCAATTTCAAATTTATACCGGTCTCATTTACCTGGTCATAAATTACTTATGAGCCGTTCATTCATTACACCTATCGGCAAACTACACAAAATTGACAGCTTAATGATTTGTTCATAACTTTGCCAATGGGTCTTTAATTAATGCGAAACTTGGACGTACTGCTGCAATGGTAATTAGAAAAGTTGTGCTCATGTGTGTTTTGCTAAGCTCTCTGGGGGATTAAATCAAGCCGGAAAGTTAGCCGGACAAATGATACGAGAGGGCTAGACTGTGATTGGATTACAGGATATGGTAAGTGTATAAATAGATGGACAGAAAAGTATACTTTTGGGGTTAAATAAATAATAGGTTTACTTGTGGGGTATGAAGAGAATATAACTATCTAAACTATGACTTAAACCGCATTTTCTTCTTCATCTGTCTGCAAATTTCACTCAAGGCCTGTCCTTGCCACGCCAATTTTCCACAAATTTCAATCTCAATTATCTTAAAATAATTTCAACGATTCGTAACAAATTCTGACAATTTTACCATAAATATTGAATAAGGGAAAACAGACAGAGTGAGTGATGTGATGTACCAGGAGAAGACTGACAGTTGCTTTCACACTTTCGTTGCATTTCTAGAAGCAACATCAATTTACCATTCCATCAATTAAATATGCTGACAGACTTCAATTATGGATTCAGAATGGACCAAAAAATGTGGTTAAAACAGAAGAAATACCTGTACTTATATCTGTATGTTTGTATATATTAAATCTGAGTTTGTGTGTGTGGGCAAAAATTACTTTGCAGAAAATTATCATGCACATTGGATGATGGCAGTCTTGTGTGGAAAATTCAATTTGATGTTGCTGCAGTTGCTGCTGCTGTTGTTGATGTCACTCGCCCGACTCATTAAGTATTAATTGTAAATTTTAATTAAAATAAACCGAAACGATTACGGGCGCATCAGAGGAAAGGAAAGGAGACGAGGCGAGATTGACCGGCAAACATTCTGCTGCTGATGGCCAGGTAATAATGTTTACCGATTTTATACCGCCCACTTACCGTAGTATCGCCCAGTATACACATTACCCATGCATACTATATGTGTATGAAAAATCCCATTAATTGCCCCTATCAAAGACGACGAAGCTCGACAAAGTAAAAATAATAATAAATAATAAAAGATTGCAACTGGGGAATGGCAACTGCAACTGACATCCGACCGACTTTGATCAGTTGGTTAAATTCTGACTTAAGGTGGGCGGGGCCAATATGGATATGTGGGGCAGGTGGAAATAACGACCATTAAGTGATTGCTGCGGTAGGCCGATTAAATTCATATGTTGCATCAAGACAAACAAGGCCGCGTTAAATGCTACTTTTGTTAATTGTTTTCAACTTAAGGATATTAAAGAATGACACAGTTTCAGTGAGTCAGTAAAATATTAAAGAGCTTAAATGGATGATAGTTTTATATTGATTATTATATATTAAATTTTAAAAGGATTTAAGGCTTACAATTTTTAGAACTATTAAATGCGTTTATGGTATTGAAAACAACCAAAAGCCCTGTTTATTTATACCCATATAAAAACTATATAAAAATAAGCACTTAAAATGCTTTCGAGTTATTCAAAGCATAATGTTCTTAAATACATTTTTAAGATTTAAATTATACCCTCAACAAAACTCAAAAATTCAGCCTTTCAGCGTTCCTTGACTGCGACTGAAAAAGTCCCAATAAATCGAGTGTTAATAATCTACTATTGTGCAGATGTGGGCGTGGCACTTTCGCACAATGAATTGCCTGGCAAACACTGGCAAGCGAAATGAATTGTATTTATTTGTGGGCCATAATTTGCTTATTTTTGTTGCACGTTGTCACGTCTGCGGGCGGATTCGGATTCCCACTGACCCGTAACAGTTTTCGAATTCTTTTGTGCACACGCGGAAATAAAAGTTAAATAAAATACAATAAGTTATTACGCCCGATTGCGTTAATGATCATTTATAGCTGGCTGAATTTGTGGGCTTATGTAAATGGCCCTTTGGATCCTGGCTCCCTCTTCCTCACAGATTTTTCATATATGTACATATGTATACATATAACTTTTCGAAGGATGCACAGGACTAAGTGTGCGGAAGGGAGGGAGATTTATGCTTAAGTGATGTAAATGTTTTGCCATTTGACAGTTTATTGACTTTTATGAGTTAGTTTATTATGTTCTTTTTTTATAGCCCCAAAAGGGGGTAAATGGTTGGGGGGGTTGGGTGCGAAGTATCCTTGTAATTGGACGAATGTTCCGCATAAGCAATGAGCCTGCCATTATGCCCAAGGCTTTGTCCTTGTCACTGGGTGTTTATGGGCCGAAAGCAATACGAGATTTGCACTAATGAATATGATAAACATTTTATGGGGCATGGTGACAAACTAAGGTCACTAGATAATCATCAGGAGAGACACCTTAACGACAAGGAAAGTCAGGAAGTTAGTCTTACAATGGATTTGTAGTAAAAAGGAGATTTATTAATTCCATGGCAAGCTGTTTTGGTAAAATATCCTTTTTAAAGATAAAAACAAACAGTTAGGGGAAATTTTTAAAATACAAAATTAATTTACTTATAGAAACTCTGTATTAAGTCTCGTCTTTAAAATGTTTTAATAGTTTAATAAACTGTTTAATAAAAGCAAATAAAAAGTTATTAAGTCCCAAAATAACTCTCATAATAAGTAGAGATGCTCCGGAAAACTCCAAAAAAGTTTTGTTCCTCAAAACAACCAGTAAAATACAATATATCATGACTCACCTTTAAGACCGAAATATTTAAATAAATTACTTCAAAGCCACACCAACATCAAAGACATTTTGATACACATTCAGTTGAATTTTATTTTCATATTACTCATACGCACTGCTTACCAGCTAAACATTTCATTTCATTTTATTTGGGGGTTCGTTTCTCTTTTCTAGTTTTTCTTTTTTTACTTCAATTAAGCTAATTCAATCCATTTTCTATTATTGATTTGCTTTGCTTTTATTTATATATAATCAATAATTTGGACTTTCATTTGTGGTTTGTAAAATTCATCAAAGTTTTCGGTTTGTTTTTTGTTTTGGGTTTACTTGTATATCGTTTTAGTTTTTTTTTTTTTAGCTTGAACAACATTTATGTAGAGTTGGGCATTTCATATTTAACTATAAGGTAGAGTTGACAATGCATATGTATTGTATGTATCGTAATGATTCCACCCTCTCTTCAAAATCGATCCGTAATAATTTCCTTAGGTTCTCTTAAAAAACGTACAAAAACGCGGTTGATGAATGAAAATTGGCAGCAAAAATTGGCAATAGGCTAAAACAGATATCGTCTATATATAGCAAAAAGCATTTCGTTTAATAATTCCCTTCTCTAAACATTTTTGGATTAGGTTAAAGTGAATTGCACACACAAATTTCTATCACAGAAGATACAAGAAAATAGAGAACTCAGCATTAACAATAACGATTATGGGATGGGATTGGATGTGGTATTTGGTATTACACGTGGACAAGCTCTATGCCCAGATAAAAGCGAGGATGAGTGCATATATCGGGTATAGCGACGGATTCCAGCTGCATCCACCTGCTGTGGTGAAGACCTTGACGTTGCTCCAGTCACTCAGTCCGGCGAGATTCCGACTGGCCGCCCTCATCAGATACGTGGTGTTCGTCTCCAAGTGCGGGATGATGAAGCGCTGGCCTGAAATGGGTAAATAAGAAGTATAAGTTAAAAACAAGAAAGAACGCTATAGTCGGGTTTTCCGACTATAAAATTTGCGATACTCATTGCCCTCTTTAAAAACAGTTAGCTAGCCCTCTTCAATAATGTGTAGCCTACTTTGATGCGCAATCAGTTTTAAGCGCCCTCTCTTAAAAAAAAAAATTGTTCTGCCTACTTTTGAGCGCAATAAAAATTTTCAACGCAGTTGTATGCACAATTTCTTGAAAATTTTTAGATATTTGGGTAGATATTTTCAACACGAACAACATTTGTAAGGGCCACTTTTCTCTAGCACTAAAAATGTGGACACGACAGAGTTTTTCCGGTTTGTGGGCGTAAAAGGGGCGTGGTCAGGTTTTGAAACAAACTTGATCTGCGCCTTGCTCATAGAAGTCTGTGTGCAAAATTTGGTGGTTCTAGCTCTAATAGTTCCCGAGATCTCGATGTTTGTGCGGACAGACAGACGGACGGACGGACGGACGGACGGACGGACGGACAGACAGACATTTGATCGTTTACAGTATTTGCTTACTCTTCGAGTATCGCAAATAATAATAACAATAGTTTGTAAGTCAAAAATCATACAATAATATTAAACTTCAATATTAATTTTATCTATAAAATCAATAAGTATTTCTATTGACAAAATGGTGGGAATTCATCTCATTAATTTACAAAAAATAAATTTAATAATATTTAATATCAAAACCAACTACAATAACTCCTCACCTCGATGGAAGGAGAAGTCCCTTTGCTTGGCATAGCTCCAGTTGCCGGCGCTGAACTTGAACTCGGTGTCGCTCATGTAGGCCACCCTGTAGCCATAGATCTGCATCTCGTCCGACACATTGGTCATTCTGGGCGTTCGGATATCCAGTTCAAACCCATCCGTGTAAAGCCTTTTGAGCTGGAAGCGCGTGGGTCCCCAGGGTTTGGCCCCCGTCCTCAGCTTGATCAGTCGCTCGAGCATGCCCAGCGGATTGGCCACCTTGCACTTGTAGTCCCCGAACTGGGAGGCGTTCCTCACCTCCAACTGCAACGTGGCCCCGTAGTCGGCCACGAAGATGCGGTGATTGAAGCCCACGATGCCCTTGCCGTTGTGCAGCCAGGTGAACGACGGTGGGGGCTCACCCATCGCATCGCAGCTCAGGTTGACAGCCCCGCCCACATAGGCGTACTGCACGGGGAGTGTTTCGTTGTAGAACCAGTGGGGTTTATCTGAAAATATGAAGATGGGGTTGGGGTTAGTGTGGTGTACCACACAGCTGGTGAAAGGTGCACCGAGTGAGTGCTGGATAAATGGGCTGCACTGGGAGAAAATATCTACTCCAAGTCGGAATATTATGTACAAAACTTTGACTTGTCTTAAAGCAGACCTGGGCACGCGATAAAAAATTCATGTGAACAACAGACGCTCATATTCATGAGTCATATTAAAAATCCAGCCTTCTCCATTTTTTTTTGGATTTTTTAAAGAATAATTTAGTACACTTTTAATCTGAATTAAAAAACGTTAAAATATAAAATAAATTCTTCTTCATTTTAGGGGAGGTATTTTCCTAAGTGTAAGTTTTTGTGCCCGCATACTGACTGACAGAGACTTCGGCCTGGTTTTGTTTGCTCACACACCGGTACATGCTCTTGGGAAGGTGGCAAAATGAAAGGTATCGTGGTAGAAGGATATCTGTTGCACTCCAACGTTGTTCTACTAAAATCCTCTCACTGACATGCCACGTGTACATACATCAGTAAGAATTCTTTTTTTAAATGTTTCCTTTAAACTTGCACCCAGTTAATGACTTGACCTAAGTGAACAGTAGTTAAGAAATTTTATTTCACTCTAAAAACATGAAAGTGTGTTTATTAAATAAGCATAACGAACCACATAAACATCTTTGTGAAATATAAACACAAAGTGAAGTGCAAAAACACCGCAATAATCAAATCACAGCAACAATAGAGTTCTATCTTTCTCCTACTTTCTTTCACTCTTCATCTCCCATTAAAAAAGAAAAACCAACAAAAATTGATTATAACCTTGAGCCAAGAAAAAGCAAATACATAGTATCGGGAAATGGAATCACACTATGGTGCGAATTGCATCTTTCTTTTGCTTTCACTGACTTTCTGAATATTTTTTTTTGCATTGTGGCAAGTCTGTTGGCATTGGTTGACTAAAGATTTGGCAGATAAGCGATATTTGCAAAACAGCAAAAAGTGCATCGAAAAAGTACAATGATGAGCAAAAACGTTGATATCACAGCAATGATACAGAAGTATCAATAAAGGAAACACTTAAATTTCAAACACATGGAAGGAATCACCTGTTAAATTTTATGAGATGCTGTTTTCAAAATGTATTTTTTTAAAACAAAAGTACCAAGTTTATGTACAACACTATGCCAATACAGCAGTATTTATATTTACACTTTTGACAACCAAAGGAGAACATTTTCTAGCCCTTTCCTTTCTATGGAATTCAAAGCAATTAAGTCTCAATAGCTGCTTTTAGTCCATGTGCTTCCCACTGTAAATTGTGGGTTGACCTCCCTCTTTTCCATTGAGGCGTTAGCTAATAGCATATTTTAGCATTTCATCGCTGTCGCAGTGTTTCAGTGTCCTTGTGTCCCAGTGTCCCTTCGTCCTTGTCGCCATCGTCGCCGCTGCGGCTCATTGAAGTTTATTGCTGGGGAAATGCAAACCTATATATTGCAGCATTTGCAGCATTTCATCTGAGGGTCCTGCTGTTGCTGTACTGATGCCCCTTCCTGTGAGTTTCTGCTGGGCAGCAAATTAGTTTCGCTTTACATTCGCCTGCTGTTTGCCTTCCAGTTGCCAACAGCCCGACGGATTGGTTCGCTTGGATGGCCTTAGCTGCACTTAGCAAAAAAACGGAATTCTTTTGGGCTAAGACTTGCTACAGAAATCTCATTCATTCTTTAGAGCAGGCCTGGGCAAAAGGAGAGCCTCTTGTTTTAGTATGTGTGCATTTCTCGTTTTTATGCTCTCTTTCTCTCTCATTCCATACAAAATTTTCTCAGCTGCAAGCTCGTATTGGTTGTGCACATAAAAAACAGGTAGAGTGCCCACCCCTGCTTTAGAGACCTTTTTAACATAAATAGTTTCCTGGGAATTAATTTAAAATAAAATAAAAATTCTAAAAAAAATTAATAATATAACGCTATGGAAATCATTATTTTAGTTATGGAAATCATGATTTTAAAAAAAACTTACGACATTTAATCCTTTTTAATATTTAAGAAATTCTGAAGGAAACTTTTTAACAAATGCCGCTTTATCTCGAGTTGACAAACTCTTACTATTTAACATTTAATCTTTTATTTATTTTCAGTGCATTTAAGTTGGCTTGTGCAAATTTTCGACCGGCAGTCATTAGTAAAATTTTGACGGCAACTCAATTCGGACGTGGAATTTTGGGGTGCCTGGGAATCAACTGAAGTTTCGATGGAGATGGCCGTGCTTCTACATATTTGGATAGCCGGGTGTTCGTTTGTTTATGAAGCCAGATGTTTCGATATCGATGGCAGGGCAGGAAAACAAAGCTCCTGGCACTGTCAGCATTATAAATGAGTCTCAAGAGCCATTTTTTTGGGTTGGAAAATACCAGAAATTATTTCTTTGTAATAAAGTAACTTTTCATCATGTGAGTAATTTGAAAATACCAAGAGATGGAAACACTTATAAAAGGAATTTAGTACTGTAGGATTAATCTGTAAGGAATATTGGAACACATTTAAAGATTTGGTGTTTTTCTTAGTTGGTATTTAAGTCTTTAAAAATTTTATAAATTGTGAAAAACGTGAAAACGTTAATAGAATTGTTTTTCCCATTTGTCTAACATCATTGAATGTGAGCAATAATCAAGGCTTCTGATTTATAAATAGCTAACAAATACGTGAAGTAGAAACCCTGCTTGTACAACCATGTATGAATTGTTTATAAGTCCTTCAGTTTCTTGACTTGCATTGGTTATAATATAAGCTCCCCCATTGCAAATCCCTTGACATTCCCTTGGATACTCCATTTCCTGAGTCATCCACATTTCTCTTGATTTCAATCCCCTTGCTACCGAGTCGCAAGTCGGGTAATATGTTCATTAGGAAATTTGCATCAATAATTTGCATTTCCCAGCCACTTGACCCTGACATCCTGAAGGAATTCCCTCTTTGCAGTCGCTGAGGGGGATAACTTCAATCGGGAGCTGCTCGGAGCTGCAAATCTCATTAAAGTCAACGGAGCATGTTCACTCCCCAGGGGAGATTTCCCCCCCGAAGGAGGGCTTAAATAACTTTAAGCTGCCATCAGCAAAAGATTTTCTTGCACCCAGGCTAAGCTCAATTTTCCGACAAACTAAAAAGGGGACTGGCAGCCAAATGCAATTGCCAACAAGTGGGGTGCAAAAATTCTAGATTAAATATTATCGAGTGCGGCACGTCCTTCGTGTCCTGCTGTGAACTAGGGACCAGAGGAGTGTGGGACAATGACACTTACGTTGTATCCTTAGCAATATCGTTATTTGATCGGAATCCGAAAAAGTCGGTGTTATACGCATGGCCCGACACGTATACTCCCCGGCATCCGCCTGGCTCACATTCCTGATGTACAGACCGTTGGACAGGCGATTGTGTTTCGTCGAGTTTACAGCTGAAAATAACAAAAGGAGGGGAAAGGTGGTCAAATGGTCAAACTCAAAGGGGTATATACTTAGTTGCCTGGCTAACAAGTTTGTAATGCCAGCGGAATCGAGTGCACACAGAAAACTAAACTAATTAAATCTGAGTTAAATTGATTTCAAGCTCACTTTGAATTTTAAAACTGTCTTTTATTAACTTATTGTTGTTGGTGGTTTCCTTTTCATAAAATTAAGCTATATAAAATTGTCTAAAAGAAGTTTTTGACCTTATTTATTGTTATAAAAATAATCGCTTTAAAATTTGGTTTTTAAGTTTAATGCAGACAAAATTTATAGTCAAGAGCCAATGATATGTTTTTCAACCAATTTAAATTATTTCAGTATTTTATGTATAAATGTTTCCTGTCACACATAAATAACACGGTCAATTTATCTTGGATTTTCATTAATGAAAAAATTTAGAATACAAATGTTGTGGCATATAAAAAGTAATTTATTTAATAATTCAATAATTTACCATTTACCGCTTTACTTTGATTTAAACACTTATGAATGATAAATAAAATTTGCTGTCACAACAAATTTTGGTTTATTTATTTATTTTTTCCCTGACTAATGTTGAAATAGTGCATTTTAGAATAATGTAAACTGTTTTTGCTAACCATCCTACACCCTTTCAATAGGTCTGCTTTTTTTAACAAATTTTATATTGCTCCCTTAAATCAAATACATTAGCTTAAGCTAAAATTCTTCACTACATTTTTTTTGAGTGCACACTTACTGTTTATATATTCTCCATTATAGAGCCAAGAGACTTCCGGCGCTGGCATTCCCTCCACAAAGCAATTGACCAGCGCATCGCGTCCCTCGCGCACCGACTGCACTTGTTCCGTCTTGCCAAATGAGATTTTCTCTGTGGGTCAAATCGAATGGCAAATGGGGTGCGTTTTTCAAATTCCGTGTGTAAATATGCTGGCATGATAGCCCCCATAGACCCCACAGCCCACTCAGCTCCATTTATACATACATTGTTGGTACAGTATGTACATATATGTAACTAACCAGCTTCTTTGCTGCTTCTGTTTACTTGGTCTCTCTGTGATTGGTGAGTTGACAGATTGTGTGCTAGTTCATCGACTTACTTTAAATGTGGCTGGCAGAGCACTCATTCTGATTTGTAAACACATTAAATGATTTGTCAGTCGGAAATTGGTTCAGAAGTTTGTGCAAAAAAGTGGTCAAAGGGATTGTGGCAAGTGGTTAAATTGCAAATGAAGATGCTAAATTAAATTGTCCTTTTTTTGTAAACGAAAATGGTAAAACCAATAGTATTAGGTTGAAATTGCAAACAAGATAACAAGTAAAGTGTGTTCTTTCACTTTATTTATTTGTTGGGAAATGTCAAAGAAATTTTTATTTACTGCACTTAAATGTTTAAAAGCATTGGTCTTAGACATCTTGATTTTAAAATATTTTATTTTACCAAAATAAATTTATTGAAGTGATTGCTTCAATTCTTTAATATTAAAAAAAAACCCTTTAATGTTTCCTTTTGTAGCTTAGTCCAAATCACAACTGAGTGAGCAAGTAAACAGATCCTGCTGCAGCTTTTACGACCCCATTCTTTTTTTTTATGCTTTTTCAGTTCCCAAAGCTGAAGTCAACTTACGATTTACGAGCAGCTCGAAGGAGGCCAAAAATTCACGTTCAACATTCACATTTCGATTCCCATTTCCATGCCCGTTCACCTCGCAGGTCCAGTTGCCCCTGTCCTCCAGTGAGATGTGCTCGAAAACTAAAGCCAGAGGACCTGGCACAAGATATAAATGCAAGGAAAAAAATTAGTAAGGTTTTGTGCATAAATTTAAATGTTAATAAGGTTACTATTAAAACTTTGTTAATTTTTTAAAACATTTGTTTCTGGCTTTTTGATTTTGAACTTTTCTGACTTTTCCTACATTTTTTCTAATCTGATTAGAGTTTTTGACTTTATGTAGTACTACAAAAATCACTATAGATTTTTTACCTCATTTAAAGGTGTCTAAAAAGATTGGAGTTTTCTAATTGAACATCTTCTTCACAAACTTTCGAATTATACTTTAAGAGACCTTTTAATATGGTTTCAAATATCTTAATATTAATACATTTATTTTAATAATTTAAATTTTCAATATTTTCTTATCTTTAAAGTTTCCTACTTTATAATCACTCATAAAATAAGCTTACTATTCAAAGACAGGTAACTCAAGCTTATCATTTTTTTTTGTGCAAAGGGCAGGGAGTTACTTTTGCATAGTGGGAGAGCCAGTGACTTTATCCACTTCGCTGGGTCATTACTTCACCACCTACCCGTCGTCTTCTTCTCGATGTGGACGCGTCCTTTGGTATTCTCACGGGTCTGACCGCGGGGATCACGCCACTTGGTGTCGATATCCTTTTGTACTGTCTGGCAGAAGATGATGAAGGAGTCATTTACAAAATGCGTTATTGATGGCGTCGATGGCTGCAGGCGGAGGGGGGGCGTGGGCGGCTTGGCGGGGGGCGGGCTGCCACTGCCCCAACTTTTACTGGTGTCCAGCTGGCCAAGGATTGCAGCTGCAAGAGGGCGAGAAAAGGGCACGCTTTTTGCATTAAATTTATTACTCTGTCAAGGGGTTAAGGGGCCAAAGGGCGGTCCCGCCAGCTCATAAAAAATAATCATAATTTATATGGACAGCTCCACATTTTTTCCTCCACAGCTATCCCTACTTTTCATCTGCTTTTCCTCGAATTTAATTAGCTTTGCTTTGGCAGCGAATGAATGAGAATGTCTATAGACATTTATATAATTCTTATGAAATATTCAAGGCATCTGATTAACCCATCTCCTTTGAAACACTCCGCCTCCTTGTTGCAGTTTTAATAGAAATTCTTATCTAGCAGTTTCATTTAATAAATAACATAATATAAAAGAACGAGTTGGGGAAAAATATCATCAGCAATAAGAGGTCTAAGGAATTTGTTTATGTAAAAAAATGGGTGAATTATACATTTTATTTATTATTTATGAAAAATCCATCAAAGCGTTAGTAAAATGAGAAAACATATTTATTTTTACGAAAACAATTAAGTACTCTAAAATAATAAAATAAAAACTACCAAAAGATTTTAAACCTTTTTTTAAAAGTTTAAAAGCCAACTGCAAATAAAATGAACTTTTAATTATTTTGTAAACTGTGTGCTAAATTACTGCATTAAATATTTTGTATGCTTACATATTTCATAGCGGTAAAAAACATAAACATGATTCAGGGTAAACTTTTTCAAGTTTTTATGTAGGTTAATTTATTTCAGTTAGTTTTATTAGTTTTTTCTATAAACATTTTTTGATGGCTTTGTAATTTCATTAGAATTTTTTTGTTACAGCAACATTGTTTGCATTTTAGACAGTATTTTTCAATGATTTCATCATCTTTTTTATGAGAGGTCCCAAAGCGGCAAATTCCTGAATTCCCCAACACGCGAGCCTTCGTTTTATATTTTCGCCTCGCCCAGCAACCAAAACCCTTTTGAACGCTCCCCTCCCTTTGAGCACTCGGCTTTAGCTGGCTAAAATTTCAGTCAAACAATTTCGAAGCTTTTGTACCGACAAAATTGAAAATAAATATCAAAAACTATTTGCAAAAGGGATAAGAACTTGTTTGGTTGTGCATTCGGCATGCTGTTGACGGTCGACTAAAATAATTATTGGTAATTGAATCTATTGGCACCATGTGGAGTTAAAAACAAAATTTATTTGTAATTTAATCTACAGAGAGTGAGATAGTATTTCAAGCTGAAAGGTTTTTGGGCACATTTCTAGCAATGGTTTAAAAATCGAACACCTAAACCAATGCACATATTTATTTTGGATCCATTTGTTGATTGAAATGTTAAACGAAAATGTGATTCAAGCCACGAATTATTTAAGTTGTGAAAATACTCATGTTTATTTTGTAGGCGAGAATTGTGAAAAAAAAGGTTTTAAAAATAATTCATTTATATTAATTATTGAAAGAAAAAAAAAAAAATAATATTTAAACTGCTACTAAAATTAATCATTATATTTTCAAGAGCTTATACTTGAAACGCACATTATTTTAATTTCAATTCCATTAATAAAACCATTATGATAACAATATTAAAAAAGGTTACTTAAAAGTTAGCTTTTTGACAATTCAATTGTAATATTTTGACAATTGGCTCGTGTCTATCCCAATCAACAAACCTTCTTCCTTTCATCCTCAAAATACTTAGACCAGAGAGCATCAAATCCATCAAATTGAATTTAATAATATTTCATTTGATAGGCAAGTACAGAGTGTGTGCGGCAAATGTTCAAGGAAATCCAATAAAAATTCAAATTTGCCTTTTTGAATTCGTAAGCAATATACAAGCACACACGTAAATGGAGGTACATTTTCTGCAATTGGACTGTTAGGGTTTAGCTCCTTTGTGCGCTGCATATCAATCATTTTGCAGATGATTAGGGGGTAAAAGGAAAGGAGTAAGTGAAAATTTAGAGGTAATATATTTCCAATATTGTAAACTGAATTTATTATGCCGAAGCTTCGTATATATACCTAGTGTGTGAATTTTTTTAAAGAATTTTGCCATCCTTTAGAATATTGAGTTTCATCTGGGAGAAGGAAAAAAAAACTCTTGCATTGCATAAAAATTTGGCTTTTCATAGAAATTGTAAATAAGTTTTATAAATATTTGTATTTTCCATTTTTCTTTATTAGGTAGTTTTCCTAGTTGCTCAAAATGTTTTCCCTTTTAATAAAGTAAAGGGAACGTTCATTTTGTTGTATACTACATTTTCCAATTTTATTTACTGAAAGCAAAAAGAAACTTGAGTTTTATAAACACAAATAAAAACTTTTTCTTCTTAATAAAATAAGGAAAAAATTAAAATTAATAAAATGTTTAAGAGTTATGAAGTAACGTACCCTATTATTTTCCATACAAAAAGGCACAGAAAAGTACAAAAAATTGTGTGTAGGTAGATCAAACTTAATATGTACCAGCTGTGAATCTATCTTCTAAGATTTTCCTTTGTCTTGCATTTTTGTCTAGTTTCTATAAATATTTTTTTTAGCCTATTAAGTAACTCGTTCCTTTTCTCGAGACACTTCAAAGCTTGTCAAGTGGCTTGAGTTGGATCCCCTTTTTCTACTCAGTAATAAATTCCTTCGCATGAATCCCATGAAGCGTTTCATCTTCGAGGGCCACATGGCCATGGGCTAATTTGGGTGAAGGTTCCTTCGACACCCACAAAGCCCTCACACATGGCTTGCTTAGCATCACTTAGGCGCCAGTGCCTCTTCCTCCGCCCGTCAGCAATTTCCATTGCATACTTTTGGGCTGAGAGCGCAATGGGCGTATGTGTAATATTTCCATGCCACATTGCGTAGCCGCAAAAGATAAAAAATGTATGTTTGGTCAAAGACAAGTGAAGTTTGTATAAAAAAAAGCTAAGAAAATTGGCCTGAGGAAATGTTTTCCTTTGAGAGGTTGATTCCGCTACATTTGAAAGCAGATTTGTGTTAGCCATAAAAGAAGCAAATATTTGTCTTACTTGGATGAACACCAGAAATGGAAAAGTCTAAGAAAAGTTCAGTGAAAAGTTCTTCATTATATGAATAGTTCTTTTTTATTATTTTTGTAAGTTACACTGTTAGTAATTACAAACCTTTAAAAAAATCTACTAACCTAAATGCATAACATTAAAAAACATAAATATATTAGTTAAGCTGTGTTTATCTATGAATCGCTTTAAGTGTTTCAAATGTTTTTCTTTTGTCCCAAATATGTATACAATATTTGAGTCATTATCAAATCTTGAAAGAAATCCCCAAAGGCACCAACACACACTCATAATTACACAAACAAAAGAGTGTCAAAAGTTTTGACAAAACAAATGAACTCATTTGGTATTCAACTACGAATTTCATTATTTGGAAAACAAAGAGAACAAAGTAAAAGTTGAAACAAATATATATTTTTGTTGAGAAGAGAAGAGTTTGTTTAACGGTAGAGAAGACAAATGGAATCCTCCTTGGATCTACGATTATCCTACCATTTTGTGAGAGGAGCAGCAACAGCAGAGAACAGAGCGCAATTATAGTATCCATAGCTCAGCGGGTATATCCTTTATTTGGCTATAATCCTTAATGGTTAATTTCACTAAACCTCTATTTTTTGCAGTGAGTTTATTACACGTATTCTTTTTTCGGTTTGCCAGGGACTTTCGCAGTTAATTACGAGGCTGTTCACTTGAGGGATAATGGCACATGACTGAGCCGCTCATGTGTCACGCGGCAACAACACTTTCACTTTTGGCCAGGACAATGGCATGACATCATCATCATCCTGCTGAGGGCCAACATTTTTGCTTTATATATATATTTTTTGGCTATTTTGTTTTGTGGTTCTTGGCCTTCTTTTTATCTACTACTTAAGCACTAGCACTTGGGGAAGCACTCGGTTGGATGGAGGAAGCCACCGGGTGGAGGAGGAAGGCGGTGCCCGCGTAGGTTGACATATCCGGCAAACATATCCTGCCCAGCGATTGCCCACGCTTCACATTCAATTCTCGCGCTCTACTTGGCTGACTTTTGCGAAAGTCGCCGCTGGGGAATCCCCTGATCCATTGCAGGCGAACGTCGAGATTCGACTGAAAGTGCACCGCAGGACAATCGGCATACACGGCGGATGCTTGACGAAGTGCGACTGCGATTGCGATTGCGATTGCGAGTACGAGTACGAAGTCCTCGGGATAACTTTCCCAGTTTGAGGCTCCTTTGATTCTTGCAACCGCGCTCACGTTCGAACCGTTGCGAATTCAGAAAGTACACTGAAGTCATCGCTCGTCCTGCCGCATCCTTTTTGGTCCCATCGCCAGGAAGTCGGCCCGAAAAGGGAAAACTTCTTCTATCCAAAACTTCGCTATGTTGACACACTTTTCGTCGGCATTTCACATAGGAACTTGTTTATACGCATTTGTTTCTAAACATTTGTAGTTCGAAAATTTGTGTCGGGATGTTAGCAGGGGAAAATATTTTTGGGGTGAAAAGCGTTCTTTAGAGCTTAGTGCAGGGGTAGAAAAAGCTTTTATGGGACAGGATATGACTTTCTGAAAGCTTGCTATACATGAAAAGCTATTAGCGATTTATATTTCTATAATTTTTAAAGAACTGTTATTACTATGCATATAACACAAAAAGTAATTTTTCTTTTAATAAATTTTTGTAAGTATATTTATTAAAAACTAACAAAAAAAATTTTAAATAGGTTAAAGTTGTAAACTGATATTATTTTAAATTGTCACTTATTCTGGTAATATAGTATACGGGGGTGCCACAGAAACCGTTCCAGCCAAATTCCAACCGAATGTCAACCCCTGCTCTATTTAAATTCCAACCTACTTAGGTTGTTACGGTTTCTGTTACTGGATTTATACGTAGCCCATTTCATGCAATCATTTCATGAAATGGGTGTGTATAAACACCATTGCATGTATTCGGCAACACACGAAAGTTGACTATGAATTCAACTCATTGCGTGAAATGGAGAGGAGCTACCAACTTAACACTGTATAAATTAGGTGGCAACGCCAATACAAATTGTGTGAACGGATTTTACTTACATTTTTTGCCAAATTACACTTCTGGCAACTCTGCTGACATGAATACATGCATTCGTCTCTAGCGTATAAACAGGGGCTATTTTAATTCACGCATTCAAGAATTCATGAAATAGCATAGTATAAACTAAGTATGTGGCACCCCCGATAACACATGTAGATTTAAAGCATGGCGTATAACATTACTACTATAGGTACTATAAACTGTTAAATACTTTGTGTTCAAAAATATCTTAATTTCTTTATAACAAGTTAAATATAACTTTACCATAAACCAAGTTTCAGATTCCATTTGTAAAATGACTGACAAGCACATTCTGTTTAAACATTTTTGTTGAGAAGCTTTGGTTCAAGAAAGCGCTGTGTTTTCAAGCTTTTCACCCCTCGTCCTTTCAGTTCAGCACTTAATTTTACTGTTGTCTTCAGATAGTGTAAAAGACTTACTAAAGAAATTATCCTGTCCTGTAAAGACAAGAATTTGTAGTGCCTGACTTTTAGATTTAAGGTTTTGAATCAAGCTTGACAAAGTGTTTTTATTAGTGATAGTAGTGATGGACAAAGCAAGACAAAAAAAAAAACACACTTAATAGTAGTTTTAGTGAAAATACAAAGTACGCTAACCGGAACTTTTGAGGCAATCCTAATTCAACAAACTAAAAACTTTCCTTTTACATTTTTAACTGATTTCTTTTAATTTAAAATTATTCTAACATTTCATACTCTTCTGAAGATCGTCTTCTTAAAATCAACAAAAACTAAATGCTCAAAGTAATCAATCATGAAAATGTTCAAGGAAATATTAAAAACATTTACATATAAATGTTTCCTTTATTTGATTAAGAGAAAATGCATTCACTTAAGAGTAAAAAACTAAAATTAAAAAGAGGAACTAAAACCAATAGCAAATAAAATACATTTAGCTGGGTATGCACATGACGAAAAGCTTTATTCAATGAATCCGGATTTTGTAATCAGCCGTAGTAGACGTACGGAGAGGCGTAGCCCACGGCCGGATAGCCGGGATAGCCGGCGGAGTAGACAAACTGGGGCACCGGAGCGGGATTGGGACTGGGATTGGGACCAGGAGCTGCCAGGGCAACGGCCAGCAGGGTGGCAAACAAGAGGAATACCTGGGGGGCGAAAGGCAGGTGAAGTGTACAGGATCAAAGGCGCATCCTTCGGCAGACAAACACTCACCAGCTTCAGCATGATGATAAAAGAGTTAATGCTCCGATTTGACAAACAGAATCGAACTGCACTCGATGTTTGCAGCCTTTTATATTCACAAACATCTGTGTATGTTTACGATTTAAGGCGGGATTTAATCCGCTTTGGCTTCATCGCTGACTGCATCGCTGATTTTGATATTCCATATGCATTCACGCCGGCCAAGTTTATGGCTCATTACGGCTCTTAACGCGTTCGCCTAATGCCTGCCAAATGTACTGAGCACAAAGAACGTTATTGTTTCTTAATCTGTTTGCCTGACGACATCACCAACATCATCATCATCAGTAAGTATCTCCCTCTTCCGCCCAGAAATCCACTTTCCATACTAACCCCTTACCCCAAAATGTGTGCGTCGTTCCTTTTTGTCAACTCACTCTCTTCTTTTCGTTGACTCTTTTTTATTGTGTTGGGTTTTGGTTTCGTTTTGGCCGGCGGCAAACATTTGGCTTTATTGTCAATTCGATCGATTTGGGAGTTTAAGAATACATGATATGGCAATTTTTATGCAATACACTTGCAGCCGGTAGTAGGGAGTCGATGCGATAAGAGGATTTATTTTGGCCAAGGAGATGGAAGAGCACTTAAAACGTTTACAGCATTTTGAAGCAAACAAAATAAGTGTTTGAGCGTGAAAAAAGGGGTTGTGAATTAGATTTTAAGTAAATAAAAAAATGAGAAAAAATGTTTGTAAAATACATACATAATTAATTTACTTACTTAATTTAGTTACTTATTTTCGAATTATTTATTTGAAAAAAGGGGTTGTGAATTAGATTTTAAATAATTGAAAAAAAGGAGAAAAAATGTATGTAAAAAATATACATAATTAAATTTACTTACTTAATTTAGTTACTTATTTTCGAATTATTTATTTGGCTGTGTAATTAGGTTAAGTTAAAAAAAAATTAAATTAATTTAATACAATTAATTCCACATAAAAATTCTATCATATCTTTAAAGTTTCAATAGATACTTGATTAAATATCGTTCAAATGAGGAGTTGATTGAGTTTATGAGTTATGAGTTAAACAAAATAAAATAACCTTACTTTCCAGCTTTGTCAACTTGCTTGTGATCCTTAGTTTTATTGTAATTAAAATAAACAAAATATAATAACAGAAGAATAAATAAATAAATAAACTAAATTTCAAAATAACAAAAGTGTTAAGAACCTAAAATTTTAAATGACATTATTTCCCTTACTTTTAATTGTCACCTTTTAAACGTCCTGCGCAATTGATAACTAATTACAAACATTGATTCCACCTCCAAGTAATTGTCATCTTGATAAGAACCGCGTCAAACCTAATTAAATTGCCAATCTCATTCAGTACACCCGACAATGTCCACAAATCATTAATCACCTGAATGGTAGCCCAAATTCGTGACCAAAAATAGTCAATTAAAATGCAATGAGCGTAGCTCAAAATGTTCTCCAGTCTGAGCCCGAAATCACGTTCAAGGTCAGTTTATATCAAAGCGGTTCCATCATCAGAGATCGACAGAGAATAAGAAGTCATTAGAATGCAAAGAAAATTTTGTTTTGGCCTGACAAAAACTATGGCAGTATACATAAATAGAAAACAAACCTATGACGGAATGAAGTGAGCAAAACAAAAATGGCCATAAATCCGATCAGAGTCCAGAAGTGCGACATCATAAATAAGTCATGAGTGCGAAATTCGGTAGTCTGGAAATTTGGAGGACTATATAAGACGGTTGTTAGGTGAAGAACAGCATCAAATCACAAACTGCAAACGCTACAGAAGCATCTCAAGTCTTCAAGGAAAAATCCAAAAAACAAACAAAATGTTCAAGCTGGTGAGTTAAAGGCAACAACATCCTTTTTAGTTTTTTTTGAGTTTTATCCAATTGAAAATCAATATTTAAGTTAATAAATCCCTAACATTTGAACCACTTTTATTTCTTCCTTTAGTTGGTTGTTGTTTTTGCCGCCCTTTTCGTCGCTGCTCTGGCCATTCCCGCCCCAGGACCTCTTCCTCGTGCCAATCCCGCCCCCGTGCCCATTGCTAGTCCCGAACCCGCCCCCCAGTTCTATTATGGAGCCAGCCCGTACGCCTACTCCGGAGGATACTACGCATCCCCCTACTCCTACTACGGTTAAGTGCAAAGGACTTATAGCAATCATCCCGACTCGTGATAATGGATCTAAAAACGGATTACGGAATATGTATGCGCGTGCTGGCAATTCTAATTAGTCACAAGTGCTTGTAAAAACGCAAAAAAAAAATACATAAGTTGAACAAATAAAATGTTAAAGAGCAAAATTACATTGATTTTTAATTACTACCAATTAAGGTTTAAAACAAATGTTTCTTTCATTATTTTAAGTACCCTCTTAAGAAAATACAAACAAAAATAGTTTTCGAGGGCTTAGACCTACTTACCTGTAGCACTAAAATTTACCTTGGCAGAAGCGGCTGTTTGTCTATTGACCCAATTTCAAGATTTAACAACAATTGTAAAACCGGTGTCAGAAATATGACTAGTTCACGGTAGAAACAAACAATGTAAACAATTTTGGTTAATTTAATTAATATAATTTGTTTTAATAATAAAAGTGAAAGCGAAGCAGCGAATCATTTTATATTTCGCTAAAGACACCATCGCCATGGGCCCAGCGAGATTTGTCAGCCTCTTTGGTCGGCTGAAGGCCAAGCGGTTCCATGGTGTAATGGTTAGCACTCAGGACTCTGAATCCTGCGATCCGAGTTCAAATCTCGGTGGAACCTGATTCGAGATTTTCTTTTTTTACTCTTAAATATTAAAAATTAAGCACTGTATTTATTTTTTTTTTTTAAACATTTTTTAATGTTTTAAATAGTGTTTTCTTTAAATTTTTTGTTGTTATTGGTAGTTAAGAATTTAAACACATTTTTGGTTGCTCATTAAAAATAATTATTTTTACAATTAATTTTAACACTTAATAAAAAAAAAAGATTTTTATATTAGCAATCAAATCATTGGGAACTATTTGTCAAATCAGCGTTTTTTCCACCCCGTAGAATGTTTGTGGGTTTTGTCAATCGTCTGACACGCGGTTCCATGGTGTAATGGTTAGCACTCAGGACTCTGAATCCTGCGATCCGAGTTCAAATCTCGGTGGAACCTTGGCTTATTTTTTTTTTTTTTTTTTAATCTGCTTAAAAATTTAAGTGATTTTGATTATTTCAAAGTGTGTTATACAGTTATTTTGTCTTACAAAAAGTTAATTTTATTTAAATAAAAGTAAGAACAACCATGTGTTTGCGTGTGGTTGCAGTATTTGCTTAAGGAAGGTGTCCTTGCTAAACAACTGATTGTGAATGGCAAAACAGTATTATTTTGGTATCAAAATGACAGTTGCAGCCAAAAACGAAGAAGAAGCAGCACATTGCATTTATTTCTGCTTTCGGTGCATTTTTTCTGCAAAGCTAAAGCACAACAAAACCTTTAATTATTCAACGAAAGTGTAATTTGATCCCATCGAAAAATGCTCGCCTTGCTTATCGCGTGTGGTTATGGATAGTTTTAGTTCGGTTAGTGTTATCTTTTGTAGCGCCAAAACAATTATTCTGGGCTGCTGCTGCTGCGCATCTAAGTTTTGAGATTATGTTGAAACGCTCATTGAAGTTATTAATTGCCCTGGTGTTGAGTTTGATGTTCACCGTGTCGCTGGTGAAGATTGTGCTATTGATTTGGTCCTCGCGAGGACAATCGCCCTACAATCCCCCGTCCCTCCCCTCCGTCGACGAATGGCTGGACTCTGAGAATTTATCAACCTACAAACAGTTATTTCGCGATAAAGGTGAGTTAATTACTTTATTACCCATTATTGCCAAATCAATTTAAGGAGGGTCTTTTGAAATAAGGCTTATCGCAGGTTAAATGGCGTTGCGCTGGCTTTTGTTTATATTTTTAATTTGTTGTATTTACAAGGTGTCTCTCCCCATCCCTTTCCCACCCACTGAACTTTAGGTACTTTGTTGACAAATTGAGCTTTTAAAGCTTTTTAACACACGTGCTACGATACAAACTTGTTCAATTGGAATAACAAAGTTAAAAGTCTAAAGTTTTACTTGGTAACATCTAAGGGTGACTAATTTAAAAAAACTTCTATAAATTAAAAAAAAAAAAGTGATTAAGGATCAGGTTCCACCGAGATTTGAACTCGGATCGCAGGATTCAGAGTCCTGAGTGCTAACCATTACACCATAGAACCTCTATGGTAGATCGCAGCCAAATGGCAGTTTTGTAATGAGTCAGCTCAACGCAACTACCAACGATCGTAGAAGAGAAAGTTGCTTACAGAAAATCCAATCTATTTTTAGATTCTTTTGAGATTTTGTGTTGTTATTGTTTTTCGTTGACTGGCAGAGCGTCAAAAGATAATTAATGACGATTAAAGATGTTGCTAGGGCTAAAAAAAAAACAATGGTTGATAAACATGTCTTTGAACTCGAATCGTGGAATTGTTAACCCTCTAAAAGCCAAAGTTATCTTTGTGTAACGTACTGAAAATGTTTATTAAAGATTTTATATAATTTAACCGACAAAGATAAATCTGAATTCTGTTTTGAATACAAATAAAATCAAACTAATAACTGATTAAATATTTTCTCTAAGCTTAAATATAGTTTAACATATTTTGGTTCATGAATTTGCATCTAAATTCTAATGTGTTAGCCAAACTTTGAAACTCTTTTAAACCCTTAAAGTTTACCAAAACGCTAGAGAGACTAAGACTCTTAGCTCAGAAAGCGATTAGGAAAAAATTGTATTATTTAAAAGTATGGTGAGGAGGGGTAACCCAAACCTTTTTCGTGCTGGCATTTTCGTAATAATGAAATAAGCTAATTAAGCACATGGTGCCGTGTCTAATGATAATGTAATTTTAATAAAGCGCGCCAAACAAAAAAACAACCTGCTGGATTTTTCGAGGGTGTGGGGATTAAATGGAGGTAACTCAGGATGCAGCAAAAGCTTCTTTTTCCGAATCGGGTTATCGGGTCCTCGTACATTTTCGGCTCCTTTCGTAGGACTCGAGCGTTTTCTGTGTCACTCGGCTCCGGTTTTCGGACTCTGGCTTTCGGTATAAAATCAATCGTAAATGTCCTTAAATGCTCAGTTTTGGTTTTACTGTGAGACGCGCTGGTTTCACATTTCCACACGCCTGGGAAACCGCCGCGTTTTCCCCCCGTTTTTCTTTGGTACAACAGCAAAAACAAATAACACAAAAAAAAAAAAACAATACAGATAAAAGAAATGACAAGCCTAATAAATTTGGCCGAAAAACGCCAAAAGTTATGATTTGTTGTGTTGAATCGCGTTTAGTTTTTGCTCATATTTTACCTCACATTTCCTTTTTTTTCCACGCAAAAGTTGGCAAAACATTTCGTGACACCGAGGACAATACAGCCACGGAAAAGAACCCTAACCTAAATAAGGCAGCACGTGTTTTTTTTTGGCCACCTCCCCCGCAGAATCCCCTCCATTGAGACCCCCACTTAAAGCTAATGATCCATAGCTAATCTCTGCTAATAATACGCACTGCGTCCAAAATTAATGCATGCAGAAAGCAAATTTTTTTGCGCCGAACAATTTTCCACATTTTGGCATATTAATTTTTTATTGTTGGTGTGACTGCGGGGAGTTAATTTTCCCCCACTCATTTTTACACTTCAGTGCGCAGCTATTTTATAGGTCTCCAACCTCCACCAGGACTTGCCTCCGTTGTGTTTTCGGCTCGTGTGTTCCATTATCCTATCTAAATAAACTGTCTGAGTCATCTTCAGTTTGTTCAATGTGTGTGCACAGAGGAAAATAAATAATTCGTGATTGTAACGTTAATGTTTGAAACAAGTTCGTTGTTTCTATCATATTTAATATTTCAGGACAGTGTAATTATTTAATTCTTTAGCATACATTTTAATTTCCTATGCCGTTAAACTTAGTTTCTGTATGGCCTTCGATTCGTTTACGATATAATAATAAATATATATAACACGCGTTAAAAACTAAAAATACTGATTAAGAAAATTTCTGTGTGCTTTTTAGTGCAATATTTTTACAAATTTTAGAAATGATTCAAGGAATTATTGTTCAAAATCTTTTCAAAATACAAAATCAAACTTTTTAATATGAAATTCACTGATTTGTAAGTGCAAATCAGTTTGCTATCAAATTCTAAAAAAATAAAACTAAGATCTTAATTTCAAATTCAGACTTAATCAATTTAAATCTTAAAAACCAAGGCGCTTTAATACTTATTGACTTGATTTTTTAAGTGTAAGTGTGAATTTCTGCGTGTAAGTCCCTGTGCGTCGGTCGTTGTTGTTACTTTTAACTGTCATTGGTTGTCGTTGTTGTTGCGGTTTTCCCTTTTTTTGGCTTGGACACATCGGTTCGCTCATAAAGAATTAATTGGCAATTAATTTTGATGACACTCGTCCCCACAATTCTCTCAATTTCGCACTTGACCATGTCCATGTCCACTCCAATTTTGGTTGTCGCATCTACCATTTTTCTCCAATTTTCCCCCGCACTTTTCCTCTTCTACACACGTTTAACCTTTAAATCGCATTTACTTTTGACCTGCATATTAATTAATGAGTTAATGGCACGACAGGAAAAAAGGTTCTTGTGCGGTCAATTATGCATAAAGTGGCGTTTGGGGAATCATTTGTATAATTTATGTATGAATATACCAATGTTTTGTGGGGGTCAGGCTAAAGTTGTCCAACCTGTTCTTATGTAATACTCAAAAATGTGAAAAACAAAAAAGTTATTTAAAATTTCAATAATTTTATTAAACGAAGGAATACAAATCAAGTTAAAAAACTTAGTTTACGTTAATGCGTTGTCTGTTGCCTATTGTATAATAATAGTTTTACTTATTTATTTTGCTTTTGTAGATAAGTTTTTTAATAAAACAAAGTCAAAGTTATATGTCATAATATCAACAGAAAATTCTTTGGTTTTTTTTAGTTATCTTATAAACTGATTAAAATCAACAGACAAAGAAATTGAAACAATTTCACTGGAACTTAAAATAGGCTTTAAGCAAAAAGGTTAACAATTGAAATAAAACAAATAAATAATAAAAAATATAAAATACACATAAAAAAAAAGGAAACTTTCTCAGGTTCCACCGAGATTTGAACTCGGATCGCAGGATTCAGAGTCCTGAGTGCTAACCATTACACCATGGAACCGCGATGATCGACCGCCGCCAAATCGCTGATTTCAATTTCGATTTCCGCTGCCAAAAATAGAGCCCCCCAGAAAAGAAATTTGCTAGAGCTGAGATAGACAAAAAACCATGTAAAGAAAACGTTTGCATATTTTCATAAAGGCAGAAATGCGAATCAAACAAAATAGCTTGCCCAATCAAAAGGGAAGGAAAGTTGGGAAAGAAGAGAACACCAGTTATAGGGTCGGAAACATTTAGTTTGTGCGACAAAAAGAGGAAATAATTGTTTGGTAAACATTGACCAATGTCCGTCGGAGGCAGAGAAAGCAAACAAAATATTTCCATTTCTTTCTTTCCATGGGCCAAAACCTTTTTTGCTTTCTTTCTTTTTGTTTTTTGTTTCATTCCTGCCTGCAAGGAAATTAAAAGGAAATTGCGCTTGTTTCGTCGGCGAGAGGAGGATTGGTTTGTGGGCGGTTTGGGATGTAAAAGTGGGGGTGGGGGTGTTGAGTATGCGGCTGAGCAAATTAAAAGGTTTTTATACCCCAACTGAGAGCCTGCGGAGACTTGCAAGCAGTTAAAAATGACACAAGTGCCAAGAGACTGAAAACACAAAGTAAAACAAAAAAAAAACACAATAAAAAACAAAAAACAACAACAAAGACACCAAGACAACAACAAAAACCATAAAGCAGACAGGAACAACAAGAGCTACACATGTGCAAATAACAAGAGGCCTTATTGTCGGTCCCTCCCTCTCTCTCTTACACTTTCTCTTCCTTTCTCTCCCTTCTACCACCCTGTCTCCCTGTCTCTTTCTCCCCGGTGCTGTAACAGTTGCAACTGTTTTTGTTATGTAGGCCAAAGATGTCAGAGCAGTCTGCTTGCATCCCCCTCGCACTCACACCAACTACAGGGAAACGTCCATAAATCAAACCACCGTACATATGTGACTACAAAACTGCAACTCAGAATTTAATAAATATTTTAGTAAGATTTTAAATGGCTTGATTAAAAACGGATTAAATCCAAATTTTGTTAAAAAGTGTATTATTTTTGTGGCAGAAATATCCGAGAGATATAATATATTGTGACATTGTTAAGAAATAATAATCAAATATGTATTAATAGTTCTACTAATTAGAACTAACATCTGCCACTTTAAAAATCATTCGAGTTATGAAGACTTAAATAATGGAAATTCGAGTTACAAAAGTTGAACTAAATTTTCATTGAAATTTGAGTACGCCTTAAAATTCCTTTTTTCTAGTATATATTCAATAAATTTAATTAATATTCTTTAAGGACACAAATATCAATACAATAACTCTATGTTTAGTACCCCTTTTTCGCTCAAAATTAGACAAAGTTTCAATACCTACACTAGTGTGTCAAATAAATCTCTAAAATATTATAAATAAACCGTTTCTTGATATAGATACTCGACTGTACCTATCTATTACGTGTATCCTCAGAGCTGACGGCGCTCTTCTGCGGTTAGTTATCATTATTGTCATGGCCCTCGACAGCATTTTGTGGCATATCCTTGTGTGTAGCTTTTGTTTTTGTCGCATTTGTCAGCCACAATTATTATAATGCAGCAGCCAAGTTTCCCAACATCTCGCTCTCTGGCTCTTATTTTGAGAAATTATCATATTGTTGGTTGCTTTTGTTGCGTCCTTGAATGAGCAAACAAAGCGTATGGGGGAAAACAAAAAAACATTTGCGCATTTCAACGCAAAAGATTATTTTCAACTTGCATAACAGCGGCGGACAGCAAGAAAAAAGTGAGCAAGCGAAAAGAAAATGAAAAACTTTTGAGAACTGAGAAATGGGGGATCCTTTTCTTGAATACCCTGAAAAAACTAAAACTAAACTACTAAAATCAAATGAATAAGGTAGTTAATTTCGGATAAGAACTCGTAAAACGTTCAATAAAAATCAATACAAAAAAAACATTTAATTTTAGTTCTACTTTGAGAAAACAAAATTATGGTTCATAATTATATTGTGATTTCTTGGGCACACCCAACATTATTTATTCCAGGGACGTTTTCTATATTTAGTATTTGCCATAAAAATTATTACTTTAAGTTTATAGTTTTGTGCCCAACATACCCCGATTTTCGCGGGGTAACAAAAACTTTGCCGCAGTCTCTCAATCTCGTCGCATTTCCCCCCGTAGGCTTAGTCATTTTCCATCTGCGGCTTTTCCGACCTCAACTCATTCCCTGCCCCCTTGTTTTTCCCCCTCTCTGCACTGGGCATTAACATAAAGTACGCATTTCGACCCGGCTTTGCACTAAAGAAATTTGTAGTCATAAAAGTTTCAGTATCATGCCTATATTTTGCCCTACTCGTATCTTCGACCTGAGAACTCAAGAAGCCCCGGACTTATGACAAGTTATGGTTGGCGTAGGCCTGAACTGTCCTTTTTTGTTGCCTGCCTCGTCTATTTTTTACTAGATTGTTTTTCTTTTGGGCGACTCGTAAAAAAACAAAAATATGGCATGAGCCAACATTTACTTTACACGCAAGACAAAGGGCGGAACAGGAAGGGGAAGTGGTAAATGAAGGGCAGATTGGACATGCACTAAGGAAAATCAAATAATTGAATTTCAATCAGTGTAAAATATTTTGAAATTAGCTATCGAAAATAAAAGTACTGATTATGTGACCAACTTTAAAGCTTTTTAACAATAACACTTTACTGCTCAAGCTTGCTTGCTTACAATTTAAAATAAAGATATAAATCAGAATTAGATTCAAGTTTCCTAATTTATTATTTAGTGATTAAACATGTAGTAATCTTAACCGATATAATATTGATTGATATAAATTATCATTTTACCGACCACTGATCCTGATACTTCTCTTTACTAATTATTGATTGATATTTAAAATGTATCTAACTTTGAGCCAGCACAAAAACCACCACCACCGTCGAGCCTGAGACTTGTGCCAAGACAACCCAAGTTGTTTTTGTTTTAATTCAGGAGACTCAGCCAAAGTAATTTGTTTTTCAACTCGGGATTTACCCGCACAGACTCTTAGATTATTTTGCTGTTAAATCCACTTCTGCTGTGAAATAACTTTACAAGTGTGCAATTTGCCTCTTTTTTATTTTTTTTTTTTTAATTTAATTCTTTAAATTTGTAAATTTAATAAATTTAATTATCGCTATTTTAAGTTCTAATATTTCTGTTACTGTAGAGGACGTGTGTGGGCCACTGGTTGACCCCAAAGCAAATGAACAGCTCACTTTCATTACAAATTCCGACAGTAAACACACACGAACGCAGACAAACAAATGCCAGACACACAGAGAAAGTTTTGTCGGCTCGCATTACCAGACATCCTCGCACAGGACCCTCACACACACACACACACTGTCACAAATCGCATATTGGTTGGGGCAAACAAAAACAAAAATGGTGCCATCAATGGCCACCTTCCCCATGATGATGATGATGACGATGATCATCATCTATTTGAGAGGCTGCCTTCGTTGGCTGTTACGAAATTATTGACTTCTGTGGGAAACGGAAAAAAGGGGGCTGTCGCATAATTTTCGCTCACGTTTTTGGCCCACTGTCAATGTCGAGAGTGCCATCGATAAATATTTGCGATGTCCATGCTTGCTCAGAGGTTTTTTCTTCTTGGGCCCACGAATCAAGATGGGCGACTTCTGCACATCGATGTGGCAGCCACTGACGGGATTTGATTGCCCAGTTAAGAAAGGGAAAGGCATTATAGCCGAGATAGCCAAGATTTAGATGGAAGATAGTTGAAGATTCTTTGACAACAAAATCGAAACTTCTGGGAGTTATATTTTTTAAGGGAGATTTATTTTGAGAAGAGACTGACTCACGAAATCGAAAATGCAAATAAATAGGGATTTACATATGTGAATTATAGTGAGACAAAATGCGATGTTGTATATTTCAATTATGTATTCAACATGATAACAGTCCTAATCTTAAGTTAATTTATTTAAAATTTTTGAGAGTTTAAGAAGTAAAATATGATCCAATAATAAATCTTTGTTATTAATGCAGACCATAATATTTTCCGACATTTCCTGTTCGCCATGAAAATACTCGAGTGACATATCTTTCAAATTTATTTTCTTTCATTTGATAAAACATTTGTAACTTCCCTGAAAGTTTGTGCCAATCTCTCGATTCGCTGTTTTTGTCCCGTCTGCTGAAAACATGCTTGTATATTATCCTTGTCGGGATGGCACGCGCAAATCGTTTGTAGTTTTTATTGAGCTGTTCTCAGCAATTTCTCTTCAGAAGGGACTGTAGCCCCTTTTCTTCAGTTTCTCCACTCACGTCTCACACACTTGACTGTAATTGAGTCTCAGCTGTGTAAATAAACATCGCGCAACTATATATGATATATATGTAAAAAGGAAAATCGAGAAAAACAGCACACGCAATGTGCTGAGCTAACTTGAGTATATCCTAGATATATGTATACTAGATCTGGAATAGTTGTCCTTGCCAGGTCAACAACAAGGAGCTTTTGTCTCTGATACACCGAGAGAAATTCATGTTTAATTTTAGATAGAGCTATATATTTTAAAAGCTATCCAAAAAAGTAAAAATAATATTTAACCCATATTATTTTAATTAATAATTGTAATGACAATTAAAATTAATTATTATTTAGTTAATGAGATATTTAAAATAATTTGTTGTGTGTATTCGCCTTAGTTTCTCCCTTCACTTTCAAGTTAATGACAGCAATTTGAGGCAGGCCAAAAGGGGGAGTTGGGAGGTGTGTGTTTACAATGCCATCAAACGCTCCTAGTTTTCCCCCAACACTTTTCCCCCTTTTTCCCAAGGATGCAGATCGATGGTGTTGTTGTTTAGTTGCCACTGTCATTTGGCACTTGCCACTTGAAAATGTGTTTAAAATTAAGACCGCGGGAGGTGAAAGAGGAGGAGACTTTTCCTGCCAGCTAATGGCGGTCATGAAGGCAGCGGATTAGAGAAGAGGAGAAAGGACGAAATGGCAGAGGTGAAGTGGCGTCGGGGAAATCGAGAGAATAAACTTTCATTTTGATTTAAGCTTTTGGCAAGTTTCATATATTTTCTTGGCAGACAAAGAGCGAAAATTACTGCAAAATTAGGAAGGAAAATAAGGAGAAGAGGAAACCAGCAAAAACTATTATGGAGCTTACAGTGCGTTTCTTAAAAGGAAAACACAATTGTTTTTGATGATGATAAAAATTTGTTTATATAGAAAATTTCGTTAACTTTTACTTGTTTTACTACATTTTTTACCAAATATTTAATCTATAAATTTTTGTTCTATGAAGATTTAATTAAAAGATTATATTAGCAGTCAAGAAAAAACTTTTTTTTTTACAATAAAATTGTTATTCAAGAACTATATAGGTACAAGGAAAATATTTTTGTTCAGAAGTATTACAAAGAATTTTAGTGATACAATTTTAATCCCAAAACCTTACAGTTTTGCAACGGAGTGTCGTTGCCTAATTTTGCTCCTGGCAACTCTTATCCTGCAGCTTCCACAAGGCAAAAGCATTGGGCTATCCATACCATTCCATTATAATTTTTAACTTTTTCCTTCTTTACAATTTGCGTTCGTGTTTTTTTTTATAATTTTGTAGTAAAACTTTTACCGAACTTATGCGAAAAATGTGTTGGACGCGCTTTATATATATTATATAGAGTTTTGTTACCCGCCCCCGGCAGCTGCCATCGGTCGTTAGTAATCCGCAGCTATGCATGAAATGTGTCAAAACTTTACGTGCAAAACTTTTTTAATAAATTAAAAATTACAATAAAAAACCCACAAAAAGAGAAAAGAAGGCGTTACAGGAAAATAATAAAAAAAAACCGCGGCAAACATGACTTAGCCATTAAGCTGTGCACAAGCCTGGCATATAAAGTGCAGAATTTTGAACGATAACTGGAAAAGGAAGTGAGATCATAATGTGGTCGCCCGAATCGGAAATAAATTCCATTGCCATGGCCACCACAATGCGCCATTCGCAGTCCTCGTCCTCAGGTGAGTTCTATGATGAAAAAGGGGCTCAGGGGAACCGCCTGCGACGGCGGTTGCATCAAATTCAAATTTGGTTTCTTTATTTGACGTTGGCTAATGCGGCGTATGCGCAATGTGGCGCTCATTCTCAAGTGCTTCCGTTTCCGCTTTCCCCCAAACAGCTCAAACGGTACACAGGGAATAACACAATACAATATCAGATACAAACTTAAACAATTTTTATTTTTAATATTAAAAAAATTATTTTACAATAATATTTAAACTTTTCAACAAAATAACATATTCTTTATTTTGGGGCTTAAGTATTTAGGTACCTACTTCAATTAAATTTGAGAACTGTATTTTAAACATGTATTTCATTTTTTAAAGCTTTAAAATCACCGTAACATTTCCTTTAATTAAAATCCGAATCAATGAGCTTTTACCTTGAACGTCATGCATGAAAATTGGGGGCTCGTTTTTGCCTTTATGGATCCCCATTTCTAATTAAAACGAAAGTCAAGTGCGGTTCGAGCAGGTTTTTTTTCCCATTCGTTGGTTGGTTTGATATCCGTTGCATGTCAGTGACATAACCCCAGAGAACGGGATTGGGGGCTAAGTCTGGGGAGGGCTTATAAGCCCTGGAACCCAGTCCGAAATGCAAAACGCAAATGGCCAGCAAAGTGCTCCTATGCACGTAATGTGTAAGCGGTTTTCGGGGGTGGGACTCAGGCTTGGCCGCAGTTATAGACAGGGAAATTGAAATGGCAAAGAGCAAGCCAAATGATGCAACATCTGCAGTGTTTGGCCAAGAAAAATTCAAAATCAATTGGAAGTCCTTAAAGATGTTTAAACATTTTAACATGACTTGGAAGATATACATTTAAAACAAAATATGCATTTAAAGTGTACCATAAATATAAGGAACTAAAAACTGAGTATTCAGTTTAAAAACATTTAATAAAGAAATAAAAAAATCCTTTAAAAAAGCGAGTCAGCAATGCTTTAAAAGATTAACACTCACAAGCTCATTAATGACAGTTTTTAACTTGATTGTCCACTTAAATACTGATGGCTGTCAACTGGTAGGATTAATTGGGGCTTTTTTAATTCCATTTTATTGACTGAAAAGGAATGATTCCATTAATGCAGTTCCATTGTTTCCATTTCGTGCAATTAAGCGATGTCAATGAGTGTCATTGTGGGTTGCAAAGCTGAAAAATCATTTTTACTCCTCCGGGCTTTAAAGTTTAACGATTTAATGCAAATTTTTGATTACTTGTTATTATAACTTATATTTTTTTATAATTCTTTAAATCTATTTTATTTGCGTCCAACATTTTTACATGAATTGAAAAACGTATTTTCTTTTTATTTATTCTTACCTTAATGTTCATTGTTTACGTTCCAAAGTGAATTTATAACTCAATCGACTGGGCTTTATCCTCACATTTTTCGTTAACTTTTAAAGCCTTTGAGGTAAAATATGTGAAATAAGTACATTATTTTCCAAATAAACCATTTAAAGCAGGACCTTTATCCACACAGATACACACGCACACACCTGCACCTGAATACAAACACAAATGCGAAACGCAAACGCGAAACTCCAATTGGCAAATGCCAAAGTGTTGCAGTTTCGTTCGTGTAAATTTGTTTATGCGAATTTTCATGTTGCCAGCGTGCGAAAGAGAGAGAGGGAAAACGAAAGAATGAAAGAGAAAGGGCACTTCCTGCTAATGTATGCATGTGTGCGAGCGTAGGCAAGCAAATATTCCATGTTCAACCTGCGTTTTCCGAATTTCCATACCCTCGTGTGGGGCATAACAATTGTGAGCACAGGTGCTTGTTTTTGCGCAGAGGGAGTCCTTTCAGACCTCACAGGAATATACAAATAAAAGTTAGCTTGGCTTAATGTATGTCATTATATTCAAGGTTTATGAGTACTATAAATATTAGACTACCATATAATAAAAGTTTTCCTATGTTTAGGTATATCATCAACTACATTTTTAATTTGTATGGATATCCAATACAAATCTTTATTGAAGAATCGTATATATAATACCAGAGATCTATATAGATTTAAAACCAGAAATTTAAACATTATAAATGAAATAATAATCATCCCAATTTTTTACAACATACTTTAAGGCACTTTTTTAAAGAATTTTCAATGACTAGATGTTTCTGTGAATTTTTAGTTGCGACTGTGTGTTTTTAATTATTAGGTATGCTATCACCCAGGGTATTTGCATGCCCAACACCTGCTGTTAGAACTTTCGATGGCTGCCCTTTCTCTGTTTTACCTTTTGGGCCATTAATTGCTGGTGGCCCCAGAGAAAGGCTTTCCATTGAATTCAGCAGTCTGTGCTGATGGCACACATATGTGTAGTGCATATATGCATATGTACAGGTAATGGTTATCTAAACCGGTTCATGTTTGCGGCTTAAACCCTTCTCCCCCCAAAACACACCCTCTTCTCCTAAGTGCAACATTAATACTTTGGTATTATGGTTTTAACCCAATTTGGCTTCACTTTACCCAGTTAGATGCAACCAAAGCAAAAAAAAAAATAGGAAAATAATCCGGATAAAATCGAGGAGCAGAGGTAGAAAGTTGCAGGCTCATGTCAGTGGATTTTTCACTGCTTTTCAGTGGGCGTGTCAGTGGGATTTCCACGCCCCCGCGCCTCGTGTGTGTGCATTAAAGTTGCAAATTGGTTTTTGTGGATTTTCACGTACTATGAGGCCGGAGGAAAATGCAGTTTTCCGCCTGCCAGCTAAAAACAAAAAGCCAGAGTGCCTAATTAATTTACCGTGCACACACAGAACAGAAGTCAAATAACGAAACTATGGCAACTGCAATTATAATATGTGCGAGAGACAGCAAATTGTGATTAAGTTCAGGCATGGTTGGGCCTTAAATTAATGAATAAATAATACAATTTATGCCATTCTGTTGCTCTCTCTCCCATTCACCGCCCTACCGGAAGTAGGTTAAGGGTTTTTTGGTGGCAGAGGTTGGCGATTCGCCCGCAGTTGTTTGCATAACAATTGTGCAAATGCATACATTTCACATAAATTTCCGTTGATGGCCGAAGCTGTAATGACTTTTAATTCACCAATCGAAACTGCATTTGAATTTGCATTTTGTCGTAACTGAAATTATGCCATGAAATTGGGATTAAGTGAAAATGTATTAAATTAGGGCAAAAAGCGATTTACAGCTTAAATGAATATAAAAGAATAAAACTACTTTTAAGCTTTCACAAATTATTTTAATTCGATTTTTAAACTTGTAAAGCAAAAGGTTTGTTAGATATCCCCAAAAAATTTTGTCGCACTTTGTTTCATGTAAATTAATTTAAAAATGTTTTTTGAGCAAGCCAAACCCGTTTAAAATTTTTGTAATCAAATCTACAACCAAAATAAATCAATCGGTTAGTTATAATATATATTTATAATTCAAATTTTAATTAACTACACAAATTAAAAGCACATTGTATTCCCATTTTAGATTGTAGACAAATAATACAAAATATAGCATTTAAATTCACCCAAATTCACTCTGCTCTTCTAGTTGCTCTAACTCTTAATTGTAAATCGATAAACTACAAAAATGCAGCCGCAATTTATGTCTGGTAAAATGTCGAGAATTTCTTCTACCATTCCCTTGACATTCCAGTGTGTGAATTATGCTCGGGGCTGATGCTTTTTCCCTCTTTTCCCCAGAATCTGTGGTTTTCTAATGCAGCCAGCGAACCCGCAGCGCCAAATGTTGCCAACATCCTTGCCATTTCGAGTCCCATTGGCAACAGCTGCTGCTGCCAAGGGGCACTCAAATTAAGCGACATTTAATGTCACACCCCCTTGATGAGGGGAGGGGGAGTGGTTAGAGGGGTTAAAGGGGTTGCATGGGTGGAGGTACCCCCCATGCAAGTGAGCAGCGAACATCTGTTTGCCCTCAAAGTTGGCCATGCGGCTGGTGCGGGCTACCCGCATGCGATGGATACAAGTTTGCATCCATGCCACAAAAATGTAAAGCAGCCAAAAAAGGGAAGGCTGCGGAGGAGGTGACTGGAAAGGAGACAAAGGGACTAGGTTGAGCGATGTAGACAGGTGCAACAGCTGCGGTTAGTTTGCCGATGGCCAAAGGAAGCTCCAAGTCAGAGGTGCAAGATGAGACCGCCTCGACGTCTAGCTTTAATCCACATCACCATCAAAATGCACTTGAGGAAATTGTTGGATTCACTAAAACTGAAATTTATTCGTTGTTACAAATTTTTAGTTTGTAATGATATTTAAAAATACTAAAATATTTTCGTATTGTAGGTATTTGTTTAACCAAACACTTTGCTAAGTCAGGAATTATTTAAAAATAATTCTTTTATATTAAAACTAACACTACATCAATAAAACTTAATTTTGATAATAATAAGGTGATTTTTTAAGTAATGTTGAGTTTTGTCTCGGTGTCCTTTTTTCCTTCCCTCTTCTTGGAACTTTTATCTCCTGTTCTCACAGCTTTTCTTTGCCTTTTCCTGCCCATTTTTTTCTTGTCGCCTGCCAACGACGTAGTCAACTTCTGCCTCAGATTCTTGGCTGTGGCATCATTTGCAGGCAATTGCCAAGGTAACACCTCTACCTCCTCATCTCTGCCCTTTTTCCTCACATTTTTTCCAACTGTCTGCCCCCCAAGTGTGAGTGTTTAAAAATTTTATTGCAACGCTCATTTTGTCTGTCCAGGCTTAGGTAAACTGCAGCTCAGGGCGGGACAAAAGGGCAAAGGGGAACTATGTGATGATGGCTTCTTTTCGTGCACTTCCGCTGCCTCCTTCTCCTGTCTCTGTCACTGTCTCTGTGCCTGTCTCTTTCTCCGGTCTCTATTGCTGTCTCTCCCCGGAGGCCAAGGCTCTACGAACTTTTGTGTGTGTGGCGAAACGTTTTTCCAAATAAATGAAATTGTTTTCTTGCCAGAGAAAGTTGGGGATTGTTTAGATACGGGGGATATGGCAAAGAGACATAAGCCAGATTTTACACAGATTTTATGGGGTTTACCCAAGGTGTTTAAAGGCCTAGAGTGCGCCGTTTGAAAAATTGTTTGATAACTCAAACTAAAGAGTGCTTCCAAATCAAGAAATTTTGTGTCTTAAAAATTGACTACTTTTAACGATTATATTATTAAATTTATTTTATTGTGTCCTTAAGAAAAATGAATCAAGTTCGCGTATTTTTAAAATTACTGCAATTTCAATAGAATTTAAAAAAAATTCTTGCTTTACTGTGCTCTCCAAACTTTAAACAAGTTTCGTAAGTAAGATCTCGAGCGTGTAATATTTCCAAAGTAATAAAACAAGATTCAAAAAGTTAGTTATAAGCGGACTGCAAGTATTATCATTTATTCTTGAGAGAAATTATTTCTTGGTACTTAAGTTTGCAATTTTTCCTGATGTTTAGAAATGATTTATTTTAAGTTTTGAATGAAAAAAGTATTATCCATTAAAACCATAAAAAAAATGGGTTCGCTTAAAATCAATCCGTAAATTAATTGAGTTTTGAATTATTTCTGGTTAATCAAGAAATCCGTCAACAATGTTGAACTAATATTTTAAAATATGAGTTTAAGCAATAAATCTTTTAAGTATGCCTTAATTGCAAGTATGTTTATACATAAATTTATGAGTTTTAATCAGAAATCCTTCAACAAATGCTAATTTGTATATCAATGTATGCGTTTTAGCTGAGATAAAGTAAATACACACATCCAGATGCATTTCAATCGCATATACTTAGTATTTTGGCTACTGATTTTGCCTAAATTGCGAAACTTATATTGAAAGCAGCCAGCGGGTAAGTGAGACGGAGAGAAGGGGGTCCTGCGAGGAGAGAGCATAAATGGGCGAGAGGTGAGCACAGCTTGCCGTAAGGACACTTGGGAACCGACACGGAGAAACAGAGAAAGAGAGAGATGTCGAGCTCTCGTTTGTGTGCCTACATTGCGTATACGTAATTTGCCGAGACTGTTGCCAAAGTGGCATTTGAATTTATGCCGCCACTTGAGGCAAGTGTGGCAAGCCCAGGGTGAGTGCTCCTGCATTCGTATGTGTTTCTGTACACTTGTATAAATGTATAAGTGTGTGCGCTTTATTTTAAATTAAATATGCAAATATTCCTCGCACCCCCATATTTCGCTCCTGCTGCTTGTTTTCTTGTTGGGTCTTCTGCTGCAGACAGGCAACATAAATTATTGTAAGCAGATGAAATATTTGTGGATGAATTTGTTGCAGCTGTCAAGTGCAGCTAGCGGACATTGTTCATTCGCCCTGTTTCCCCTTTTATGGTTGAATATTTCTTCAGAGAAACTTTAAGCTGCACTTAAAAGGGAAATACACGACAACAAACAAAAGGATTTAATTTAAAAAATGTATTTTAACTCCCTTTCTTTGTTCTATAAATTTTGTAGAGCAATATTTCTCCCGCGTGAAGGTGCACTTAAAAATGTTTTGGTTTTGCTAAAAAATGTACTATATTTTAAATAGTTATTTAAGGTTTATATTTGTTTAGAAACTAAATGGACAAAAAAGAAACTGTAAGGTAAAATATAGGAAAACCACAAGCACCACAAGTCTTTGAATATCTCTCTTTTTTTTTTTTAATAAATCAAAACAAAGAACAAATATTTTGAGATACGATTTTTTAACGTGTCCTCAGCGGGGAATATGAATAAAAGAGGGGAATTCTGCGGAGGGGGGAACACACACAGGATGTCCTCGGTGGAAGATGAAACTGGCAATTTTATCATTTTTCACTTTGGTAAACAAACACAAAAGGAGCAAAGGGGGCTAAGGAAAATATTGCGGCTTTTGTTGTGGCAACCTTAATCGCCCCCTCCCATTTCATGCCCCTGATCCCCCCATCCTGTCCCTCTCTCCCCCGTGCGATCGAATGTCATTCAAATTGTAATTTCTGCAGCCTCCATCGTCAGAGAACAATCGATAAAAAAGGATAAAGCAAAGAGCACAACAATGCGGGAATAACAATGGAGCAAAAAGCACAAAAAGAGAGAAAAATGGGTGAAAAGCAGAGGAATCCAGGAGAAAAGCGGAGGAAAAGCGAGGGCAGACAGTAAAAAGCAAACAATAAACAGCGAAATCATTCCGTGCATCCCCTTTGGAAAAGCTGGCATTGTGCAATAACAGCACGTTTCGAAATTGCTAAATCGATTTCAAGAGCCAGGAAAAATCCACACGTTCTCTGGGAAAAAAATATACACCTTTTTAAAATGTATATCTCTAAAAGAGATATTTTTATAAACAAGAATGAATATTAAAGAGTCCTAATATTTGAAGTAGTCAATATGATACTTATTATAGCTTCAATAATTTTTAAAAATATATTACCTAGACACCTTGTGCTAATCTATAAAATAGAATCCTTTTTAAATTAATTAAATAAATGATGTCCTAGCTTAAACAGTTAAATAAAGTAAACTAAATTAAATCGCGTAAAAAACTGTAACCATTAAGTACTGTACCCTAAGCTGGGGACATTAAATTTTCTGGCCTGAAGCAGCCCCTGGCTAATAGGCCAAGTTGGCTCCGTCTGCAAACATTTGCCCAGCACTTTGGCCAGGCTTTGCCTTTGCCATCCTCCTTGTGCTAATGAGCGAACAAAGGGACTTAAGAGAGGGGAAGCACCTATTATTCCAGGACGAATTCGAAATTCATCAGTGCTTTTTCGAGTTGTTTGTCAAAATTAACAGAGACGGAAAAGAAAATATTTCCCTACTCATATGGGTCAGATGCAATGCACACCCGAAGATGTCGCCCTCAGACCGGATTTAATCCTGATCCGTAGCTACGTCACCTATAAAGGGTGTTCTGCCGATTATGTGAACAACAATAATATTTCTATGATCCTTAAACATATCAAAGTTGGAGGGGTGATGAGGTCTACGAGTGGCAAGAGTTTTCCAACAGTCGAAGTTAAATTGTGTTTCAGTGAATCCATGGGTAAGGGTTAGGCTTAATAATCAAAGAAATTCTGTCTAAATTTAAGCTATAAAGCTTCTAACATTCGGATCCTTAGATCCATATCCATCATAGTTTAACATATGTCTTGATAGCAACAACATTTTGTCACTCTTTTTCTAGCATTTTGTGTACAAGCTTGAAATCAATTTATTCCACCCCAAAAACTTCATTAGTTATAGATAACTATCAGCAGACCAGTCGACATAAAAATATCAAGTATACGCCTAGTTATTTGTGTGATTGATTTGGGAAAATAATGTACTTGTTAATAATTCAATAACTCTTTGATCTTACCCCAAAATATAATGAAAACGAAACAAACCAATGATAAGTGTGAATATTATATTTGAAGCTTCATTCAAAGCTTACCAAATTGAATTTGTCGCTTATGGAATTATATCCTTCTTTAAGCTCTTTTAATTACTTTTATTTCGAAGTCATTAGGTAACTTTTGATAAGGGAATTATCTTCGTCTCTATTTTGTCCTTTTGAGTGCTCTGGCTTTCAGTCACTTAGGGTACTTATTATTCACCTGCTTCCCCCATCGTTTCAGCTTCAACTGTCAAAAGTCGGCCTCATCAGTCATTGCTGCTTTCCGTTCTCCCGAAGCTTCCACTTGACATTTATCATCATCATCACCGTGCCCATGCCCAGGACCATCATCTATATCACCATCATCGTCGTCATCATCATCCTTGCACGTTGTGCTTTAACCTTCAGAAGGCATTTTCATTTAGCGGCCTTCCTCTGCTGCTTTGTTTGTCAGCCATTTTTGACTTTTGTGACTTTTCCAGCCTTTCCCCCTTGTTCACCCTTTGGTCCTTAATTAAAAACGATTAGTAATTCCTGTTGAGCCATCGAGCCAAAGGTCGTTCGGTGCAGCGCCATTAAATATGCAGTGGAAATACTTTAATTATACAAATAACCAGGGATTAAGGAGTAGTTAAGAGCACGAAGAAAAGGCAAACTGAGCTTCAGCGAAAGTTGCTTTTCATTGTTGGCACTTTGGACTTTTCAGGCATTTTTCTGCAATCGAAAATATATACGTATTCCTATCGCCTTGGCCAAATCAAACGGAAGTTGTTCGTTTCGCGCGAAATATGAACAAGTTAGGAATTCGGAGGGGGGTGTGGAAACGGGGTCTTTGCAAATACGAAAGAAATTGGTAACGAAATGAATTCGTTTTCGAATGTCAGGCACGCAAACTTTGCCTACCATCGACCTCCTCCACGAACATTCTATTATTTTTTTCCGGGGGGTGTTTTACCACCCCATGAAAACCACAATTGGCCTGGGTTTTCGTTTGCACGTTACTCGTTTTGCGGTTTTATCTTGGTCTGTACTATTTTTTTGTTTTTGGTTTTTTCGTATTCCTGCGGTCCCTGGACAAAACTAAGTTGAGTTTTTGCTTCTGGCTTAGTTGGACTTTGCGGTGCGTAGTGGGAGTCGGGCTTAAGTGCTCTGGCATTGCATTTCATCGGGGCTAACTAGCTGGGTTTTCTGACTTTTCCATGGGTTAATTTGGGTTTATCATCGGCAGAGGTTCTAGCTTAAGTCCTCTTTGCGGCTTATATTTTTAAACACCCATTTTTCCCATAAATTTGTTATTTGTTTTTGCGGAAATGCTGTTATTTATGTTCGTTTGTTATCTCTTCGCAATGCTATAAACTTTCATATTTTCAATGACAGTTTGATAAATTAATAATTTACTACCTCACTAAATGCGATTTTCTCATCTTCCGTTTCATTAAACTACAGTAAAATTAATGTAAACTCTTTGTTTTATTGCTGTTTTATTATGAAAATATTTTCAAGAAATTAATTGTCTTTATTTAAAATTGTCTTTAAAAAAGAAAATTTAATTGTAGAGACATAATTGGTTGTTTGTTTTATTTTTCCCATTTAAAAAAAAGAGAAGATCAATATTAATGAAATTCAGAAATTCAGGCAGAGACATGAAAGGTTATTTTTTTTTGCTAAGCAGCGTTTGGCGTGGAAATTGCTTACAATTTTGTCATGAATATTTTAACTATAATTTCTTGTTGCCTTCGGACACTTGCACTTATTTTTCTTCTTGGAAGTTACTTTGCATACTTAATTTAACTACTGCGTTTCTTGTTTTTTTTCCTCATTCATGCCTCCTTGTCTTTGTCACCCACTTAACTTTTTACATGGTGAAAAGTCAAAGTTACAACACTTGAACTGAAATACAATAAAAGCAAATGAAAGTTTTTCGCTTCGTTGAAATACGTGGGTTAAGCTTTCAAGGAAGCCAAAAAAAAGGGGGTTAAACAGGGGATTTTATGTGATATGGAGGGGAACCTCCTCTTTTCGATTTCAGGTAGCGATAAGCGACAAACAACGCATTAAATGTCGTTTTCACTGGCTATTTTCGGTTGGCTGGCATTGGGTTAAGTCATAAAAAATTGAAATGTAATTGATTGGAAGTTTGTACAAGACAGAAGGAGGGCAATTCGGCATTGACGTAGTCGCCTGGCCAAATTAGTTGGCCTGTAATTTTAGACACCATCGGAAGTCGTTGAGTTCTGTGCCTTTGACGGATGAAGAGCAGCGACGTTGATGATGACATCGTCAAGCAGTTGACATGACGGCAAAGTTTCCAAAACTTTAACCATTAAACTCAATTACCAGGAAAGTTGGCTCCAATTTAAGAGGCGCCTACATATTTTTCTCGGACTTTTTTACACGGGTAAAAAACAATTTTTAAAAAATGAGAGATCTTTAAAATGTTTGAATTAAAACAAATTGATTAAAATTTACAGACATAGTTAATGATCGTATCCTCAATTATGAAATATTTTTATTATATTTAATTATTTAAAAAGTTTAACGTTTTTTACGTTATATTAAAGCAACTCAAAGAAGACTTTTTTTACATAATATTATATGTTTTTATTGGGTTTATAGAAAATTGAAAATATATAAACATTTATGACTATTTTTAGACCCGCACCCAATTAAATCTGTACTTAATAGCAATTACTTATCCTCCATTTCAGGCATCTCCTCCTTGTCGAGTTGCGGGGACCCAGAGCGTCTGCCGGAGCTTCCGCCGCTGGACGAGCAGCGACTGCAGCGGGCCGCTCTGCACCTGCAGCAGAAGCTGATCCTGCGGGAGTGGCTGAGGGAGCACCGCCTGCAGCACCACTACCAGCGACTGCTGGCCGTGGAGGTCGCCTCGTTGGAGGACGTCTACTGGCTAGAGGACTCGCGCGCTAGCAAGATCCTCGGCAAGGACTGGCAGCTGTGGTCCGGGGCTCGTCAAAATTTGCCCACGTCCAAAGCGCAGCTGGACGCTCTGAAGGCACAGCTCTGGTCGACGGTGGTCAAGAGCAGCCAGCACCAGGACGCCTGGACATGGGGCGGCATGCTGGTCGTCTCCGTCTCCGTAGCCGGCCTCGTCACCCTGGCTGCCATGACGCAGCCCTCACTGGCCCCAGAGGCCCGTCACTCCCTGCTGCAGTACGTCACCGGGAAGTATCTGCTGCCCGCCAACTGCAAGGTGCAGTGGGACTGGAAGGATCCCGCCAGCGTGGGCGGCACCATGTGCTTCGTGGTGCGATTCTTCCAGCGCAACGGCCAGCCCTATCCCATCTGTGATACGGACCAGTTCTTTGTCGAGGTCACCGAGGGCACCCGCAAGGTGGTCACCATCAGCGAACTGGGCTCCTCCACCGATCCCAACAACGCCAATATCGCGAAGGTCAAGTTCACGGTTCGAACAGCGGGTCAATACAAGATATCCGTTTTAATCGGAGCCAGTCACATCGCCGGATCGCCCTTCCTGCGATCCTTTCTTCCGGGTGCAATCGATGCCCGGCGATCGAGGTTCATCAGGCCCGCCAGCACGGTCATCTGCTGCGCAGGTGCACCCACTTTAATGCACATTGAGCCACGGGATGAGTTCGGAAATGCCTGCCTGTTTGATCAAAACCAATCGGACGAGGCACTTCAGGTGAGTAAAAAAAACTCTTAAATAAATTACCTTTGTTTTTTATATTTTCTCCTATTTTTTTAATTTATTATTTGGTTTGTTTAGGGCTACCAGGTGGCAGTATACGACCTGCATGGTGTTGCGGTGGAGAAGCTGCAGCACGCGATTGTCTTCGCCTACGACAGGGTCAACTCCCGGGTCTCGGTGACTGCTCTCTTCCCGGAGCCCACTTGCCTGAGGGCCGTGATCAGTTACCGTGATCAGCAGCTGCCCAATGGAGACTTTGACATCATCGTCCTAAGCAGTAAGTGATTGTTAACATCCTAAAAATTTAGTTTCTCATTTCTATGACCTCACAGGCAGTGACACCACCTTGGTGCACAAGAACATAGCCTCCCGGAAGCACAACATCTGCTATGAGGCAAAGCTACTCAGCGTTTTCGGAGTGTCCAAGAACAAGCCGAGAAAGGTGCTCTGCTATGTGGGACCTAAACAGGTGAGTGGTCAGCGATAGAACCTAGTGGTATTGAGTGAAATGTGAGGGCTCAGAACTCGCTGATCTTCCAGGTGACCATAAAGGAGATGATTCTGAAGTTTATCCCTAAGCGGATTGCCACCTTCAGGCTGTGTCCCTCGACCAAATTCCATTTCCTGCCGCAGTTGGTCTCCCAGCTGCACGGCCCCGTTTTCATCATCGACGATGGAGCCCAGCCGAAGATCGAGCTGGCCTCCAAGGATCGGAATATCATAGCTGCCACCTTTACACACTTTTTGCTGAAGAACATTGGGGGATCGGAGACCTTCAAGGACAAGCAGGATTTCTTCTATCACGAGGTTCGCAAGTTTCATGCTAGCTATTACCACGAGAAGATGGCTCTGAAGGTTACGCGGGAAAAGATCCTGGAGAGCAGCATGAAGGCGGCCAAGGGGTTCTCGGTGTCCGACTGGTGCGGCAACTTCGAGGTCACCTTCCAGGGCGAACAGGGCATCGACTGGGGTGGTCTGCGGCGGGAGTGGTTCGAGCTGGTCTGCAGTTCCCTCTTCGACGCCCGCGGAGGCCTCTTCTGCACATTCCACGACAAGCACCAGGCTCTGGTTCATCCGAATCCCACGCGACCTGCTCATCTCAAGCTAAAGCACTTCGAGTTCGCCGGCAAAATGGTGGGAAAATGTCTGTTTGAGAGCGCGTTGGGAGGAAGCTATCGCCAGTTGGTCAGGGCCAGGTTCAGTCGCTCCTTTTTGGCCCAGCTTATTGGGCTAAGAGTGCACTATAAGGTTAGACAACTATAAATAAAACGATCTAAAAAAATTAATACTATTTAACCTTTGAAATCTATTTTTACTTCGAAATATGTATTTTGTTAATTTAATTTAATTTACCCCGCCAGTATTTTGAACAAGATGACCCTGACTTGTACCTGTCCAAGATCAAGTACATCCTGGACACCGATTTGGATGCCACGGACACCTTGGAGCTGTACTTTGTCGAGGAGCTGTACGACGCGAGCAGTGGTCAGCTGAGCAAGACCATCGAACTGATTCCCAACGGGGCCAAAACCCGAGTGACCAATGCCAGCAAAAACCAGTATTTGGACTCGCTAGCCCAGCAGCGTCTTTGTAATAGTGTCAAGGATGAGGTGGACAGTTTCCTGAAGGGTCTGAACTCCATAATTCCAGATAATCTTCTCAGCATTTTCGATGAGAACGAACTGGAGGTGAGTTTAAATAGAGAGATGCAGCTGCTTTCTCTAACAGACTTTATTAGTTAATTAAATTATTTTATATCATATGGAATGTTTAAATATTTTTCCTTATGCAGCTGTTGATGTGCGGCACTGGAGAGTATTCCATCAGCGACTTTAAGTCGCACCACATTGCCAACGGCAACTCGGCGGAGTTCCGGCGGGTTTTGGCCTGGTTCTGGGCCGGCGTTAGCAATTTCAGCCAGACGGAGATGGCCCGACTGCTGCAGTTTACCACAGGCTGTTCACAGCTGCCTCCGGGAGGATTCCAAGAGCTGAATCCACAGTTCCAGATAACGGCGGCCCCGACCTTTGGCAATCTGCCCACGGCGCACACCTGGTGGGTGAACTTTTTCCATCCGTATTTAATTTTTTTTATTTTTGAACTCGCTAATAACAAAACTTTTTCGATTACAGCTTTAACCAGCTGTGTTTGCCGGACTACGAGAGCTACGAGCAGTTCGAAAAGTCACTGCTTTTGGCCATCAGCGAGGGCAGCGAGGGATTCGGAATGGTCTAGATACATAGGATTATGGAGAAAGGAAGGGTTATCCTTCGATTATTGTCTGCTACGCTACTGTGTTCCTCTCTGTGCGCTTTAAATGTTATGCTAGCAACTAAGTGACCTAGTCCGTAAGCCTGCCTAGTGATATGTTGCAATTTAATTCACTCCCTGAGTTGCATTGCGGCTAGATATATATTAAAACCCTTTGGTGGGAGATCCCTTAAGCAATAATAATCACGGGTTAGCCGGCGTAGCAAGTGTAGTTGTAAATCGAGTCAAGATGCAAATTAAAACCGAATATATATCATCATCAAAAGGAATGTGATAATTGTATTATAGACTAATGCAACCTAAGCGTAATGAAAAACTTTTAAACTACCTATCGGTAATGCTAAATAAGTAGCCATTAAAACCAAAAACTACTCTAATTAATTGTTAGTTGCGCTGTGTAAAGAAACCGAAGAGAAACCCAAGATAATGGAAAACCAAAATTTGTAGCATACTGTATTTAAAATTAATTGTAAACGTTATATTGTCAAAACATTCACAAAGAGCAATGTTTATATGCATTTCTTCTAACGAAAAACCAAATATATATTGCCAAATTGTGGCACAACTCGAATACAATCCCAAATCCTTCTCCCTCGCTGTGCTCTCCTATAAGCAATATGTGGAAGCAAATGTTGAATCGTAGTTTTTAAATGTTGTTGAATCGCAAAGCAAAAATCAAAGATCAAAGGTGTCATACAAATTAATATTTAGTAAATGTATTGGAATTGTAGTTGTTGAGAGAACTCTAAAAAGCTTATATCAATCGGAATGCAAAAGGTTGGTTCAAATGGTTAAAAGTAATAAAAATCTACTGTTTAGAACGGAATTTTCATTGTTGGTTTTATTTAGAAAACAAAAGGTGTGGGAAAGCTCTTATTTAATAATTTTTAGTGTATTTTTTTGTTCAAAATTGTTTTATAATATGTTACAAAACTTTATGTAAGAGGTTTGGATGTTGAAGGTGCATTTGTCACATATTTCTTACTTTGTTAAAAGTTGTTTTTTTAATTATTTTGTGTAAATTGTACCCGTTGGTATTTATCACTTTAGAAACCAGTATCGTAAGAGTCGTACAACTTTCTTTCCAAGGTCCCTGGAGGTCATCTGCGAAAACTCGCCTCGGAGCGATGCCAATGAACTCGAGGTGGGGTTACGCAAGTGCCTGACTTAACCATAGGAAACGGCCAATGGAAAAGCCACACTTCCGTAAACTGTACTTCGATTTGGGGTCTTCCATGACGAGATATATGTATTATGGCCCAGTGAGAGTTGGGAGGAGCGTGAGTGACAAATTACTGGAAGCCAGTAAACAATTTCTAGCCGCCAAAACGCGTGCTCATCCATTCAAGAGTGCCCAAATGTGTGTGCGTCGGCATTTAAGCAATTATCAGCAACTAATTAGAGTATATGGATAGCATAGCACGGAAGGGCTGAGTGCCGTCGAAGGAGAAAGTGGATTTTACCTAGAAGTGTGCACAGAAACTGTCACTTTCTAGACAAGGCACGCGCGCCAAAAAAGCAAATCTCTCCGGCAGGGTCAAATGCAGCATCTTCATTAGTTGGGTAATATCTTTGAGGAGGCAGAGATGAAAGTGAAATTCAAGAATCAGATGAAAGTCCGAAAAGAAAAACCCCTGAGCCGAAGGTTAAACTTTAAATGTTTTTTTTTACAGCTTGAAATTTACCCTTCACAGAATGGCCGATGCTTTTTCAAAAGGAAAAAAACTTATCGGTAACTGAAATCCTTCAAAAGTGATTCTATTTTTATGATTACATTTAAAATCAAATTCAAAATATTTATTGTTTTTATTATAATTTTCTTTTCAGATTAAATTATAAAGCTTAGTCAAGCTAATTATATGCAGCTAAAGATATGTAATCTACAAAAACCAAAGAAAACTAAAAGTTTATGAACTTGTGATTACCATTCGCACAGTTTAAAATTATTTGCTAAGTACATTTGCACTTATTTTGTATGCCGCACTTGTGAGTTTAAAATTAAACTAGATTTTGACTACACGACCATAAATGTCAACTGTTTCATGTAATAATGACCATTTGGGCAGCGCACTAAAAACGTGAAACAAGTAAAAGCTTATAGAGACATTAAAAAAGTGAAAATCTTGGTCAGTGACCAAAAAAGGGGCGGAACAACCTCAAAGGGGAAAGAACTTTTAGTGTCGTTTAAAATAATTATTTCTGTGTGAACTATTAGTCATTTTATAATCACACATTGCATAAAATATGTATTATCTTAGTGTTGCAATTTTAATTTATGAGTTTAATCACTTTCATAACACGTCTTTAAGGAGAAGGTGTGCTTAAGGCATAATAAAAACTACGAGTCCCCTCATAACCTTTTATTTATGGCTTGCAATATATTTCTGTAGGAAACACATATTATAAACTAGTTTTTAATTTACATTAAAGCTTACTTTCTTTTCGTTTTAATAAGGAAATTAAATTTCCTTACAACTTATTGTGTAATGCAAACAAATTACAGAGCATCCTGAAGCAAAAAAATGCATGTTGTAACTTATTCTTTCTCCCATTTATTTATATAACTTTTTTCAAACCGAACTCCGCTCCTGACTTTAAGTGACCGCCTAGCATATATCACGTTCACGAAGAGCCATTTAAGAAGGTCAGTTTTCCAAACTGAAGCCCAGAAACCGGAAGGGCAAGGTCTTACTTGGTCTAGAACAAGCCGACAAACTTTCCCCAAGAAACAAAAACAAATACACACAATTAAATATTTTTTTTGGGTTTTTCGAAGTTTAATGGATCTCGTTTTGGTCTCAACTAAAATTAGAATAAATAACTTAGTGTCTAGAGAAGTAACATTAGGTGGCAAATGTGGAAAAATTCTCAGCAATATAATCCGGATGCCTTTAGTCGGTGCATTTGGAGGCAAGAGTGCACATGAGCGTCTTGGGGCAGAAGAGCAGGCTCTTGGAGCAGCTCATCTTGTGGCCCTTCATCTGGCCCTGGGAATTCTTGTAGCACACAAAGTAGCTGGAAATGGAGGTCTGATCGGGAATCTTGTCCCCCTCCTTGCAGTAGTATTTCCTCTTTTTGGCGGGACTGGACGAACCACTACCCACATTGCTGTTGCTTTGGATGATGGTGGGTCTGCTGGTGGTGGTGGTGGCAAAATTAATTTCTGGCAGGTTAACCACATAGGAGTCAAGGGGATCGCTTTCGATGTTCGATGAGATTCCAGGTTGTGCCTGCTGAGTGTTTCCATATTGCTGAAGGAGATTTGCGAAGCTCTGGGCTTTTTGAGCCGCCTCTTGCCTTCTCTTGGCCTCACTTAGCATCTTGATGGCCTCCATCTGGAGTCTTCTGTTGCTATCTATGGTGTAGCCATTAAAGGCAGGCATCACATTGCCACACTGCGCATAGGTGGGTGCATCACAGATCCTGGTCTGCTTATTGAAACCCGTGTAAGGTGGACAGGAGTAGGACAGCACCTTCCCATCCTTCTTGCTGCAGACAAAGTAACGTGTGCAATCCGTTTGATTGGGCTGCCTTACACCTGTCTGGCAGGTGATGACCTCCACATTTCCCAGCTCACTCAAGGCAGACGATGACTTGGTCATCAGCGGGAGAATGGATTTCTGAAAGACATCCAGACTGATGAAGTTGCCGTTAAAGTTTACCAGCTGGCCATTGGGGGAGCTACTACTACCCGGGTACTTCATGTTGTCCCCCTTGAAAGTGTTGATATTCGGACCACTGGTAAACATGCTCATCTCCATGTTGCCCTCCGAGTCACTGTAGATACTGCTGCTCATCGTGGGCCGGGGCATATATGGATGATGATGGTGCTGCTGCTGCTGATGGTTGTAGCTCTGCTCCAGATAGCCATTCGCAGGTGCTAATTGCTGGCTCATGTCGCTGCTGTAGGTCAGTACGTGAGGAAGAGTGTTCCCATTACCATTTGCGTGTCCAGAGCCACTCTGATAGTTGGACTTAATCAGGTCTTCGTCCATCTCCATGCTTTCGATTTTCTGCGAATTGGGACGAATGCTCACCCTGTCCGCATCGATTTGTCCTGGGAACATGTCCATGGGTCTGGGCATGTTCATCGTGGGATAGCTTTCCGTGGGCTGGTACACCCTATTGGCATTGTGTTCACCCAGATGGGGACTGGGTGTGTAGTATGTGGCCACTGTGGCGGCCGAGGGCTGTTGCTCAAAAGGACGAGGAGTGGTTAGGGTGTAATCGCTGGCGAACGGGGACTGTGATCCATAGTTGGATGCATATGTACTAGCCGCAGTTGTAACCGAAACAGGTCTAGCTGTGGTCATGTACTCCATTTGACTGGGGGTCACATGCTTGTCCATACTGGGGTAAACCCCTAAACTGTGACCATACGAATCCATCACCTCCTTTTCCCCCGAACTTGTGCTGGACAAGTGCACAGGTATCACATTGTTGTGTATGATGGTGGTGCTGGGCTTGTTGTAACCACTGCTTGAGGAACCACCTCCGGAAGAGTGCTTCTTGTGCTGCATGTAATGTGGATTCAGGGGAGGTGGCATTCCGTAATATTGCTGGAAGGGATTGCCTTGGGGGGAAACAAAAACAGGCTGCAAAATGGGCTGATAATAGGCTCCATTGAACCCTTGATTTGGCAGCACTTTGGGTAAGTTTTGGGCAGCTATCATCTGCTTGGACAACTCCAGGACAGTCTTTAAAGTATCCTCCGATATCTTGGGTTCATGGTCGCTGTACTCGTGACTTTGAACCGGATGATGGCTGGAAAAGGCTGATTGTTCCTGACTCATTCCATAGTTGGGAGGCAGGGCGAACATCACTGAACCCTCGGGACGATTGACCACTATCTGGGAGTTGGCATAACCCTGACCTGTGCCACCGTGCGAGGAAAATGGCAGAGCATTGGTCAGCATTAGTTTCGTTTCCGGCTCCAAGCTATGATGACTTAAATGCTCCTGCAGACGGGTCTTATTGAAAGTTGGCTCAGGTAACTTTGGAGTTGTTTTGGGTACTTCTGTAGTGCTGCTGGTGGTGCCAGGAGTACTCTGCTCCATGGGATTCATCATCTCATAGCGGTTTTTGATGTCAAAGTGAGCCAAGAATGCATTCAACTGATCCGGACGCATTTCCGCCTGGGGCTTATCCGTTTTCTGGTAGGTCTGCTGCAGTCCATCTATCAGTTGGGATAACCTTTGCAGGTGAGCTGTTAGGTTAGGATCAATGGGCGATCCTGGCTTGGCCATTTCGCTGATTCCCGCCACCTGCTTGAGCTCTGTTTTCAGTTTTTCCACTTCGGTTCGGTGCTCCACACTGGGTGAGACCTCCTCCTCACGATTTTCAGGCTTCAGAGCAGCAGCAGGAGAATCCAGCTCCACCAGCTCGCCATCGCCACTGGAGTCGAAGTTGTGACTGGAAGAGATATCCTCCTCCACTTGCTTGGTTTTTTCCGCCTTCTCATCCTCCTCACTACTCAGTGTAGAGTCCAAGACAATCTCCACAGTGCCATCGTCTCTGTGACTAGATTCGCTCAACAGCAAGCCCGCCTCATCCATGTCGTTCACTATCAGTATGTCCGCATCTGGTTTAGCCGGCGACTGAGTGGAGCTCATCTCGCTGGGCGTGATGCACTCCCAATCCTCGCCAGGCAACACGCAGCTGCCCAAAGTGGACTCGTACACCAGACCCTCGTTGCATTTAATGGGAATCCACACATGAGAGTTGGAGGGCAGCTCCCTGCATTTGTAGAAGGCGTCGCAGCGTGTTTGGTGGGGGCGTGTCTTTTCAGGACACGGCTTGCCTTCGATTAGCCAGTCGAAAAGGGGATTTAATAGAGTGGGAAAAAGAAGGTAAAACACACGTTAGCTTGGGGAAATTGTTTCTATTAAATTCAGCAGTTTTGATTTTCTCAATTTTACAGTTTATACATTCAAATTCATTATTACTGAATGTTTTTTAAATTTACATTTTAATTGGATTAAAATAAGTTGCTAACAGAAAACTAACAAAAATTCAAGTGAAATTGAAAAGTCAAATATACCAAGGACTTTAAAATTGAAAAATGAATTTATTTAATTTTTTTCAATCTTGATTGATGTTTCTCATTCACAAATTTTTTTAATGCTTTTTTAAATAAACAGTTTTTATGATTTTTGAGTAAATGAAATTAAATCAGTATGAATCAAAACGTGTTTACACAGTCGAAACAATTTTGTTATAAAAACGCTGTCGATCGTTAAACTTTCAGCACTTCACATCTCAGTGGATTTTACCTTCGGAAAAGTAAAACAAGCCCGAAAATAACGCGTACACCAGCAGCTGCCTCATCGCGTATCCTTTTCGCGTAATCCTTTTGCGTAATCCTTTAGTCCGAGATCCGTAAGCTTTACTTCCGATCTGCTCCGTTTGAAGACCGCGACACGAATGACTGCAAATCCAGAGCGGACGGCACATTAAATTTTGATAATTTTCACTTAGAGCCGAGGTTCTCTGAGACTCGAACGATGTGTGAAAAAGGTTGAAAGCGAACAAACAACAAGGTACATGACGAATTTTCTTGGACTCTCCTCTCTCAACGCTCGCATTTAAAGCGGTTGCTAATAATTGTTTAAACAAATAGTTTTGTGCCGTTGGAAAGATCGGGGAATTAAGGAAATTTCACTTTTAGTGCGTTGTTTGTTTGATTAAATGTGCAATAAAAAGAAAGGCGGGTATATTTAGTAACCGTTAAGTAAGCAATTGAGATAAGCTAATAAATGCTTGATGAATCAACTAAAAAACGCATAAATGTTACTGCACTTTTATGTTGAAGCAGTTTGACGAATGTTTTATAATAATTCAATTAAGTTATGCCTTAAAAACAAGAGTTTGGTTTTGCTAGGCTGAATTTGACTTTCACGATTTTATTTTTGAGCCATTTTTTTGTTTTTGAGTGTTGAACATAAACATGGACTTTTTTACGTACACAATCTGTCTTTTTTACTATTTGTAAACGCTTAAACACAGTATAATTTTCTAAAAGTAAGTTATTTTAAAGTTTTATCTTGATAATGTAAACGATTTACAAAAATAAAGTGATTTATTCTTAATAGTTTCTTTCAAACTTTCCGCTCATTTTAATTATCAGGTGGCAACGCTGCTTTGGTTGATCAAATATGTTGGCAACGCTCTTTTTTACAGGTATTTTTTAAGATATCTACACAGGTCGTTAGATATTTTCCAAAGACCATCAAAGTGACCGAATTTGTTAAAGTTGCCTACCTGCTTACTCATATATGCGTTAAATTACTCATATATGCGTTAAATTACTCATATGCGTTAAATTTAAATGTCTGAATCGAAAATTCGGCTGGCAAATCAAATTACATTGAATTATACAAACCATACACACAAAATGCATAATAAGTCAGTTTTTGTTCATGTTAGAGTCTCCCCCGCGCGCTATGTTTAAGCAATGTTAGAGCTATGTAAGCGAACAGCCGTTGAAAATTTGAAACCGTGTGACGGTAACACAAAAAAAAAAAAACTGCGGTCACACTTCTGCGAGGAAAATTTGCTGCTTGAGCGAAACAACAATAACAAATAAACAATTAGTGCAGCAATATTAGCCACTCGCAAGTACGTGGACCAAAACGAAGGCGACAGCGGCAGCTCGTGCAACAGTCCATCCACCAATTTTGTTGGCCAGGAAAACTCAATTAAGTATCCCGCACTCACACACATGCAGCCGCACACAGGAGACAACAAACACGCACACAGGCGCAAGTTGTAGGAGCAGCAGCGGAAGAAGAGGAAGGAGCAGAAGGTAAGAAGGCGCAGGCAGGTAAAGAAAGAGGAAGAAGGAAAAGCCCAGAAATTGCTAAAAACACATCTTAAGGTGCATTGGAATTTCAAGCGGTAAAGCTGCGCCAACGAGTGGAAGTGAGACGGACGACGCCGCGACCTTTGCCTCAATTACAAACAAACACACACATACGAGGGAGTGGGAGTGGGAGAGGTAGTTACCTTTTTTTTGGCTTGCGTTACATGACCACGAATATATTGGTAAAAGTGCCCCTGTGTGGGTGACTAAGCCCCAAACGGTCGATAATTCAAGGAAGTTCAAGTGCGAGTGTGTGAGTGAGTGTGCCGCCCTTACCTCCCCCTCTGCCCCCCCAAGAAAATGCATTCTTGATTTATTGACAGCTGTTGCTGATTACTTGGTTGTGTGTTTTCGCCTTTCTTGCCCCATAGATAAACTTCCCTTTGTTCTGTCCAGTTGACTCGCAGGGTTCTCCCCCTCCAGCAGATAAACACAAAATGCTCAACAAAACGATAAGGCGAAAAAGCCGGAAAGTGCGTGCTAATTGCATTCTAAGTGATCGGATGTGATGTGTCAATTGAAATTCATTGATTCCTAGTCCGCAGAATTGATGAATAAACAATTTATAAAGTGACTTGCACTTGTTCACGTGTTCTGGCCATTTAAATGCACTAAAAACGCAAGCAAAAGGGAAATCGCTACCACTAAGGCAATCAATATGCAATGCCCATTCAACAATTGAAATTGAATTCATTTACCGTTTTCTTTTTCGTGTTGTTGATGATGAGTCACAGACAAAGCTAGCCGCATTATTATACAATCTATTGTGTGAATGTGTCGGGGTGTTTGCTATCAAAATTATAGATGACCAGCAATCGGCGGGGAAATTGTACGAAAAAAGTACAGAAAAATATACACACACATCCGTGACAGCCGCGAATTACGGCGAAAATTAATAGCTCACATACAGTGCCACCCAGAAGTATAAGGCGCCAGTCGATAATATCAGGCGCACTCCATCAACATTTTAAGTAATTGGGAAAGTTTGCTAAATTCTTTATCGCGGTAGTTTCTATGATAATGTCAGCTTACTTCAATCATTTGTGGGGTTTCCTTACTCATATTGATTTGTTTTTAATTAAATTTATTTTTGTGGGAGCGAAGAAGTCCAGCAATAGTCACAAAAATTCCATAAACAGTGCAAGAACAAATTATGATCGATTATTTACCTTATAAAAACTTTAAATTTTTTTAAAGCATTTATTTGAACTTTTATAGGCTACTTAAGGCCCATCATTACGTGCCCGACACGCACTGTACGTTAGTCGTTATAAAAGCGAAATAAAACCTGGAAATTTGTGGCTCACTTTTTGTTCGAGGAGTTTATAACACGAAATAAGTGAAGGCCTATTTGCTAACAATTTGGTTGCCATATTGCCGTTTGCACTATATACTACATATAACTAAACAGTCTATATCTTATCTGCGGCTAGTCGCATTATGATATAGATTATCTCGCTCTCAAGATTAAGCCTTAAAATTGTCAAGAGTTAAATGCGCTTAAAGGGCACTGCCTAACAGTGTTTTCCCACCTTCAGTAATTGGTAAATCACTTTTAAAATGTATACAATTTAGTGGACTATATAAGCTTGAATACCTGTTAGTAATTGGGAAACGTTTTGTTTTTGTGAAACACAATTAACCTAAAAGGAAATGGATTATCTTAAAACAGCTTTTAAAGGTTAATTATTATTTGAATAATAAATAAACCCAAATTCTGTATACCTTCAAACAGCGAAAAACAAGGATTGGTAGTAATTAGGAAGCTTGGACTGTATTGAGCACTTTTGGTTATTGGGAAACACATTTACGTACATATGTCGGCCGTGTTTCGGGCTTATCTTATCAGCTCCCGAACACGCAATTGCCCATTCGATACTTTCCACCACCAATGCCTCGCTCAATATCCGCTTTCTCTTTCAGAACGTCAGCTCCCCGAGGTGGTGAAGGTCATTTAACGCCAGGAGGAGGAAGAAGCACACCGCAAAGGAGGAGGAGACGCAGGAATGGCCGATGGAAATGGGCTGCCAGCGGGTGCAGCTTCCGGCAGCATGGAGGCCGGGCAAACAGTGAACGGAGGCGGCTCCGCCAGCCCCACTCCCCCCTCGAATGCGGGGGCGGGGGCCAGTGGGAGTGCCAATCAAGGATACCATCAATTAAGCGTGACAAGTGAGCAAACAAACAAAGCAAGAAAAACATTGTGTACAATTAATTACGAACCGAAATCCTTTCAGTTGAGGAGGCTTCGCTGCGCAACAATGGCTTCCTGAAGCCCAATCCCTATGTGGAGCTCCTGATCGACAGCAAAAGCAAACGGAAGACGGACCTGGTCAAGAATAGCTATCTGCCCAAGTGGAACGAGGAGTTTACAGTGCTGGTGAGTACAAATTGAGGGCCCTTTTTCTGTTTTCCCCAGCAACTGCGTCAGTAACAGTATTCTGTTTGCTTTGTTATATTTAATTAATGCCTAATCCATTATATTAACCTTCAATTCCACTTAGATCACGCCCAACTCCACACTGCACTTCAAGGTGCTGGATCACTCCAGTTTCCGCAAAGATGCCATGCTGGGGGAGCGGATCATTAACCTGGCGCACATCCTGCAGCATTACAACGGCCGTTGCGAGTTCCTCGAGCTGACCATCGACCTTTTCGTCACTAGCAAGTCGGACAACCGGCAGACAAAGAGCGGCGAGCTGGTGGCCATTCTCAATGGCCTTAAACTGGACATGAGCAAGGTGCAGCTGCAGAACGGCAATCCTCCCGTCCAGGCGGTTAATCCTTCGGTGGTTAGTGAGGCGGCCGCAGGACGCAGCTGCATGATTTACGGTGGCGTGCGAGCAAGGATGCGACTGCGCTCGAGTAGTGGGAACAGCAATGGCGGAGAAAGCCGCTCGCCTTTGCCCAATGGAGCGGATCACAGGAGATCTGCGCCAGCTCCTCCAGTTTGGGAGCAGCAACAGTCCCAGAACCAGAATCAACCACTCAGAATGGTCAACGGTAGTGGTGCGGCTGTTCCACAGACCGCTCCTTATCCCCAGCAACCACCAGCTCCCGCACTCGCACGTCCTCTCACCCAAGTGTACGGAGCCCTCCCGGAAAACACCTCGCCAGCTGCGGTTTATTTGCCAGCGGCAGGAGTAGCAGGATCTGGAGTTGCAGGACCACCCATAGAACAGCCCGGTGTAGGACTGCCAGTGAGCCAAAGCACAGATCCCCAGCTGCAAACACAACCGGCCGACGATGAACCTCTGCCGGCTGGCTGGGAAATCCGTCTGGATCAGTACGGCAGGAGATACTATGTGGATCACAACACACGATCCACTTACTGGGAGAAACCGACGCCCCTTGCCTCCAGGCTGGGAAATCAGAAAGGATGGACGAGGTCGCGTCTACTACGTTGACCACAACACGAGGAAGACCACCTGGCAGCGGCCAAACAGCGAGCGCCTGATGCACTTCCAGCACTGGCAGGGTCAGAGAGCCCATGTGGTGTCCCAGGGCAACCAGCGGTACCTGTATTCCCAGCAACAGCAGCAGCCCACGGCGGTAACCGCCCCAGTGACGCAGGACGACGAGGATGCACTGGGCGCACTGCCAGATGGCTGGGAGAAAAAGGTAAGGACTTTGTTCATTAATCTTTTGAAACTCTGGACTTAAATTCTTGTTGTATTTGAGGGACAGAGATCAAGATTATGCTCAAGATTTTATTTTTAACTAACTTAATCTTTTTCTAATCATAAACAGGTCCAGTCGGACAACAGAGTGTACTTTGTGAACCACAAGAACCGCACCACTCAGTGGGAAGATCCACGCACCCAGGGCCAGGAGGTGAGCCTGATCAACGAGGGTCCGCTTCCGCCCGGCTGGGAGATCCGCTACACGGCCGCCGGCGAGCGCTTCTTCGTGGACCACAACACGCGACGCACCACCTTCGAGGATCCGCGACCGGGAGCACCCAAGGGTGCGAAGGGAGTGTACGGAGTGCCTCGCGCCTACGAGCGCAGCTTCCGCTGGAAGCTGTCGCAGTTCCGGTACTTGTGCCAGAGCAACGCTCTGCCATCGCACATCAAGATAACGGTTACGCGACAAACTCTGTTCGAGGACTCCTACCACCAGATCATGCGATTGCCCGCCTACGAGCTCCGGAGGCGACTCTATATCATATTCCGTGGCGAGGAGGGGCTGGATTACGGCGGAGTGTCTCGCGAGTGGTTCTTCCTGCTCTCCCACGAAGTGCTCAATCCCATGTACTGCTTGTTTGAGTACGCGAACAAAAACAACTACAGCCTGCAGATCAACCCCGCCTCCTATGTGAATCCCGACCACCTGCAGTACTTCAAGTTCATCGGTCGCTTCATCGCGATGGCCCTTTACCACGGCAGGTTTATCTACAGCGGATTCACAATGCCCTTCTACAAACGCATGCTGAACAAGAAGCTGACCATCAAGGACATCGAGACGATCGATCCGGAGTTCTACAACTCTCTCATCTGGGTAAAGGATAACAATATCGATGAGTGCGGCCTGGAGCTGTGGTTCAGCGTGGACTTTGAAGTTCTTGGCCAGATTATTCACCACGAGCTGAAGGAGAACGGCGAAAAGGAGCGAGTGAACGAGGAGAACAAGGAGGAGTACATCACGCTGATGACAGAGTGGCGGATGACGCGGTAAGTATCGCACTCATGAAGCTAAAACAGAGTTCTGTCAATTGATTTCGATTTGTAGAAAGCTTATTAACTCATTATAACTTTCCATCCATTTACAGTGGCATTGAACAGCAGACAAAGACGTTTTTGGAGGGCTTCAATGAGGTGGTGCCGCTGGAGTGGCTCAAGTACTTCGATGAGCGCGAGCTGGAGCTGATCCTGTGCGGCATGCAGGACGTGGACGTGGAGGACTGGCAGCGCAACACTATCTACAGGCACTACAACCGCAACTCCAAGCAGGTCGTCTGGTTCTGGCAGGTAGGTTGCTCCCTTAAATGTGTCCACTTGAAGCCGCTAATCCGGTTAATTGCTTTTGCAGTTTGTTCGCGAAACAGATAATGAGAAGAGGGCCCGTCTGCTGCAGTTTGTGACGGGCACATGTCGCGTTCCTGTGGGAGGATTCGCCGAGCTAATGGGCTCCAATGGGCCGCAGCGGTTCTGCATCGAGAAGGTGGGCAAGGAGACGTGGCTACCGCGCTCGCACACCTGCTTCAATCGCTTGGACCTGCCGCCGTACAAGAGCTACGACCAGCTGGTGGAGAAGCTGACCTTTGCCATCGAGGAGACTGAGGGCTTCTGCCAGGAATGAGTGGCAGTCGATTTGTGGTCGGTTTGTTGATTAATGTTTAATTCCAGTTGAGCGCCTGCGTTACCGCCCCCCCTTTTCCTACCCCTGTACCCATTCCCCATTCGACGACCACGTTGCGTTAAATAGTTACTGTTATTATTATTACATACGTATGTATTACTACTGTATACTGTAAACACAAAACACACACTTATGTCTGTCTATTCCTATGTTCGCTACCACCTAATCTGTGCGTACAACTAGGCCTTGATTAAGTTTAGTACCATATCAAACTAACGGCTTGTTAAAAGTGCAAAATTCGAAAAGATAATGCCGGTAAACGATATATATGATATATGTAGAGTAATTTATTATTTTTAATTTGTCAGACATAGTTTATCTGTTTTATAATTCCTATTTTTGGCTCTGTTTTGTCTGTCAATTTTATTTTCTAAGTAAATTGTACCTTTATCTTCGCCTCCATTGTTTGTCTTTTTTCCTGCCCATATTGACACAAGCAAATGCACTTTAAATTCTCCAATATTCATAACTAAAAGCACTTTTGGTATATCGATTTCAAGGAATAGTTGTAGCCAACAATTTTGTAGGCATCCCTCCGTTTTGGCTCACAAAAAGCTCTCACAGCAATCGCAACCAAATGTTACGTTTTTGCCATAAGATTGCACTCTGATTGCTTCTAGTTCAATTGTACAACGAGCCCCGGCTTGCATGTTTTTAACCACTTTATTGGTGAATTTATATTTATATTTATACGGCCCAATTGTAAATAGTTTACTCAACCGAATTCAAATTGTTAACGAACTGAGTTTGGTTTACTGGCAAACTGTTTTTAACTGTTCAATTGTTTATCTCGTATACACAACAGATCTAACTAGAAACTATATTTTAAATATGTATATCCACACTAACGAACACACAAACACACACAGGAGATATCGTGAGAACTTGAAACACCGCAAAGCAAACAAAATACGTTAGGTTTTTAGCAGACAAACAAAAGGATACACTTAAACCAATAATAAATTCAAATAGCAATAATTGTTGTTAACAAAACTGAAAACTGAAACAGAGATCAAGCAGCGACACATATATTAATTACGCTACATAAATGTGCAGACTAAGACAAATCGGAGAATAAGCAGAAGCAGCGTATATAGGGTTGATTGTGTACGATTACATATTAAATATATATTATATATTAAATAGATTTTATTTAGTTTAATGCAATGTGTACTGTATTATATAAAATAAATGCAAAATTATTTAGTGATACATACTCCCGTGTAATTATTTATTATCATGGCCCGAAATAGTTGAGGGCATTTTGGCTGCGTCGACATTGTGGTCAGTTTTCGCTTAGTCAGCTCCCAAATCGTTGACGCGGCAAAAAATTTAATTATTTTAAGCGCATTTTTGGCCATCGCTTACATATTAATGCGCCTCAATTAAAATATATATCGGATGTGTTAAAATGCCATTTCCCCAGCAGTCGAGTCGAGTCTCGTTTTGGTTTGGTCAGCCAGCGAAATGGCTACTGCAAGTCCAGCCAGAGATAACATCCTCGTCATCATTATCCTCGAATGTAACGCCTAACCTAAATTTTTCCACCGCTTCCTGGGTGGGTGTGCGCTCAAATTTAACAAGCTCCTCCATTATTTATTGCGGTTAAATTGCAAAAACGCAGCAGTCAAAACAAGAAAACTGTTCTGTGGGGGCGGTGCACTGGGGAATATTTTTGTGCTCCATTTCGAGCATTGGGCATTGGGCTTTACTGCGACCAGTCCATAAATTAATGTCAATTAAGCACAATTTTCAATTTTTTAGTTTAAGAAGGCTTAATTGTTGATCAAGTTAGCTTAAAGATCATATGTTGTTATTTTTTAAAAAGAAAAAGGTATACAGTTCCCATTTAAGATGCTGATTTTGTTATGAATAAAATATAAACACTGTTTTACCACCAGAAAAAAAAAAAAATAAATTTTTTTCTCCCCCCAAATAATTTTTTTTTTTTTTTTTTTTTTTTTTTTTTTTTTTTTTTTTTTCCTTCCCAATTTTTTTTTTTTTTTTTTTTTTTTTTTTTTTTTTTTTTTTTTTTTTTTTTTTTTTTTTTTATTTTTTTTTTTTTTTTTTTTTTAATTCATTCCAAATTAGGTAAAAAAAAATTTTTTTTTTTTTTTTTTTTTTTTTTTTTTTTTTTTTTTTTTTTTTTTAAAATTTAAAGTTTTTTTTTTTTTTTTTTTTTTTTTTTTTATTTTTTTTTTTTTTTTAATTTTTTTTTTTTTTTTTTTTTTTTTTTTTTTTTTTTTTTATTTTTTTTTTTTTTTTTTTGCTATGGACTCGCCCCCCCCTTTTTTTTTTAGCAAAAACCCCCCCCTTTTTTTTTTTTTTTTTTTTTTTTTTTTTTTTTTTTTTTTTTTTTTTTTATTTATATTTTTTTTTTTTTTTTTTTTTTTTTTTTTAATTTTTTTTTTTTTTTTTTTTTTTAAATAAAAATTTTTTTTTTGTGTTTTTTTTTTGGTTCCTCGATCGACAAATTCAGGTTTTTTTTTTTTAAATTATCATTTAGAAACCAAAATTTTTTTTTTTTTTTTTTTTTTTTTTTTTTTTTTTTTTTTTTTTTTTTTTTTTTTTTTTTTTTTTTTTTTTTTTTTTTTTTTTTTTTATTTTTTTTTTTTTTTTTTTTTTATTGGGGGGGTTTTTTTTTTTTTTTTTTTTTTAATTTTTTTTTTTTTTTTTTTTTTTTATCCTTCAAAAATTTTTTTTTAAATTTTTTTTTTTTTTATTTTTTTTTTTTTTTTTTTTTTTTTTTTTTCTACACAAAAAAAAAACAAAACCCCCTTAAAAATATTTGGGAAAAACCCCTTTTTTTTTTTAAAAAGGGGGGCAATTGTCCCGGATTTCCCCTAGGGTTCTTAATTGGAAAACTAATTTAGTCATACGACTAAAAATATTCAACACAGTTTTTTATATTAAGTGGAGTTGGTTTCTTAATAATACGATTTGTGTGTACTTTTAAAATACATAAACACATTTAAAAATTAAAAAAAATTGTAATGTTTTCTTTAAAATATATCGTATTTTTTTTTATGTGCAGATGCAGCAGCCCCACTGTAATAACACCTTCACGCTGCTCTGGGGATTGGGGCTATGCTGTTGCCTGCTGGCTCCCGATCCCTGGCTCCAAGCTCCTGGCACCTCGCTCTCAATTCGTGGTTTTGCTGCCTGCTGGCTCCATTTCCGACGCGTATATTGTTTCGTAATTACGCCCCAAATGGGCGGGGTCATGGGTCGGCGGAGGCAGCACCTTTCGGCGCCCACCTGGGAGCCCGTAGGTGTAGGTGCAACCAATTTTCACTTTCATCCATGATTTATGCATTCGCAATACCCGTGTTGCCTGCCCAGTGGATGCAGTTTTTAAAGTTAATAAAGTATCAGGGGTGTTCAGAATATAATTGCTCAAGAGTGCCACTTATTTTCGCCACAAAACTGGTACTATCAGTGGATAAGGAAACTTTTTAAAACTATTAAGCTGAATTTCATTAAACATCCTATAATTAAACTTGACATGCTGCTTATTTGCAGTTTATCTTTAGACCCGTTTTTTCTTTCACAGTTGTATAGGGAATATTAATTTTAAAATTCTAAAGCCATAAAAAGTTATTTGATTTTCTTATCTAGAAGAAATCGATTGCTTCTGTGACGCAGGCTTACTTATATGTACATAGCAATATAAATAATTGATCAAACTTTATATAGAACAAATAATAATAGGTTTATTTAATATTGTTAAAATGAAAATGGATACTATAATAAAATACTTCATACTTAAAATAAAAATCCCTTTCTTGGGATACAACTTATGACTATGGTTATTGTTGAAATATCGCATCAGTAAATATATAAATAGTTGAAACAGTTTAATTTAGTTTGACAAAAATATTATAATTAGATAAGCTATCGATATCGCTTCATTTGGCATTTTTCTGGAACACAGCTTACTATTTGTTCTAAGTTCTTACTTCCTCTTTTGATCTCGATGCCAACGGACTAAAACGTGTCTTTCTGCTACTTTTTGGGAGTACATACTTATATTCCATGATTATGATGAAATATTTAAAATGAAAAAACAAAAATAGGCCCCTTCTTGGCAGTAAAGTTTATGAATATGTTTCGTCTCCATCCTCATCCTCTCCCTCCGCGCCCCCCTGCAGCTTTGGGTCTGTTAAAACGACCATGAGTGATGCTTTCATATTACATCTCGAGCGGTGCCCGTGCATCTCTGACGCGGTCACTGTTAGCCGCCCGCATTCGCATATGTACTTGTGCTGGCCGCGGAAACACTTCTTTTTTTGCATGTAAATCTTCGGGCCCAAAGTCAGGCGTATCTTACAAATGGGGCGGATAACCCTTGCCTCGCTTTTTGCTTATTTCCTTGCGCCCAAAACAGCGCAATTTGGGCGTTAAAGGGGACGGGTGGTCCGCAAGGGAAATGCCCAGTTTAGAGGTGGTGGCTCCTCTGAGCGCACTGGTGTTTTTGCACCGCTGTAGCTTCCCTCCGAATCATTAGTGTCATTAGGAGGATCATTCTCCTGCTCCTTGTCGATGAACTGTTGCAGCTCATCGTCCAGCAGTTGGTCAATGGATCGACCAGCGACCATTCCAGCGTCCGACCGTCCCTCCGCTTCATCGTCCGTCTGTCCCTCCGCTTCCTCGTCCGGCCCGAATTGCACCCAGGCTCGTTGCAGGATTTTAAAGCCCTGGTGCATGAGCATTTTCATGGCCATCTGGTCCTTCGACCCAAGGCTTAGTTTCATTGCCTGCGCGTCTTTCAGGAAGTCCTCGTAAACGCTAATGCAATTTTTTGTGGCAAAAATTTGTTCGTTTTTGCCGCTGGCATCGGCGAACTGGGATGCAACAAACATCTCGAAGCCGACCAAGAGCTTCTTACCCATTGCAACAGCGGACATGTTGGATCACTGCGCGCAAATGACAAAGCACCGCACACTCACCTTGAATTCGCTCCTGGTGAAGCCAGAAAGCACCAATTCTGTCCAGTGCTCTCGAGCAGCTTGTTGTTCGCATCCTTTAGATCGAACCGTCCATGACCTTTGATGGCGAATCGCCTCACCAGGACCGACCCGAGCACCTTCAGCTCGAAGCGGACCCTCACCTTGGCGCTCGCTGGATAGGCGGATGTCGCTGCCCTCGCCTCCGCCATAATTCCGTCCCACGTCCAGGACTGAAAAGTAGTTTTACCGTACAGCTCCGGGAGCATTTGCTCCACGTGCCCCATGGTGCTGTCCAGTGCGATCGTCAGGTGCGGCAGGTCCTCCAACACTGGATACCCCAGCGTGGTGAGCAGACTGTTGTTGCTGCCCTCGTCTGCAACGATGGCCAGGCAGTGGCGGTGGAGCCCCTCCGCCTCGAGGACTTTGAGCACCTGCTCCAATCCGTCCAACACCTCCGGGGCGACGAAATTTTTGTGCTTCACCTGGGCGTATACCACCTCCTTTGTACTGCCGTCCTCCGTGGTGGCAAGGACAAGCAGGAGGTATCCCTTTGAAGTCTGAGAATGTATGAGTGTATGAGTGAGTATGCAATTTAATTGTATTTTGGTACATACCTTGGGAAAATGGACTTCTTCCGCCATTAAAAAAAAATCAGTGGCCCTTCTTTAGCTTCTCCACGTTCAGGAACGACTGCCTAGGGTCCTTCACCTCCGCTAGGTGTTCCTCCACCGTGGGCAGCACGTGGGACAGGGCAAAATAGCTTAGCTTTCGGAGATCCATTTCTTTTAGCGCAAAAATCAAATTGGCGCGTCAAAAGTTACAAGTGCAGCTGCTGTTTTTTTAGCCCGGAAAACCAAAAAGCGCGCGATACACTTTCGCGTGTTAAAATGGGCCCAAAATCGCTCCAAACCGTGTGGAGCAGCTGGGGAGCATGAAGTTTCCGGGAAACGCGCTCGCAAATGGTCGCAAAAGACGTTTTTCCAGGGCGCGGGAAGTTTTCGGCCGGTTGGGACCAGTGTTGCCGGACCCGATTTTCATTTCTTCTAATTTAAATACTTATTTCAATCCACTTTTTCATTTAAAATAAACGAACTTGGCAATATTGCCATCTTATTCAATTCGATCGCTCACAATCCAAGATTCAGCGTTGCCAGATGTTATTTTTTGCCATTCACATTTCTTCGCATTTGTTGTCATTGTTGTTGTTGTGCGTTAGAAAATTGAAATTGTAAACAACACTTGTGCAAAAGATAAATAGTGACTTAAACGAAATTATAATTGACAACATAACCAATGGATAGTAAGGATCAAACGAATCCTTTGCGCTCCAAAGAACTGCTGGAAAGGCAGGGGCAGCAGAGATCAAACAGTGGATATTTAACTCCACAAAACTCAGATATGCGGTATGTAATAATGATCTTGAAGGGATATTACTTTGATAATACGATGCTTTAGCATACCCTCTATTATCATTACCGATACGGAGTGGCGGTTGGAACGACCGAATGAATTGCTAAAACGCTGGGAAAGATCAGGAGTCAAAAGTCGATCGGCATCTGCTTCAAAGGTGCCATCGAAAAATGAATTTTTATCACCCCATGGGTGGCAGCGAACCTGTGAAAAACCCAAATTACCAGAAAACAGGTAAATCAATGATATTTCAACTATCTAACTGCGAGATTATTTCGTATATTTCTACTTAAATAAAATAGTACGCCCAACAAAGTCATTCCCTTTTCGGAACCACGTCCTCTGCGCTCTAAGGAACTACTGGAGGCGTTAAAGTCCGGGTATAAAGGTACTTCTGCCACCAAGATTTACTCCCAGAGCCCCAAGGAAAACCAAGATCTTTTAAAAACCCCGGAAAAAAGGTATGAAAAGGGTAGTTCAAAAGGGGAAACTGCATTTGAATGTATATATATTTCTTTCTATGCAGTTTCTCCTTTTAATACATGGAGTTTATACGTAAAGTTTTATAACAAATCTTCAACTTAAATAGCTCCACTAGTGCATGCGTACCCTTATCGGAACCACGGCCAATTCGCCCAAAGGAGATCCTTGAGCGCGAGCGCCAGGCTTCCATTGCCAAACGCTCGGTGTCCGCATCAAAGTTGACCAATTGGCCAACAGCACCAAAGCCCTCAAACACCTTCACTTCGAGCAGGTTCTTAGGGCCGGCGATTGGATTTTCGTACCCCAAGGACCCCAAGAGCCTACCCACAGCTAGCAAAGCAACCAAGCTGACCAACTCAAAGCGCAAGCTGGAGTTCAGAAATCACCTGGAGAAGGACTCGTTGCGCCAGAAGCTAGAGAGGATTTCACAGGAATGGCAAAAAAAGTCCGAGTACCAGTTGCGTCTGTTTATCACGGATTTTGTAAGCCAGCTAATGCGCTTTCTACCCCTTTATGGGATAAAATTTTCGCTTCTTAGCAGGGATTGCTATGTGAGGCAGCTGACGGAGGCACTGCAGCAGCTTCACTATTCCAAAAAAGTGAACAAAAGCTGGCTCCAAATGCCAAACAGCCAACAAGCCGTCGGCCATGTGCTGGAAATACTCCATTTCCTGCTGGATTTCGTTGAACGGCGAAAAAGGGAGGGGCTGTGTATGTTTCCCATTGTTTCAGAAAAGAGTGGAAGCCAAGGGGGCACACTGCATTTGAAACAAAAGATGGCAGAACCTAAAGAGGCATCGTGTACCTCCAATGATACAAAATGGGTACAGGAAAAAGAAAACCACATTGATATCGAAAACTCCAAAGACAGGATAAGCAAGCAGGACTACGCCAGATTGCTGAGTGTTCAGGAGGAAAAGTTGCATAAACTACAGCTGCATCGACTGCGCCTCCAGGAATTTTCCGAGCTTGTGAGCCTTGCCAAGATTAAGTTAAAACGCTGTCATAAAGACCATAAAGAAAGCATTACAGCCTTCAATGTGCAAGTAAAAGATTTGGAACAACTATTTATTTTAAAAAATCAACGTCCAATATGCCTACAGTTATCCCTGAATCCCTCAGAAAAGGAGATCCAAAGCCGTATGGAGCAGTTGCAGCAGTTGTATGAAGAGAATTATTTGAATCTTCGACAGTTACACATATAACATCCCAAATAAATTCTTAAGGCGAACTAAGTCAATTCACTCACTAAACCTCATAAAGTTCCAGTTAATTTAAGCAAATATTTGCATCTTACGCCAGTTGCACAATAAGCCCAGCCTTTAAGCTTCTGGTTTAGTGATTCCTTCCTTAATTTTACAGATTAATTTAATTTTATCTATCAACTGGAAGCCTTGACAATGTCAGGCCTGGATTTAAGTTTGTGTAATTGACACTTGAATGACTCATCGGCAGCTTATATACACTCATTCAAAGGAAATAGTTGCAAGGTTAAGCTTTTTAACCTCGCAGTATTAAAACAGTTAAATCCCCAGAAGCTGAAGTATTACATTTTGTAATACTCTTATAATAGCAATCAATTTTCGCTGTGCTGCAGCAGATGTACTTACTTATGATGATATTGATGTCACTTACTTATTCGGAAAAAATAAGAAGAATAAATTTAATTTTACGATTAAAAAAAATTGTTTTTAAATCGTTAATAATTCTTCAAAATACAGAACGTGTTTTTAAAATTAAAGCAACAGAATAGCTGGTAAGTAGAGTCAACTTTTATCTCGCATAGTTGCAGGAGACTTGTGGATTGGCATTAATTTCGAGGTCCTGCAGCAAGGACATCCCATAACGAGGGGGTGGACAGCTGTATGCATGTGCCGGGGTTAGATTTATAATGCGTTTGTGTTTGTGCCCCAGAGTGGAACTAATAATCTTATTACTCAACTGGAAGAGATGCAAGCCAGCGTCAGTACCCAACAACAACGAGCACAACTTGGAAACTATAACCGCACAGCACCCACAAACCTAGCTGTGCAATTAAACAGTGAACTGTATAAATTATTTCTGTGCAACAAAATGTTTAAAGCTCGCTGCAAATCCCTGCAGTGCGAGTGCGAGTGCGAGAGCAGGGAAGTGTAATAAAATACATGAATTAGTGTAATGGAAATGCGAATTCCTAGTACAAACAATGCCAAAATTTCGAATGCAAATTCCCTCCATCCAAAAACAACACAGCAGTCAGAATTTTGCGCAAATTAAACAATAACAACACAACCGAAACAAAGCCAAAAACACACACCTAGAGTGCAGGAATTTGTAAGGATGCTGAAGAAAATGTGGTCCAAATGCCAAGATTATGCCATGTAGTCGGTAGTACAGGCCCAGCTCGGAAATAGTTATCTGTTCCAGCTCCACATCGTCTGTCACAACTTGCTCTCTCCAACTTCGCAGCCAAAAATGAAGAGCGCACCTTCAAAAACTTAACTCGGGCCAAAACAATTACAGTCTGTGGGTGCGGGTGGCAGCATAATGGGTGGTTAAGTGGGCGGGTGTCTCTGTCTTGTACATTATTTTGTTCATAAAACAAACACTCACCTCGGCAGCCACTCACTCACTCACAAAAGGAACAGCATCCGGATGGAGCAGGAGCAGGAGCAGGAGCAGCATCAAAAGCATCAGCAGCATCACTCGAGTGAAATAATCGCATATCGTAAACTTTGACTTCGAGCTAATGAAGAATTGCGGAGCCTGGAAAAGCTGCAATTGAGTTAATTAGCCGAGAAGAGAACTTCAAGTAAATGGAAAGTGTCATGACGTACGGACAGGACAGTGAGAGCTCCGCAAAGGGAGCTCACTTCAAGGTATTTATATTTATATTTATATTGCCCCTATGTCCTACTTAAGCAAATTGGATTGCATGTGTGGCATTTATAATATGGAAAGATGTGTACTGCTGTCCTTCGTCTCACAACTTAAATTAAAGTGTATTCCTTGGAATACCTACTGTTTACAATGTGGTAATAATTTTCTTGTTTCATTTAAAAAAGTAATTCCGTTTTTATTATATCTTTGGAAAAGGATTCTCAATTTACTGTATGTTTAGAAACGATTTTAAGATAGTTTTCCCAAAAAAAAAGTTTTAAAGAGTTGAAAGTTTTAAAGACCAAGTTCTTACTATTTTTATAATTATTAAATTATTTTGGCTCTACATATGTATTTTTTTTAACAAAAACATTATTTTATTAAAGAACCAAGCTCCCTTCTTTTTCTTATTCAAGTCTTTTTGTTAACTTGTAGTTTAACAAATACGTTTTTTTTAACAATAAACTAACCCTTGGAAGTAATCACTTCTTCTTATCCTTAAAATATAATAAGCGATCTCTCCCATTTATCCAAACTTTTTGTAGAGCTGGGAGATTTTTTGAAAATTAACCTTAAAAATGTTAAGAAAGTTTTTAAATAATATCTGGTGTTGTAATTAGCCATCGCTTACTGTAGTTTGGCTTTTGTTCATAAGAAAACTTTCGAACTCGTTCGATTGTCAAACAAACAAAAGAAATCCACTCGACAAATAAAAGGAAAACGGTCGCGCCAATTTCGCTGGGTGAAGAAGGAATCGCCGAAAATCAAAAGGCACTTTTTCTTCGACATCCTTGGCTTTTTCGCCCTTGCAGGACTAATGGAAAGTAACGATTGCTGTTATTGTTGTTGTTTAATTGCAAAACAGGAGCATCGGGGGATTCCCCGCTTTAAGATGAAGTGAGCCAGCTTTAATTTGGAAACGTGCAGCGGAAGCGAATAAAATTTGTATGCGGAGCAGTGGAAACCACGGGATGACTCGCTGACTGAACTGTTTTCTATGTGTCCTGCGGACTACGGAGTACGGACTAGCTGCCACTTCTAGCGAAAACGGAAAAATGTCAACTGCAGCGTGACCAAGTCCGCGTCCACCGTTCCAGCCGATGTCGAGTCATGCGATTGCAATATTTATGCAGTTTGTGCAACGTTCGCTATATTTGACAGTTGCTCTTCCGCTCCGTTGTGGGAACACTGGGAGGATATCCTTTGTCCTTTAATGACCCCAGCTTCCAAGGAAAACCTTACTATTTTGTATCAATTTTTTTCCTATGACGTTCTGTCTTTTAAAAAAAACTAGTAGCTTCTTAGTTTGAAATATTATTTAATTTTTTTTTTTTAACCCGCTATTTTTAATTCCAAAACTCTTATATTACGAATCTATGATATTTTCTCTTATGAAAATCTAAAAATTTTGTTTAAGTATTTTGGTCTTCATATGCTACTGTTGCAAATATTAAAAGTTCAGAAAATACTTTACGATTTCATGACATAAAATAAAAAAATCTTGATGGTACAACAAACTTGAATATTATTTGCTTAAAGTTCTTGCTAAATATTAATAAAATAATCACATATTGAAAAAAATTTGGTAGAATTGTTAAATCTTTGTTGACTGCATCAAAAGTAAGATTGTATAACTGGGTTCTTACCGTAGTTTTAAATAATTCAAATATATAACATCGTAAGACTTTTGGATAGAAAAAAAACTTAAGCTAGTTAGTAGTAAGTTAATCGCAACATCAAAATCATCATTCAATTGAAAGGAAATAATTTTATACATGCAAGTGATGACCTCATGATGTTATAACATTTAATTCCCAGCTATTTTTCCAAGTCCAAGATATTTTTATTGACCATTTCACCGCAATGTGAGTGCATTTATGCTTCGTGGTGGCCAACCTAATTGTTATTACTCAATTTTTTTTGCGCATTTCAGCGGTTTTTGGCCCTAGGAAGTTGCTTGCTTAGCCGGGCATGCAACAAGGATGTACGGGGAATGCAAGCAGGAGCAGGAGGTGACAGGAAAGGGATGCCCAGGATGCGATGCTGCAGCAGGTGGCGCGTGCGTTGCTCGAACGGCAATTGCATTATCAGTAAATTATATCTGCGGCGGTCTAGGATTCTGCCCCCCATTTGCCGACATGTTGGCCATGTTTACGGGTTGCCTGCGGCCATGTTTGCCAGCTCCTGCTGCTGGTTTTTCCTCGGATTTTCCTCCTGCTCTCTGCTCCTGCTCCCATTATTGGAGGGAGCCCCGTATCCGGGTCTGTTCTGTTGCGTGTTGTTGTTGCTACTGCTGCTTGTTTGTGCACCATTTTCGGCGCTTTCCTGCTGATTTATGCAAAACTGTGGCATTTTTCAATTGCATTTTACACTCGTCCTGCAAGTTTCGGCACCAGGCTCCAGCAAGCTCCGGGGTCCTGTTTCCTTTCGCTTGTTTGTGTTGTACAATTTTCACACATTTGTTGCAACTTTGCCACCGAAATGTGCAACACATTGCCCCCGTCGCATTGTGGCAGTAGTTTCATCTGAAGGAGGAGGAGGAGGAGGAGCAGCATCTTCACGGGGAGACGCCTCCATTCCCGCCCCCAGGCAGTCAACTGCATTTTATTGCCACAGTTGGCGAGTGTGTGTGTGTGTGTGTGGGTTAGGGATCCGTGTATCCACGATATCCACGCTCCGTTTTGCGCATTTAATGCCAAGTTATAACTTTCACGTGGGTTGCTTTAGTAGTTTTTTACCCAGAAAACCCAGAAACCCTGTAACCCAGATGCCTGCCCCTACCCAAGGCACCCCATGCCCCCAAAAGTGAGTTACGTGACGCCATAAAAATCTCATGGCGGTGGGCAAAGTGTCACTTATGCATAGAAGATTTGCGATGCATTTTTCAATGTTTAATAAACATAATTTCCCAGCAGTTTATCATGTGACACCACATAAAATCTGCTCCGTTTACAGCCATTTGTTTATGGGTCGCTAAAAAGGCTGATTGGTATGGAAAATAGTTTGGACAGTAAATGGTTGTTTTTATGGTTATTTAAAACGGAAAAATATAGTTGATTGGTAGTTTAACTGCACTTCGTCAAAAGATTTCTATATCGAAATTAAGAAACAAGAAACAAAATAATTGCATCTTAATTATCTGTTTAATGTATATAATATTTATTTTAAATTTGTTGTTACCATGGTTGGGTTTTCTTGTTATCCACTATATTAAGGTGCACATTTTGTATGTTTGTTAATTAACATTTGAAACATTTTTACTAAAATCCTTTCTCAAATTGTTTTGTTTTTTAAGGATACGATTTTGATAAAGAAATTTGAGGACGCTCTTTGGAATAAGGGTTTATACGAAATATTTTCTAATTCGGTTTTGTTGTTTTTTTTTTGTTTAAACTGCCCTCGCCATCAAATGAACTCTGATTTTGTAACATCAATTTTCCAGCTAATTGCAAAAACAAGCAAAATTATGTGCCAGACCATCGATGCTCCCACCCCCCACTCCCTTTTGCCCCTCTCCCTTTCAGTCATCTGGCCATAACGCTTTGCCAATTGAAATTATGCACTTTGACAGGGAACGCATTTAGTGTTAATCATACGCACTGTTGCCTGCAGTTTGCTAATTTAATGTTCAAAAGCAAATGCACACGAAAAGGGAACATAGACAAAGTAGATGCAAATATTTGCAACATATAATTAAATATATTTAAACTCTTGAGTGGCGGAGATCCGATTTGGGCGCAATTCAACAAACAAATTTATTGGCGCATAATTCAAGGCGGCGATGATGCTGCTGACGATGATGCACTGCGGGTCTAGGAAGAGCCCAAGATATGAATGGATGCAACTGAGAATTTATGGCTACCAAGAGGGGTTATGAGGAGGTGATAAGTGGGTGGTTGCGGCCAAGGCCGACTGCCAAAAGCAGCTAGCGAAAGAAAACGCCAGCCGCAGCCATGGCGATGGCAGAGCGGAAACGGAAATGGAAATGCGCAAATGAAATTGTCACACACACACACTCACACACAAGCCGGCTGCTGCTGGGTGAAATTTTAATGGAAAATTGGTGTACTCGTCGTGGCAATAAATGAAGCTTGCATTTCTATACGCTTGGCTAATAAAAGGCCCTGCCCGCCGGAGTGACAGCCAACAAGCGACCGGACAACATGGCCCAAACACTGAAGGGGCAGGTCATGACCCCTTCCTAAGGGAATTTGACCCCCTTAACCCCCCATCTCTGACGTCAGCACCACCAACTAACTGAGGTTTTTTGAGCGAGGCTAAGACTAAAGCCCATGTTCGCAAATCAATTTGTTAAGCCTCTCCCCAAGCAAGTGGGGTCGGGAATATCCTTCAAAGGAGCACCTCTGCTGGTCTATAGTGGATGTCCCCACTCCATCTTTATGCCTACCGCTTAATCTTGCAATTTGCATATTACATAATCGCCTGAGTGGGCGCGGTAAGGTGGAGAAGAGCAGGATCACTCAGAAATAAATAAAAAAATTAAAACCCTTCTGTAAAAATTACAAGTATTTCGATCAGACTAGTATTTAAAAATAAAGGTGGTCCTTAAAGGACACTTTAGGACTTTCAAAAAATGTTTTTAAAACAAAATGACCTCTAAATTCTATTAAAAATAATAACATTTCTTAATTTAACTAACAAACTTGATAAGTACGAATCTTTGACTTGCTCAATGTTATAATAATGTTTTCTCAAATTATAATTAATCTTTAGATCTTAAAGACTTTACCTGTATTGAACTCTTTTAATATTAGCAGAAGAACGGACAGTTGTTTGTATAATTAAATTATTTTATACTAAAAATTTTATTAAAAATTGTAAAACCCAAGAAAATATTTCTCAAAGTGCATTTAGCAGATATGACCTGAACATCGAGGCAATGCTTTATGGTCACTTGGACGCAGAAAGTGCTGCTAGGGGGGCTGCACGGGGGCTCCAGGGGAACCTATACTGGGGGACGGATGAACTGATGGACAGGAGGACAAGGGAACAGAGGGACAGAGGTGGCCGCAGGCAAACACTTGACGTGCGCTTATGCCGCACCGCACCGCATCGCATCGCATCGCAGTGAGTTGCGCATACGCCGTGTGGGCCGTACCGTACCGTACCGCTTATTGAATATGCTGATGCAGGTGGAGCATGTTGATATATGTCACACAGACTGGCAAAATAAACTGCACCAAAGGGGGCGCAGCAGTGAGTGTGTGGGCGTGGCAGGGACTCACCCACCCACTGGCCATCGATGATAGGCGTTGATACAGTTGCTGTAACAGGATTAGCTACGGATTTGGCTTAGGCACTGGCACTCCATGTTTGCCAGTAAAACTGATGGATGGATTTGGGTAGCGGGGTGATCGGGGGAGTGGGGAGGGGGAGTGGGGAGCGGGGAACTCCAAACATTATGCAAGACAAATCCGTAACGAGAGCTGCAAGTTAATGGGTCGACCTCAATGAAATAGCTCAACTGCATTGCCTGCCACTGCGACAGTCAAATATAATTCGTTGTGGCCTGACCCCCAAATAAAATGCAATTATTGTCCATCTATCAAATGGCCAGCTGTGTGTGTGTGTTCTGGTTGTGGGCTTATAATTGGTTCGTCTGTTAACTATTGGCACTGACTGTACGAAGCTCACTTGACCATGCAAATGGAGACTCTCTTAACCGGATTATTGAGCCTACGCAAAAATATTGCCTTCTAAATTCAACTAAAATACCAATATATTTCTGGCCAAATTCGACTGAAACGGAAATTCCATTTTTCCCTTCGATAGAAATTGATTTTCGAAACTCATAATCATTCTTACTTAAACTCTCCTTTTCAGACGGCTTTGCGTTTACTTTTCTTTCTGGCCAAGAACCCTCAATTAACAACTTTTTGTCGATTGGAATTGGAAAGAGGAAAGGTAGCCCCAATTAAAAACAACACAAAACAGAGACGGAAAGCGGCGACAAGGACGAACAGGACGAACAGGAAGTGAAGGGAATCCGGTGGAATTGAAAGTTTTGCCGCATAACAATTAATTAAATTTGTATTCGTTGCTTTGTGTCGCTTGTTGTGCAACACACAAAATATTGAATGTCAAACAATGGTTGTTGTTTGCACTGACTGGAGAATATTCCAACTGTAACTGCGTCCTGTATAATTAGAGCGGGACGGCCAGCACCGAACTCAGGTGAGATGGAAGGACCTTGACTGATGGCCAGGATGGGCGGAAACGATAAAATGGAAGTGTAAGCGCAGACGTAAGCATAAAAACAATTAAAACTTTTGCCAAAGTCAAAGGCAGTTCTACCAAAGTTGTGGCAGGGGAAACACTGAGCGAAAAAATTGTGATCGGGAATGAACGAAGAAATTTTAGATTTTAGAGCTTTATTTATGTATTTAAACAATAATATAAGTCAGGACTTAAAAATATTTGTTTGTCGTCCCAAAGCTCGACAATAATATATATTCTGAGTAGTTAATTACTTAAATAAAGTACAAATTTTCAATTTCAATACCATTAAAAAACCTTTTTATAAAATAAAAATCTTTGTAATCTCTTTTTTTAAGGAAAAATAATGTTCTTGTAATTTTTTTGAAAGAGAGTTTAATAAATAAGTTAAGTACTAAATATGTGGTCTTCAGAAATATATTGGGGTAAATATAATATGTTGTTATGTTTGTTTTGTTAAAAGAAACGGATAGATAAACAATGGTTATTTGGGGCTTATTCATTCCTTGCAGTTTTTAAAAAACTTACAATTGTGTTTCAGAAATCTTAAGTATCACGAAAAAAGTAGTTAAAACTTTGAATACAAATTCCCTTGATTGAGCATTACTTCTTTTCCGGTGCAAACTCCTCTTCCCCCATCCAGCAATTAGTTGCCCCGAGTGCCTATAAAAGCAGAGCGCACCATTGCTCCTGACACTAGCCCGGAGCTGCTGACCACTCGACTTGCGGAAGACCCATCGATAGCATCCACTTGAGTTCATTGCAGGAATGACTGACGGCGGGGAGAATGAGCCGGCCATTGCTGGCCACTTTTACCGCATTCCCCGCATCTCCGGGCGATTGTTGGGCATCTGGCCTCAGAGGAGCGGACGTCCTTGGCACGCCCACCTGGTCTTCGGTTTTGCCTTTCTGGTGGTGCTCATAGGGGCGGTGGGTGAGTGTACCTACGGTTTTGTGCACCTGGACAACCTGGTGGTGGCTCTGGAAGCCTTCTGCCCCGGCACCACCAAAGCCATGTGTGTCCTGAAGCTGTGGGTCTTCTTTCGCTCCAATCGCCAGTGGGCAGTGCTCATCCAGCGCCTCAAGGCCATGTTGTGGGAGTCGCCGCGGGAGGAGGGCCAGCGGATGCTGGTAGGACTGGCCACCACGGCCAGTGGACTGAGTCTGTTGCTCCTCAGCTCCGGCTCCATGACGAACGCCGCTTTTAATCTTCAGCCCCTGATCATGGGTTTCTATCGCTGGCTTCTCGAACTACCGGGACAAATCGAACTACCTTTCAACATTATGTGAGTACCTTTTTAAATATTTTTTAATTCTTTTGTACTTTGAGTCTTGGATTAGTTTGTTGAAAATATTTGTTAGAAATTATAAAGATAATTTGACAGTGAATTTATCATACAACAATTTTTTCTTCCTTTATCAGCGTTACAAAAAACTAACTCTCGATTTTTGTTAAAAAGGCTTTTTTAAATTATATTTAAATCACAAATTGTAACCAGAAGTTGACGGTGAATTTCCAACAAGTATTTCTTTCTTTATTAGAGTAACTCATTCCTATTTTGTTAAGAAGCCTTATTTAAATTATAGAGTTACAAAGTAACATAAGTTCTGATCCACTAGTACAGAAAAATTTATGGTACATTCATGAAAAAAACATGTCTATTAAACTTAAAAATAACACTTAAAAAGTCTTTTGGTGAACTTAAAAATACATACATACATTCTGAACATTAGTTAAAGAAGTCATTTACAATAAGTTTTCAGATTTTCTAAGACGTGTTGTAATCTATTAAAATTACTTAACTGGTTCATATAATAAAAGTTAAGAAAGATAAGCACAAATGGCAGAAAAAATACTTTTTGAAGAAAGCTTACATTGGAAATTGGCTTCTTTAGTTACATATGTATTTCCCCACCGCATTTACGTGGTGAATTTATTGCTTATCATTTAAGATGTAAGTTCTTCAACCAATTTGGTTAATGATGGGGAATCGTAAATGCATAAGTAATGATTCGCCTGCAGAGGCACTTGAGCACTGCGAATCGAATATTAATCTTAGCTCCATCTCTGTCCACCTCCCACAGACTGCCCGCGTTTGCCGTGCAACCTGGACTGTTTCCGCTCACCTACGTGCTGCTGACCGCTTCCGGTGCCTGCACCGTGTTCGCCTTCAGCTTCGTGGACGGCTTCTTCCTCTGCTCGTGCCTCTACATCTGCGGAGTTTTCCGACTGGTGCAGCAGGACATTCGCAGGATATTTGCCGATTTGCATGGCGGTGAGGGTCTGATTGTCTGTCCGTTCGCTGAGACTGCTGCAGCAAGATGACAATAACCCTGCGAGGGCTTTTCTTGGCTTTTCCTTTTCCCAGATGCCGTGGATGTTTTCACGGAGGACATGAACGCGCAGGTGAGGGATAGACTGGCCGAAGTCGTCGAGCGGCACAATGCGATTATCGATTTCTGCTCGGACCTAACCCGCCAGTTTGCCGTTATCGTTTTAATGCATTTCCTGTCCGCCGCTTTCGTTTTGTGCTCGACCATCCTGGACATCATGTTGGTAAGCCCTTTTACAGGGACGTTTCCGTTTCCGGGAGTGGGATTCCCCAGGGTAAACCCTTGTCCATGGGTCAGGGCAAAAGACTATGCACACATGTTTTTATAATTATGGTCTATGCCAAACTATGGTTTATTTTTATAAAGAATAGAGTTATGGTTTTAAATGAATAAGACAATGGTAATCAAATTTTATAAGTGTCAACATTTTTTTTAAACGGAGCTAATTTTTTTTTAAATCTTAAGAACATTGGATTACGCTGGTAAAAGTAAGACAAGAATAATGGTTGGTTTATTTGTAAATTTTAGATTAAATCGGGAAAATCATTGGTAATAATTTCAACCATTTTTTTAATGTTAACCTTTATTGCAAAAACTTTATGTCGATATACCGACATTTATTTATAAACTATCTAAGCACATTTACTATGAGGTCACCATATTTTTTTTAAATAAAAGTTTATAGATATTCATGAAACGTAGTCCGTCTTGTTAAAAATAGAGTCTTATTTTGGTTATTTATGATTTATATATTTTTTTTGTAAAAGAAAAGAGCTCAAATTAAAAAAAGCTTCACATTAAAAGTTTTAATAATTAAGAACCAATGTGCTTCAAACATTTCACCTGCATTCGCCCCTGAGTTCAAAACTGGCCTGCATTCGGCGGCCGTTTTAAAAGTTTTTCCTTGTTTGCTGGTTTTCCCCTGAATTTCCCTGTCGCCGGTTCGCTGCTTCGCTCTGCTGCTCTGGTTCGCTTTCCCGATTTGTTTGTTTGCTTTGTGGCTGCCGCTCTCCGGCTCTCCGGTGGCAATTTATAAGCGCATGAATTGTTACTGCTCCCGAAAAAAGTTTTTAATGCGACTTTCGCACGTTTTCCGGTGTTCGGGACACCAGAGACCTATAAGCCGGTTGCTGCAACTGCCAAACGGCACAACGAACGTTTTCGAAGCGGCTTCTGGCTTTTGGCCCCAATGGGATAAACGCTGCCAACACTTTCTTCGCTTCGCCGTTGGCCGCTTTCTTCTCATGCGGCCCAAAGTGTTGAGTAATCCATTCGAAACTTGTTTATCGCTCGGGTGTCCTGCGGCCAGCGATCTATTATCACTTTTTAACTGTGTTCTGTGTTCGGGGGAGAAAGTGGAAAACCTCTGGTATTTGGCACAAAAAGTTTCGACACGCACTTAAATAATATAAGAGATAAAAAAGTTGACCATTCCTTTAAGAAGGTTTTTTTTAAGAAAGATAAGTTAATTTTTATCAAATTTATTTTAGATCTTTTTAAATGTAAAGCCAAACTTTAAAGTAAGTGTAGGCATTTTCCTTAAATGACTTAAAAAAATTATTATTTTATACTATCCTAAGAGTCCAAAGTCTTCTAAATTATTATTATATTGTTCAAATAAATCAAAAACTTGTTTTTGTTTATTTCTATATTAAATTTTCTCCGGATGTCTTCCTCAAAAATAAATGGTCACGACCTTCAATTGTGCAGTAAATCGAGAAGCACACAAACAAATTAAAAGAAATTCAGCAAAAAGCGAAAACAAATGCAAAATATTTTCTTGGCAAATCCCATTTGGTGCTTGTAAAATCGAGCATTCTCACAGCTTTATGCACTCGAAGACATGCATAAATCGTATAATTCTATTTCAATGCCACAATGAAAATGTCAGGCAAGTGGAAAAAGGGAAAAAGGGAACCAGAGGAAAAGCAATCAGACTGCAAGCCGCAAGTAGCCCAAGACCAATTGCCAGAGTATATTTCTCCGATGTTATCCATTATAGCCACTACTTGAAACTCTCTCACACACTGTTAACTATATATTTAATAATCCCTCGCAGTTTTTCACCACCACCAGCAATTTCTCTTCAATTAATGACATCTCTTATCTCAGTCTCCTTTATATTTATTCCGGTTCTCTATCATGTCTATCCGCAGAACACGTCGTCGTTGAGCGGCTTAACCTACATCTGCTACAGCATCGCGGCCCTAACGCAGCTTTTCCTCTATTGCTTCGGCGGCAATCACGTCAGCGAGAGTGTGAGTAAGACTCCTGACCACTTTCCCCGCTTTCCCACTTTCCCACTTTTCCGCCTTTTCCACACTACCACTTGCACTGCTACCCATTTTCATTTCCATCACTCATTGGGCTTAAAATACCCTCACGGACGGGTTGTCACTGAAATTGGTTGGGAGTTTAAAATTGCACAAGAGCTGCGCTTTCACGAAGTGTTTATTAGAAGTACCTATTAGGCTTGGGAATGTTTTTTAACTTAATTAGGAATTTTATTTTAGTAAATAAATTAATGACAAATCTTGGCTGTTATAGGGACCCGTTAATGCTCCGAAATTATGTGAATCCAATAATAATTTCTTGGTAGATTTGGTTGATCATTTCTTCTACAAGTAAGTCTGTTAGTATTATCATTTTATGAGCCTTCAAGACTTTTTCGGAAAATTATAACAGAATATTTAAAGTAGAATTTATAGTAGGTAAAGGTTTTTTTATAGACTCTCTCCAGATATTTCAAGAATTATAATTAATTTAAATTAAATATTAAAGTATTTGTTTTGTTTTTAGCTGTACTGCTCCTTAGAGTATTGCGTCGTTTGGAATTTCTTTGGTTACTTTCCATTACTTTCCTGTTATTATTATTTTGTGGCTGTGTTTTCTTTACAATTCCTGTAATTTCAATTTCAAGCTAAACATTAAGCAGCCAGGCGGCCACATAAAAAATGATGTGCCATTCGCAAATTGCACTTGTGATAAAATTTTAATTACACAACAAAGTGGTGGTACATCCACGCCCCATCCCACCCCTCTAGACTCAGCTCCAGATTCCGAATCAGAGCCCATTCCACGCCATTCCATTCCATTTGCAGAGCGCTGCTGTGGCGGACGTGCTGTACGACATTGAGTGGTACAAATGCGATGCGAGGACTAGGAAAGTGATTTTAATGATATTGCGGCGGTCGCAGCGGGCAAAAACAATTGCGGTGCCGTTTTTTACTCCCTCACTGCCAGCTTTTGGTTCGGTATGCGATGCGATGTGATGCGTTGATTATGATAATAAATGTTTATGTTTCCCTTCTTTGTGTTTCTCTCTAACAGATACTCAGCACAGCCGGCTCATATATCACGCTGCTGAAGACGTTCCTGTAAGCCTACGCGGCGTATGATTGATATACCGGATCGGATTTTGTCCTTCGCTGTTTGTTTAAATTAAAACCTGCAACTGAACAGCCAAACGGACATTAAATTGCCTGCGAATGAATGAGGGGGGAAATGAGCAACAAGTGCCGCCTGTCCCGGCCGTAATTGTTTCATTTAAATATAACGCTGCTGATCTCCTCGTGCGGATTCCAACTAATGAAAAACACTTGCGGCTATGGGCACATTAATTGGGTCAGCGGTGGGAAATGACGATGGTTGGTGCAGGAGGTGGAGGAATGGGTTTCATCCCTGGCGGAGACAGTAATGGCGTTTTTACGGCGCCATCTTGAGGTCTGTTGAGCTGTTTTGTTATAACAATATTTTCGTTATTCTTTTCTCTGCGAGCACAGCAGCAAATATCAATTATAATTTGTGAAATTCGAGACTGTTATGGTCGGTGAAGCTGCCGCAAATTGCTGGCAATGTTCGGGTGAAATTAGTGCGCGTTTTAATACGGGTTTTATTCTTAAAGACTCCACAAAACATTATGAAAATTGCCACTGGGTTATTCAGTTTGAACAATTATATCTAAGTGTTCATTTGCACCACGATTAAAACTATGATCTAGAGAAAAAAGGTGTTCTTTTGTGTTTGTTAAAAATACGTTTAAAATACAATCTTATTTTAGTTAAATAGGAAGCTGTCGAGTTCAAGTCAAAAAACAATAAAATAATATTTTTTCTTAATTTTTTTTTTTTTAATTTGCTTTTTATCTAAAAATATTTAAAATTCTTGCCTTTACATTTGTTATTTTTCTAAGGGTTATAAAATGAACAAATACATTTTGACGCGCAAATATAAGTGGTATCAAATTTTTGGTTTGGTGAATTAAAATACCTATTTAACTATAATATAGTTAAAGCAACTGAAAATATGAAACAAATTTAATAGATAACTGGATTCAACAAGACTTATATTAAAGCACTACATTTCAATTTTCAATCGAAATAAATAATAAACTGATAAACGGATAGATAGATAAAGTTTATTATCCAAATAAACGCATTTACACAATTTTATATTTCATTAAATTTTTTTCCACTGACTATTTCATTTGCATTTAAGTTTTTTTGACCCGCTTGCATTCCATGTCAGATGGATTTTCCCTTATTTCCCATCTGTGCCAACTAATTGAGTTGCGAAACTCACTGAAATTGTGCATTTGCTAAGTACTCACCGCATTGCAGAAAGACATTAAAAGTTTTGCAGCAGCAACTGCACATGGAAATGAAAAGCGCATTCGTTGTTTCGTTTCAGTTTTTATTGTTGAAAGAGTTCATTCCATTGATTTATTCATTGGGTTTGTCATCACATAAATTATCTAAAATCTGCTTACTGGCTTACGTGTAGTAAATTCATGCCTACCCATAGTAATGCTCGCATGTGCAACACCAAACTTAGTCGAGCATTCCGCAATTGATTTAATTTCGCAATTCGCATTTCGCTTTCACATATTGCATTTCACATTTATTTTGTTATTCAATTTCCATTTCCACTTCCATTTCGACGTCGAGTGCCGCCGCGTGACTAAATTTCATTTTGCCCATAAATAAATTCCATATACGTTAGTGTTTATAATTAAGTTCTTTGCTTTTAGTTTATCAGATGAGAGTTTTTTTTTCTTTTTGCGTTCATATATATTACAATTTTCGGTTAGTAGTAGTACGGGGTGTGGGTGAGTGTGGGGGGTGTGGGTGTGCGTACTTATGTGGGTGACTGTGGAGGGTGTGGGTCGCCCTTTCCTTATTATATTTTCTTTTGTTTTGTTTTGGTTAGCTTGGCTCTCTGTTAAGACAGCATGAAATGTTTATAAAGTCGATGCGTGTGGGGGCTCCTTTTGTGAGGAGCTGCGGTAATGAAATAAAATACACACTTTTTGTATATGTAAGTATATCTGTAAGCTGCGCCGCATCTTTGTGGTATTTACAGAGAGTGTCATCCTTCTGGGTCCCTCTCGCCTCTCGCCTCTTGTCCTTCGTCCTTTGCACATTTTACATTCTGCATTTTGCATTGCCTTGCCCGGCTCAGTGTCTCATTTTGCACAATGAAATGTAAATATTAAAATGGAAACAAACATCCGTCCGCCTGAAAGGGAAAGCGGCTGCCTTGTTTGCTTTTCCCATTTTCCTTTTTCCCTTTGCCATTTTTTCATTCCAGCGCTTTTTTTTCTAAAAAAGCATCTCGCAGCGAGCACACAGAAAAACTGCCAACGTCATGGAACATAATTTTCTCGTTCTGCTGCAATTACGATGCCAAGACCAACGACGATGATGGCGACAACTTTCGGTCTCACTTGCTGGCAGTCAATACCGCTCGCAACAACAGCAACTCCGAAGGCAGGAGCAGCGACAGCAGCAGGAGCAGCTGGAGCGGACCGAGGACACCAGACCCACTTTTTTGCATCGCAGCGGGATTCTCATCTGCGGAGGAGACAAACAGTGGCATAATGAGCATGTGTATTCTAATTTCGTCGAGGGCACAGCCCCATTAGCTATGTCAGAGCAAATAACTTAATTTAATTGTGACCCACACGGCAAATAATATTTATCTGAATTCATATTCCATTAAATTCATACAAGAAACATAAAATGTTCAGCCTAATTCTCAGATATTTCTTATAATTATTTTAATAACATATTTAAATATCTTATTTAAAGAATCTTAATTGTATTTCTAGTGAGCTGGAGGTAGAATTTTAGCTCCATGATTCTATACGATTTCTTTAAATTATATAAAGTACGTTTTCCTTATGCAGAAGACGAGTCTGTGGGCCATACAATTTATTTTAAATGTTGTTTCTGCAAAAACTTTACTAAGTATTTACAAGAGCTATTTTTAATTGGTTTTTATTTACAACAAGAAGATTAGGGAAAAAACTTAGGTCATAAATTAGGTTTTTTATTGGACTTAATAACAGGTAATTTCAATATTTAAAACAAGCTAGTGACTTTCATCAAAAAATTTGACTTGAAACCATGTACCTAAATATTTGCATTTATTAAACAAACATGTTATGGTTTTTGTGAAAGCAAAATGATGAAATTTTTATGAGTTTTTATTCAATGGTTCATTGTTTACCTGTACAAGGGCCACAATAAAGTGTACTATTTTTTATATATGCAAGTTAGTATAATTTTTTTCTATGCAGCACTGCTGCTGACTTTGAAAGTGGGGTCTGTTAAATGGAGCAGTGGCAGAATGGTTTTTTGTGCCGCCTAGATAAATGACATATGTGTGTCTGCGTATACGCAATATTTCTGCGGCCTTTCTCGCCCAAGCAAATGTTATTCCAGGCGCATCATTTGTCAATGCTTTGTTTTGACTCGTCACAAAGGATACGTACACCCACCACCCCCCATCCTCCACGCACTGATTTTTAAGGACCCAGGAGTTGGGGGTTGGGTGTTGGGTGCTGGGAGAAATGAGTAATGTGTGGAATATGCTCTGTGCAGGAAGGGTATCTGGGGGTCTATAAATAAGTTGCGAAATTGGATTTCCATTTCTGTTAAATCATTTTTTATTGGTACCAAAGGGAGTGGAATGTTGTAGGATATATTTAAAGCTTTGACTGTATTTTTGCTTATACATATGTACATTCAATGTTATATGTGCCAAATCTGATTTATAGTTTTGTTATGCTTGATTAAGCCAAAGCAAACTTAATTACTTTATTTAATTTAAGCAAAGTTAAAGTCAATTTAAGAAGAGCCAATAAAAAGAGTGTTTAATTTATGATAATTTAAAGCCAATAAAATGTGTTTTACATTTGTTTAAATTTCCTCATCTTTAATGTGCAATAAAATGAATTAAGGATTAGCTTTTTCTAAACAATAAGTTATTCAAATGTCATAGATAAAGTTGCCATAGAATAACAAAAGCATTTTCTTTTACTAATTCCAAATTTGTTAAATCAGTATAGAGAGGAAATGGTTAAATATTAATCTATTTCAAAAGCTCTCTTAAACTCCCCATAGAGCATATCCCAGGTCACCTTAACCCCGCCTAGACCAACACTTGGCTCTTATCATTTTTCTTAAAATTTTATTGCCTTTGATTTATTATCTGTATTTATGCAAGCCGTCACAGTCGCAGTCACAGTGGCAGTGGCAGTGGGTCCTGAGTCCTCTTCCACGCGACCTCTTGTCTGCTATCTGGGCTCCCATTCTCGCGGCCTTTGTGTGCCACATGTGGGGCATGATTAAGTGCCTTTTTGCAACTTACTTCTGACATTTAATCATATTTATTACGGCTTTGCATCGTGGAGTAGAGTGGCGGCCGGCGTTGTCGGTGGCCGGCTGCTCTTTAAAATGCAAATTCCTGTCCGTACGACAATTTCATTTGAATAAACAACTTAACAACTTAAGTGCTGGACATTTCGCTTAACATTTGATACTGCATAAAAACTAGGACTACGAGCGAAATGACTGCGCCTTCAATTTGCTGCGAATGTCCTGCCATAAAGGGCCATAAAAAACAGTGGAAATTGCTGGACAAAAGACGCGTCAAGTTTATGCCCCTCATTTCGCAGCTTAAAATGTCTTAATTCTCTTCTAATTTATGTGTAAAATATGCAAAGCCAAGTCGGTGGGTCCTGCCTCTCCAGCAGCCTCCAGCCGCATTACTCATACGCCGTGGAGGCCTGGGCAAAAGCACGAAGGGAGCCCAAACAAACAGGCCAAATGATGGAGTGAGGCGAAAACTTTTAGTTTTTAGGCCGTGTCTGTGAATGAATGGCGTTGGATTATAAACAGTGCTGGCCAACAAATTACTTACTATTCTGGCCCAGAGAAAGGCTGTGCTAACTGCTGCTTAGCTTTTGGGAGTTAACTTCTCCGAGGGCAGCCTTTGGCTCTGGGACAACAACTTCTAGCTGCCAGTGTAACTGATAGGCTTATGCCGTAGCTGGCCGCACCTGAGACGGAAGTCAGTGGCAGGATACACGCAAAGAAGTTAAGTGGTTCTTATAAAAAAGTATTTTTCATGTAGTATGCTAACTTAATGTTTAAAAAATTAAATAAACTCTCTGTTTCTAAAATGGAACATTTAAAGACCATGTTGCACGTTTCTAAACTTTAAAAGAAATGTTTGTTTTTTGATAAATAATAATATGTAGCAATTGTTAAGGAAAGATTATAATATGTTTGTTAATATTTCTTGCACAATATATGGCTCTGAGATAAGTCTTTTGTCGTTCATAAAGCCCTGTTTCTAAAGTAAAATATGTATAGTATATTTTAAGTACTACTAAATATGCTCCATAAAAAAAATTTACTTGGATTTTAATTACTTAGAAATATGTGGAGGCTGTGTCTTTAAAATAACCTACAGATTTTTAACCTTCATAGGTACAAATGAATTATAGAAAAAGCCAAAGTCTTACGTTAGTTTTAGAGTACATTTATTGGTCTAGAGCCTGGGCCAATTAAATTCTGAGTGTAGGCCACATTCGCTCACTCACTCCCTGACTCACCATTAATCACATGGACCAGGACACTGGCGCTGCTGGCCGTCGTTGGCTGACACGTGTAGTTGCCGGTGTCCGTGGTCTGGGCATTCGAGATGCGGAGCCTGCGGAGGATTAAGGAGCACACTACTAAAAACAACTCAATTAAGGATGGGGGTGTCGTGTACACCCACCTGGACTTGAGGGTATCGCCCAGCTGCGACTCCATGGCGATGCGTGTGGCGAACTCCTTCTGCAGGTCCACCTCGCTCATTATGTCATTTAGGGACGTGTCCTCGGAGATCCCTCGGGGGTTATCCTTTCTGGTCACTGGCATCTCCGGCTGTCCATCATCAGCGTCAAATGGAGTGATCATGTGCTCACCCCGATACCAGTAAATGGGCCCTATGTCCTTCACCGACGGCTGCTGCACCAGGCAGTTCAGGATTATGGCACTGCCAGCCTTGAAATGCAGATCGGGTGGTCCACTGATAACCGCCTTGGCATCCGGCGAGATTTCTGCAACAAAAAAACAGAAAAACAACCCACAAATGAATTGAAAAACATGTATGTTGTCGAGGTGGAAAACCAAAATCAATTTGGGGCAATCGCTCGTAAAACGAATTCGCAATCGCAACCAACTGAATGCACATAAAAACTTTTAATCATAAAACTTTATGGAATAACTTTTCAATTGCACTAAATTTAAGTAAGCCTGAAAAAAGAGGTGGTGAGAAAATCACACCAGACCAGCAGACACGTAAATAAACTTATATGGCTCTGTGTGTGCCAGAGAGTCACATGCTCGGCTGCTGCGAAACTGGGTTAATAATAATATTTATTATGCATTGGACTGTGCAAATAATAATAATTAAAAAATATACCCGAAAACGGGAGACACGCCTGGGAAAAATGAAACAAAAGTTCAGCCGCGGCACTGTGGGTTTTGGTTTTTATTTTGAAGTTTTATATGGTTATAAAGATTTTCTTACCTCACCCGTAAAACGTTTGGATATTTAAAGAAAATGTTAAGTTTTCTGGGTTTAATTTGATAATTTTGTGTAAAATGTTTACGTTATGTTGCTATTTCAAAAGAAACTAAATTATATCTTTTATTGCATCTCAACCCTACAATAGAAATTCCTTTAGTTTATAAAGAAGTATTTATTCGAGTTGTTTTGTCACAAATACTTTTATGGTTCTCATTAAGACACTTCTCCAAAATATATTAATGAAATTCTTTAAATAAAGATGGGTAAATGATTTAGTGTTCAATCTTATATTTTATGATGAGTTTCTAGTTTCAATATGTGCTGGTTCTTTAAAAGTTTTGCTTAGTTTTAGGCTTAATATTCCTAGTGGTGTTTTTAATCAATTTTAATCATACTTTAAATATTTTAAAATTATTTTGGGAGATGGGTAGTCATTTAAAATTAAACGCAGCCCGAATAATGCTCTCTTAACCCACTGTATCCACAGGCGCTGTGTGTGGAGCAGCTCATAAAAGTGCATGTGATGATGATTACATGGGTCGCAGGATGCTCAGGGGTAACCCGTGACGGGAGAAGGAGGATTCGGGGGTTAAAGCGTCTGCGAGAGATCTCTACCATTTTCTCCATGGGTTTTTTCCGTCTGTTTGTTTGCGTCTGTGGCATATGTGGCATAAGTGTGAGTTAAAAAAAATCCCATTGCGCCATTAAGTGCGTATGTATTTGTATATCTGCTTCTGGCCAAAACCCCTCCTGCCACGCCCCCCGGTTTCGCCCCCTTTTCGTGAGTGTTTGTGCAGTGTCACTGCGTTAAAGGCAATTAACACCCGGTAGCCGGAGAGAGAGATAGAGAGAGGGGAAATCGAGAAGGAGACGGAGACAGGCAGTGGCAGCAACAATTTTCCCCACTTCACCCCACTGTTTTTCATTCCATTTCAGATTCTCATTTTTCCTTCATTTTTCAACAGCTGTCGCTAAAGTTCTGCGTGCATTTTGTGTGGCGACGCATGAAGTTTTTTAATTTAAATATTTCATGAAAATAAAATGCAATGCACCGTGCCAAAAACAAAAAGTACAGAGGCAGTGTTAAACGTGGCTATCTCTAAGGTCAAATGGTTGTAATTACAACTAAGGAGGGCACGAAAATAGAAATGGAATCAAGGCAAAAGTAATATTAAATGCTAGAAAAATTGTGATGAGATGTGCAAGCTTGCGGAAAAGTATGATATAAAAATGTTTAGGAGTTTAACTTACTGTTGTGGAAAAACAGCTAAATTTTGAAAAATGTTTTAAGGCTTGCATCATTTGTTTTTAAATTTAAAAAGCAACTAAGCAGTTTTAGTTGTTTAGGAACCATTAAATTTACCTATTTTTCATTAAGAGCCATTTAACCGGAAAATAAACTGATAAATTAAAAAGCTCTTAAAAGTATTTTTTAAAACAAAAGGAAAGCCGCCAAAATAAATTTAAGATAATAAAGAATAATGATTCCTTTTAAATACATTTATTTAATGACCTGGGAAAAATGCTGCATAATTTTTATACGCAGTGCGCAATTTCTTCTCCTTTTTTTCCAAAGGATTAAACAATCAATTATGCTGCTAATTGAAGTTGAAATATGGCATATATTTTTCTTAAATTATGCGTGCATAAATACAACCTTTTAAATTGTCATCTTAGGGCGTACTTTATGCATATTTATTTTGGATATTTTACGGAACCCCTGCTGGACATACCACCCCAGGCAGAATTTATATCAGGCATAAATCTCTTTCCCAAAACAAAAAAAAAAACAACAAAAAATAAGAAAAACTGCGGAACGCTGGGAGGAAAAATAAAATCGTTTGGGTGGGACGCATAAATTTACATAATGACATTAATTAAATGCAATGCAACGCAACAACGAGTGAAGAAGCAACGGCAAAGGAGCAGAAAAATAAAAAAGGACGAGGAGTGAAGAGTTGAGCGCCTTGCGAAAGTCACTCATACGACACGTATGCCGATAATGTTATTAAGGACACAGCCAGTTTGCCAGGCTGTCACCACTACTGTCTACTGTCCAGTGTCCAGTGTCCAGTGTTCACTGGCCAGTGCCCACTCCACTCCTGTCATGCTCCTTGGGAAATTGTTTCATTAACGTAAATTAAAATGCATGCGGCCGTGAAGAAAATGTAATCGGAAATTCGTTTGTAAGCGTCAGAGCAGGAAATCAGGAATGCTGCAAAAGGAAAACCAAGCAGTGACAGACAGACAGACAGACAGACAAAAATGCATCGCGCCCAAGTGCATAATCGGAAACTTAAAAAGGCATTGCCGTCTGATTTGCATAAGTGGCTGACAGCAGATGCCGACAGGTCCTGTCAGCAGCTCAGCTCCGAGCTCCTTCCTCTTTATCGCCTTTTGAACTCCCCACCAAAGCCCCCTCTTATCCACTGCACCACAGCACTTGTCGACTTATCGTGTAGGGTTTTTAAACCATTTCCATCATGATGTCACTGTGTCGAGCTCGGAAAATCTTTGAAAACCATTAAAATCAATATTTATACGGTGTGCGATTAAAAACTAAAGGTGAGAAAATGAGAGAATCTAAGAAACTTCATTAGGTGTTGGTAAAAAAGTTACCATGAGTAAAGGTTGGTTGACTATATTTTGATTAAATATTCTTAGAACACACTTTAAAATATTAACTCATTGAAAATAATGTTTTTCTTTTCTCAAACTAAGTGGAGACAATTTCAAAATGTTTCAGTTTCTTCACCATAAATAAGAATATTAATCATCTAATTAGGAAAACCACTTTCAGGCCTGCCACCATCGCAATATCTCTCGTGGAAACCTCCCAAACATTATGCAATCCCGTAATCAGACCATCATCAATTAATCATTACCGGTGGATTTCGGAGTGACTAATGCAGACAATAGACATTGTTTTCGATGGGACACAGGACACAACGAACAGGAAGCCGGACGGGTGACACACTGCCAGCTAATTATATGCGGACACACGCATTATGCATGGCTCATTAAAACGCTGAATACATTTCCAATCGGTCCCCGTAATCCCACCGGGTTGACATGCTAATTAACTCAGCGGCTCCGACGACATGTAAGCTCCCTGCGAGAAGGACCTGGGGCGAAAAACCAGGAGCAGCAGCCTCGTCCTTGCTTTTTATTTGTTTATTTATTTATGGGCCGAAATGCGAAATTAAAAATGAATGCCTAGAGGCGGTCGAACTGAACTGAAAAACTGAAACTGAACGAAAAGCAGTCCGGGGATCGGATGAAATAATCATAATTGCGAGGAGCGCCTGCCGAAATGCCGAAAAACCGAATTAACATTTTTAATAAAGCCAGCGGCGGCAAGGTAAACAGCCCTCTCAAAGCAAAATAAATACAATAATCAGCGCAATAAAATTAAATTCATTTTAGAGTGAAATTACATTAGAGATCCCATACTCACCGATGATGTTCAGCTGGAATGCCATGGACATTTTGGGCTCCGTGTTCACCTGGCACTCGTAGATGCCGCTGTCCTTGGCCAGCGGAGATTTTACGTGCAGAGTCCACTCCCTGGAATCCTTCGATTCAGTCACCTGCCAATGGACACAATTTCAGTTTCAGTTTCCCTTCTCGATTTACAGTTTTCATTATTCTGCTGGCAGTTTTTCAATATTCAATTCGATTCAATTCAATACGTGCTGTCAGTCTCGGCGGAATAATTATTCGCTTTTAAGGCAAAAATTTGCAAGACTGCAAATTTGTATTTCCCCAACAATCGTGTTTTTATTTTCTCATGGAAATTAAGCAATTATGCAATTGAATGTTTGTTTGTTTGTTTGTTTGTTGGCTTGCAAATGCCACTGCACAGTGGGCACAAAGGGATGTGGACGAGAGGTGGATGTGGATTTGCCCTGAGTTATGAGTTGGATTACCCATTGAAATATCGCTTATGCATGCATAATGAAAGTGGCCTTATGGCCATAATTCCCCCTGAGAGCCGGAGTTTAACTTTTACATTTACATTGTGGCTAGGTACTGGGTGAAAAGTTTATCGGGATTTGTTGTGTTTTTGCAGCTAATCTGTGGGTGGATCTGGGGATTTCACTTGGTTTATTGGTATAGATTTGCAGGTCGTTGACTCTTTGGTAAATTGTTATGAAATTAAGCTGATAGATGGCCCTATAGCCCAGGGGTTTTGAGTAAATTGTACTTGAAATTGGTTCAGGGGAACTTGTTATTGTCACAACATTTTTATTGGAATGATTTGTTAAATTTAATATTTTTTTGGTTTTATTGACCAAATATTTAAGCTTAACGTGCTTTAAATAATTTACTTCATACGTTGTCAACTGAACAATATTTTGTAACAATTTTAATACATTTTAACTCTTAAATAAATCCTGTTCTTTTACAAGAGATTCACAAATTCCTTAATTACTGCTGACATTTTAAGGGAATTAAACATTAACAACCAACTCCTCTCCTAATTAATCAAATTCAGCTTACAAATCCAGTCAGCTGAAACAATATCACCATTTGCCAACTTTCGCGTTAAGCAACCAACTTCTGTATAAGTCCCATCCAATTAGTTAAGACTCCCTCTTCACCAGAGGAACTCATTTCTCTTTCAGTGAAAGTCGTCCATGATTTTTGTCCCCCTTTCAGTCGCCTTGGATTGCTTTAACCCACAGTTCCTGCTGACTTTGAGGCCGAAAGTTAACCATCGCATTCAATTAGTAAGGGAATGCATGATGCTCCGTCCCAGGTGGAACCATACCCCCATGGACCCATAGACCCACCTGGAATCGCTTGTCCGAGGTGTAGGTGGCCGTGCCAACGGTCAGGATATGCAGATCACGTTTCCGTATCCAGGATACCTGTTGAGGGACACAGAAATTTGATTAACGAGTGCACATCCATATGATATACTCGATGTCCTTGCCACGCATCTTCATCACTTTTTTCCTCTTGGGAGCAGAGGGGGTGACTGGGTTGGGGGATTCCAGGACTCACCGATTTATCATGGAGACTGTCCACGCGGCATTTAATTATGGCCTCCGTGTGGCCAGTGCGTCCGGTGATGTTTCGTGGCATGCCAAAGTCGAAAATTGGCAGCGACTGCGAGGAGTCCTGCTCCGAATCCTCCTGCCTTTCCCGCTCCCTCTCCGTTTCCGTCTGGGCAAACAGGTCGGAGCCAAAGGACGCGTCCAGGAAGGCTAAACTCTTGAAAGTGTGATTCGTGGCTTCCGTTTGCGGCCAGTTCGCCACCGCAAACGATGGTGATGGCGATGAGGATGGGGATGTGGATGTGGATGATGCTGCGACTTCTGATGGTGATGATGGCGACTGTGATGATGACAAGAATGTCGACAGGGTTGGACCATCACTGGAGTCATCCGGTTGCACAGTGGAGGCAGCAGCTCCAGCAATGCCTGCAAAAACACAAAGGAACAGCGTGAACAAGGCGACACACAAAACAAGGAAAAGGATGAAATGCACTTAGGAAAATATATGGACACCTGAAGAGTTTTAAAAAGGTAAATTTTTTAATAATTTAAAAGAGTCTTCTTATCATCCCCTAAAATAACGTTAACAAAAGTTGAGTATTAAATATACATTTATAGGCACCCTAACTTATGTATGTCAAGATCAAGGTATAGAAACGTTATGATTCAGTCTACAGATTTAAAAAAAAAACGTAGGCCGTATATTTAAAAAAAAAATTAAAGCCACTAAATTGTTTTAAATAATACAAAAAGTTTCCATAATTTCAAAATTGTTTCAAAGAAAATAAATCATTTTTAGGTAATCTGCAAAGAAGAGCTCTTTCTAAACTTTTCCATTTGATTAAATATTTATTATAACATTTTAATTTAATATTTTTAAAAGGTAAATAAACATTTTTATCGTTGTGTAAGGAGTTGGCTTTCTTGCTGTTTGGGCTCCTTCTTCTTGTTGGCCAAATGAATTTATAACTCGGTCGGCTGCTGCTGCTGTACCCCTCCCTTTCCCTTTCCCCTCTCCCATCTCCCTCCCCTTTCCCCTTGGCCATTCATATTCCTGGGTCTTTTGATTTGATTTGTAACCACTTTGGCCACAACTTTCTGCTTTCCCCTCGCCGACCACAAAGTAACTTCAATTCAATTCACTTTCAGCTTTTCCCTCCACACACAACCACCGCTCGCAAATTTAAACAAATAAATTCCGCTTTGGCTTAAAGCTGCGGGCCGCGCACAATTTGCATTTAATTTATTATCGCTTCGCATTTTTATCCGCCGCTGCATATGTGCACAAATATTTTGCATATCAATTCAGTTTCGCCATTTTACGCGGCGACAATTTAAGCGAATCCAAAGATCCAAAGTGACAAATTCAATTTGTGCGCTGCAATACAAAACAAGAAAGAACGCTATAGTCGGGGTTCCCGACTATAAGATTTGCGATACTCATTTTCCCTTTTTAAAAAAACAAAACGAAAAAAAAACGATAGAGTCGCCACCTATGGGGCTAAAAAACAAAACGAAAAAAAAACGATAGAGTCGCCACCTATGGGGCTACATTAACTACATATGTATAAGGCATAGCAAAATGTTCTATAACTTCTTTATTATTTATTAGAGCACAAAATGGTTCGGAGTGTAGTAAGACAGTGCACATATCATTATATTTCTTTTTAAACCGTAACGATTGCATAAAAAATGAGGGCGCCACAGATTTTCGCGGTTTGTGGGCGGTAAAAGGGGCGTGGTCAAGTTTTGAAACAAACTTGATCTGCGCTTTGTTTCTAGAAGTCTGTGCCCAAAATTTGGTGGTTCTAGCTCTTATAGTTCCCGAGATCTCGACGTTTGTACGGACGGACGGACAGACGGACAGACAGACATTTGATCGTTTACAGTATTTGCTTACTCTTCGAGTATCGCAAATAAAAACGCAAACCTATATATAAACGGGAGAAATAATGTGCAACAAGATAAAAATAAAGACAAAACGAAATATTAAGCATCCGCCGTGTTGTCTCGACAGCAACGACAGCAAATATTTGCAAATATGTCAACTAAAAAAGTGAAGCAGAACAACAAAAAATTACTTTTAAATTCAAATCAACAGGGAATTTGATGTGGACGAACCAAAGTCGAAGGGGAGGAGTGGGTTTGCTCAGCTGAGAGCCGGAAAATTGGGGATATTGGATTGAGTTTGGAGTTGGCAATAAAGTTGAAATAGAATTTTCCAGGGGCTTGCAGGCTGAAATATTCGGTGTCTATTAAATACCAAGTTGTTTAAATTGAGTTTTAAAAGTTTTCAGGTATATTTTCTCTTGCAAAACAAACACCTTTTACAAAAACACAAATGTGTGAGAAAATATTTGAAATAGGTGCTCAATTGTTTCTTTTCCTTTTTAAACTTAGCTTTTAGTTATTTTTTGAATTATGCAAAGACAAATGTGATAAAGGAAAACTCTTAAGATTTCTTTCCTATTTTTTTTAGTTAGTATTTTTAAATCAATTAAATTTATTTACTTCTTTGAGAAAAAAACATTTTAAAAGAAGACATTTTTAACATTTTCTTTGAAATTCCGTATCTATTAAAAGGTACAAGAGTTCTCTGTTGTGGTGCCATGAAATGCTTTCCTTTATTTACGCACATTCCTATAAATATGGTAAAAAGATTCTTTTTTGCTACAGCCCTCACCGCAGCAGCTGCAGCTTCTTTAATGCGGTTCCTATTTTCACATAATTTTCAGTCAATTCCTGGGATTATCCAGTCGCTCCCTTCGTCCTGCGACCTTCTAGGGTATCCTGGTTTTCGGAGACCGCCTCCGCCGCCGATCCCCTGTTTTATGCGTATGTATACTATGCGAATGGAGAGCTCTGGCAAACAAACTTTTTATTTTACAGCGACCTACTTAAAGGCCCTCCTCCCACCCATGTCCCATGTCCATGCCACCCACTTTGGATGTTTGGATGCCGACTGTGAGTCGTCTGGGTTCACCACATGAGGTCATGGAAATGCTTTCCGTTTGTTGTTTTTCTTTATGCGCTGCTGTAAAATAAAGTAGCAAATTTGTATTTTATTGTTTGTCGCCAACAAGAAAGCAAAGGCACATAAAAAAAAAACAAAAAAAAATCTGCGCCTGCCAACGCTGCGAATGAGTGATTTTGACTCGACCGAGAATGGAATTTTTCCGCCTAAATGCTCAAAGGAAAAGTCGCTGAGAAGCGAAATGCTGTAGGGAAATTCTCCGACGTCTTCTCAAAACCCCTCTGCCAGTTGCAGTGGCAGCTGCGAAAGCGATTTTCCATCATCAACATCAATAACTTCATCATTGGCATGCCATTTTCCCTGTCATTCCGATCCGGAACAGCTTCAAAGTTGATAGAAAAGGGCCACGAAAACTGCGAAACTTGCTAAACAAATTTAAGCAAATAAAAGAGCAGTGAGCTCTGTTGTTCTGTGTGTGTGTTGTTTTTTTTCCACTAAGCCGCAATGCTTTTTTGAGTATTTCCTTTAGAAAATTCTTTTTTTTGTGCCTATTTTAGGGGGGAAAGCCCGAAACTGATTTCGCAGTGCAGCCAAAGTTTTGTGTTTTTGGCCAATGTTTGCTGTAGGTCGCGGGCACGCCTTCTTTTCAACGACCTCTTCTCCGCCCCCCTCTTAACAGCTTCCGGGCTCGCGGACCAGCAGGACACCATACCCCTGATCCTGGTCCCTTTTCTCCTATTCCACTACCACTCCTCCTTCTTCACACACAAAAACACACACATCTGCCACAAGTGTTTCGGCGGAATATTCGTGCTTCGCCTGCAGCGATTCGTGTGCATTTGGCAAAGCACTTAAAATGACAAAAATAACAGCAAAATACTAGACAAGCGGACCAAACAAAAGGGTCCTGCCAAACATGTGAATGTGCACTGGATGTTCCTGCAATCCATTTCCATGCGGTGTCTGGTTTTTGGGCTTGGTTTGTCAGCTCTTTGAAGATGCAGATTATTTTAAGTGATTTAATGGGGCTAGCTAACGCAATTATAGTTACCACTAAGCAAAAACATGAATGGTTAACCTTTAGTTAAAATTCATTTAGTTTTTAGTTCAGTTTGCAAATAGTTTATTTAAAATAAGTTTACTCGGCGTGCTCTAAAAGAAAAACCTTTTTGTAGACAAAATTGAAAAACTAAATTAGAAGAACTGTATGAAAACGTTCATTTACAAATAAAAATGTACCACAATACCTTTTTGTTTTCAGTGTTATATTTTATATTTTTTATAAAATTAAATATTAAATAAAAATAATAAGAAATCTTTAGTAACTTAAGTTTATTCAACACCACTATGTTATACTAATTTAAAAGGTAAGGTGGTACTTTAAATTCGAACTTTTAAAATTATAGCCATTTATGTTAAAATATGTTTTTTTGTAAAATTCCGTAGGTTGCATATATATTACTATTTAATTTAGTTTGCTAAAATTTAAGATAAAAAAAATCCAGAACCCTTTCCAGAACACCATCCGTTTCCTCCTGTTGACAGCATGTTCCATTTAAAGAGTCGAGCCAAACAAAAAATTTCAGCTAATGTGAAGTCTAGAAAACCAGAGGGGAGCTGCGGGTTTTGAGGGGCGGAAGCCCGGGAAAACAAGAAAATAAATTGAAATGGCAGGCAATTGAAAACTACCCATGGATTTGTCAGGCTCTGTCTGGCTTAGAGGCGCATAAGCATATACAATTTTCAGATATTAATATACAAAAAGCGAGAGATGACAGCGACTTTTCTTTAAGACGGGGAGCGCGCAAATGTCAAGAGATTGTTGGACAGGGTTCAATAAACGCTTCCCGGGGTTCAGCTGCTGCTCGACCAGAAATCTGATTATTTATGAAGTGCCTCAGCCGGGTGCTCGGCAGTCCCAATGGAGTGGCAAGTGTCTATAAAAATAGCAGAACACCAGACGAATTATAATGAGTCCGGGACTAGGGACTCGGAACTCAGAACTCGGCGCTCGGGACACACGTTTCGAAGGGCTCAGACTCACGTGGGTAGGTGGCACAGGACCTCGAATCCTGGCCGCTCATTGTCATCGTTAACACTCGTGTAATGTCGGCCATAAAGTCCTCGCTCCTGTGCCTCCTGCAATTAAAGGCGTGTTCATAGCAAAACGGGGGTTGAGGGATTTACATAATGCCGAACAATATGGCCGAGGATGGCAACTATTTTTACATGCCCATAATTTGATGACGACAATGTCTTGGCATAACAATGAGATGAGCGGAGCCCAGAAGCCTCATGTAAATTTCATTTTGCTGACTTTAAGGATCTTCCAGCTCAGCATCGCTTTTCACACACACACACCCACACACCACGTGTTTGGGGGTTTTTCACAGTGCCAGATTTTTCCTTTCTCTCTCCCTTTTTTTGATTTTTCTTTATTTTCTTTTCGGTTGCGGATTTGTTTCGTCTGCGAAATCGAGCGTGAATGTTCAACGTAAATAAAATTCAATTTGGCATTTTCCTTTTAACTCAATTTATGTGTCAAGTGAAAGTGGATTTGACTCGGACAAACACTGTGTGGCCATCTGGCATGCCCGTATCAAAGTTATAAATGAATTTATAGCCCGCCCCCCTCTATCCTCCCCAAAATAAATAGCATTCCTGCCAGCGGATTGATTGAATTAACCCAACCAACAATAATGCTCCAGTGAAAGGGTGATGTATTACCGCTTTCAGGAAAGTAAGTCTATTGAAATGTCGTTTAATTGATGCAATTCAACTGCCATCGCTTACCCCAAAAAAAACATAGTCGATTAACTCAGGTGAACATATTTTATGCATTTATTCGGGCCATCAGCTGTGAGGGGCTTAAATGCTGTTAATAACTTGCTTTTGCGTTTGAACTGTTTTTCATTCAGTGTAACAGATGAGCGCACAAATGCGTATTGTGTGTCAATTATGTGGCCTGTAAGTTTATTAAATGTCATTTAATTGCAGCAATGTCATGGGTAAAATGTCCCCAAAAAAATGGCTGAATAACAACCGCTGGTGTGAAGATTAAATGTATTATCCGGCGAGCAACTGGGATTTATAAAACATTTTAAAACGGCTCTTTAAATTATATTTACCAGAAGCATTAGTTAAAAAATACGAAAATTTAATTAGCTTTAAATTAGTTCGAAATTACCTGCCAGCTTTTTTATTTCTGATGTTATTAAGGGTATATCTTAGGACCACTAATAAAAAAATTAAAATTATTTATTTATTTAACTGCACAAGATTTCGTGATTTAGGTGTTTTGCAAAGATGGTTTTTTTTATGCAAGACAAATTGAAAATATTTTGGTAATAATTGTAATCGTGTTAAAAAAAAACAAGTATTTATAAGAATGTTCCGAGAACCTTTAAACAAAAAATAAGCTTTTAAGTCTTATACGGAATGTACTAAACAAGTTCTCTTGTCCTCTATTAAGTCCCCTCAACTTGTTGCTTTCACTCTAAAAATCCATATCCATAACTCCTTGTACAAGTCACCCAGAGATCCATTGGGTTGATTAATCATGAACCAGATCCAATTCCAATTTGGTTAGGGCCAAGTCGGTACTCAATCCGATCCGTTCGGAATCATTTCCGTAATTCTGTCTTTCTCCGTCTTCTGCCATTCCGTATGCAAACGTAAATCGAAACAAATGCTGCAAATAGTTCCCCAAAGAATCGATGTCAGAAAGACGGCTAGAAACATTTTTGTGGCCAACACAGATACACACGCACCCACACACAGAAAGTCGAGAAACACACACGCAACGTCAGACAAATTTCACATAATCAATTTTGGTTTTAGGCCCTGGGCATTCATTGTTTTGGTGCAGAGCGGAGATCCAAGAACTGGAGCTCCAGCTGCTGATGGATGTCTCTGGAGCAATACATCAAACCAAATTAGCAGTTTGTGTTCCATGTTCGAAAAGCCAAAATGCACAGCGACGTGGGCCAGGAGGTATGAGATTTAAGGGGCAAGAAGGTTACAAACCTACCGGTACACTGAAAGAAAATATCCAAGGAATAGCAAAAAATTTAAGCCGCATGTCCTCGAACTATTTCTTAAGTTTTTTTTGGATTTAATTTATAAATTTAAGTAAATATGTTCAGACAGTCAAAATAATTAAAGAAAATTATTAAAGTTATCCTTTTACAAGAAATAAATTTTAAAAAAAATATATACAAAAAAAATATTTTGTGCTATACAAAATTATAACTGTTGAGTTAAATCATACGTTATTAAAAAGTAAAACAATGTTTTAAGAACTGTGCAATTTTTAAACATATTCTTAATTCAAAATATAAATCTTAAAAAAATGTTTTTTACAACCTTTATTTTTAATTTAATAAACGTACGTCTGGTATTTCAAATATTAAGATTCGAAAATTGGTTAAGTACGCACATTTATCATATTCTAATTACCCCTGTCATTATTTTCCCCAGTGCAGTAATAGAGATTGAGTCACAGAGACATGCACATAACTTTGGCCAGGTGCGTTTTGGCCCATCTAAATTGGCTGACAGCATACACGAAGGACACACAAATAAAGAGGGCGGAGTGGGTGGAAAAGTAAGGGTAAGGCAGAAGGCAAGGGTAAGCAAAGGAAGGAAAAGTGGCCCAAGAGCGGAGGTCCTGAAATGCGTTAAATGCGTTTGATGTGCAGAGTGCGTCTAATGTTTGAAAATTTCCATAAAACATGCAATAAAAGCCAAAGGACAACAGCGAAAAGGGTGGGCAGTAGGCGGTGAGAGAGGAGGAGGAGGAGGGGGATTGAAAAGAAGGGTTAAAAGGAGCAGGAGGAACAACACTTGCCGGCATAATGGAAAAAGTACAAGGACCGCCATAAAAGCATAACAAGCTAACGTGTAACGAGGCGGCAACTCGAAAGCTGCAAATGAGGCCAGGAGCCAGGCTCCGAAGGCAGGACTAAAACCAGGACCTGGAACCTGGCCACTCCATCTTTTGCAACTGCTGCTGCAGGCCGGGATTAGGTTCAGGTTGAGGCCCTCTCACCCCGTGTGCCCGTGCTCCCCTCCCCTCAAACCGTGAAAGGTGTCAGGAGATTCGAAGGAGCACGAGCTAGAGCAGCAGCATGCCATCAGCAGTCGACAATGTAATGCTTCAATTTCATTCACGCACATTTACACATATGCACAAGAATGTACTGAGAGAAAATCACAGTTACTTATACTTAGTTTATACTATGCTATTTCATGAATTCTTGAATGCGTGAATTAAAAATAGCCCCTGTTTATACGTTAGAGACGAATGCATGTATTCATGTCAGCAGAGTTGCCAGAAGTGTAATTTGGCAAAAAATGTAAGTAAAATCCGTTCACACTATTTGTATTGGCGTTGCCACCTAATTTATACAATGTTAAGTTGGTAGCTGCTCTCCATTTCACCCATGACGCTGAATTCATAGTCAACTTTCGTGTGTTGCCGAATACATGCAATGGTGTTTATACACACCCATTTCATGAAATGATTGCATGAAATGGGCTACGTATAAATCCAGTATTAGTTACTTTTGTAATTAAGTATATTTTTCAACGACTTTTTCTACTCTCAAAAAAACAAAAAGTTTCCCACAAACTCAAGTCTGATTAAATCTGTTTCATTGAATACAAAAAGAAAATTTATCCCCACTTTTATTTAAATGTGTATTATTCAATAAAATTAACCCAATAATATTATGAGATTTGCGCATTAAACTATTTCAAGGAAATTTATTAAAGGTTTTACACCACAGAACCTAAATTATTTATAAACATCAAATCACATAATAAATTTGCTCATTTATAGATTTATATTTATATTAACTCATATAAAACTCAAATTAACAAGATAAATTAAAGGATCAAAATACCAATTAACTCATATTTCCCAAGAATTTTTCTCAGTGCAAAACACACAGTGAAAGAGACATGCATCAAGTGCTTGCTTCGTTTTCCAATGGAAAATTGCACGCCAAAAGGAGGAGCGAAGAATTTGATGCTCGAACAGATGGAAAACGAAAGCGGAAACGGAAATGTTGTGCTAAGCCACGCACGTCCTGCCACTCCCACATCCGCCCTCCGCCCTCGTCCTTTTTTCTCTGACCCTTTTCTTATCTCCTTCTGCACGAGTGTGTGAGTGTGTGCGTGTGACTATTTACATTGTCACACTTTCATCATTGTGTCAGTTTGGCTCTGTTATCTTGTGCTTTGCTCAGCTCTTCAAGGATTCAAGGATGCCCAAGGACGTGGGCGGCGGCGGCGGCGGAGGGCGTGCCAAGTGGGGGGCGTGTCCAAGCAGACAGCTGCTGCTCAATTGCATTATCCTGCGTCCGCTGATGGATGATTGTTACAGTCCTTGCCCTGCCAACTAAGCATCCTGGCATCCTGACTCCTTTTGAGCTCCTTATCGCACTTGCAGTGTCTTGTAATTTTGGAGTGCAAGTGCAATCCTCTTCCTCAAGAATAATTGAATATTTTATGTGATGGCACATTGACACTAAGTCATTTATCTACTTGTTCAAGCGAAGAAACTAAAGTAGGAAAGTACTACACATGCATATGCTTAATCATTAGTTCAAGTCCGTGAATATGTCGTTTGTTTTGTATTTTATATACATGATATACAAAAATCAAATAGTTAATACCTATCTAGTTACTAAAGGAAATCTTATTTTGTTGATATATGTACAACCCTTTTATTCAATAGCTTGGGTTACAAGATTTGTACATTTTTATAGAAATAATTAAATTGTTGTACTTATTCAAACAGTAAAGAATGAGACTATGTTGAACAATACCTATGAATCCCTAGAGTTCAATGAGTACAATTCAATTCAAAGGGCCTAAATACTTCAAAAACATAACGCAAATAATGAAAATAAATCCAAATCATTATTTATATTTCAAAGATAAATAAACCAACATAATTTTGAATATTGTAAGGACATTGACATACATATTACCAGCCGAGGCAACCGGAAATGATCTGCACCTCTTTCCGCTGTAGGTTCATTTCCTTTTGCCAACAACTACTGACTCAACTCGGATCGATTGCGTTTTGAAAAACTTTTCCCTGGGCTAAAAAAAAATAATAACAAAAGCGACTCAATTGCTGCCACCACCTTTCGGCTTGAAACAATACAAAACAAGCAACAACGGCGGAAAATAGAAAACTTTGGCTCTTGTGGAAAAGTTCGAGTACAAAGCAATAATAAGGAGCTCATCATGAATTTTAGAACGAGTGGCAAAAAGTAAAGCACACACAATTGTGACGGTGGCTGGCGTCTGCCCCATCTGCATCAAGTATACGCCTCGTGGCAGCCACCTGGAAACAAACGTTTGTTGTGGTTGCTCTTCTGCTGCCTGTGCCCCAAACCACTGGCCAGTTGAAAGGGCCATTCTGTGTGGGATTTGCGGCCTGACTGCCTTTTGCTGCTGCCCTGCCCCTGCCCCTGACCACCGGCCCCTTCCGGTTGGCCAGCAACTAGAATAAAATTTAATTAACCTGAAACCTAGTTTTCTGCTCTAAGAGCCTGAGCCAGAGCCAGAGCCTGAGCCTTAGACCCCCCCTTCCAAGCCAGACTGCTTCAACTTGGCCAAATGGGAATTGCAAATGATGTAAACACGAGGCGGCAGCAGAACAAAACAGGGGAACAGACTAAAACTGTGGAGGTAAGGTGAGTACATCCAGAGAAATTATATATATTAAGTGGATTATTAAATTGCCCCTAGAAAGTATTTAAAAATATTTTAAAAAGCATTTTTTTAGACTTTACGTTTATAACAACAGGAGGGGGATATTGATGTAAAATAAAGGTTACCATTAATGTTATCTTAAAAAAATAAATTAAATAATGATTGCGTACTCATTATCTTGATTCCAGAAAAAAATTGTTACCCGATAGACAATCTCCCAAAGAAACATCAAGACAGGATTTTACTTTAAAGCCCTACTTTCAAACCCTATTTATCAGGAAATCTGAAATCTTTAAAATCTTATAATAGTATTTAAATAGCTTTTGGAAGAAAATTAAATTTACATGTAGGTATTTAAGATTTTATTTATTTATATGATTATTTTATTGTCCTGGAGCCTAAAAATTGTTGTGTCTGCAGGACCTGTTTCCAACACACTTTGCGGCTGTGCATTATAAATGATCAAGGGCTAATTTGAATGGCAAAGCGACGATGCTAACTTTTCTTTTAAAGAGTTCCGGCTGCTCTTATTGTTTTTCCCCCAGCCTACGGGCCACTGCCATGGTTTCGGCAAGGTAAACACACACACTTTGCGGCTTTTTACTTTGTGACAACACAAACAGGAATACAAAAAGAAAAAAAGCCACCTGACTCCTCGGCATTAACTTCAGTTTAGGATCACAGTTTTCAGCAGGGTTTGAGTCTTAGCGGTATTTAATTGGAAATTAATTGTGTCCCACACCTATGCAAGCACTTTCCATCCCCCCCGAGGCCACTACCTCAAGTATGTGTGGGAAATCACCCGCTGTTTGGCTTTTTGCAACAATTAAGCAAGTTTTGCAAACTGCTTCGATAAAAACTTTCGTAATAGCAAACGGAGGCAGGCAGATAATCAACTTTGCAGCATGCCGAGCAAGCTGTGAATTAATTAAATAATGCCAGCATAATACACATAGTTTACATTCGCTTCGGGCCAAGTAAGCCCTCTTAAGTGGGCTACATAGGCTGCAAAATATTTTCTTTGATTATTTCCACCATTAATGTGGTATAATTGAATGTGCTATTGCACAAACAAAACCCTAATTGCCCCTAGTGATGTCGATGTCTACTTATTGGCCTAATGAATTCAATTCACCCGCTCAACCTCAACAATGCTTCTATTTTCCCAGGCTCGTATTTCATTCGTCTAATTGGATTTTGGTTAATATTAAATACCGCGATAAGTGTCGACTTTCTATGCCTAATTCAGAAATTAAAACAGCCGCTATCACAGCCAAACAAAACCGCCAGCCGAAAAAGCCGCGCATATTTCATTTTCACAAATTAATATCTATTAATTATGCATCTAAATAGGGAGGGTGCTAAAAGGTGAAAGCCCAGTAAATCGATGACAATGAAAAAAGCACCGGCTAGATAAATAATGAATGCCTCTTCAATTTTCATTTGGTCCTGGCCACTAAAAGCTGGAAATAAAAAAGTAAAATAAACAATAACAAAGTAAAACATGAAGCGGATGTAGTCGAATATTTAAGTGCTCTTTAATGGGATCCAATTTGTCCTAAACTTATGATGGCAAAATAAATCAGAGCACTTGTTTAAAATAAAAACTTTAGGTTTTTTATTGGCAATTCAATTTAAAAAACTTAACAAAAATATCTCCTGTTACGCTAGTGAATTATTTATGTTACATTCTATTAAATATTTTAAAGAGAACAAACACTTGTTTCTTTTTATTGTTATGAGCGAATCATGTCAGCTTCATAAATAGTAAAAACAAAAACTTTTCCACATTTACAACTTTTGCTTCCTAGGAATTTTGAGAAACTTTATTACACTGTTGCTCTGCAGGAACCTCTAGTGACTTGAAATTTTGTAATAAAATATGGTGGGCAAAATTTAACAACTAGCTGTGTTTGTTAGTGGAAAAAACATTTTTTATAAAGCGATATAAAATTTAAAATAGGTTTTAACTGATAAGGTAACAACCGTTACAAATGGCTAGTTGTTGTCTTACATAATAATTTATAAAATCCAAGCAGATCAAGTTCGTATAAAATTATTAGTTTTTTTAATAACCAAACATAAGACAAATGGGTCATAAAGGTATTATCATTTTTGTTTGCAAACGAATGCACAAAATTGGCAATGTCCTCCGTCATCAGGTGCAGTGCCAAAGCAAAGGAAACTTTTCGCCAGAGGGACTCTGAGAATAAGAGAGAAATGGATAAAAAGAAGGCCAGAAGGGAATCGTTGACAGGAAGCTGGCCAAAACGGCATCAACAAATTACCCGACCCATAACCACAGTGCAATCAATTGTAGTGGTCCAGGAAAACACATTCGAGCGAGACGGTCGGAGGAAAGTGGAAATGGGAGGACGCAGTGCCTCCAAAAGCACTTTATATGCCGAGGTAATGGCGCCTAATAAACGTCTTCACTCGAGTGCCCTTGGTCACCACCCACAGCCTCCCAAAAACCCCCCCCTTTCCGCCTTCTCAATTGGAAAGTGAGAGCAAGGGAGACTGGGAAAACAGAGAGAGGTGTGTGGAAAAGGTCGAGCTAGTAATTATGATTTATGTCGCTTTGGAGAATGTGCAAGGCGTCTAATTGTGTGGGCGGTGGTCGCTGGTGGCTGGCTACAATTACGCCCATCTCCATCATTTTCCTCATTTTCCCCACCCTCCCTCACCTTTTCCCCCCGGAATATCTCTGCTATTATGTCAAGCCGGCCGAAAATAGTGAAAATCCTACACGAATGTCGGATAAAGTAATTACAGGATGCTCACTTCCCCTCCAGTCCCTGTTGGCTGTACGTAAGCCAACACCAGGCGAAATGAAATGTCTGGACCTGAGAGACGTGCGAATGTGTCGTCCTGTTGTAATGCATGCTAATGCGACACCCCCATCTCTAATCCTTGATCATTAAAATAATTCAACTTGACCCCGCAAAGGCTGGACAAGGATCGAGCGACCTGGGCGAGAGAAAAGGATTCCTGGAATACTTTTGTGGCCGCATAATGCTAATGAAACGGTGTGCCTCCTCTTTATTTTCCCCACTTTCCCGCAAAGCATTTTCCCACCCCACCCCATCGACGCGTCGGCTGTCGACAATTGAAAAATCAGTAAACGATGCCGCATTGTCAACGCCATTTCCTCGGGGACTCGGGGACAAAAAAGGGAAAGCGGGAAAACTGGGCGGGCTGACGATAGACTGTCATCCCATGAGTGGAGCATCAGCATCGTTCGCACTTAATTAGTAGAATGACCGATTTAAAAGTGGGCGTGTCCAATCAGCTGAAGAGCTTAATTACAGCTCCGACTTTCAACTAGGATTTCTTATCGGAATCGGACTGTCGGCCAGATGCGGGCTCTTAAAAACCATCGAATGGCAGGAAAATGCAGATGGAAAATGAATGGAAAATAGTCAGGAAAAATCATTTCTAAATAAGACCATTCCCAGAGCTGTTTAGGGTTTCCTTTGAAGCTGTGCGTCGGCTGAGTAAGATTCTTTATGTGATTAGGCCGGAAAAGGAATGCAAATCACAGAAGGGTGATTCGACTGGCTTTATGTGATTAGAAATTGGAAAGTGGGAAGCACAATTACACAAGAGGGAATTGATTGAGGCTGAAAAGCAAAAAACAAGCTTGTGTGGCTTTTTTTAAGCTCAAGCGAATAAGTTACCAAGCAGAAATTAAGCTGTTAAGTTAGTGTTTTAAGTACTACAATTATAAAGACTATCAAATCTTAAGCCATGAAATTTTCAGGAACAGAATTATCTCAAGCCGGGGTTTCCCCTACTTTGAGCTCTTTGAAGTGGGCAGCCATATTAGCTACATAAGTATCTTAAACTGCGAAAAGTATCTACTATAATACCAGGGAGTATCTTACAACCGAAATGCGGCTTGTTAAAAGTTAGTACAGAAAAATAACAACTGGCAAGTAGTTTAAGCTAACGGAAAGTACTTTAAGCCACACAACACTAAAAGCAGAGCATCTGACTCAAAAGTATCTTTTGGCTGCGGAAAACCATCTTTTGCCACTTACCCGCCGAAATATACTCCTTAAAGCTAACAAAAAGTGAGGAAAAGTTTTGTGCTGCCGACAAAAAAGGGTTTCAGCTCAACTCCTCTGCACCAAAATATATATTTGATTGCAGGGATAAATCGCAACTAAAAATATAATCTCACGAAAAGTATGAGGATACTCAAGTTAAAGTATATATAATTTAATATATTGTTAGATTGCACACTTTTTGGGTGGCTCCTCCTAACATATTTCCGGCCATTAAACGTAAGCGTGTAAGCTGGATCCCTTTCCCAACTGGATTATGTGCAATCCAAAATGGTTGACGGTTCATCAAGGAGGCCATCAACAAATTAGTCGAAGGACTTGAATAAAAATTTGCTTAGCTGTCGTAAATTCTGGGACACAAAGGCTAATCGGGCGGCTAATCAGGCGCAGCCATCAGGCCATCAGCCATCAAAGGCGGTTAGTCCGAATCCTGAATCCTGAGTCCTTTTGCTCCTCTGCCCAAGTGAAGGGCTCAAGTGAAAGGCTTGCTAGCGCCGAGAAGCAGCCACAAAAAACCCAACTGCGTGCCAGGACATCATTATGCTAAAATATGGCTCGGCGGTACTTAATCAACACAAAGGCGGCGGAGGCGGCTGCCACGCCCCGCTGTCGATTTAATTGCCCCACAGACACTTCAATGTCAGCATAAATTAAATTTTGATTTCGCTGCTCCGGCAACTGCGGCGGCTCTAATGAAATTCCGCACGCCAAATTGCACAGCCCCCAGAATGGGGCATCCACATGGCACGGGCACACCTCCCATCTCAGCTGCTCCTCCTTCTCGTCTTCCCACTTCCCTTTGCAACGATGATGAGCTCATGATGTGGCGGCCTGAATTGAGTTGGAGGCCCAAGTTAGTCTTAGTTGCTCAGGCCATTGTCGCATCAATTAATTTCACCACGAGCCTCGACCAGACTCCGCAAACCTCCAACCTCCAACCACTCTTATCGGGCAGCTCATCACCATCAACAGCACTGTAATTTAAGTCTCATTAAAACAATATCTACATGTTTAAAATTAACTGTTTCTATTTTTTATAATAATTATTTATTAACAACATCAATTTAATTATGAGGTGACAATACTGTAAACAGATTATTTGCTATTACAATTAATACTCCAAATAAATTTGATTTAATTAAACAAAAAATAGTGTTGATAATGTTTTTTGTTAAAATTATGCATTTTAAAATATTAGGTAAATTTTAAAAATTATTAATCTGTACCTAAAAAACGTAAATGTAGGTTTTCTTATTAAAAAATATAGCAAATAATGGGTAAGTTTACCCATTTTCCTTTCAGTGCACAAGTTTCATCCTTCTCCACCACAACAACAGTTTGCAATTGTATGTGCGGAAACATTTTGGAGGCGTGGCACGTAATGAGCTTAGCCCTGGCCAAAACCTAAGGTGGCCAAGAGTCAGAGTCCATTATGGCCGAGTGGCCCGCATCTTGCGGATGTTCGTGGGGGGTTAAACTGGGGGTTAAGTTGGGTTGAGATTTGGGTGGGTGTGACACGGAAGGGATTTTAAAGTCGACTGATTACGGCTCTCGCAAACTAAAACTGATTAGGGACACGTGTCGGTCCATGGAAGCGACTGTCCGTTTTGGGTTTATCAACACTTTAAGGCCGACACTAGAGGTGATGATTTTATATCGATATTAAGCCTTTAATTAATGATGGTCAATAAACTAAAGGTTTTCTGTAAACATTTTTTTTACATTTACAACACTTGATCTCTATCGGCCTCTAGTTTTCAATTGTAAATTTCTAAGCTAAATTTAAATTTTTTTAAAAGTCTATTTGAATATCTGTGTAATCCGTGCATTTCTAACACTAGGTCTCTAGTTTTTTTGACCCATATTTTTTCTCTATCATGTTGTGGTTGATGATGATCAATATAGTATTACCTCGTATAAATAACCAAACATTTAAAAACAAAATTTTAAATTCAAATATCAGATTTTTCCTCCATATCCAACACTAGATCTCCATCGGCGCACACTTTAGCCACGCCGAGCTGCCAACTTGCCAAGTTGCAGCTGACGGGTCTGTCAGGAGGAGTTGCAGGCTGTCAAAGTGACTGACGAAGCACAAATCAGAAAACTTGTCGGGCAATTGGAACGAGCGAGCAAAAAGCGGAATAGGCAAAAAGAAAAACCAGAGGAAATCAGCTCTCCCATAATGGCAGCCAAGGCAACAGCAAATGAGATGGACAAACCGAGGAAGCAAAAGTAGTAAGTAGTAGAGGGATTGGGTTTTGGATGAGGGATAAAAACACCCTACTAACATACATGAGTCACCCACCAATCCACAAAATCCCCCCAGCAATCAGTACATGGGCCCTATTGTCTACAATAATGAAATGCCCGGAGAGGTGAAGGATTGCAAGCTTCTGCCCGGCTGCAGGGATATACTGGAGTACACGGAGCCCGAATTCTTCACCACAGAGGAGCCCCAGTACGTACAACAATTCAGGGGACTGCAGCTGCTGTGTGACATTGAGTTGGAGTACGCTAAGCCTGCCGCAAATGCAAAACCGAATCGAATGGACCCGATGGAAGCAGCCAGGCTTAAGGACATTGAAGCCCTGAATATTGGCGCTAGCAAGCCCAGGACAAGTCGTGCCCAGGAATGTGCTCGGATGTTCGCCAAGGAGCGAGTCATGGTGCCACGTCCTCGTCCACGTCCTGCGGCTGTAGCCAAGCCCATGAAAACCGTGGAGCCCATCAGCCTGGAGCAGCAAAGGGAGATAGTAAATAGGACCTTCTTCGATATTAAAAAATCCCTGGGCCGACATCCCATGAATCCCAAAAGCAACGCTCGACCTTTGTCCATTTTACCCATATTTCCCGATACAGATTTGCAGAACTACAGATTCGTTCAAATGCAGTTCGATATTCCTCCATCCACTGATAATGGCCAGAACCTAATCAAGGAATGTGGAAGCTATCTGGTAAACTTTAGTGCCACCAAGGAGGTAAGTGAGACTGGGGAACCACTCTATCTATCGGATCAGCGCTATACGGAGGAAAAAACCGATGAGAATTCGGAGCGGGGTGACCGTTTAATACTCAGCGAACGAGGTGATGCTCTCTACTACGTAAGTGTTGAGAAACACATCAAATTGAGGCGGGAACGTCCACGCCCCCAGGCCCCGGCCAACAAGTGTCTGCTGGTAAGCCTCAGAAAACCACTCACAAATTTATGCCAATAGATTTTATAGACAAACTTCACTTTTTACACAGCAGGTCAACCGAGTGGCAATGGAAACAAAGTAAAGCAAGGAAGTGGTTAGTGGACTCTGGTCAGGCGGGAAAAAATCCAAGGCTGTCTAACATCGTATCCGGAAAATTCCCCTGTTGAGTAAACAACGGCCCAGAGATAAAACAAAGCTCTCACAAAACTGTTATTAAATTCTCACAAATTGAAAAGAATTTTGAGTGAAAAATATTGCATAAATTCAAATAAAATTGCAGAAAAGCAGGAATGAATGTGGATTTTGTGATGCTCTTTTCGTACAGAGTTTCAAAGAATTTATTGGAAGAAGTAAAAAATTAATTTTCTTTTGCTTCATAATTTTAAACCACAGAAAATTTACTTTTTACATTTACAAGTGAACGAAAACATTGAAAGTTAAATTTTTAAACTTACAGCTTAAGCGAAATGATTTTTTTTTAAACTTTCAAATTTAATAAAAAATTTTAATATTTAATATATAAAAATTATTAATTTTCCTTAGTAAAAATTTACCTTCTTTAACTTCATGGCTAGTTAAATATAGGTTTCATTGAAATCTTATTTTAGCTTGATATTAACAAGACTATCAGTGCGCACAATGTACTTTCAAATCTTCAGCATGCCAAATGAAAAGTGTATAAAACAATCTGATCATTTTATATTTAAGTCCCGAAACGATATTTAAGCTGAGCTGGAAATGTTTGTTTACTATCGAATTGGGTGCAGCTGCCGGACAGAAGTTTCCAGGCAACAGGCTCTCCTTGAAGATGTGATTCCTAAATGTGGTGCCCACCACCCACGACTACTTCTGAGCCACCCACACCCACCAAGTATCCTGGGCAGAGTGATGCAGCATCTTCCAAGCAATCCTGGCAGCCATGACGATTCTAAAGTATTTCTATAGACCAACCCACACGAGCAAGTACATATTGGAGTACATATTTTCCAGGGAGAGAATCTATGTGGGAAATAGACAATCTTTATGACATTTCCTCCGAGCCACCATTTCTATTTTATTTTATATATTTTTCGTCGCTCTCCTCTGCTCCTGTGGTTCAATGCGGAATCCTATTTCGTTTGGCCAGACGCTCGGAATTTGTTGTGGCAGCGATTTGGCAGGAAAACCCATCCCATTTCCCCCATTTCTGTGATGTCGCATGCAGCATATGGCGCTGGGGAATGGCCAACCTGCCACAGTTTTGTTGGCCAGAAACTTACATGGGCCAGGAGAGAGATCAGGGAAGGGGAAACGTCACGTTTCACGATGGCTTAAATAGATTAGCCCCTGCATTTCCTGCGGTCTGCGGAACTGTTGCTCTGCACCAGGTCAGGAAATTCCAAAGTGAAAAAGAGTTCATTTCGAAGCGAGAACAAAAACGAAAAAAGGCTTTCAAATCAACCCAAAACTAATGTGCCGACATCAAAGGCAAACAAATTCAAGTGCATTGAGCCCGCAACAAATCAAAGACGCCTCGACGACCTTTCCCTCACTATTCTCCGAGTTGCCATTTCTCTTTCTTAGCCATACATCAAAGCAATCAAATGGACCCAAGTGTATCTATCAAGGCGATAAGTAACACAAAAAGAAATTCAAATCCCGCTCAAAAGAGGCTGAACCCAGGAGGATAAAGCAGGAAAAACACTGACAAAAAATGTGTTGAGGTTTTGTACTAATGGATTTATCAATTAGGTAAATTGTATTTAAGGTTTACTAAATACACTTAGAAAGCTTGTAAAAAGAAACTTTTAAAACATAACTATTTTAAAATGTTCCATTTATAATCATAAGTTAAAGATTATTATCCAGCTTTCGAATTTTGTATGTTTTCATATGTTGGTTTTATTAAATATGAACGTAAAAATATTGAATAGGTAAGCTTTAAGCTTTTTGAATTAACGTTTTTATGTTAACCTTCTGATTGTTTGGATAATAACATTCGAAATAAGTGTTCTTTTAAAATGTAGGGTCTGAATTTTTTATTTTCATTTAATAATGCAAATTAATGCTAATTTTAACTAAGATAATTTTGTAAATCTTGTATTTTAGCTGATTTTTTATCTTTAACCTTTTAATACTTAAATTAAGTAGATAAAACAATAAGACTAAACAAATTAGTTTTCAAGCTTTTAGTTTAATTTATTGCTTTCCAATATCCTAGCTAAACCCATTTAAATAATTCTTCTAGAAATTTCTTTCGATGTGGTCGAAAAGGCAACGAAACGATTTCATTTATAAATTGAGCTTGTGTTTTTTTGGCAGCATCTAAGTTACGAGAGGTTGCGACTGGCTGGCAACAAATTATCGCTCTGGCACCTAGCCATCTCCCCTTGATCCCCCATGGGCCCCTTGATCCATATCCTTGACTATTCCTGACTGAAATGAACTCTTCGGGGTGTGTGAGTGTGTTTGCCGGCCTCAAAGAACTGACCAAGCAATTTGCCTGGCCCAAAGGCTAACCAACACCTCATCGCTCACACGGAAAAGAGCCGAAGAGCCATCGGGCGGGATAAAATAGAGGAGGCTTGTCTTCCATGGAGTGGACTTTTGCCTTAATTAAACAGATTTGTTTGCTGACTCTCAGGCTGAAGAAGCTGAAGCTGATGCTGCTGGTGAGTGTGAGTCTGAGTGTGTTTTCCGATTTTCCGACACGAGAAAACCCGACCACGCCCGTCTAAACAAAGAGTGAGTCAAGAATTATGGCGAAACAAAAAAGGTCAAACCCCTTCTCGGTTTTCAATACCTATTGGCTATATGCTGCTTGCTCTCTCTCCCTCTTAGTTGACCCCATAACCATAAAACGTAAATTCCAAGGAGATGGCACTTTCCCACTTGCTAATCCTTAATTTGCAATAAAAAAGATTCATGGTCTATATAACGTATCTGTGTTTTGCTTTCTGCACTCAGTTGGCTTTAACTAATATTTTACTGCCACTAAAATTACAACGTTGACGTTTTCAGAAAATATGTCCTGAAGTCAACGTAACATGAGCTGATGGTTCTAAAAGTGAAATAAATAAAAATAAGACACTACGAATTTAAAATAAATTGATTTGACAAAATTCGGAATTTATTTTATGGATTAAGGTAAGATTTTTGTGTCAAAAGTTGGGAAAAACAATAAAATCAATTAATCTATTTAAGTATTTCATTTAATCTCTATTGTAAACTGTAAATTTTTTATTCCTAATCATTTAATTAAAATTAGGAAGATTTATCTACCCTTTTCTTTTCTTTATATAAATATTCTTAAAATTCTTTGATGTTTTCTAATACAATTTCAAGCTTTTGGCAGCGAAAAAAAAAAATAAATCTCAGACAAAGAGTTAGGAGATTCACCTGCCAATTTTTGGAAATTCCTAGCAGATAGCCAAGAAAAAATTCCCAAGGATAAGTCCCAAAGCTGAAGTTTGCCTTTTCGGGGGTCAAGTGTAAAGTTAAACAAAAACGCTTAGCGCACACACACACACACAAGGCCAAGAAGAAGGACCAAGGAGCAGTGTTGGCCAGGATTTATGCTGCGACATTGCCTTTTGTTGACGTTGGCAGCGATGTCCGCACGAATATTCACATTACACAGCAAGGAGAGGAAAAGGGACACAGAAATAAAAAAACGAAGGCGGATAAGAAGGATGCGACCCTCAAGTGGCAGCAGCGGCCAAAACGATGTCAAGTCAGAAATGAGAGAGATGAAAAAAAAAAACTAATTTCATAAGATGGTGTCAACTGCAACTTTTCCGTAAGAGCGCTTTCCTTGGCCACCCCTCAAGCATTTTCTTCCACATCTCGAGTGCTCTCTGGACTGCATTAAACGGCCAAGGAAATCCAAGAAAAGCTGATGATGGCCACTGCCGAGAGCTAAATGCACTGGCCGATTACCACAAACAAGAAAAAATTAAAGTGCGGCCTGACCACCCTGGCCACCCTAAGCCACCTAATGAGCCTCTTGGTACTCCAGCTCAAAACTCATAATCAGCACAAAACTTTAACTTGGCCAGATATTTGCTGCACTCGAAAAAATTACTCAAAGTTTATTGAATCTGCCAAGAACTTGATGAATATCCTTACACGCACTAAAATTATTAATATAGATTTAACAAAAACTTTACATAAATTTTTCAATGACAATCCTACTTAATTTATGCATGTAGTAAACTGACTTAAGTATTTTCCTTTTAAATATGACAGTAATAAATCATTTAAAAATACTTTATGCATTTTTTTTTAAAAGCCAATCAATAAATGCTTTAAAAAAAAAATGTAATTAAAAAAACCCTTTATAATCAACAATACAGTTCAAGAACACATTTAAGAGTCGTTTAAAACTGTATTAAAAAATATATGCAAACACATTTGTTGAGTGTGTTCAGATCATTGAGTTTCCATGGAAATTACATTCCACTTGAATATATTTCATTCAATTTCTTTACTTAATCGCCTCATACACACATTTTGGTAGAAAAGCAAAGAAGAGAGACAAAGCAGTTAATTAAACCGAAAAAAATGCCTTAATCAAAAGTTTTGTGCCATTTATTGTTGGTGGCAACAAGTCAGCAAAATAATTCGGTTCAATACGAAACCGAACACGTTGCAGCCCACATAATTAAGGACTCTGAAATGAAGAGTGATGTAAGTCATATTCCTCAATCAAAATGCTTTTAACCGCCAGCCATTTAAATTTCTTTGGGGAAATTTGCAATGTTGATTTCCATTATTCGGTGGCTGCTCGTTGAACCTATTGAAATGCCCGAGGGTGTACGCTGGGGGGTGGGCAGGCGGGTGGAATTTATTTATTGACGAGCGGAATGGCATGTAAACCACAAATTAATTGGCTTGGTTAGACACCGCAACGGACCAGAAAGTTGCATAAAACTTTGCCGCCTCAATTGATTGATGTGGCCTGCCATTTGCCAGGTAATCAGAGGCCAACTGGGGGGAGAAGCCAGGATCCAGGACCAAGGACCAAGGACCCCCTGGCCAAGTTGAGAAAACAAATTGGCAAAGTCCCTGGATATTTATTTTTCTTTAAAGTCACCTTTAAACTTGCCTTCGTTTGCAAAAATAATACGAGTAAAGGTAAATCTAAACGATGTTTTTATCGCTGAGTGGGCAAAAAACAAAAAAGGCAATATAAATATATTGCGTAGACCATAACTTATCTATCTAGTTTGCCATTTATTAATTATCTCCCATCGCAACTCCGTTCAACTCTTAACAAAACTTTTCCGATTACTCTTACGCTCTGTCAGGCGTGAAATAATTTATTTCAAACTCCCAGCACAAATCATGAGCTGCATAAACTTAACTTTCCAATCATGAATCATTAAACTAGCGCAAAAAGCCGGTTTTTGTTTTCCTCTTCTGCACTAAAGTCAAGCAAACAATTTTGTATCAAACAAATTAAAACTTTTAGCCAAACTATTTAGATACAAATGCAAACAGATGGTCGGCCACAAGAAAATTTCCGCAAGGAAAACAAAGAGAAAGGTCAGGGTTTTGAAGGAAAAAGAAAACCAGGAAGTCTAGCGGAAACTTAAAATGCACGTACAAAATGTTTTTTTGGGGTGGTTACCTAAAATTCAAGACTTAAATTGCTTGGGAAATAATTTAAAGTAGAAAGCATTGGTATTGTTTAAAAATAAATTAAATAGGAATTTAATTTGGCAAAAATTAGTAAATTTAAAATACATTTAAAATATAAAAACATATTAAACACATTTAATGAATGTGCATTTCAAATCCATATTTACTTCTATTATTTACAATAATATTTACAAATATTCCTTCGCAGTTCTTTTAAATGAAAAGCAATATTATCTTTTAAAACCCTTATGCAGAAATCAACAAAGGAAAATAAAAAAACCTATCATTAACTTGACAACAAACCAGCGATTATTAAGCCAGCGATGGAATGAAGAGACTGCAAATTGCGCTGTTTGAACTTCTTGAAGGGGGGAAATCCCACGCAGCGAAAGCTGTTCTAATATTATATAAAATAAACTTCCAAGAAGCATCCCTGACCTCCGGGAGAGATTAGCAAAATGTGCAGGACGTACTGTGTAAGCACACTGAAAAAACTTGGTACTATATTCTTAATTTCCCTAAACAATATTTACTGATCTTTAAATGCTTCTTGATCTTGTTTTTTATAAGTAACTTTTAATTTATTAACTTAATTTTTTAAATATATCATTTATACTCAAACCAATTACAGAATTTTCTCTTCGTGTGTAAACAAACAATTTACTTGAGCAAATTGGACGACAGCCGGCATGCAGTGCAATCTAATCAGATCTAATGTTGTGCCCTCTGTGTTTATTTCTGAGCTGGTGGGCGAATTGTAAAACCCTTTGGCTGTGGCCATAAAAAAACCCGCTACGCCAATTCCAAGGAAAATGTGTTAATAAAAGGACAAAGAGTTCTAAAGAAACGGAAGCGAAGAAAATTGAAATGAATAGGGCGGAGGAGGGAAGGGGAGCGGAGCGGAAAGGGCAAGTGGCTTAAAGTTCATTTGCAAACAATCAGCCCAACGAACCCAGACAGTCTGAGGCCCCGAAGTGTATGCTATGGATTTTCCATCTCGTGCCCAAATTATCCGGGGTTTTGACCTTAGTCTATTTGTGTCTGCGACTGCGTCTCCATTTCGCCCATTGTTTACTTGCATTTTACATCACTTTTAACCCACCCAGTAGTATTTTGTTGGTCAATCTTTAAGCAAATTTATGTTGTGTGTGTTGTGCCACACACACACACACACACGGCAGAGAGCCGCAGGCACTTCAATGTCCTTGCGCCACAAAAATGAAATGCAGCCAACAAGACGGGCTACAATGTCTGTTTGACTGACACACATAAAAGGATAAGGGGGCGGTGGGCGTTTGTTTGTTACCGATGGGCATCCTTGCAAACATTGCACTTTTGGGTTAAGCAGACGCTGGCAAAATTCTTTTTTGGCCAACCGCAAGAGTCTTTGCTCACACATACGCAGACGGCCGAAAGCAATTCCATTTTTGCCTTAAAATGCACGAAAAACGACAGCAACAAGACGATAAAAACAGAAAACAGAAGAGCCAGCCCGCCGGAAAAACGTGGAAATGCACGGAAAAAAATATATATAAAATATAAACAAAAATATTATGTAAACTCAAAAATAATGATAGGAAAATATAAAATTATAGATTTTAAAAGAACTCCAAACTTCTTGCTTTAAAAGTCATTTGTTTTTAATGTTTTTGTTCTTTACAGAATTCTATAGTTCTGTTTTTACAAAAGAAAAAGTCAAAGTGTACACTTTTCAATTATTAACAATTGTTAATGACTCGATAATAATTTGAATTTTTTTTTTATTTATTTATTTACAAACAGAATCAATTCATTGTTCAATTTACAATTGTTATAAATTAAACTGATTGCTAAGGCCTTGAGGTCATATTTCTTTGTATAAGGCATCTATTGTTTTCATTTAAAATGTTTTCAATTTTTTCTTTGTGTAAAAGTGTGTAGAAGCGAGCGAGCAGCAGGGCACTATAACGACTTTCAGTTGTACGCGTATTACATTTATTTTTATTTATATGAGGCACAGTGCAGCAACTAAAAATAAATAGAAAAGCAACAGCGGCTGAGCTGAGCTGGAAATGCTGTGGAAAATGAAAAAAGCTAAAGCTGCACTTGTTTGCACTGCGAGTATATGTACATATATATGTGTCCAAATTTGCATCGCCTTTTATGCCCGTGGATGCAGTAATGTGGGTGCTCAAGAAAGGACATCTCGGTGCCAGCCAAGATGTTGATTCTTAATCAGGATAACAAGTCGACTCCGCATGGAAGAGATCATCGGGTTTTAGCTTAAGTGTTTACGGGATAAACACTTTTGGCGTGTGTTAGAAAAATTAAAAAGGATTACACAGATAAAAGTAATTCATATTGTAAATACATTTGGTCGGCTTACAAATATGTTTGTGCACTTGGATATTTTTGTCCAAAAGAATATGATTAAATTTAATCTACTTTAATAAATTGGATATTTATCTCAGGAAATATTTAATCTAAATATTGTTATGATGATGACTTCATCATCTCGAAACAATTCATTCAACTTCCACATTCCTACTTCAATTCTTATCATTCAAATGTGAGCCCTACGCATTCCAGCCGTTGCTTCCCCCACCTCAACAAAACACTAAAAACGCTGATAAATATCAAATCAAACCCCCCTAACAAAACCCCCCTCACAAAACATAATTTCTGAGACCTTTTACTGCAAAGCGTATTTTCCGTTTCAGCATTTCCCCGGCAAATAGTTTTCCCTTTTTTCATACGTATGTGCTGGCTAACATATGTTTTCATTCGTTATTTTCCTCGGGCTGGCTTTTTTTTATTTTTTTTTTTTGTCTGCAATTTATTTTATTGCCGCAATGCAAAATGTTTGTGTGTGCTGTGTGTTGGCTTGTATTTCTGTGTTTAGCATTTGTATTTGGCCTGTTTAGCTGTTGTTGCCTTGCCCGTTGGCAGTGGGCTGCTTTTCCTTTTTCCCGCCCATCCGCTTTTCCTTGCTTTTCCCACCCACATCCCTGAAACACACGAAATGCTGACACAAATGATGTGCTGTCTGTGTTTGGCCGGGCGCAATTAATGCGGCATCTGCTGCTGTTGCTGTTGCCACCGATGTTACTGCTGCTGCTGCTGCTGCTGTTTGTGCTTCAGATGCTGCTGCAGCACTCACACCTGAATCTGCGGAGGCATTGGGGCCAGCCGCAGGCCACAACAGCAAATGCAAATTATTGTTATGCTTTCCCTGTACTCTAAATAAAAAAAAGGGTATATTCTGATACGGAACTGTATGGAAAAAAAAAGAAAAAGAAACCTTTTCAAATAGAATTTTAATTTTTCTGTACCATTTTTTGTTTATTATAAAAACGGAAAATTATGCAGAAATAATGATTTCATGTTTTTATGTTACCTCATTCTTTTTATTCTTTACTTTGAATTGTAAATAAGCGCTTTTGAAATAATTCCCAGAAAATTATACCCTTTTTAAAAGGTTTTGGTTTTAATGTCTTATTTAAATTATTCAGAAAAATTAATCCATTTTTTGTGAAGCTGCATGCTTTTTTTTTTGTTCCAGGACAATTGTCCATTTTTAATAGATTTTTTTGTTTCTGGATGATTGGTTTTTGCATATAAAATGTTTGAATAAACACAAATAATAGGTACGTTTTTTCTAAACAAAATTCATATTGATATTACATTATATTACATTAAGAGTGTATTTTTCGTTCATCAATTTTAAAAAAAAAAACTTTTGCTTACCTTGATATGAATTTAATTTAGTCAAGTTTTATTTGTCTTAACTCCTGATTTAGCAGTTATGGATAATTTAAAAAAAACCAAAGAACGAAGCTTAGAGAAAAAGTCATATTTTATATTTTAGGTTCCATTTTAGATTCGATTTTGACACTTCAATATGGCCACATATTTAAGCACACAACGCCTTTTGCTTGAACATGATTCGATTTATCCAACTTTAAACTAAATCTCTGAGTCAAGTATTCAAATTTAAACTTAAATTTAATCTGTACGCTAGACACTTGTATGTCGCAATATCCCCTATCTTTTTTATTAGTTTTTCTGTGCTTGTGCACTGCAGCTGATGTGTGAATTTTTATACTTGCACAACTAATTCTGCAGTTGGGGCTGCTGCTGCCAAAAACTTTTGCGGTTAAATGACTTTTGTGGCATGTTTGCTGCAAACACGTGCGTGTTTTACTGCACTCATAAAAACGTATCGTATCTTTTCTATTTACCATAAAAAAAAGTTCTATAAATAAAATAAAATAAAAATATTAAAATTTAAATTTCAGAATTATTGATTTACTGCACTTATATTTTGTCTCAGTGTCCTTAGACCTCTGTTGGTTTTACTCAATATTTATGTTACGGTTACAAGGTTGCCTAAGCCCACATTAAGTTCGCTCCCCGGAAAGTCTGCACATCAGTTCCGTTTTCCTCACAGGGAAGAAAATATAACGAGGCAGCGGGGAAAATGTGGAAAAAGCGGAGCAAGTGAAAGCCAAATCGATGGCGGAAATGTGGTACTTCGAGCCTGAAAGGTTTTTTCTTCGTTTGGTTAAGAGCTTTCGCCGCTCGATATGTTTGAATGCCGTAAGTCAAACAAATCGATTGCTAATTGGCTGTCATGTATTTTTGGCCCCCAAGTGCCATAGATGACTGCGATTCAGTTCGAACAACTTGATGAACAGCACGCATACGCACTGTTGCCAAGAGGAAGCTGACTTTGATTTCGCTGACTTTTGATGCCGTTCAATGAAAATATTTTCATAGCGCAGTGTACACTGCACAGGTCACATTTAATTGGTTGGAATATTTATATACTCCCCTTTCTTTCGCAGGTAAGGAGCTTAAAATTCGACGGGAACCACGAGTAAATGCAATTTTCCTGTCAAAGCAATGATTTATTTTTCCGGGAAAATCGGGCTCATCAAAAAGGGAAATGCAGTAAAACTTATTTTAAAATAACAAGCCCAAAAACAACACCAGAGAGGTCAGCACCGCCACAAAATTAACAAAAAGAATATATTAAGAATATGAAGAGTGTGTGTGTGTGTGCTGAAAAAACAGTAAAGTCCCAGCTGTGAAAAAAAGCGCCAGACTGCGAACAAAATTAACATGAGAAAAACGTTCGCTGGCTGAAGAACAAAAAAAAAAAGGCAGCTAAAAATTGCAATTTAATTAATGAAATGCATCGCAGACTGCGAAAATATGCGAGGCAGATAGGCGAGTGAGAGAGAAAATGCAAATAGCCGCAAAATTGGGAAGGGGAGGGGAGGGGACTGGTGGTCTGCGAAAAAAGGAAAGTGAAAATTGCACAGCAACGCCTGGGAGGAAAATTACTAGAAAACCAAATTAACCAAATTAGCAAGCTGTAAATTCAGGCTCCGCGCCTTTTTCTTCCTGCCAGCAGCTGCAGTGTAGAGCAAATTAATAAAGTTTCACATTATTAGCGGAGTTTTTCAGCCCCGCGTCTTCTGCTTCGGCATTTTCCATTTCCCATTTTCCATTCTAGTTGTGTCTGACTCCAGTCGGCCTGCTTCATTTCGCCCTTTCTTTAGCTTTTTCCTTACCCCTGGCCAAATTTAATTTTTCTTGTAGTTTTAAGCAGGCCAAAAGTTTACTTTTTCAGTGTGCGAGTGTGTGTTTGGGCCCTAAGTAAGTTGGCCAACTTGGTGTATTTTTCCCACTGCGCTTAAATTATATGCGCAAGTTTGGCCAACAACTTTTAGGGAGATGCAAGCGAGTTTCGCTTTAATTTATCGCCCCGGATCCTTTGTCGCTGAATGTGGCATATATAGGGAATTTATAAGCACGCACAGTTGCGGTGGAATAACTAGAAATTAATCTGAAATTATTTAAATCCTTTTCCAAATAACACACAATTTAATTGATGGCAACTGGCTTTCAAATTTGCTTTCTGGCTTTTTGTGTGACTTTATTTGAATTATTTTTTCACATGACAATGTGTTGTCCTAGTGAGTGAAGCATGTGCCTTTATTTTGCTTATTTTTTATGACATTTATATTTGGTATTTTAATTTCAGCTTTTTTTTATAGCCAACGGCGTTTTTTTAGTCCTGTGTATTTATACTTTATCTACAACTTAGTTTCTTTTAAACAAAGCCATTTAATTTGTACTCATTTAACGTTTTTTATTTTTTAATAATAAAGGGTTAATGAAATTCACTTATTCTAATCAATGATCAAATATGAGTTTTATCGAGTTTTATTTTGAAAAATGTCTATAAGAGTTTTCTGAGTTCCCTTATTATAACATAATAAATTGGTAGGACACATATAACTCCGAGACTAACTTATTATATCCTTAAGTGGAAACCTCAAAAATTGTACAGGAAATATAAATGAACAAGTTAAAGTACCTATAATCTAATTTTAACTTTTAATTTCTATTAAATTTTTTCATCTAATAAGGAGCACGGTTCCTGGTTTTTATTGCTATAATATTTTGGCCGCAGCTGTGGTTATGTATTCACGCACATATATTTACCACATTACGTTGACAATCCGCAAAGGGAAGATGCGGCAAAGGCAGCAGCAAAAAAACTAAAGCGAAAATGAACAACACGAGGCTATCCTGGTCACAGGACCTGCACACACACACACACAACCCCAGACAGGATGCTGGATTCACAACGCGTCGTACACGCAATTGACCCAATTTTACCCCCGAACCCCTGAGCAACCACGAGAGTGTTGTTTCCTACTCGACGTCGCGGTAATGGTCGCCGTTTAGCTTTGGGTCCTGGTTTGCCGCCAGGATGCGGCCAGGATGCGTCGCGATGTGCGGCAGGATGTGCAGCTCGCCGCCTCGCGGGATGCACTTTACCCAATATTGTATTTCCCGCTTATATATTTCATTTTTCGCGTGTCTATGTGCTCGTTTCAAAAATTCATGGCAGCTTTTCAAGGGGGCAGCACTCCTCGTCGCTAACCCCTCTCCAAAAAAACACACTCCTCCCTCATCTATTCACAAATATTTATATTCCCCCACCTGGCTGCTGTATTTTTATTTTGTTTTTATACCATGCTTTACATAATTAAGTTCCTGTCGATGCGATGGCAAAGTTTGTGACATTCACTCATACGAACACGCAACTTTTGGCTGCTGAAAGTGCTGAACATGCTGCACATGGCTTGAAATTAATTCCATGGTCCCAACAACTTGGCAACAGCAAGGACACACCCTGCTAACACAAAAACCAACACTTGTTTTTAGAACGTGTTAATTAGGTGAATTTCTGAGATGGATTTGCAGCGCACCATCCGAAATAACACGAGTGCCCGAGGAAGATGTGGGGGAGACCACCAAAAATAAAAGGGAAGCGTGAGAAGAACCTTGAACTATTAGCGAATTTCCAACAAGGTCGGCTAACTGGAGGTGAAGGTTTTCCACAGGTGGTGCTATAAATAAGTAATTAAGTTGCCACTTAAACTTAATTTAAAATTAGGGAAGAGTGCTTTCCCTTAAATAACCTTGAACTTTGTACGTTTTTGAATCAAATAGGTACAGAAGATTTTATTAATTGTAAAACATTAATAAAAAAACTTATTAATAAACTAAGTACTTGTGGTAAACTATAAACTGGAAATAATTTAAATTTTATTTTCTGATAGTTATATAAAAGAAATCAAACAATAGTGAGTTCCGATTTTTATTTTTTCGATCAGATATTAAGTTATTTTCTGATTTTATATAAAAGTTAGAAAAATTAGCTCCTAAATATAACCCTCTCACTCTTAATTTTTTAAGATTGATATAGGTATAATGAAAATTTAAACTAAACCTATAGCTAAAACCAGCCTAAAATAATATCCCCACATCCCCTGAATGACCTTACCCAAATTAACTTAATCGAAAACAATAACTATAAATTGTACTAAAACAAAAACTATTCCAAACTAATTAAATTGGAGTACAACCAAAGTAGAATCGATGCGAATTTATGTTCTAATCAAGTTTAACAACTCGGGAAAATGGCAGAGACTGAAAAGGCTTTATATTGATTTATAAGTTTTGTCAAAATCCGCTGGCATCAGCAGCAAACAAAGTTCACATCGGCAAACTTTTAGGCGATGGCTCATAATTTCTAGGGCCTAAAGTACAACTATCTATGCTCCACCCCTCGCCCCCCTCCCAAGGACGCTCTAATTGCATTTAATTAGCCTCAACGCTGGCCTCATTTCTCCCGCTGTTCTGCTAACGCTGAAAAGTTGACCGACATAAATTTCATTAATTAGTTGAAAATTTGGAAAAAGAGCAAAGGCAGGAGCAACAATTTCTGAAGATTTGTTAACGCTGCTTGGTCATTTGCCGGCCGGACCTTTTCGGTCATTAAACAAATGTATTTATGGGGCAGCAGACTTCCTGAGCAGTTCAAAACGAGCACTCGTGAGGGAAACTTGGCCACTAAAGATCAACCACAAGTTGAACCCCCCCTTCAAATATATTTGTTGAAGTTTTCGCTTTGGGGAAACTTGGCCAACTTTAAGCGGCCTGCCTAAGCCATCGACAGACGAGAGCTGATAAACAAACACAAACTCGTCTAATGTTCCACTCTCGCCCAAGGATTTCCCGGACATAAAGCCCTGGGATTGGGACTGCAGATTGAAAGGAAACTCGTTTGGCCATTGACAAATTCGGGACTTGGGGGTATAAATCAATTGAAAAATATTAATGAATTATTTATGAGATAAGACGTTGGGCAAATAAAACACGAATAGGAAATAAAACAAGTGGGGGCCAAAAGCAAAGCCAATGGGAAATCCCCTCGGGGTCCGAAACCGCAAGAGAGGAAATAACCGCAGGAAAAAAATCGGAAAAACGAGAGAGAAAAGGCAAGGAAAAACAAAGAAAAACCCCAGACCAAAAAAAAAAAAACCAAAACCAAAGCCCAAAAAGAAATAACTGTAGAAAAATTACGCTGGAGACTAATAAAACAAGATTATTGCGGTATAACCGCAGACAATTTGGTGGGACAGGGGAGGGAGAGGGGGGTTTGAGCCAGAACTAGACAATGAGCCAGGCTATAAATCAGTAGCCGCAAAACGCAGACAACTGCAGTCGGAAAATGATGATGGAGGCCTGGGAAAACTCAACTTCTCCGGGCAAACTCGCACGCAATTTAAGCAGTTTTCCTGAACGACGACGATGGTGATGATGATGATGCACAAGATAATTATGCCAATATGGGTGGAACTAGCCAAGTGGCAGTGTGGACCCTAGCCCGGAAACACGTCCGTTCAAATATTAAATATTGACCAAATCGAAATGGAGAATGGAACCATGGAAATAGCAAGATAAAGCTGGCTATAAATGTGTCTGGAATTCAATTTGGTTTGACACGTTCTACCAAATGCAATGCTATCCTCAGCAGCTGAAGGCAATCAGTTGCCATCACTCAAAATGAAATAAACAGATGAGGGGAAAACTGTCAAATATTTCTCTGCATAAAATTTCTGTGAATTTCCATACATGTTTTCATAGGTTTCCTGGAAACTTTAAAGCAACATTGATTGCAAAGTTAGTTATCATATATTGATAATCATATTTTATTACATATCCGCCCATATATTAGGTAAGGAATTCTTTCTTTGACTTAATTATCTCGATTCAATAAAGGTTGTACTTTCGAATGTAATTAATATTTAATACTTCAAAGTAAAATGAACTGTTACAGAAATGTGTGACTTAATTTTGGTTAATGGGCTTTCATTTGTTAATTTTATTATTCTGTTGTTTAAACTAAAATGAATTAGTACAAATTGTTAACTAAATTAATGGTTTGATATGAAACAGACCAATTTATAAATATTCCCAGAGAGAGAAAAATTATTTTGAAAACACTAAAAAAAATCTATAAACTACGCAACAATCTTTTAAAAAAAGTTTTTAGTCTATATTTACTCAACAAAAATCAAGCACCAGTTACGGATATTATTTACCTATTTATTTAAGGTTTTTTTTTTTTTTTTTTTTTTTTTTTTTTTTTTTTTTTTTTTTTTTTTTTTTTTTTTTTTTTTTTTTTTTTTTTTTTTTTTTTTTTTTTTTTTTTTTTTTTTTTTTTTTTTTTTTTTTTTTTTAAATTTAAAAAAATAATTATTTTTTTTCCGGCCCGGGGCCCCCGGGGGGAAAAAAAAAAGGAATAATATTCCCCCCATGTTTTATTGTTTATAAAATTAACGAAAATGCCTTACTTTTACAAAAAATCCCCCCCTTAAAGGTTTTTTTATACATACATTTTCCTGACGTTTTTATCTCCACGTGTTAACATTTCCCGCTTAATGGAATTGCTTTGTTTGCCATGTTCCCACACATTCAATTTGTCAAATGAAAAATGTGAAATATTTGTTAAACACTTAGCCCAATATAGGAAAACAATTTATTATCAAAGTACCTACAATTAATGCTGACCACATTACAACAAATACCATTCACTCAGGCAAATAGAAAATGTCCAGTTCGCAATTGAAAAGCATTTGAACCGCAAAACCCTGTAAAACTTTTCTCATATAGAGCCAAAACAAAAACTCATCACTCGTCAGTGGATTTTTAAGCTGAAAAATTAATTATTAACAAATTGCTCAGCATGAATGCGAAACAAATGATGGCTTCTGTTATTGCTTTTATGGCTGTTGCAGATGTTGCTGCCACTCCAGTCCCGTTGTGAGCAATTTCTGCATTATGCATTAAATGCAATTTGAACTATTAAAAGCACACTTTTAGCACATTTCGAGGGGAGAGGGGGGAGCTGTTGAGGGCGTGTTTGGAAATTCGACGGACGGCGGCCATTTTAGCTATTTCCCACGCACGTAAACATAATTTGCATGGCTCTGAAATATTATGGCAGCAACTAAAAGTATGCAATACAGCATTCTCCCACTCTGCTGGCCACTTTCCCTTTATAACCATTAAAGCGGAGGCAAAAAGTTGAAGTAGCACAGCAAACAGACAGAAAAAGCACGGGCCAGGACCAGAGATGACCTTTTCGAATTATCTAAATTTTTTGAAAAACTTTTGAAGATTGTTACTCATTTGAATTCAAGATTTTCATAATGACTAAGGGTCATTTAATATTGTTCTTCATATCCTAACATTATTTTGACTTAAAATTTTCAAAATGAAACGTTTTTACACTTAAAATTAACTTCATACTTAAATATTTTGAAATGGATTGCGAAGGATAACAACCCTAAATTTTTAAATAAAGTTCAGTCTCCTTTGTATTTTCTTTTTAATATTTTTTTTTTAAAGTTTTTAATCAGTTTGGACTTGGATGAATTTTAAAAAATTAAATATTGGTTTGAGTGAGTTAATATTTCATTTGGAGCTATTCAAGCCAGCTTTAGCTGAGTGTTTTTAAACCCAGAACTGTTGGCCAGATGAAATGACCTGGTCAGAGGCCAAAAAAAGTGCCAGATCCGTTTTCGGACCGAGTGAAATAGCCAGAGCACTTACCGTTATAGAATGGCCAGAGTAGCGATTGTTGTTTCTGCTGCTGCTGCTCCGATGGTTGCTGTTGCTGTATTATGCTAACAACTAACGCCATTATTATAATAACTGCTCGCGTCGTCGTCGCTGCCGCCCTTGTTGCTGCTGCTGAAGCTGCTGTAGAGCTCCTGCCGCTTGTTGCTGTTGCTGCTGTTGCTGCTGCTGGTGATGTTGCTGCTGCTGCTGCTGCTGCGACGTCGACATCAGCAGCATGGCCTGGGCTACGCGATTCGATGACGTCGACGTCGTCGGCGCCGCTGCGACGCAAAAATCCGCATAAATTTATATTGCAAATTTGTTTCTCCTCCTGCTGCCCTCGATGTTGCTGCTGCTGCTCTTGGTCCTGTTGTTGCTGCTGCTGCTCCTGCTGCTGCCGCTGCTGCTGCTGCTGCTTGTGTTGTTTAACAATAACTATTGCCGCAGGCATCCAGCGAGATTTAATAGTTTTTGCCTGTCGTTGAGTTTTATTTGCCAGTTTTCAGCTGATTTTTCTTGTTGCTGCATTTAAGTGCTGATGTTGCTGCCGTGGCCTCTGTTGCTGTTGCTGCTGCTTATGTTGCTACTGCTGCTGCTGTTGATGCTGTTGCTGCTGTTGCTCCTGCCGCTGCCGTCGTTGTCGACTTTAGCAGCATAATGCGCCATTTGCTGTTGCTGCTATTATTTTTTGTTTTATGCTTACTTAAACTTTTACTTTTTCCTATTTTGCTAGCCGTCAATGAAATATTGGAGCTAAGCACAGCAGCAACATTCAGCTGGTCGCTGTTTTTGTTGGTAGTTCTTTTTATTTTTATGATTCAGCTGCTGTTTTCGGTTTTATCTCGTTTCACTTTAAGTTTACCTTTTTTTGCTTCACTGCTCAAGAAAAATAAGCAATGAAGCAATCACTTTCTCGTGTAAACCCCGCAGCAACATGCCCAAGTTAGTAGAGGGAAAAGGTGTAGGGAGTTTGTGGAAGTTGAAGAGATTTGAGAGGGTTGTACTCGTATGTATGGCTTTGGAATTTATTTTTTTCTATATTTTTTATTTAGCTGTTTGCTTCAGCATTGATTGATCAAAACCCTGCTGGAACATGTTTGAGTTTGGTGGGTAGAAGTGTGGAGAGTTCGTTAGAAAACCAAGAGTTTTAAGGAGGTTGGGTTTGTCTGAAATTATGGCTTAATAATTTTCAGTCTTGTGTAAAGTTTTATAATAAAAAAGCTTATGTTTACCTACTAATAAAATTTTGAAAAGTAACGTTCGATATATGTTAGCATTTATGATATGGATTTATCAAAATATCCCCAGCTAAAGCACTTACATTTTTCTAAATCTAGTCAAGTAAAATTCGTTTTAAAAGTATTTTGTTTAATTCAAATGCTTTTAGAACAATCAAGATTTAAAAAAGTTTAAGAAGTTTTAAAAATTCTGGAGTGTTAAGTGGATTGATTAAAAGTGTGCCGTGCCCAAATCCAGCCTTCTCAGCTTTCGATTTTAATGGGTATTTTTTTTCAGCCTGCCGCCTGTTGCTCAGCACGTCAACACTTTTGCTTTCCCTGGGCTCACCGAGTGGCAAAGTTTCAACCTTCCAGTTTGCCATTTTAGCTGCCACTTTCCCTGCACTCCACTTCACTTCACTTTATTCCTGCCTTTAGAAAAACCCTTCGACAGTACATTTCTCTGTTGCCTTAGTTCGGCCCTTTTGCCAGTTTCCTTTTGCACATCAGTTAACGTGGCCATTTCTATCTCTGGCCCCCACAGGCTCTCTTGGCCATTTGCTGTTAGTCTAATTTAATTGCATTCGTGGCTCGTTTTGTTACGTATACGCAGGGTGAGCCGGTGGCGGAACGGAGGAAATCCATTGAGGTTGCAGCAACGCCCTGACCCATCGTCCTTGCTGCTCTGCATTCCTTTGTCGTCCTTTTAATCCTTATCAGTTGCCATTCTCCTGGGCAAAAAACAAAACAAAACAGGACGACAATAACAACAAAAAATTCGCAAAACAAACAAAACAAACAAAACACCGAGGTCTTGGCTTATTTTCCTACTGACCCTATTTGCTCCTCCACTTTTACTTTTATTCGGGTGCAAGGTAAATGATTTATTATCGAATGGCCGCCGAACGGCGAATGTGGTCTGTGCCACAGGCCATTCTTTAAACAAACCGTCGTAATTAATGATACAGAAAATGAAATTCAACACACACAAAACTTCGCCACAGATTTATTGCCTTGCACTTGAACCGACCAATAAATAAATAGTTCTAGCCTTTGGAGGAGGGGCAGGAAATGACTCTTTTCTTGGTTGGCTGCTGATTAGCCAAGTGTGTGTGTTGTGTTGCTAAAGTGTAATTGTTGCGGTCAGTGTTTGAGCTGATTTAGCTGGGATTAATGACAAACTAAACGGAGTGGAAAGTGGGTGGGATAATCTCAGAAAGTTTTTAAGGAGAAAAGAAAATCTAATTGGTCTTTAAAGACAGGTTGAAAAGGTAATCTTATAAGAGTTCGTTAGTTTAAAACAGGTAAAACCCATCTTAATATTTTACATCTTTAAATCAAAAACTTTTATAATTTCTAGAACTCTCTACCCTGTCTTTTGTAAGTTTCTTGACACTAAACTAAAAAGTTGCTCAAGTACGTAACACACAATTTTTCAGGCGAAATTTCAACCTCAAAGAAATGAAGTGGAAAACATAAAAAAACTTTATATATTAGAAAAAACATAAGGCTAGGAAGAGGCAAAATCAAACAATTAAAAACTTTTTGAATGAGAAGATTAAACTTTCGTCTAAGTGTGGTACTCTTAAAATAATATTTAAGAACCCATAAAGTAACGTTTTTGTAAAATTTATAAATATACTGGGAAAATATTTAATATTAATTTCAAAAGGAAATGTAACCTCAATGAAAAAGCTTTAAAAAGGAAGCACAACTTTTGAATGACAAAGGGAAGGTTCATCCGGAAATAATTTGGTCCTCCCTCCCCTTGATAAACCCAAATCTCCCCATTTTTTTTTTTTGAGCTTGATATAAACCTCCGCACGTAAAATCAACTTTAATCAAGCGACTCCACCTGCCAAACGGATTCCCCACAGGAAACCCCGGCGAACCAATCAATAAAATGCCCTTTAATAATGTCGAAAAGAAGACCCGTCCGGGCAGTCATAAAAAAGCGTTCCAAAAACGATATGAAATATGCTTCATAAAGATTAAAACCTGTTCTTTCACCCTGCCCTGCGGTAACAGATGCAGCCGGAATGTGCCGGAGCACATATGTATGGAGTAGGAGTAGGAGTAGGAGAAGGAAGAGTCCTGCCAGCACATTTTATTATCCTAGCGTGCCAGCACAGACCACAAAGTAGGGACCAACGGCTTGGGGAAGCCTTTCGCAGGCCACCTAGAAGCTTTGCTTTTCCCAATATCCAAGTCTCCTTCTGCACACAGAGCAAAAATAAATATGTCAATCCATATAAAAATTATGTTTCAATCAAATCATTTCTACACTGATTTTATGAAGTTATCATAGTTTTTCTCTGATTTTATTTTGCTTCAATCTGAATCTATACAGGTCAAATAAAATTAAATGTCAGAAATTGGTAAACAATACAAATTATTTCTCCTAGCCAAAAGAAAACAAACATAAATATAAATGTTTATCACAATTAATAAAAACCTGATTAAAAGAGTAATTGTATTGTTGTTGAATATTTTTTTGTAAAGAAAATAAGCTTTTTTATACTTGTTGATGTTATAAATTTTACTAATTATGAGTTTGTTTAAATAACCTTTAGTAAAATAAAAAAAAAAAATTTTTCTCGGGAGTTTGATTTAGTTGTTTTTTATTTGCAAAAATCCTAATTAAAAATGTTGTAAAAGGATATAATGTTATGTAAATAAGTGATAAATTTAAATATAATAATATGAGACCACCCATGCCTTTTCCTATGTGTATGTCTATGGTTAAGCGGCTTGCCTCAAGATCCAAATTGAAGCCAGGGAAGGGGCGGAGAAGAGGGACAGGACAGGACAGCAAAGAGCAAGGAGCTCCGGGCAGGATGTCTGTCAATAAGCCTTATTCTACAAGATTTCATCTGGGTGCTTGTGTGTGGGCTTTTCACAGGCGCGTGTTTATGAATTATTAGCATAAACAATCACACAGACCGGCACGGCCCACACCGCCCAGGCCCACAAACACATATCGCACTAAGCCCTGTATGAATTCTGATTAAATGTAATGCGCTCAAAGCGCATTCAAAGTTGCCATTGAATTATTGATGCTCCCTGTGGGGTGGCCACCGTCATTAGCCGAAACTAGCCAAAAAGTGGCCACCGAACCACCGAAAATGAAACCTACCGAAACCACTGACCACCGACAATGGTGTTCATTATTCAGGATATGTCCTTGGGCGGGCGTTAAGCTTTCAATGTGATTAGGTGAGCCAAGAGCTACAGCATGTCTATATGTATGTGCCTTCACACTCCATTAGAGTTGAAAATGTTGCCCAAATTCTGGCCAAAAAATTCTTCGGCTTAAATTTCGTGCGGTTCGCTCTAACAACTTAAGGAACTTTTTTTCTCGGCCCCCAAGGCCCCCTGGATAACAAAAAAAAAAAAAAAAAAGAAGCATTTCCCTTTTACATTATTTATTCGACCCTTGACAGCCTTTTCATATATATTTTATACATTTTTATGCCTTTCCTCACATTGAAGAATTTTAATTTTCAGCCCAAGGAAACTTTTGGGACTGGAGAATACTTAAAGATCCATCCGTTGGTGTCCTTGGTTCGTTTGATTGATTGGTGGCGGACAGAACAAAAGTCCGTGACGAAGTCAGGTGAATAGTCAGGTGTCAATCGTAAGCCGGGGAAAACAAGGACACAACAAAAACAAACGGGACAGCTTTTACTGACTTTTCCAAATGTATGGCAATGGAAATGTAAATGAGATTTCATGCCGTCATGTTTTGAGTTTGAGTTTTGTGTCCCTTCGGCCCTTTTAATTGGCTTATGAGTCAAGAGCCTTAAAATGACATTACTGCCAGACGATTCCTTGTGTCTGCGTCTGTAATTGCCGAAGTGTGTTTAAAATGTGCCTAATTAAAATGAAATTCCAGGAGAAGCACATCAGTCTCAGTTCATGGAAGCACGTTATATTTAGAACCCGAACGGGGTTACCAAATCCACAGCGAAAGTAGCGCTTTTAAAGGGGTGAAATTTAATTGGGATTTATGCAACTACAGTTGGTGTACTCGTGCTACTTTTCGAAAGCCGGCTAATCCATTGGAAACAAAAGCGCGAACAACTCTTTGCCCTCTATGGAAACCCACACACGAAACTCCCACCAAACCAAACAAACCAGTGGAGAGCAACCTCGAGCACTCTCCTCCACTTGTACACGGCCGAAAGTGCTGGCATTAAAGCCATCAACGCGTCCCGATTGCATGTATGGGCCACATTTTGGCCTAGGCCTAAAACACACACGTACACGGTGAGAAAATCGTAAGGGATTTTATTGATTGTATCTAAATAAAAGGACAGGACTTTGATTAATTTATTTTTGTCATATTACTTGTAGCTTATTTGATTTATTTATGTTAATACCATTAACTCTATTTATTAGGTTATTTAAACTAATTTAAATGTCAGCTTTGTAGAGTAAATGATTGATGACTACAAAAAACTTAATTTATTGGGTAGTAAATGTTCTGTCCTTCAAAGTTGCGGTTTTGTTAGTTTTATTAAAAGGGCAGTCAAGTGAAAGCGTCATTAGTTTGATGTCAAACATATTATATTTCCGCCTGAACCTGAATATAATTAAAATTGATTTTATTCAATTGTGAGCTTTGTAAATGACCTTTTTATGTCAAAGGAAAATTCATTATTTGATTAGGCAATAAGTTCTGCGAAATTAATTTTAACCTGAATATGATACTATTGTTTAATTTTTAATTAATTAGTTTTTTGTAATGGTTAACCCCCAAAAGAATATTACAGACTACTAAAGAGAGTACATACGACCACTTAGCGATATTAAATTAAACTTTAGGGGACCTTTAAAAATTTAATATTTTGGACAAGAAATTTTCTCTGATATTTTGCGACACCCAAAAATATTAAATGGTGGAAAATCTCCGGTTTACAGCACGTTTACTGATATCTGCTATTATTTTTCCCCGTGCCTCATCTATCTGCTGTAAAAAAGCAGAGTAAATTGCTTGACGATTTTCGCGTCATTTTTCCGACCTCACTTGGGGCATCAAAGCAGGACCCGCCCGCCCTTCTATTTCCACGCTTGGCTGGGCATAAATCACACGAAGGACGAAAGGAGGAATATGTGTTCAATGTTCAATGTTTGTTTTTCGAGTGGGAATTCGCCACATTTGGCTGCATACTTTTGGGGCGCCGAAGGGCTGGTTGCAATTGACAGTTTATTTATTCATTTTGACAGTTTTATGGACACGCACGAACGAATCGCCGATTAGGGGGCTTAATTTCATGGTTAATCCGTTACAAATGTCAACTGTCGATTGGTTGGTTTTGTTCTCGACCCCAAACGTTTTCCAACAATAAAAATGAGCACCCCCTTCATTCTCTGCCACAATTAAACATGCCTAATTGCAGTTGCATGTATGTTGATTAAATATGCGAAATCCTAGTTTATGCGGCTGACATTTGACACACAGTTGGTCAGTGCTATTGTTATTGTTATTGGTAATGTTGTTTGTTAGTTGTTATTGTTTTTCCTGTTTGCTGATTGACAATGACAGGCCATGTCGCCATGTCGCCTGTCGCTTGTCGCTTGTCGCTGATGCGAAAAAGGAGCGGGAAATGTCCTCCACAATGTTTTGCACTCGCACACACACACACAATTGATGACAATCGACACTGTTCATGAATATTTAAATTTCTATTGTTGTTTTCCGTTATTCACTCCACAAGGGGCCATTGAAAACGGCCGTTTTCGGCGACACTTCTCGCCGCTCGTTAACGCACTTCAAAATTACGCCTTTCCTTACGCTCGGTGGAAAATTCAACGCAAATGAAAACTCGCGGAAAACCGCCTGACCCACTCGATTTACCGTTGTGCGCGCAAGGACTCGTGGTCGCGTTTGTGTGGCACTTCCGCAGCCCCTGGTTGCCGTCACAATACTGAGATCGGTGGTATCAACTATAGCGACTATAGGCAATTGCGAAGGCAATGGCGAAGGCTTCCGATTCACACAAAAAAAAGAAACAACGACTTCGACAGCAACACGAACACGAACTCGCGATGTTGGCTAACACGCACACACACACATGCACAATCCCAAAGAGCAGCACACACTCACAGGTCGGAAAAGCTTTTGAAGAGGCCAATTCGCCGCATTCCGAATGTGTGTTAAAGCTCAGAAAAAGGTTGGGGAAATGTATTTCCCCGCATATCCTTGCGGTTAAATGTCAAAGGGTTAGCGTGTGCATTTAAATCCAAATTAACCAATGTCTTATATTTAAAAAACATTTTCACTTGCTTCAGGTTTACGTACAATTTGTTTAATTTATTATCCCATAAAGGGCTCAGAAAATTGTTAACCACTTAAAAGTAATTTTTTATCAGGAAATTTATTTTTGTGTTTAAAGTAGTATTTTAATTAATCCATCGATAAAACTCTCTAAACATTTTTATTAATGCAATATCGCAATGTCTTTCGATAAACTAATCTATGGTTTTTGGGATTTCTAAATATGTAACACTGCACAATACAACCAGTTTTCTGTTATTCCCTTCCTTTTGAAAAACTTTAAATTGATAAAGCCTCAAATCTCGCACTGCTTGTTAAATTTGTAAATGTTCCTTTACTGCTTAAGAAGTGATCTAAAAATTCTTTATTATTTGTGTCTATTTATTTTAAACTGCTTAATAAGTGCGCTTAAACAACCTCTATTTTGGGTCAAATAAAAGGAAATTTTTGTTTTTTTCGTCTTTGTGTTTTAACTGCTTCCAAGGACTGTTAATTAACTTGGTTTACTGCTTGCTTCTTCCTGGTCTAAAAAGTGTCTCTTTTAGTTCACAAAATATCCTTGAATCATATTTCCTAAACTTTAGTCCATTTTTATGCACTGCTTACAACTAGTGTGAAAACATCCCTAATTTATGTGAAATGCTCAATTTACAAGCACTGCTTGCTAAAAGCGTAGAAACATCCCCTTTATATGTTCCTAAACATTACCCTCTTTTATGATTTCGCTTCTTTAAGGGGAAAGTTCTCCAGGCGCCAGAAATTTCGGAGTACTTAAAATTTGTTAAACATCTTTCTTTTGTTACAAACTACAATAAATTTCTTAACTTGCTGCGCTGGGATAATAAATTAAACTAAACTAAACTAAACTAGATATAAAAACGTTTACTTAAAAAAAACAAAACGTAAAAATATATGTTTGGTCTTGGGAATTTTGGCGTGCACTTAATATTTTATAATTGTTGTGTGTTTTGAAATAAAAATATGTTTTAACATTTCCCATCCATTTGTAATGCATTAATGACTGACTTTTAAATTTCTAAATATTTAAGCACTGCAATTTGTCTAAAAATTTGTCATGAAATTAAATCTGCCAATAGATCAAATATATAAAAACAAAAGCCATAAGCTAAGCTCTTAATAATAAATAATCGAATGCATTAAAAGCTTAATAAATTTAAATCCCCAAATCGCAAACACTTTCTCACTCCCACATTCCATTGACATTTAACATTAGTCAGAGTGAAAGTCACCGTCTATCTATCTACTATACATTTACCCACCCCCACTTTCACTCAAGGTGAACTCAATTGAATTCTCAACATTTGCACATCAATTATTTCACAAGCAGCCAGTTTTTTTTTTTTTATCGCGGTACGGTAGAAAAAAAAACACATCCTGAAAAAAAGGAAAATAAATTCAAGCGTAGCCAGCGCTGCAGAAATCAGTCAGGCAAACTCTGCAGTGACGGCTGCAGTGACTGCTGCTGATCCTCCGCATCCTCCACCTGCGGCTATCCTTTTTTTTCACCACCCGCATAACAGATTCAATGTCAAAAATTTGACAAACTCAACAAGAAGCGAAAAGAAAAACAGCACCGTACAAAAACACACAACAACTAGGAACAATTTTCCCAGAGACTTTCGTTGACGAATTTGTGGCAGGTTCATAAATCCAACAAGCAACAACTAACTAACAAGAAGAAGACGGGCGTAAAGAACAACAGGCATTAAAAAATCAGAAAAAGACACGAAAAAAAAACGTGCACAGAAAAAAATATCTTTTTCATTTAAAACATTTAAAATTGTTTTTAATTTAAAGAAAAAATATTCGTTGAAATTCAAGCAATGTTTGATGTACTTTTTAGTTTAGGTGATAATAGAATATTTAATATTTCTTTAAACCAAACTAAGTTAATGATTTTTCATTACTTAATGATATTTCTTAGTTAATTTTTTATCAACTAAGTGGAAAAACTAAAAGTGGAAAATCCTAAGAACATGAACTTACTAAAAAACCATTCGACTTTTATATTTTATTTATTTAAAGGGAAAAAGTGTACAAAATATTTTAAATTATAAGTTCTGTTTTCGCTGACTGTTGAATTTGTGCTTAAAGGCGTTGACCAATATTTCCATTCGTTATTATTATGAACAGTGTAAATTAGCTTTCAAAAAATGTGGTAGAGTAAGTGAAAGTTTTGGCGCCAAAAGAGATAGAAGAAGTCGGAGGAGAAGTAGAGCTAGGAAAGCGAGAAAAAATGCCAAACAAATCGAGAACTCGACATAAAAGTCGCTTTCAAAATTTATTCAGTCAGCGTCGAAGTTCATTTGAGTGTCATAAATCAGTTGGCCCCGGCACAACCACCCGCCCAGCACCGCCCACCCACGCCGGGGAAAGTCGGAAAATTGCGGGAAAATCCAGAAGCAAAAGGGCAGGGGCATATAAATGACAACTTTGACTATTGGCTGCCATTGCACGTACAACAAACTGCAGCTTGGGCACGATTCAGCATCGCTGCCAATGCCCTCGCATATTTCTGTGCAGCGGAAAAGCGTAGGAAAAGTGTCGGCAAAGGAAAATATTTTCGGAATCGTAGCCAATGCAGCAGCAGCAGCAGCAGCAAGTGGAGCCAAATGTCAGGAGAAATCTAACTTGGGCAGCCGTTACACACAAAAACATTCCAGGAAAAGCGAGGGTTTTCCACCCAGCCACCCAGTCTGAGGGCAACCATTTCCCCCATCGACTTTATAAAACATTTCTTCGTTATAAATCAATTTGAATTGCGCGAGCAGCTTAAGCGACAAACGATTTGCAGACAGTCAGCCACCGAAAAACCAAAAGAACCAAAAACCCAGTACAAACCAACAAGAAAAGACCAAAAAACGAAGGATATTCGACAAAGCAGAAAATGCTGTTTATTTAGGTAATTTGTTGAAGAAACAGCAGGGACGGAAATTCCGGGAAGCAGCCATACAAATTGAGCTGGTAATATTGCCAAAAAAATAATAATAAATGTCTTTATCACTTCTTAATGAGGTACCATAAAATATTAATGATTTTAAACCTGATAATCTCATATATTAACACCTATTAAAGCTTTAAACACCAGCCATTTACTTATTAATTAAAACTTTATACAATTGATCAATCATAATTGTTTTCACTTTTAAATAAATAAATCAAATAATCCGTACGAGTTCATAAATTGCTTTAGTGGAGCGCAATTTGAACTTCAACATTTTAATGTATTAACGTGCATGTCGATAAATTCCCGCGTCATGTTTTTAAACACGGCTTTCAAGAGATGACAGAAACGTAATTATTACCAATAAGTTATTAAAATTTTAAATACGTTGCAAAGTGATGCAAACGGAATGCAAAGTGGCTTCTACAAAAGTATTAAAGCATTATTGATCGCTGTTGCATATAGAAAATTATATGAGGAATACAAAAATAATTAAACAGTATTTGGATATTAAATATTTTGATGCTTCTTGTTGTAACTGTATTTTTATTAAATATCAATAAATAATCCTTAGACTGGCACTTTTTTATTTTATTTTAGAACTTTTAAACATTTAAATCTGATTACGTAATGTAATTGTTTGCACAGCTCAACAGCTCTATATTTCACTTTTTATTTAAAATATAAATCACAATATATTTGTATTTTAATTAAAACTTTTTACAAACTGAGGTCTTTAACATTTGTGTAAATGTTTAAAAAACCACAAATGAAAATGGAAATGTAAACATTAATCCACCGAAATCCCTGCCTTGCCCAGGGCTCTTGCTTATGTTAAACGATCCACCAAAAACTTGACATCAAATTTGTATGAGAAAAAGGATATTCAGGCAGCACCACCACCTTCTCTTATATATATATGTACTCGTATCTCTCCCAGCTGCTGCTGCAAATGAAGCGCTAAATCTGCAAGTGTCAAGCACAGGAGCTGCAACAGCAAACACAGCAGCAACATCAGCAACATTCTTATTTTTTTTGTATCTCTTTGTAACCATTTTATTTCGGTGCCTTTATTTTTTTTGTGCTCGCTGCTCGCTGCTTGCTGTATGTAGTGTGTGCTTAATTTTTTTGTTTTATTTTGTTTTGTTCGGGCAGCAGCAGCATTGTGCCGCATTTTGCTGCGGACGGAATGGGCCTCCTAGCCCATTTGCATAGCTGAGGGCCGCGGGACGAGGCGATGCGGAGATGCTTCCATTTAACCCACTGAGCTCGTTTTACACGCCGCCGAGAGCAACAAAACCGCACAAAAACCGGAAGTGAAACAATGTACGCCGCTTCCACACATGCACAGACACAGACACACACACACACTTTTGAATGCTGAAAGGTAACCAAAAAAATACAAAAAAAAAGAACACACACTTTTACACCTGCCGGCAACAGGGCAACCCAGAAATTGTTTGGGCTAATGTTGTCCTAATGCTGAGCTTTCCCTCGCCTCCGCCATGAACAAACGAAATATTTGTTTGCGGAAATCATCAGCATCATCATCACTTCCGCCATGAGTTTCTCTCACCCTCTGGAACCGAAGAGCTGCTCACGTTTTGCTGCCATTTTTTATATAATTCCAGTCGACTTCACCTGGCCAGGCTGCCTCCTCCTTCTCCTCTGAAGTATCCTGTTTGTCAGTCGGGAGTTGTTTGCCAGTTTAAGTTTTGGGTGGCTGTTTAAGTTTGGGAGTGGGTTGCTGTCAGCAGGTGTCGGAGCCATCGAGCACAAGATGAGCAGCCACAGCTGCTCCTCCGTTTCCCCGTACCCTCCTGTGATCACCCAAAGGGTCAAGAGTCGAGTGCCAATCCTGAAGATGCCTTCCATATTAACCCTCTCAAATTCCTCGGCTACACAGCAAAAAAATATGTTGGAATCACCTAGTAAAAATACACAAGGTTTCCTTTGTTGTTAACCCATATATTACTTTGTTGTAATTATGTGTTTACTTTTAAAGACAATTTTCATAAGTTATTTTTAAATTTGTATTTGCTTGTTTTTTATTACCAACGTCCAAATAGTTCAAATTGTGATTATTTTTTACTTCTACCTGAAGCTATAAATAATTTTACTTTCTTTTAAATTCATAGAAACTGTTTTCTCCTTAAAAAATTTTAAGCTTTAATCCCGAATTGTATTCCCATTTATATATTCAAGTGCACATGGCAAACTTGGAGCTTACCTTTAACGCTTGCTTTGACTGGGCTTTGAAGTGAAAGTGGCTGAAAGTTGTAGGGCAGCCGCAAAGTTGAAAATTTGCCATCGGTCTACATGGCGTATGTGGAATATCCAGGACTGTGCATTCAATGCTAAAGGAATTGCTCCCCCCACAACCGTTTCACTTGACAAATTGCAATCGAGAACAACTGAAATTGAATTGCGGCTTTGCAGGCGGGCACAGGGGGCGTATACGTAATGTGATGTGTTGTTCCTGTGTTGACACTTGTCACTGCCTAATAAGCAGCTGTAACTCTTCCGGAAACGAGGGATAAGAAGTGGAACAAGGGGGCAAGGGTCCAAGGCAGTCCGACTAACGAGAGTCAAACGCAAATTGCCAATTATGAGAGCAAAGTAGTCGCTTATTTTGCTTATTTATGGCACGATACGAATATTTGATATATTTACGACAATATCATACTCCGAACACACAGAGAGAGTGTGTAGGTGCACACTCACAGGCTGTGCAAAAAGGGGAACCAAAAGGGGGGGCTGGAAAGAGGGGTCGGGCAGCCCCCACAAATTGTTGTACGTGCCGGTTCTGAATTTAATGCGGCCAGGCATGTCAACAATTTATGCTAGATCGAACTGAAGCCAAAATCACTTAGGAAAAATTTAATAGCTTAGACTCACTTCTAGTATAATTCCATATTTATATTTGTAGAATATTTGCAGCTAAAATAGCAAGCTATTAGGCTTGTAGAAAATTTTTATTTAATTATGACAGCTATCCTAACAAAAACCAAAAAATTAAAAATTGTATAGTTATGTAATTGACAGGATTATGTTATATTGAATACATTTTAAAAATTGTTAATGCATGTTTTTTAATTTAAAATTTACGATTTAATTTTTTCAAAGAATTTACATTATTTATTTTGTTTTATTTATTGTTTTGTTTATTGTATGTATTTTAAATCTTTTCTTTTAAGTTCAACACATATACGAAGAATTAAGATTGTTTCACGTTGTATTCTCGAAGTTTTACAATTAAAAACGTCCCAGATTTCAGATAATTGTAATAATTAAACAAATATAACTTTTAAAGTTTATATTTGTATTTTTTTAGTGCATAACCAGAGCTCTAGTCTCAGCAATGAGAAGGATGCCGGCATATGCATCACAAATAATTCGCATAGCTGGCCAAAAAAGTTGCCCCCTCAAGCAATTGGCATAGACGCAGCTTAATATGGGAACCATATACATATACATATATATATAAGCCCGATATCGGGAGAGAGGGAGTAGTGGGGCCCTCTGGCTGTTTATAAGCATTTAAGCGGCTTAACTCGCCGTCTCTGACTTATCGCATTGTCATCAATTTGGTTAAGTAGATTTCCCCTTCGCAGTCGCATTCGTTGATTGAAAATTTTGCACACTCCATTGGGCCCGGGAAAGAAGGACACGTAATTATTTCATTGATTGAAAATTCGTTGCCGGCTAGAAGGGCTGGGAAAGCGGAAAAACTGAGAGCCACTACTACCAATACCCCGGCATAATCAATCACGTTTTATCGGGATAATTGTTTGGCACATTTTCCTGCATAAATTGAGTGTCCTTAGTGAAGTAGGACACTGGCCTTTGATATCATTATTATTATTATTAATATTTGCGCTCAATTTCATTTGATTTGCGTGCTAGAGAAGGCTATTGACTCCGCGGAATAAGTATTTTATTTATGCAACGAAGCAAATACACAAGCAATTAGCTTATGCAACAGACAAAAGACTCCCCGAGGCATCCACATCGACCTGGATTATTGAATATGGTGTGTGCAAATGCACTTGGTAAATATTTGCAATTAGCCCACGACACGAAGCCATACATTTTTGGCCAGCACTCAGCTTCAATTATTGATGAGCCTTTTCATTTAAGTCACGCGAAGTGTTGACACACCAGAGACTTTGTAATGCAGCAAACATAAATCAAACTTCGACTCCCCTCCGAAATCCCCCACAAGTCCCTCATATTTTTGAATGTGAGTTGAGTTGGGGATGATAGAAAAGTTATTAAATATTTAATGATTTTTAAATTCATAGAAATTGATTAAAATTAAGTAGGTTAAACAAAATATACAATTTATAAGAAGCTTGAGATGTTTACAATTTCTTAAAGTATCTTCTTCAAAGTTTTATATTTGTTGTGATAGTTAAATATTTTCAATACTTTATTTCAAAGGATAAAATGAATTTTGTTTTTCCACAAAAGACCCCATTTGAAGTCCCAAACTCTCCCCTTAAAATCGAAAATCACAATAAAAGTTGAAACAAACAAATAAAGTCATTGGTGCATTGTCGGCCGCAGAAGGTCAATGAATTATTGATTGTCGGCAGTCGAAGGACAAAACCGAGCTAAAACTCTAAAAAAAGAAATCCCCCTTTTATTTTCCAGCTCTTTCGGCTGACTGGAGACAACTCAACTCAACTCGAACTGGCTTAGTGGGTTGAGTTGTCAAAAGAGTTGCCCCAAAGAGACTTTAAGTAAATAAATCTGAAATAATTCAGGGCTCTGGGGCAAATAAATTCAACTCTTTTGTTCGCCTGTCATTCGACAGTCTTTTGGGAGTTTTGTCCAGACTTAAATTTATTACCGAGGCAGTCAAGTGTTTGCAGCTCTCTTCTTTCCTCCGAGCAATTTTCCTCTGGCATGATTCCATCAAAGTGAGAACCATAATAACTCATAATAACATGGAAATTGATTTGTTATTATTTCTATTTTTTTTTTGCACACCTAAAGCCGCTTAGCAAATTGAATGCACATTGCAAATTTTTGCAATTGATAAGAGCTGCCAAATGATATGGCTTATAGATTGTGCAGCAGCAGCAGCAGCAGCAAACAATGACAATCATAACTACATCAGCAGGAGGTTGAAGGACTCACATAGTGCGAACATTCAGGATAACAATAAATCATATTCGACTTACACATCCGAATCAAATTGATTTATCTGCTTGACAGAGATAAATCGCATTAAAATACAATCAAAAGAAATAAAGTTTATGTTTGGGGTTCGAACTAAGGAGTTTCCAGCAACAATATTCCAAGTTTTTTAAAAACATTGTCTATAACAAAGGATTTAATATTTAAATATTTATTGGATTTATTTATTTATAATAAAAGACTACACGGAAATATTTTTTATTTGAATGTGGGTCACACCTAAGCATATATTTTACGAAGTGTATTTCTGATGCGTTTTGACCGCGTCAAGGTCAAAATAAATTGAAAAGAATTTAATAAATCATGTAAAAAAAAAACACAAATATAACAAAGCACAAATTTTAAGTGCATTACCTGTTGTATAAATATCAACAATCCCAATACCCCCAAATATTCATTTCAATACTGAGAAACCACTCAACAAAGTCACATACAAACTATAAAATATTATAAATGAATGCATGTGGACATATGTAGGTGTGGCTAGCAATCAGACTTGTGTGGAAAATTTAAAAGAACTATTGACTAAAATAATAATTGTTTTATACAAGTCAAATCAATGGGAATAAATTGATTAAGAAAGTGTTTGCTGTTACTTCAATAAACATTGTGGCTTTTTGGAAAATTTAAACAAAAGTTTTAATATTTCAAGATAATAAGATATAAGTTTCTTTTAAGGTCACAATAAGCTTTCACTTTAATTGTTATTTTCACAAGCACTTGTTTATTTTAAATAAACAAATATTCATATAATCGTTAAAATGCAACATTTTATGTTTGGAAAACAACACATTGCAATATTGTGGCAAGTGGAAAGTTTAAACATAATTTTCATCCAAAAGCAATAAAAGTGGTGCATAAACTACAGCCAAAATAAATTTAATGTAATTTATTCCGGCTTCTACCAACTTTCCACTGCAATATGTAAATTTTGTGGCAAACAAAGAGCAACAATTTGTATAATTTAAAAATGAAAATGTGTGCCACATTTCATGGCATATTTTCAGAGGCTCTTTTCTCACATGTGAATAAAAAATGTCAAAAACTAGTGTTGTTAATTTAATTAAATCAAACCAGTTAGTTACCACTGATGCTTAATGTTCTTCCTATTCAATAGCTGCAGTCACTCGTTGGGTAATTAATTAGGATCATTGCCAAATGGTCCATTGTCTGTCTTCATTATTCTGACAATTATGGCAATTAGAATGACAATTATTATCGTTAAAACCGATTGCTGCTGAGAATTAGGCTTTCAATTGTCTGCTAAGTTGTATAAGTACTCAACAAATGTCGATTCCCCAAGGCCAAGTTGTATTGAATTGGTTTTTTGGGTATCATGGTCAAGTTGGTTTTGTACTACACTTGGAAAAAATATTAATTACCATGGGAAATTATAGTACTAAATGTGATGGGTGCACCATTGATCCTTCTATTTGGTTTTCTGATTTAAATTAAAATCCAATCGACTATTATATAAATAAAGTTTTTCTCTCAGTGCATTTGTAGCTCACCCACAGCTGTAATCAAAAGCCAAGCATTGTTAACCAGAAAACTCCGATCCGGACAAAAGAGGACCCAATTAAACTCTGACTTTGGGGGGCACTGTTCGATGAGGGGTGAAAGTGGTGAAAGTGGCCGAGGAGAAAGGGGAAGGTAATTGAATAGTTGTCGCAACAATAGTGCCAAGTTCCATAAATCGCATACAAATAGCCACATGGGAGCATTTGAATCGTTCGAACCACAAAGGCCGCCACAAAAGCAATGGCAAACAAAAACAGGAAGCGAGCTAATTACATTCCCTGTATGTGTATTTTGTTGGGGAAACAGAAAACAATTTGTGGGCTAAATTATCTGCCAAATTAAGCAATTTCAATTCAACAAACGAAAGCGAAGATGCTCTTGAGTTACGAAACCTGAAACCTTCAAATCCTCGACAATTTGCCTGATTCTTATTTTTTGCCCCAACACAGATACTCACCCACACCGACACAAATGCCAGCGGAAGAGAGAGTGCTTATGTGTGCGTGAGGTGCGGGAAGTGCTGCACAAATCGGTTGCTAAGTAGCTCATAATGGCCACGCTTGCTCCAAAATATTCCCACTGGGAGGCCCCATCCTTAAAGTCCTCCTGCCTCACCTCAAAAGTGTATGTCCGACTTTCGTTTGAAGTTGGCCTCGGGATGAGTTTGTTCGGTATATATAAAAAATTCGTTGGAAATGGATGTCACTTTAATACAGTCCCAATAAAGGAGCATTTTAAAAGTTAAGCTGTTCAAAACTTTTTTGCTTTAAATTAAAGCAAGATTTGTTAAATTTGAAATTCCAAATATGTTGTATTTTAATAAAGTTTAATAAAGTAAGCTCGTTTTTTAGTTTCCTTAGATTATTTAGGCAAAATTTATTAAAAGTTTTTAAATACCGAAAAAATCTATGAAACAAAACAACTTTTTCATTATACAAAATAATAACACAATAAGCACTCTTAAATATATACCTTTTAGTAAATTTTATTAATTTACAAAGTAATAACATGCAACACAAAATTGGTTAAGTAACATTTAAAAATATTAAAAAATAAGTTTCATCAGAGGCTTAAAGGTGCTAATTAAAGATGTTTTATGTTCAACTTTTTTATCTTAAACCAAGTTTATCATGATTTAAACAATTAATTTTTATAAATTTAGACCTTTAAAATATGCTTATTTAAAATTAACTTAGAGTGGCCTTTAAGTTAGTAAAAATGAAATTTTGAAAATAATTTGGATTAATATTTTACGCTTAACCTCTTATTTATAGGCATTTAAAATTCGAAATGTTGAAACACTTCCGTTTTGTTTTTATGTCTGTTGTTGCATCTTGGTATTTTGCTTCATGCCCGAAACATAAAAAGGGTTAAAGGTTAAAAAGTGCCACGCATACAAATGCCGCCTTACAACTGTTGCATGTGTATGCTGTACGTGTGTCCAGGTGAGCGAGTGTGTGGTTCTGTGTGTGTGAGAACTTTTGATAAATGCAGATTTTATTGTAATTCGATATCAATTTGTGTGTGTTGTGTGCAGGGCAAACCTGTGCTGTGCTGGGGCAATCGTCGTTGGACGCTCCTCCAATATTGATATTGATACACAATTTTATGGCAAACATTTAAGCTGCCCAAAGGAGCGTATTAAAGTGAAATCAAAAAAGCCAAACAGTTTAAGGGCAGATACCATACATTACCCAACGCTTTCCCAAGCCAAGTGAAGTGCCAGCCCGCATTAATCAGGCAACTACGGCTGGCAAATTACATCAGTTTTGTTTCGAAATGTTGCCATTTAATTTAATGAGACATCATTATGCCAAAACTTTAATCTCATCATCAGAGGAGGCGGTAAAAGCAGCAGCAGTCGCAGCGCAAAAAATTGTAATTATTGAGACACCGTTTTTTGGTTTCACACAGCAGGTGCACCTAAAAAAAATTGTTTATCATTAAAACAATTATCATTTATTTAAAAGAATGGACAATTTTTTAATTATTATTATGTCTTCATTTTCTGATTTGTTTAAAAAAATTGTATTTTCTGTTAATACAAAAGTAAAAATTAATTAGAACTTATCTTCAAAAGTATTTTAAGCCAAATAATTAAAAAAAAAAACTTTTAGTTTTTTAATGAATTCTTAAAATGTACTTGAATATTTTAAGTTCGGTTTTAAGGCCAAGTAGTTTTTTTTGTAATGCTTTTCAGAAATTAACTTAGTTCAAAATTAAGGAAAAATACATTTTGGTCAAGTGTGAAAGTCAGTGGGCGGTGGGCGTGTCGGTGTGCTGTTAATGATGTTTGGCAACTTCAACTCCAGACCGCACACACACATGACCACAGCAGCCCATACACACTCACACACACACACAGGGAGAAGACACCTTCAGCATCCAATTAGCGGCAAAACGAGTTTCAGGATCTCACTCACGTGTCTGCCCCATCCATCCTTCGTCCTTTTCTAACAAGCACTCGAATCGCTCTTTTTTTTCACACGGCAAACGCAACTCACATATGTTTCGTGTGTTTGTAGTAGTTTCCACACACCCCCATACACACACACACTTGCCTTTGTGCAGCGGCAAACAAACACACAAACAAAAACAAACAAACAACAACAAGCAAGTAGCGTGCAAAAAATGAAAAATGGCAACACTTTAACTTTTGAACGGCGTTTCGCCCACAGACACCCCCACCCACCTCTCCATCCCATTGCTACCTGCCCTTTTTTCAAATGCGTATTTTTTAGCCGAGATTATTTTTGTTTGCTTTGTTCACTTAGCAAAAAGTGCAGTATAATCGGAAAAATGAAAAACAGAAGGTCCAATGCACGAAGGTTACTATTTATATTTATGACGGATATTTATAAGGTTATTAAATTTGGTGATTTAAAATGATCCAAGTGATTCTTTTAACATTTCCCTATTTTTGGGTATTTTACGCTAATCATTAACAATCTCTTTGATTTAAAAAACATTTTTGGGTTGTACTTGATATTGGCTCTCAGGTCGTATGTGTAGTATTTGTGAAATCCAATAAACTATTAGACAAATTTAAATAGTAATGGAATAAATTTAAATTAAATTACTTTGGACCGACTTACATATATACTTAAGTATGAATATATAAAATTAATGTTGAGCTGATAAGGCCATTTTCCTTGCTTCTTTACTCAGAACAGTTTGATAACCTCAGAAATAGCAAAGAACTGATCAACTTATTTTTCGCAGAATTCCAATTTAATTATTTTTAATGTCCATTCTAAATCCATTTTTAAATCTCATAAATTCAAAGATATTAAAATATTTTTGAGCTGAAATTAAACACAACAAATACACATTTTTTTAACAGCAATATAAATTTCTTAGTTTATACAAGACTTTCAGCTACTGTTGAATTTTTTAATTTCTAAAAATGATTTATTATCCTTTATTTGAAAAGTTCATTTTAGTTGTCTGAATTTCAAAATAAAAAGGTTTTTTTAACAAACTGATATATATTTAACAATTATTAAAAGTTTTAAACTATTTTTATTGGCCTAGGGTGATGTTCCTCCTGTCTAGGTGGTACCTAATCCAGGTCTGCAAACTGGCCACATCCGTATAGACGCTCCTGATATCCTTGTTGGAAAGGCTCAGGCCGAAGTTGACAATTCCTGCCTGCTCAAAGCGATTCGGATGTGTTTCAATGGGACATACCAGAGGAGCACCACTGTCGCCTATGCAACTTTTGCCCATCAAGGAGCAAATAAATCCCTCGGGCACAAACCTTCTGGATCGCCTCTGGCATTCCTCTTTGCTTATTATATTTCTGACGTCAGTTTTTTTTAAAATGCTGGGGTAATCCGTTGAGTTGTAATCCTTTTTGCCCCAGCTGTTGAAGAAGCAGTATTTTCCCTCGAATTTCGTATTCCTCGAGGGCAAACAAACTGTCCCGATATTTAGTTGCATGGGAAATGAGGATTTCAGGAAAAGCAGAGCCAAATTGTTTTTCCCATTGAATCTATTGTAACCCTCGTGGCGTTGTATCTTCGAGACCCCAATCTCCACATGTTTGTGTTGCTCCGTTGTGGTTGAGACATCCCATTCACCAGCGCGAATCAACAGATCAGCTTCATGGATATCGCTCAGTATATCAACAGCAGTGAGGACCACATTGGGAGCGATCAGAGATCCTGCTCCAATATAGCGAAACATCCAGTCCCTTTTGTCCAGCACAGCAATCACCCAGGGAAATTCGGCTGGACGAGCCTCACCTTCGGAGTATGGGGTTGTACCAGCATTTGGATTAAAATATCCACATGAAATCTATAAGGAAACTTCCTATTTTAATACATTTGTTAATAATAATTTGTCCAAAGTTACCTGACTATTGTCCAATTTTTGTCCAATCGCAAAGCTGCTTAGCAGCACCACCAGAAACATCCAATATATAGTCATTGCTCGTCCGAGAACTCAGGCTAAAATGATTCAGAGTGCAATCAATATACTTTAAGAACTCAGAGACGAGCTTGAGCGTTATCAATGAGACACAATCATTGCCTATAGCTTGACTTATCAACAGTGTATGTTATCTGAAATTTAAAATTACTCTGAATTGCACTGTTAAATTAGTTAAGTCAATAAGTCATGTCATGTCAAAGAAATCTACTTGAACAACTATTTTAGAAATATACAATAGTATTTTTAAAGCTAGTCCATAAGTGTCTACTGAAAAAACTATATAGTTAAATAAAATCAACTAAAATACCAAACTCAAGAAATATATATATTTTTATTTAAATGTTTTGTAGGTTTTTATATAGACTATTAAAGTATACCTGCAAATACTTAATCAAGAAACCTATTTAACTCACTTCAAACTTTGTACTAATATAATTGTTATTATTGGTCTCAGTGATCATATAAAAATGTTATTGATAACAAAATCAAATGATTTCACATCTCTTGTCTCTATTTGTATATTTTTGGTAAAAGTTGTGTAAAATATTCTATCAGAAAATAGATAATCGAATATCTTTGAGCAAGGCTTAACAGTTTTTTGTTCTTCTAGTGTAACCCCTTTTTTTTGCCTAAGTGTAACTTTTGCATAATACTCGTTCGCAGTGAAATAAAAAAGAAAAACAAAACAAAAACTGGTTGCATAGTGCATATGGCGAGGAGGAGTCAACAAGCGTACGCTCGCCGAGACTCAGCAGATTCCAATTAAGTTTTAAATTTTCAGCAGACAAGCTTATGAATGATGGCGTTCATTTCGATGGCAGCTCACTTGGCAAATGTCCAAAAAGGCTTTCCATTCCTTTTCCTTTCCCTTTCTTTCTTGAAAATGTGCTAATCATTTTCATTTGCAACGAAATAGCCGAGCAAATGGCGAACACAAGAAACAAGCAGTTCTATGGCCCCCTGGATTGCTCCCCCCGTTTTCCTTGGCACCTTTCAAGGACTCTTTCCGCATGCATTCCCAAGTAGTTTAACATGGGAGTGCCATTATGGGAAGTAATAAACAAGAAATGGAATAACTAAATTGTTCGGATAGGATTGCAGATGCCCTTTGTCCTCGTATTAGCATTTGTTGTAGCAGGGCAGGTAGTTGATAGAGGAATAAACATAATGGAAATTCAATGAGATGGAACAAAAAAAAAAATTTTTTGTACTTAACCATTTACAAAACAAATATTTATTTTATCGTTATTTCAAGACTTTTAAGTTATAAGTTTTTACATTGAAATATTTTTTTCTTAATAAATAAATTATGTTAAATATTTCTAAAAAAATTTCATTAAAAATTTGTGAAACAATTATTTTTTCCTCTAAGTCTGTTGTAAAATTTTTTTTTCTTATTTGATTATAATTTTGGAAAAGCATTTATTTCGACAAATTTCTTTTTATTATACAATTTTCTATACAAATCGTAGTTTTCTGTTGAAAATTAAAATTAAAATAAAAATTTTAGCTCAAGAAATTTACTTAAATTTAAATTTATTTTATTTACATTAAATTTTTTGTTTAATACTTTCTGTTATAAAATACATAGTCTTAATAATTTAGATACAAAAAATCTTTTAGATATAAAAATATCTTCCAAATACAAAAGTATCTTTTAGACACAAGATTATCTTGTAGATACAAAAGCTTAATTTAAATTCAAAAGAAGCTGCCGCCAAACTTTTTTGCACCCCACAAAAGCTTTTTTTTGACAGCTCCAACTCGTTCCAGAGGGCGACACACAAAATTTTATAAGCCAGATGCCAAGCAAAAACAAAAAGCATACGAACTTTTAAGATGGAACAAAAACAGAAAATAAACAACAATACGCATGTATGACCTTCGCACAAGGTCATTGGGGCACAGAGAGCGTAGTCATAAAGAGAGGGAGTGCTAAAGAGAGTGAGAAAGTAACACAGTGCATCAGCAGCATAATTAAAGTGCAAAAGAGTCGAAAAAATGCAGCAGAGCAGCGAGAGAGAGCTGATAAGAACCGCTGTATCAGCGACGCACAGTGGATCGGTTTCTAAAAAAACCAAAATAAAAATATTCCTTTTACTTTAGAAAATAAATATTCTAACTTGGTTCTTTTTTAAGAATTTGATAAACTTGGAAATTTATTTTCTGAAGTGAAAGGAATATTTTTATTTAAACAATAAACTTTATCTAAAAACTTTAATCTGCTTTTTTATTAAATTTTAAGAAAATCAAAGCTTTAAACATTTAAAACTTTTCATCGCATAATTTAACTTTAAATTCGACACTGTTTCTTGTTAGATACTCACGGAGGTTGCCAAATTAAGCACATGGTGTGTGATATATTGTAAAAAGTTATGACGTCGACTCAATTATAATTCAAATATTAACTTATGGTTATGAAAGTTGATAACATACTTCGGTGAAAGACCAAGGGATTAGTAATTTTTTTCAAAAAACAGAACAAAGGCTTTGTTATTTATTTAACAACTCAAAATTGTATTTATACAACAGGTAATAAGAGTTCGACCCACTGTGCGTCGCCAAGTTGTTTACAAGAGAGCCGGAGAAAAATGAGTGCGAAAGCTTGTTGAAAAAAGCTGCGGAAAGTATAATGAAGGTATAAAGTGAGAATCGCTCCGGATTTTGCTGTGAACGGTCGTCTGGTCTGGTTAGTGTCTATAGGCTCTATAGCTCTTCGCTGTCGCACACGCAAACGGGTCTCCGCCACACACACGCGCACCCACGCAACGGAATCAGAGAACTATATAGGAACATATAGGACATAGCAATAACTAGGACACCATGTCGAAGCCCCAATCGGACGCCGATCGGCGCAAACAGATCTCGGTGCGCGGCATCGCCGAGGTGGGCAATGTCACCGAGGTGAAGAAGAACTTCAATCGCCACCTGCACTACACCCTGGTGAAGGATCGCAATGTGTCCACCCTGAGGGACTACTACTTCGCCTTGGCCAACACCGTCAAGGACAACATGGTGGGCCGGTGGATTCGCACACAGCAGCACTACTACGAGAAGGATCCCAAGGTGAGTTTGCGGTCCTCCAGTCAGCCAGGCGGCCACCCTTTATTGATTTTACTCCATGGAAAATTCCAAAATGGATAGAGGTTTCCTAACCCTACTTTGTCTGAGTGCTGAAAGTATTAAGTCTTGGTTTTAACTGTCTGTAGGCCTCAAAAATAGTTTAAATATTCCCTTTACATATATTTTTTCTAAATTTTTTTTTGGCTATTACGACATTTTTTTCGGCCTGCTCCATTCTCTCTCTGTTCTCTGCTGATTTATTCCTCGATGCGCTTTGGCAACAAATTCACAGTGAACACTCAGTTATATGAACCCTTCAAGGTATAAAGTGATAAATAACAAAATTATACATCAAAACGGAGTAACTTAGATCACAAAAAAGTTTTGATATTATTATGTTTATTTTAAAAAATATTTTTAGTTCCAATCTCATTTAGAATATAAATTTTTTTGTCAATACCAATAACGTTTTTTTAATCTTTATTAATAAAATTTAGTTTTCAAGAAAATATATTTTCATTAATCATTTTTAATGGATAAATCAAATTAAGTTTGTTTTTTTGCAAATGAAGAAAATTAATTGTTAAAATGTATATCATTTAATCGATAAACAAAATTAAAATTTAATATATATTGATCGTTTACTGTATTTATGCACTTTCTGCATTTCCTGCATTTCCCACGCTTTCGTTGTTTTGCTACTATATAATTGTTTCGTTTTATTTAATTATCTGCGAAATTACCAAAAAGCAAAGATGCAAATGGGATCAATGCCAAGAAATACGAAAAAAAAGTGTGTGTGACACTTTCACTGCAACAAATAGCAAAGGTGCGATAAAAAAGCCGGCGAATTGTTCAAGCACTCCCCTTAATTTTCCACCCAGCTGAGATTTTCCTCCCGCCAACTGAACAAAATTTAAATACAAAAAGCTCTTCAAGTAGCAGCTGTCGTTGAGCTAATCCTATATGTTATCTATGCAAACTGATTTATGAGTATTTGACAAATATAAATTCCCTAGGGCCTTGGCTCACTAATTTTCTTGACTATTAACCCAGAAAATGCAGCTCAAGTAAATCAAGTGAGCAAGTTTGCATGCACATCCATCAGATACACAATATTTGTATATATATCAAGTACCTTTTCAAAACAAAGCCAAGCACGTGCCCAAAGCGTGAGCTTTTCATTAGCAAATTTCGCAGCATCGGCAGCTAAACATTTTTGTCCTTGCTGAATGTCAGCTTAAATCACTTTCAATTTCTACCCATAAGCCCCACATGTATCTATTAATTTTCCATTGACTCGAGCACAATTTCGACTGCCAAAAGTTCAAACTATATGTACATTTTTGGGCGATAAATATTTTCAATTTAACTAATTTGTGAAAATTTGTGCCGCCACGCCGACACACATATTTTTCAAGGTCAATCAAAGGTTATTAACAACAAACCAACTGACAAAAATATCAAGGAACATTTTTCCCCGTTTTTATTTTATTTTTTTTCTCTCACTCTCTGCTGGTTTTATTTTGGCTACAATTTCGGTGTATATATATATTTTCTTCTCGTTCAGGTTGTGGAACTTTTATAGGCTCGATTTTGTTTAGTTGTCCCCTCACATGCAATTAGCTCACGCAACCATCTGAGCAGAGAGGAAAAATATATATATAGTGCTAGTTTAGTGGTCGATTGTATCTGTCGGCTACTTGAACAGCTGTTGTCATGCGTTTCCCAGTACTTAGAGTTAATTGAAGACTACTTGGCGCCCATTGGGCTCTGGACCAATTTATGTAAATTGAAGAAAGTTCAGAGGCACATAAAAGAGTTCTTTATTTCCCTGTAGTTTTCCACAAAAAACATTTCAGGCTGACTACATCGAAATTATTGTCCGACTTATCACCCACATGGAAATCCAATTAAAAGCGTTTAGCTATCAGGAATCATTGAATGTTCAATGTCAGGTTGGCAAAACTATCGCATTTCCAACTTCCTATGCACATTTGTTATATATTTACTACATAAAGGTAAAAAAAACAATAAGCAAACAAATGTCGGTCGTTTATTATCAAAGCCGCAAAAAAAAACATATGTCTGGGTCTAACTCAACTGTAGACCAGGCCAGAACGTTTATCAAAACCCCCTACAAAACGCGAACAGCTGTGGAAAATATCACCATCGGCAGTTGAATGACTTGGAAAGCTTTCTATGGCTCTAAAAGATTACTCACGGTTTGTTGTGGAGCTCCGCATATTCGATTAGATAAGCTAAATAGGTTGTTCACATTTTTTTGGATGGAGAGGAAAGGTCAAACTTAAATCGGTTTAATATTCTGTAATCCCGATTTGACAATCTTGACTCTTTCAAAATTCCAATGACTTGATGTTTTCAAAGATAAGTTAGAATACATGATATTTTCCAAAATGACTTTAAAATTTTATATACATCAAGAAAAGTAAATATTTTGAGTTAAATTTGGCTCACTTTTAGATATTGATTAACCATGAATTGCGTTAGTATTTCAAAATTGTTTTCATATGTTTTCAAAATCAAATCTTATCGATCTTACACAATAATCTTAGCAATCAACTTATTTCTTATAAACCTCATGTTTCAAAATAGCTGCACATTCTAACATATCCATTAGCTCATTGCTGATTATAAAACATTATTATAATTTATTGAATCACTTGTTACGGTCATAAATTGTACCACCTTATTTCCATTACAAGAATAAATTTCAAAATAGTTGAAAGGTTGTCCACATATTTTAACTATCAGTCAGCTATAATTTTTTATAATTATAATTATAGTTATGTTCAGAGTAAACAGTATATTTTGTATATGAAACTCGTAACAACTCGTCAAAATTTTTCTGGTCAACCAAACAAAAACGATTATGACAGTATTTTCACTATAAGTAATAATTACTGACCGTAATCTTTCCATCTAAATTAACACCACTATTATTATTATATCTGTCATTTGGTCAGGTAAATAATGTTCGGTTTTATCTGATCAGTAGCCAACAAACCTCATCAAAATCGGTACAAATTTTCTACATTACCTAATCCAGCATATCTTATCTAACCTATTTAGGTTGTGAAATATTCCTAATCGAAAATCCCGCGATTCTATAGAACCGCCTTAACCCCTTTCACCTACAAATATGCACATAGAAACACGCTCGCCAAACATTACGAACTAATTAGCTTTAGTTTTTTACCGGATTGCATAGCATCAGACATCTGAAATCAGCATGCGCTAGGGGTATGCGTTTTAGGGCATAGATTACATAGGTAGACTGATAAGAAATAGGATCAGCATACCTCGGGCGCCATTAGCCATTAACCGGCGACACTGTCAGCGATGTTGTCGTCAATGTTTATTGGTGATCCGTGATCGATCCGATTGATGATTAGCCCAGTCCAGCATTGAGCACAGATAGTGATCCCGATTCCGGGTTAAACTTAGATTCATGCTCATGTTTGCCCAGCATGCAAAGTGCAGCCTGCAATCAGTTGATATAGCTGTTGCCATAAACACAATAAATGCCCTCGTAACATCGATCGATAGATTCGAACTGAATCGAACCGGTGATTGTGAATGCCTTCCTCTATTTATAGTTTTCCAGTTGGTTTGCCCTGAAATTACCCGGCGATTTCGCTGCTGATAAGGCAATATTCCGTTGGGAACCGAGAAATGGGAACTAGGTGACCTTCTGGCCAAGCATAACTAGGTCTTGTAGCTCCTCGTTATCACTTTTTAGATGTAGGTAGGTAGGTTGTGTGCACTGTACAGTTAAGCCTGCAATTTGAAGACCTTGCACTTGGCTGATCATTACGGAAATTCAGGGGGAAACTGGTTTGCCAATAAGCTTTATGATTCCACTCTCTTAAGCACTGCGATTATCACTCTTAAGTTGTATACCTTTCAGCCTAAGTATTAAGCTTTATTTAAAGGTGTTTCTTTAAAAAAAAATACTATTATGAAATCCCTTTATTGATACAAAAAAAGTCATGCTTTAGTTTCAATTAAATTCTCAAAATGTTATATTAAGTGACACATACAATAAAAAATAACTATAAAAAAGATGTTTTCTTGGAAATGTGTATAAAAAAAATAGACATTTTTTTTACGTTTAATCTTATTAAAAAGACTCCTGTTAACTAAATTGCATATTTAAACATTGTCTTTTGCCTTTGAAAAACCTCTTCAGGTTGTTCATTACAGAAGCTCTTACTACTTTTTATTTTCAATTTGTAACTTAAAACCACCCTTTTTACCAATAAACTGAATTAAAAACCAGTTAACTAATGACATCCCTCCTTTTTTTTAGCGCGTCTACTACCTGTCGCTGGAGTACTACATGGGTCGCTCCCTGACCAACACCATGATCAACTTGGGCATCCAGAGCGAGTGCGAGGAGGCCATGTACCAGCTGGGTCTGGACATTGAGAATCTGGAGGAGATGGAGGAGGACGCTGGTCTGGGCAACGGAGGTCTAGGTCGCCTAGCCGCCTGTTTCCTGGACTCGATGGCCACTCTGGGTCTGGCTGCCTATGGCTATGGCATCCGTTATGAGTACGGTATCTTTGCCCAGAAGATCAAGAACGGCGAGCAGGTGGAGGAGCCCGATGATTGGCTGCGTTATGGCAATCCCTGGGAGAAGGCACGTCCGGAGTTCATGCTGCCGGTCAACTTCTACGGTCGTGTGATCGACACACCCGAGGGCAAGAAGTGGGTGGACACCCAGAGGGTGTTCGCCATGCCCTACGACAACCCCATTCCCGGATACGGCAACAACCATGTGAACACGCTGCGTCTGTGGTCCGCCAAGTCACCCATTGACTTCAACCTGAAGTTCTGTGAGTATCTTATGGAGTTTTCTTTTTATCTTAAGATTTGTAAGCTAGAGTAAAGCTTTAACTAACCTATCTTTATCTACACCTTTTCAGTCAACGATGGTGACTACATCCAGGCCGTGCTGGACCGCAATCTGGCTGAGAACATCTCCCGAGTGCTGTATCCCAACGACAACTTCTTCGAGGGCAAGGAGCTGCGTCTGAAGCAGGAGTACTTCATGTGCGCCGCCACGCTGCAGGATATCATCCGCCGGTACAAGGCCTCGAAGTTCGGATCGCGGGAGGCGGTGCGCAACACCTTCGAGCACTTCCCTGACAAGGTGGCCATCCAGCTGAACGATACCCATCCATCGCTGGCCATTCCCGAGCTGATGCGCATCCTGGTCGATGAGGAGCATCTGACCTGGGAGAAGGCATGGGACATCACCACAAGGAGCTGTGCCTACACCAACCACACCGTGCTGCCGGAGGCTTTGGAGCGCTGGCCAGTGTCCCTGCTGGAGTCGATCCTGCCCCGTCACCTGCAGATCATCTACCACATTAACTTCCTGCACATGGAGAATGTGAAGAAGAAGTTCCCCGAGGACCTGGACCGCATGCGTCGCATGTCGATGGTGGAGGAGGATGGCGAGAAGCGCATCAACATGGCCCATCTGTCGATTGTGGGCTCCCATGCCGTCAACGGTGTGGCTGCCATCCACTCGCAGATCCTGAAGGACTCGCTGTTCCGTGACTTCTACGAGATGGATCCCAAGAAGTTCCAGAACAAGACGAACGGCATCACCCCGCGTCGTTGGTTGCTCCTCTGCAACCCCGGACTGTCCGATCTGATTGCCGAGAAGATCGGTGACGAGTGGCCAGTGCATCTAGACCAGCTGGTTGCCCTGAAGAAGTGGGCCAAGGACCCCAACTTCCAGCGCAACGTGGCTCGCGTCAAGCAGGAGAACAAGCTGAAGTTGGCTGCCATTCTGGAGAAGGATTACGGTGTGAAGATCAACGCCTCTTCGATGTTCGACATCCAGGTGAAGCGCATCCACGAGTACAAGCGCCAGCTGCTTAACTGCCTGCACATCATCACCCTGTACAACAGGATCAAGAAGGATCCCACAGCCAACTTTACCCCCAGGACAATCATGATCGGAGGTAAGGCTGCTCCCGGCTACTATGTGGCCAAGCAGATCATCAAGCTCATCTGCGCCGTTGGCAACGTGGTGAACAACGATCCCATTGTGGGTGACAAGCTGAAGGTGATCTTCCTGGAGAACTACCGTGTGACCCTGGCCGAGAAGATCATGCCCGCTGCCGATCTCTCCGAGCAGATCTCCACCGCCGGCACAGAGGCCTCTGGTACCGGCAACATGAAGTTCCAGCTGAACGGAGCCCTCACTGTCGGCACTCTGGATGGTGCTAACGTCGAGATGGCCGAGGAGATGGGTCTGGACAACATCTTCATCTTCGGCATGACCGTCGAAGAGGTGGAGGCCCTCAAGAAGAAGGGCTACAATGCCTACGACTACTACAACACCAACCCGGAGGTCAAGCAGGTCATCGATCAGATCCAGGGTGGCTTCTTCAGCCCCGGCAATCCCAACGAGTTCAAGAACATTGCCGACATTCTGCTCAAGTACGACCACTACTACTTGCTGGCCGACTACGATGCGTACATCAAGGCCCAGGATCTGGTGTCCAAGACCTACCAGGTGAGAGTTATTTCTATTTAAGAGTTTTTTTTAGCCCCTATTATATTAACAAATAAAAATATTTATAAGTTCATGTCTAAAACTAAATTTAACCCAAAAATCGAATCCATTTGTCTAAAACCCAACTCTTACCATTTAATTTTCAGAACCAAGCCAAGTGGCTGGAGATGTCCATCAACAACATTGCGTCCAGCGGCAAGTTCTCGTCTGATCGCACCATCGCCGAGTACGCCCGCGAGATCTGGGGCGTTGAGCCCACCTGGGAGAAGCTGCCAGCGCCGGAGGATCCTCAGAACTAAATCAATTAACATTTTTGATATTATTTTATTATTTATGTGCTTTACTTTTGTTAAAGTCAAAGTCAAATTTTAGGCGCCAAAAGCAACAACTAAAACTAATCAAGTAAACACGGGCCACAGCCCCGAATTGTTAATATTTTATTTAATAAAAATCCAAGATAAACAATTCAACTAGTTCTCTCATCACTGTGGAAACGAATCAACAAACACCAACAACGGTACCTACCTAAAAAAGACCTCAGGAACACTTTCAAAGTAACAAAAACAAAAAACGAATAAAAATTAGTGGAATGAGCTATAAAAAACGTTAGTGGCAGCTTGTTAATATATCGGATATGCGTGTTTTAAATCGAGATTAAACCTCAAGTTCAACTGTTAAATGTAAAAATAAAATGAATAAAATTTGATTCGAAATAAATAAAAGTTGGTGATTTTACTATGATATTTGGGTGATCTATAGAAAAACTGGATCATGTGAAAATAGAGTATTTAAGAATTAAAGCAACGTTTTATTTCTTATTGCAATATACAATTTTATTATGCACAATCAAAACATGGGTTTCAATCTGAAAATATTTTGGTGAATGGAAACAATTTTCTACAAGTCCCCATTGAATGAACACAAAAGATTCTTAATTTTTACAGTGTAATTGTTTGGATTTTTCTTTTTAAATAGTCACTTAAAAAATTGTAAACATTTCAAAATTAGAGTCGCCCCTTGCTACAATAATTGCTCCAGACGGATAAACAATTCCAAATTCTTTAAAAATAAAACAAAATGCGCTCCACAATGCACGAAACGGGTGAATTAAAATTAGAATCCCCGAATGCATTTAATAGTTGACCCTGGAGCGAGTCGACTTGCTGACGTACTGACGGTCCTCGGCTCGCGAACCGCTGGCACCTCCACCGCCTCTTTCCCTGTTCTCATGAGAACGCTCCCGCGGTGACTTTTCCTAGGGATTAACAAGTAGTTTGGTTAGTTTTAGAGGTAACACAATAAGGTATTGGAGAATTTCACTTACCCTGTGCCGCTCTCTTTCTCGTACTTCTTCTTCGCCGTTTTGTGCTAAAAATTGTTCGGTCTTGAATGTCTTGAATACCCGGTAAATGACTCTTCTCTCACCTTCACGTCTGCGCTTGTGTTCGTTGCTGTTGGATTCCTCGGTGCGATCGCGCTTGCGTCCCAGCTTCCGATCCTTGCGAGCGTCCCGCTCCTCATCCGATAGCTTCTCCTTGTTCCGCTCTTTGGTCTTGAGCCCGCGCGCCTTCTTTACGCTGTCGACCAGTTCCTCCACCTTCTGCAATGGCACGGAATTAATGGTTGTAAAAATATATACAAAATTTCGCTTCTTCTTCTATTTCGAAAAGTGTTTGTCTGACTGCTTGAGACGGTAACAAAAAAAAACCGAAAAGTTTTCGGACTGTGTGTATCTCGCCTGAGTCTGTTTGGTGTCCTAAGTTTTGGGTATTGGTTTTATATCTAGTCCGCAGCCCCCACCACGCGCCCATCACTTACCCATGCACAGTCTCAACATCAACGAATTAATAACTAAATTGCGCTGCGCAGGTAACTGCAGGTAGGTTATCAGAGTCGCGGCAGTTGGGTATCCACTGGGATTCCTCAGGATTAGGGGAATTGCACAAAGCCGAAGTTGTAGGTTTTGTAGCGAAGGCTGGCAGCTGATGTTCCACAGAGATTTTTTGTTGTTCCAGGTTGGGGTTGGCAGTAGATGATAGTTTGTGTGACTCCGTATCCACTTATAGTAACTTGGCGAATATTTTAAGTTGTCAATAGGAATAGCGATCCATACTTCTTAGCTCCAGATAAATGGACTTCTTGGATTACTGGGTTCGGAATGTAAAGGTTAAGGAAAATCCAAATTCTGTTCCTTGCATATCAGTCTTGTTTATGGTATGTGTTTTTGGATCCAAGCAAATTATTTCCGTTTTTTTTACTGTAGAGGTGCTCTTCTTCTGCTTCCAAATAATACGAGAAGTGGTTTTCTTTTCAATATTTTAAGGTTAGATCGATCGGGGTTAAAATTTTCAGCAGATGTGTCTTTTTTGTGAAGTGTTGATAGTCCTTTTTTTGGGTTCTGTGGAATCTTAAGTATGTATGATACTTGAAACGCTTGTCAAGTCAGATGATTGGGGGCTTGATCGCTTGTCATATCAGATGATTGAGGGCTTGATCTTCAAAACAGCAAAACGAGGTTCAGTTATGTACAGTTTTCCAGTATTTCGTCTTATTTGTTGCAGTCTCTCCAGGATCAACTATGCTTAATCGGGTTCGTCCATAATATTTTTAAATTCCCCCGGTTCAGCTTCTTCGATGTTTTGGTGCCTTTTTTTACTACACGTTGTAGCTTTATTTTTTGTGATGCTTGTTGATTTTGTTTTCAATTTTTCCATTGTAGATTCAGTTGTAGTTTCCAGAAAAGATACCGCCGTCGACTTTGTCCTTTTTTTGAATTGTAGTTTTTTTTTTTTTTTTTTGAATTGCCGGTTCCTTTTTAGTGATTCTTATTTCTTCAGAAGATAATCCTCCACGCTCCAAGCGAGTCTCGTCTTTTGGTTTTCGATTGTCGTCTTCATGGTCCCAATACTTCATTTCGGTCCAAAATTTAACTACTACTATTTACTCTTAAGCTACTATAATTAATTAACAGAGTTGAATATACAAAAAAAAATAATAATTTCCTTCCTGGTATAAAGGTGATAATCATGTCACATTGGTCTAAAAGTTCAACTTTTTGCTTATACCCTAGCTTAACAATAACACCCCAAAATGTACTACATTTGATACTTAGAAGTAAGGAATTTTTGGCGATAAGAACTAGGTCCAACGCATCCACATCGAGCTGCAGTATAAGTTTTGATATTTTAAAGAGTGGTGGGTTCGTTGTTGATTCGTTGATTTCAGAGTCGCAGTTTGGAGTCCGAGTTGCAGTTGCTCGTTCAAACCTTCGTGAGTTTTCCCTTCCGATTCGGTTGTCATCATAGTTGTGGTTGTTGTTTTATATTGTTGTTGTCTTAGCGTACTTATGTCTGCAACCATATGCTACTAACCTTTGAACTGCTGGTTGACGACTCCAATTTGCGACGCTTTGAATCTACTGTAAAGAAAGGTAAGCAATCAAATGTTTTGAAAAAAATTACCACACGCAAATGGTTAACGTACCTTTTTCAAATTCAGTGGTCTCGTGGCTACGCTGTCGGTGCTGCATTGATCCATTGCTCTCGTTAGACACGGAGCTCAGATCACGATCTCGCATTCGTCCCTCGAATTCCTCATAGTGGCGATTGTCGGTGCTGCCCACCAGATCCACCGTCTCCACGCCATCTCCGTGCCGATGACGCTCTTCGCCGCCGCGTCGCGAAGTCTTCTCGCGCTTCAGATTCCTCTGCTGCGCCTCCAACTCCTCTAGACGCTGGGAGCGCTCCCGCGACCGCTGATGCTGCTCGGCTTCTGTTCGCTCCTTGACCCTCACCGTGTCCCTAGAGCTGCGATGGCTACTAATGCTTCCGTGACGCTGCTCTCGCTCCACATCGCGATTGCGGCTTTCACTCTGTCTGCTGCCATTGCTGCCGCTACCGTTGTTGGTCTGCTCCAGCGGCTCTTCCTTGATGCGGGATTGCGATTCACGTGGCGCTGGCAGATCACGTTGCTTGCTCTCGCGATCGTTGTTCGAGGTCGTCGAGGTTGAGCTGGCTGTGGAAACCAAAGTGACGGTAGAACCCTCGCTTTTTAAGATCCTGGGATCGCTGGGTTTGATTGGAGCTAAAAAAAAAATATGATTTTATCATTATTAGAACCTATACAACTTTAAACTGGTGACAATTAATGAAGTGCATAAACAATGTTTACAGTTTTTAAGAACTTGTTGATGCTTTTTACCAATATTGTATTTTCCTCACCTGTTTTTCCATCCTCCTCCTTTATGCCTGACTTTTGATCGTTGCTGAAGTAGGGAGCAGCTCCGCCGGCGACCTTCGTTCCCGCCTGCGACGTTGGTGTGGGCGAGGTGGGCGAATTCTTCTCCACTTTGATAGGAGTCGGTGACTCCTTGTTGGGCCGCTCGGCCATCTGATGGAAGTCGCTCTCCTTGAGCATGTGCGGCGTCTTCTGCTTCAGCTGACCAATGTAGCTGGAGGCGATGACGTACAGATCCGGGCGCTTGGTCTTCTCCTCCTCGCGCACCTTGTCCACCTTGCGCTCGATGATCTGCGCCAGCTTGGCAAGAACCGGATAGTGGGGCAGGATGCGCATCAGGATGATCAATGCATTGCGGATCTGCATGAAGTCCTTCGAGTCTAAACAGAACACTATCGCCTTGGTGATCTTGTAGTGCCACTTGTGGCACACATGGCGGTAGTTCTCGTAGCCCACATGGTCGTTGGCCTCCGAGAACTGGTTGCTTACTCGGAATTTGGTTACGAAACCGGGATAGTTGGCGCATTCCTTGTTAAACACAGCCTGATCCGCATGCCAGCGCATAACGGTCTCAAGCATGGCGCACAGAAAGCGTCCGTATCGCGTGGCCTCGCCCTCCGTGCAGGATGTCACCGAGTACGTGATGTCACAGAAGATCTGAAGGATATAAGAGGGAACAAGGTATAAAAACATATTCAGCATAAATTAAGTAGAGAACTAACTCGATCGTAGCAGAGCAATGTGGAGAAATTTGAAGTCTTAAGGTTGTGTATGGCGTGCACAAACTTGGCGCAGTACAGCGCATCCAGGGCTGTGAAGGTGCAGCGCGGAAAGAGGCAGAGCTGCAAGAACTGCGTGATGGTGTCGTTCTTGGCCGACTTGGCAGATCGGAGCAGGAACCAGCTGTCCTTTTGCTCCTGCAGTCGCTGCGAGATCTTGTCCACGTGTTCGTGCTGCTTCTTGCGCTCGTCATTTAACTTCTCCATCAGTGCGATGTAGCGTTCCTGCTCCTTCTTGTTCTTTGACTGGTTAGAGTCCTTGCCCTCGGCCGCCTGCTGGGCCAGCTGCTTCAGCTTCCCAATCTCGCGCTGGTAGCTGTCGTTGGGCACGTGCAGGTCGTACATGCTCAGGCTCCAGAAGGTGACCAGGAACTGAGGACTAATGTCCTCCCACACCTTGGCGCTGTGCAGTGGGCGAACGGATTCCACTATTGGATTCATGATCAGCTGCGTGGCCTCCAGATACTTCTGCAGCTTTTGCGTTGTGGTCAGCTTTTTGGCGTTGGGATCAGCCTTGCGCAGTTGGTCGTATTTTTGCTGTAAGAAAAGAGTAATGGGTTGAATTTTAACAAGTTTTAATGCCCATTACCCATACTCACATTTATTTGGTGAGTAAACATGGGCCTGGCCAGGAAGAAGGCCACATCCGTGTTAATGTGGTACTCCCGCAGCATTGTGATGATCGAGGGAAGGCGTTCCACATACTCATCCACCGAATAGGTGGACCCCAGAAAGGTACCAAACTGGACGAGGGTGTCCTGACACTGATCGTACAGATTCCCCACCAGCTTCAAATGACTGTGCGCCGCTGTCTCACGATAGATCACGCAGTGTTTCTGCTGGGCCATCAGCAGACAAATGGCTACGGCGAGATCGTTGTTGGCCAAGGCCTCCTTCAAGCGATTTGAGGACTTTTTCGTGTTCCTCACTTGACTAAAGTAGCCAGCCTGAAAAGGAAAAGGAAATTAATTAATTTGAAATTAAGTTTTAAATAATTTTATCTAAAAAATCGTAGCTCAATTTAGCGACAAACTAAGTGAAGTGATTAGGATATTTACCTCGCCCCTGAGTTGTTCGCCGCCGCACATTGCCTGCAGCTGATCGTTGGTCATCTCCTCGCAGGACTCCACGCCCGCCATCTTGTGCACGATCTCCCGCAGGATGAGCAAGTCCAGGCTCTTCTGCGACTTTAGTTGGTTGGCCACATACTGCAGCAATCCGCTCAGCTCTATGCTGTACTTCTTGTAGATGGTGCCGCAGAAAGAGGCAAGGCTCTGCAGCCACAAGGACAATGAGGTGCCATCATCCTTGAACCTGAGACGACCCGTCAACGTCAGCGACTCGATAATGCAGTATCCCAGGCAGTCAAATGACAGGGCAGTCAGATACTTGAGCATGTCACAAACAGGACCGATGAGATTGTCATAGATTTGGATTTGCAAGAGAATCTGTTGATGTAGGAAAGCGAAGTTAAGCTAAATTCAATCGCTATAAAAAGTAAATTAAACTCACATAGTCGAAAAGCAGTCCTGGAGCACAGTGACTGTACTTGCCGACCAGGCGACCCAGCTGCTTAACGTTCTCCTTGCTCACTCGCTTCATCAGCGCTTTAATATCCCGCTGAGCCAATCCACATCGCCTGATCAGGTTCGGGGTGCAGCTGGTAGCTGTCGTTCTTCCAACGCGCATACAAGCTGTAGCGGAAATGGTACGGGAAATACTTGAGCACAGCCCAGATCTCCTCGGACATGGAGCAGTTGTTGTCCAGATAGAGGAGCGAGGGCAGAATGCAGGCGTCCAGAGAGCTCATAATGTCATAGTAATGCTGTTCCGCCTCAGAGTTCGGCGGCGGTCCATTTAAGCTGTCCACGCCCATCTCCACCACTAGTTTTTTCATGATGCGGATCAGCTTGTACATCAGCACAGTGTCGTAGTGCATGGCTGGTCCCAGGACATTCGCCATGGGCCAGGTGTACTTCCTTAGATCGCTGAATTCTTTTGCCTGCATCTTGGCCACCAGCTTGGAATCGTCGTACAAGCGACTCCGGCTCTGTTTTCTCCCAGCGGGAGCCTTAAAGCACTTCTTATAGTAGATATTCTCCACGGACAGATGAATCAGTTCGGCAATGCCTCGGGCAATGGGCTCTTGCAGTACAACCGCCTGCTCTGGCAGCTTTTGGATGATTTTGTTGGCATTTTCCCAGTCACCAACTTTAAGTAGAGCCTCGCAGAGACCAAACTTTTGATTGACATTATATTTTTCCTGGAGAATAGTATAAATATTAGTAAAATTTTTAACTTTGGATGATAATATCGCGCAATTATCATAATTCTTAGCTTTACCTCGTTAAACTTCTTCACCGTTGGCGGCGGTGGTGGCTCCTTTTCGTCCTCCTTCTTGTTCGTTGAGATGAGGTTCAGCTTGCGCACCATTTCCCTGGCGTCCGCCAACTCCTCCTCCCAGTCCGCCTTGATGCTCCCATCGTTTGGAGTCAACCACACATAGACATCGTTCAGCGCAATGACGCCGTGCTTCAGCAAAAGGGCACAAACATGGTATAAAGAGCGGGGCGTGCGGGAGTCCTTGAAGTGACAGAACTTGTATCCGAGGACCTCGCAAATAATGGCACCGGTGGGCATGTAGCTGCGCAGCAGGGGAATGAACAGTTGCCAGCGATCCGGGCGAGTTTCAAAGGACTCGATGATAATATCCAGCACACGATTGGGATCCAGATTGAAGCAGCCTACAAAAAAGATTTATTTACGTTAAAAACTCAGCTAATAACAGTTTGTGTTGCAAAGGACTATAAGCATCCTTCTTTTAAAACTTTTTTTTTAAGTAAGCGCAAATATTACCTATCAGAGATTTAATAATGTCCATAATGCTCTCTGGCGTGGTGCTTTCTTCAAATTCCTGATTTAGCTCTGTAATGAGCTTAGCAAAGCCCTCGCTCTCCTCGCGGAAAAGATTAAAGCGACGCTGCTTATAGCTTAAATGGGATGGACAAAAATTACATAATTTGTCAACATTAAATGACCCTTTTAGTACGTACTACAACTTGGTTTTGACCTTGATGAACTTGGAGTAGAAGCTCTTGTTCTTGACAATGCCCACCTCCTGCAGCGTGTCAATTTCTAATCGCTCCTTTAAAAGGCTTTCTGGTACCACCTTGTCGATGTCCTTGACCAGTTGCACGAACGCATGTCGCTCCTCGTGCAATCCTTCGGTCATCAACGAGGTTTCGCTGTCCAGAATATTGATCACGTCCACTATCAGACTGGGAAAATCCGCGTGGAGGGCCTGAAATTGAAACAAATTAGATTAAAATCCTCCAAATAGTTACATAACATAAAAACAAACGAAATAAGAAGCATTTAAAAGTTATAAAAAGAATAAACCAAACGAAAGCTCGGAAATAACATGATGAATAATTCAGAAAAGGAAGTTAAAACCGTCAAAAAGTTTCACTTTGGACAGAACCCACTCACCACTACTTCCATGAGCAGGTGGAGCACCAGATCCTTTTTGTGGGTGAAGCGCAGCGCCTGCCAGAGCAGCTCGTAGATGGCGTTGGAGACGCCCTGCTTGAAGACTCCATTCCGGTCGTAGACAGGTGTGTCTGCTGCGTCCTGTAGCTGCTGCTTGAGGTACTTCAGGCTAGAAGTAAACGGGTAATTTAGCTAGGGAGTGGAGTGGGCTACAGTCAGTCCAAACAGTCGACACAAGAGCGCGCGAATATCCGCAGGACACAAACTAACGGCAGCCACTGTACTCTGCGAGCGTGTGCGTGCGTGCGTGTGTGTGTGTGTATCTCTGGCTGCGTTTGTATCGGTGTCTGAGCGTGGAACCACGTACAATTCGCTCCGTCCGGATTTGTCAAAGTGCTTGAAGATGTCCGGATTCAGGGAGCTGGGATCCCGGTTGCTGGTTGTCCCGGATCCTCCGCTACCTCCGTTTGTGTCCGACTCAGCGGTCCGGTTTTCCGCTGCTGCTCCATCGCCATCCTGCTGCGTCCCCGTCACGCTCTTCAGTTTTTTCAGGCGCCTGTGCATCCGGTCTGTGGATCTGTGGATCAGGTGGAACACACGGGTGGTTTGCTGGGGGCTGCTCTCTGCTCCCAAATCGATCAAATCGTTGTACTTTTGGAAATATTTTACAAATTTTCACACTTGATGTTGAAGCAGAGATGGAACAGAAACCGAATTTCATTCGATACTATCGATATGGCTTTCAAATATCTGGCTACTTTTGTGTGACCCTTCTGCGGGCAAAGTAAAATGCCACGCAAATATAAAAACTACATCAAGACTTTTGGAACTGTGGAAAATAAAACAACAACTAAATAATATTTATCGAAATGTTTTCTACAGAAGTAAATATCTTTTGTTATAACAATTTCTCGCATTTACCTATACTAAGATTATCAATTCAGAATTTGAAAAATCTTGATTTTTAATGGACTTTGTACACGGATTTAATTTTATGATAGCATTGAAAACTCAAATGAGAACTGGAATGCATGGAATCGGGCCAATATGCACGAATGATTCTAAATAGTGTTATATTTTAAAAACAAATTGAAAATTGTTTAAATACCAAACAACTTATTTGCATATGTCCAACAAACCACGCGAGTTTATTTATATCCGATCTTCCATCCATTCCATTTGATGTTAACGAACCCTTTTATAAATTTGTATGCGCATATAAATACGGATTTTCTTGATATGCAATCTAAAATCACATTTTTTATGCAATCAATTTAATAGAGTTTTCACAGGGAGTTTACATTTTCAGTAGAAGTTGTAGCCAATCTATGTTTACTTCTTTGACGACCCAAAATTCCAGCAAAAAAATGGTTTTTATTTTATTTAACTTTTATGCCACAATTTCTTAAAAATAAATCGTTGTCTTTCAATTTTTAGTTTATTTATGGCTTGTTACAGAGCTGACAGTAACTGCAAGATAACAAGCTTTATAATATGCAAATTCTTTGCACACATTTATTAAATTACCAAATGTTGGTCAACCAAATGATTAAATTAATGCATTTGAAAAGCGATGCATGTGGAAATACGCGTGAACCTAAATTATAGATGTTTCAATCTAAGTGCAAACATAATTGAAGAATAAATATCCAATTTATATATTTGGGAAACATGTTTCCATTAGTTTTGTAAGGATATATGTAATTGTGGGCGAAATCGAGAATGTAAATGTAAAATCGTATTTTAAATTTGGATAGAGCAAATCAGTGCGAAACTGGATTCCGCAACCTTAGAGAAGCGGTTCGTTCTCAATCTTCACGTCGCACTCGATCATGGAGCTGTCCACGTAGGCTGATGAGGATGGGGAGAGTGGGCCACCGTTTAGGTAGCTGGAATTGGAGAGATGATAGTACTGGGAGTTGTCCAGTTGAGAGGCGAAACTTGAGTCAGGAGCTGGTGTCAGTCTGGGCAAGCCACCCGCTCCTGGTGGCGGCTGCTGCTGCTGCTGTTGGTGCTGCTGGTCATCCTTTTTAATGTCCAACAAAACGCGACTGATCTCCATGCGAAATTTAAGGTTGCCCATATTAGACAGCGACTGCATGTGCGGCAGCAAGCTGACCAGAAAGCTGTAGTCTGCGTCGTTCTTCTGCTCAGAGTCCGCAACAGATGGCGGAAGGGCCTGCCTGCTGAAGCCATTCGGTATGGTGCCATTCGATGTGGTGCCATTCGATGTGGTGCCATTCGATGTGGGGCCATTCGATGTGGTGCCTTCGTACGAGGACGAGGTTTTCCTGCGTCGACACCTCTTTGGCGGCGGACCTGGTGTTAGCAAGTAATTTGGGGGCAGGTTCATGGGCGAGAGTTGCGTGGGCGATTGCAATCTGGGCGACAGCTCCTGATCGGATCTCTGGGCAGCCGAGAAATCCAGTCGCTTGATCATAGATCCGCGATCAGAGCCCGAATCCTGGGGCATTGAGGACTCCCGCTTGAATATGTCCCCCATGACCTCAAAGTCCACAGAGTCATCATTTTCCAGATCCACATCGATGGCAAAGTCATCTAGCCGGGTGGCCTCGTAGTCATCCTGATGTTCCTCCAGTTGAAATGTCTCTGGAGCAAAGGGCACCAGACGCTCTGGGTCGAAGATGTGGCGCAGGAACTCCAGGCTGCGGAAGTACGGCCAGTTGGACATGCTGATGCGCTTCTGTTGGATTTTGCGCACCTCCGACCGGTAGCTGTCCCTCAGTTGCTTGAACCGCTTCTTGCACAGAGGGACTGCAAATATACGGGTGTTATTTATAGATTTTTGCTGCGGAATCTTTTCGCACTCACCATCCTGCTGCAGGGCCTGTGCCACGCTCGCCCACTGATGCGCTGCGTTATCCTTGCGGATGGTCATGGTCATGTTCGAGTCCCAGAGACATCGCCGCTTCGCCACCTCATTTATAAGGCGAAAATTGTCTGATTTCATGATAAACAATAGCAGAAATCGTGGCTTGTCAGCAACGCACTCTCGCACTGAACTTTCAAGTCGATTTTCTACAGTCTCCGCGCTCACAGCAAACGGACGATTGTGTGAGCGGTAGTCGGGCAGTGTGGTTAATGAATTCCAGCGCGAAAAACGCAAGTGCCTTCTTTGGTTTTGAAGAAATTAAAAGAAAATAAAAATTTTAGGCAGCTGGTTTTGCAGCCCGCTTCGCTTTACTGCAGCACACCTGGCAACTCTGCACAAACAGCTGTTACAGTATTAAGACCACAGCGAAAAACAGCCACACTTGGGAGGTGACAACACTGGCAGCAAAACAAATGATTCAGTCAGAAAACAATTATAATATTTGCCGGCTGTGAGTTTGAAACTCAATTAAGTTATTAACCAGCCATGTCGAACGCTAGAGAGGATGTCAAGGATGAGGACTTGCCCGCAAACACTCTGGAGCACTTCACCGAACTGCAGCAGGTGCTGGAGATGATTGAAAACATTAAATCAATTGGAGCACCTTCTTTTGAAAGGGAGTTCGAGCAGTACTCGGAAATCTTGTCCAGATACCAGGAACAGCCCCATCTGCTGGATCCACATTTGGAAGAGTTGCTGGGGAAATTACTAGGCAAGATCAGGCTGCAAAGTCTGCCCGAAGGAGAGCGACATGGAGCCTTCAAGTATCTGTACATCATATGCAAAGTTCGCACCTACAAAGTACTAGTGAAGTTTATGCCCCATGAGCTGAGCGATCTGGAGTTCGTACTGGAACTGCTGGGCCAGCAGGATCCCAAGGAGTTTGAGCAGTGGGAGACGCGCTACATACTGCTCTTGTGGATGTCCATCCTGGTTCTGAATCCCTTTCACATGTCCAGGTTGGATGCGTACGAGACAGCTGCCAATTCCACAGCCGTAAACCATGTCCAATCGAAGACCAAGATGGAACGCATCTACGAGCTGATCCAGCTCTACGTCTCCACCAACGACACCTGCAGCAGCATGGCTGCCTACCTGGCCGCCAAGTACTTTGTTCGCAGCGACATCAAGGACCTGTATCTGGATCGTTTTCTTGACTGGATAATGGAGCAGCACCGCGCGGATACGGTGAATGTTAAAGTTCGGTCAACTGGCCGCAGTGGCTGCTATTCTAAAGCACGGCAAACGGGAGGACCTCCTGCCATATGCAGACAAGCTCCTCCACTGGATCACCGCCTGTGAGTACAAGGATGGCAACGACTTCTTAAAGTACAAGAACTACGTAAAAATCGTCCAGAGGATCGGCTTGGTCCATCTAAAGCCACGCATTGCCAGTTGGCGGTATAAAAGAGGTGAGTTATAAATAATGAATTCGAAAGACTTAAACTTAATATAGAACTAATATAATAAAAGTTCTTAGCGTAAACTTTAAAGACAAACCTTAAAATAAAAATTTTTTTTAGGAACCCGATCACTGGCCACTAATCTTAGCCAGGCTGCTGGAGCTGGAGGCGAATCACAAGCAATGGAGGTATCTCCCGAAGAAGGCGAGGAGATCCTAGTGCCCGATTCAATCGAAGAGGTGATTGAAGAGCTGCTACAAGCCCTGCGAAGCGGAGGAAACGATATTCGTTGGAGCGCGGCCAAAGGATTGGGCAGGGTCACCAATCGATTGCCCAAGGAGCTGGCCGATGAGGTGATAGGCTCAGTGATTGACATACTTAGCCCACTGGAACCCCATGAGGCCTGGCACGGAGCCTGTTTGGCTTTGGCGGAACTGGCCAAAAGGGGATTGCTGCTGCCACATCGACTGGAGGAGCTGGTCCCTCTACTAATGCAGGCTCTCTTCTACGACGAAATGAAGGGCTACATGTCGGTGGGTCAGCACATCCGTGATTCCGCCTGCTACATGTGCTGGGCCTTTGCCAGAGCCTATAATCCGGATGACGTGAAACCATTTGTGCACAAAATCTCTTCGGGGTTGCTGACCGTGGCCGTCTTTGATCGCGAGGTGAACTGCAGACGAGCTGCCTCCGCCGCTTTCCAGGAAAGCGTTGGTCGCTTGGGCAATTTTCCCTTTGGTATCGAGATCTCCACCACCACAGACTTTTATTCTGTGGGCATACGGCAGAATTCCTACCTAAACATAAGTGAATACATTGCGCAGTATGAGGTGTACCGCGAACCTTTAATAAATCACCTAGTGCAGCACAAAGTAAACCACTGGGATCCTGCTATCAGAGAGCTGACAGCCAAAGCTCTGCACAAGCTTTCCCTAAAGGAACCTGAGTACATGGCTGCGGTTGTTCTCCCACAACTTCTGGCCAAAACCGACACCATCGACATCAACTGCCGTCATGGCTGTGTCTTGGCCATGGGAGAGATTACTCTGGCCCTGCGGAAACTGGAGGAAAATAGTGATCCTCCTGTGGCTTACTTCTCCAATCAGCGAATTGTGGAGCTGAACGAACTGGTGAAGACGTTCATCGACAAGAACTGCTATCGCGGGATGAGCGGTGAGCTGATGAAGTCCTGTACGACCAACTACATAAAGAACTGCAGTCTGGCCAAGCTGCAAGCAACTACCGATTGTTTGGGTAAGGGTTTTTCTATATTTTGTAATGTAGTATTTAATATATTTTTATCTACAGCTTCCTGGCAGAATGTTATAGACTCCTGTCTGGTGACCAAGTCGACCTCCATTCGCGACTCTGCAGTGGAGGCCTTTGGTGAGCTCAGTCGCACTTATTACTGTCTGGATTCCAGACACCAGGCGAACGAAGCCATCATTAATGCTTATTTGAGGGGATCGGAGAACGATTTGGAGGAGCACATTCGCATGGGATACATTGCTGCTTTGGGAGTGCTCCCATCCTTTATGCTCCGTCAACATCTGCCAGAAGTTTTAGACAGTCTGGTAAAGCATTCGTTGACACCTTTGCAAGCGGTTCTGGTGGGTGAAATGGGCAGTCGCGAGAATATCCAGACGTACAGATGGAGCGAGGCACGAACGGAGAGCGTTAGAGCCTTGACTAAAGTGGTTAAAAGCGTGGGATATGATGGAGGAATTGGTAAGATTAAAATCAATAACAAAGGCTTATGATTTGTTAAATACCCCTTTTTCAGACTCATTTGCAGAGCCAACAAACTTCCATAAGGTTGTCCAATGTCTGCTTAAAGCTTTGGACGAATACACTTTGGATAACCGCGGCGACATTGGAGCTTGGGTTCGGGAGGCAGCCATGTCATCACTTTATGAGATCGTGACTCAGTGTCCGCCTGAGTTGCTCAACCCAGAGCACGTCCACGCAATTGTGGTGGGCTTTATGCAGCAGGCGGTGGAGAAAATTGATCGCACTCGAGGATTAGGCGGCCGTCTCTGCTGCCAATTGATCCATCATCAGCCGAGGATCCTGCATATACGAGAGCATTCGAAACTCCTGGAGATATTCCCCGCGGATGCGGATTCCGTGCTTTGGCTGTTTGCCGATCACACATTCCCCCTGTTCTGTGAGCTACTTGCTTTCCCGGATTACTCTAAAAGAGTGCTTCTGGGCCTGAGTGCCAGCATTGGGCAACTAACTGAATCTCTGGTGAGTTGGGGAGAATTTCTTGTTGGGATATTCGTTAATCATTGTGTATTCCCCATACAGATCAAGTATGCCTCTAGTGCTTTATTCCAATTCTTGCGTTCCAACCCTGACACGGTGCCGCGTCTGTGCTCCGAGGTTGTTCAGATCTTCGAGGAGCACCTGCTGAACGAGCGCGTGACCTATCCAATGCTCAGTTTTCTGGATATACTGATTGGATCTGGGACTGTGGAATCTGTGCTTCACGATGAAACAAATCCGTTTGCAGAGGACATCTTCAGGCTGCTCAACCTGGAAGTTAAGGGTTACAAGAAGCTGTATAAGACGGCTACCAGCATAAGTGCTTTTTGTCAGCTGCTCCAGGTTCCGCGTTTGTCTAGACGCATTCTCTCAAAGCTCTCAGTATTCCTTGGACTGCAGCATGTCCACGTTCGCAAAATCGCTGCCACAAAATTATACGAAGCGTTGGCCCTTCACGGAGACGTCACCGAAGTACCCGAGGACAATATGGATGAAATCCTGACACTGCTCTCTGAAACGGACTGGACGATGCCGCTGGTGGAGGTTCGTCCGCTGAGAAACCATTTGTGCCACCTGCTGGACATCAAGGCTCCTGTGACTGGAGCAGCTGCAGCAGCCGCCTTGCAACAAGCGAATGCTGATAAATGAATTTTCGGCAATACAAGTTAAACTAATGTATTTATTGCATACTGTATTTTTTGATTCTTACCTATTTAATACTTTTTTTGCACAATTATACTGACTATGCTTGCAATTTTGTCTTAAATTATTTTTATTTGCGATACTCGAAGAGTAAGCAAATACTGTAAACGATCAAATGTCTGTCTGTCCGTCCGTCCGTCCGTCCGTCCGTACGAGCTCCTAGATCTCGGGAACCATAAGAGCTAGAGCCACCAAATTTTGCACACAGAATTCTATATACCCCACGTAGATCAAGTTTGTTTCAAAACCCGACCACGCCCCTTTTAACGCCCACAAACCGCGAAAATCTGTGGCGCTCTCATTTTGTATGCAATCTTTGCGGTTTTAAAAGAAATATAATGATATGTGCACTGTCTTACTACACTCCGAACCATTTTATGCTCTAATAAATAATAAAGAAGTTATAGAACATTTTGCTATGCCTTGAATCAAGTCTACATACATATTTTACATACACGTGTTTGTTTACATACAAATGTAGATAATGTAGCCCCATAGGTGGCGACTCTATCGTTTTTTCTCGTATTGGTTTTTTAATGAGGGCAAATGAGTATCGCAAATCTTACAGTCGGGAAACCCGACTATAGCGTTCTTTCTTGTTTTAACCTTTTGTTGGTTGAAATTCTTGGCTAAGAACGTTTATTTCGGAGTTTTTACTACAACTTTTTTTTTTATTAAAAGCTCTTTAAAAAAATGTATTTTTGTTTCTTTAAATTTGGAGGATTGAATAAATTAAAGAAAGATAAAAATTTCTGAATATGAAAAACATGTACGATCTTTTTTTAATACAGTCTTGCCTCCGAATTCAAGGGTTTCATATAGACTAATATGTCAACAATCCTTTTTTTTTACTCTTTTGCTAAAATACTCAAACATTTCATTCAAATTTTGGTACTTCCCAGGTAAAAACATTTTTCAAAACAGTGACGTTTTCGCAACATACTGCGACGGCCACACTGAGCGAAAGACAGAGACAGAAAAATACAACAAGAAAGACGAGGCGAGGGAATGAAAAATAAAAGGAGGCGGACGGAACGGGAAACAGAAAGCAAGGAGAGATTAAGGAACCTAGAGTTCAATTAAACCCCGCCAGGTCTCACACGGAGAAATTTGTCATAGAAATTCGTTTTTTTTTTGTAAACAAAACACGAACTCGCAAACACACACGTTTCTTTCCCCGCGCCCCAGCACCCCTTTCACGTCTCGTTGTTACACAATTGTGGATAATTGTGGAGAGCCAGTTGTGCTGGTTGAATCGCCATGAGTATTTGGAGTGTGCGATGTCTGACGCAGAAGTTCATCCGGCAGGCGTACATCCTGGCCAACAGGAGGCTACTCGGTCCCGAGCCACAGCGTTCGCCGCCGGCGTATGGTGAGTGAGGTTATGGTCGCCTGTGCCGCTCCGTGTTTTTTGTGCAACTCTCGGTGTTTTTAATATACTCATCCGTGTGCTTCCTCCTCTGTTTCAGCCATTCTCCGACCCGCGCACAGCAGCCTCTATCAAATGGTAAAGAAACGCACCCTTGAGGCGCGCACCAAATTGCAAGCCAACAAGTATCCGAATCATCAAGCCTGCGTCACCAAGCCATCACCCACATCCAATGAGTGCGAGGTGGATGTGGAGGCCACCGTCGCCGCCGGCGGCATTTCCACCTTCGCCAACGCCACCTATCAAGTCCCTTCCAAGTCAGAGCCACTCTTCAAAGTGGTACCCATCGCTCATTTCATTCACCATCCGTTTTTGTTGCTTAAGTGAAGGGATGCAAACCAGGGAAACCTGTGCAATTGTTGTGAAACCAATACCATTGACATTCTTACTCATAAACGTCATGGACTTAAATAAGTAGTCATCATGGTTAATATGTAACCAAAGTTCGTTAAAAGTGTGATTTCACAACAATGAGGGAACATTTCTAAAGTATTTTGTTAACCCTGTTTGCGTCCCTGCACAAAACTCGTAAAAACTTGGTAACCAACTAATGAATTCCTTCACTTTCAGGGCTTTGCTGAATGCAAGACGGTCTGCAGCGCCAAGGACGTGCTGAAGTCCTCAAAACACAGCAGCACCACGCCAGTGATAGACTCCTGCAAACCGAAGAATGCCTGTGAGGAATTTGAACGCAAGCGCAAGGAGACGACCTGCAACGAGGATGGAACTGCTCCCGGTGGCAGTGGTGGCGGTGGGGACTGCGAGTCCGAGAAGAAGGAGCTAAGGCGCAAATACCTGTTGGGAGCGCTGGCTGCGCTGCTAGCTGGAGGATTGGTATAGTAAAGTCTAACATTTGATTAAAGGCCACTCTAATTGCTTTCCAATGTTGTAGCTTGCCTGGTTCTTTACTCGGAACTCGGATGACAGTGAAGCCAAAAAAGCCCAAGAAGAGGAGGAGCAACGGAAACGTAAATTATTAGCTGGTCTAGCGACAAGTAAGTATGATTCGGAAAAAATACTTTAAATAGAAGAAAAATTTAGTTAAAAGTTTGGATGTCGGACAATCGCATCAGAAGTCGAGTCATTTTAATGGTAGTGCTTTTGTTTGGCTAAGATTAAGTCCGATTGCATAAAGACAAACCTAATTGCTTTGAAAATCTTTTTAAATATAAGGTATTTATAAAGAAAGTTCTAGAATTCAAGAAATAAAAGCTTTCAGTGGCTTTCAGATAAGCACTATCTTTTGCTTTGCGAAAATCATTATGATTTGATAAAAAATTACGAAAGGATTACTGTCATATTGCTTATCATTAGCCATCAGGTATAGATAAAAACGGCTAGAACTTTAAACTTTCAATAGGAAAATATAAAAAGTATTTTGCACAAGCGAAATTATTTTCGACTTTTTCTCTGCAGGTCCACCCAGTTCTGCGGACCTTCCCAAACATGTGCCGTACCTTATTATTGGTGGCGGAACCGCCGCCTTCTCAGCGTTCCGAGCTATCAAGTCTAACGATGCGACAGCAAAGGTTTTGATGATCAGCAACGAGTTCCGCAAGCCCTACATGCGTCCGCCTCTGTCCAAGGAACTGTGGTACACACCAAATCCCAACGAGGATCCCATTAAGGATTATCGGTTCAAGCAATGGACGGGTTCCGAGAGAAGGTGGGTCTCTAAACAACAAAGATTTAGCAAACTAGTAAATCTCCAATCCCTTGACAGCTTGTTCTTCGAACCGGATGAGTTTTTTGTGGATCCCGAGAAGCTGGAAGAGAGTGGAAACGGCGGCATAGCCGTCGCTCAGGGTTTCGCTGTAAAGAAGGTTGACGCGCAGAAACGCATTGTGACCTTAAACGACGGCTACGAGATTGGCTACGACGAATGCCTGATTGCCACGGGCTGTGCTCCCAAGAACCTGGCCATGCTCCGCGATGCTTCTCCCAGCGTGCTCGAAAAAGTGATGGTCTACCGCACTCCCGATGACTTTGATCGCCTACGCAAATTGGCGGCCGAGAAGCGTTCGATTACTATCGTGGGCAATGGGTTCATCGGAAGCGAGCTGGCCTGCTCTTTGGCCCACTACTCAAAGGAAAACAATGGCGGAAAAGTGTACCAGGTGTTCCAGGAGGACGCTAACATGTCCAAGGTCCTTCCCAACTATCTAAGTCGCTGGACGACGGCCAAGATGGAAGCGCAGGGCGTCTGCGTCATCCCTAATGCCAGTATTCGATCGGCGAACAGAGATGAGACCCATCTAAAGTTGGAGCTGAACAATGGAATGTCCCTGATGTCCGACGTGGTGGTTGTTTGCGTGGGCTGTACACCAAATACGGAGCTGGCGAGTCCCAGCAAACTGGAGGTGGACAGGAGTCTCGGTGGCTTTGTGGTCAATGCTGAACTGGAGGCCAGGCGGAATCTCTACGTAGCCGGTGACGCCTCCTGCTTCTTTGATCCTCTGCTGGGCAGGCGGCGGGTGGAGCACCATGATCACTCGGTGGTCTCCGGTCGGCTGGCCGGCGAGAACATGACAGGAGCAAGTAAGTCGTGGTTTTTTTTTCGTTTTTCTGTGTTCTGAGAGGCACAGTTCATAATTGTTAAAAGTCAAAGTCTAATGTACTCCCTTCCTTTTACAGAGAAGCCCTATCAGCATCAGAGCATGTTTTGGTCCGATTTAGGTCCAGAGATCGGGTACGAGGGCATTGGATTAGTGGACTCCTCGCTGCCCACCGTTGGCGTGTTCGCCCTGCCTTCGGATAACGCCAATCGCGTAGACCAGCTGCCCGAGTCCAGTGAGGCTGAGAGCTCCCAAAGCGATAGTTCCAGCAAGTCGTCCAAGAGCGATGCAGTAGTTGGCACAGATGGCGTTACCTGTGATCCCGATGAGGCGGCTAACTACGGCAAGGGTGTGGTATTTTACTTGAAGAACGACAAGATCGTCGGTATTTTGCTGTGGAACCTCTTCAATCGGATAGGCTTAGCTAGGACAATAATCAATCAGAATAAGAAGTACGATGACCTCAATGAGGTGGCCAAACTGTTTGAGATTCACGCGTAGAGGGCCGAGTGTCCCGAGGGACCAAGGAGAAGATTAAATCATTATCCTGGAATGCAAATCAAAACGATCAGCACGAACCTTATGCCTTTAACTGTGTTTACTGTACATATGCAACTGCAACTAGAAACGACGGCAATGGCGCAATGCAACAGAAATTTTAGTTTTATTATTTTTGGAATAAACCTTTTTTTGTAGACAACGACATTCATTCGGTTGCATGGCAAGCAACATGTGTATCTGCATGTAAATATCAAAAAGACGTGGATAAGCGGATTTCTGATGATTTTCGTGTGTATTTTTCCTAATAAAAGTAGCACCAAAAAAAAGTTGTTGACCAAAAATTGCACTGTACGACCTGATTTGTTTAATTTTTGCATTTTTAATGTTAAAATTCTTCCTGTTGATCATAAAGCATCCGCTATTTAACTAGATTTAAGCGTTTTTGTCTTCATTTTTATTTAGGGACTTTGGAAATTATTGTTTGATTTTTTTATGAAATAAAATAAAAGTAATTTTGAAGAAAATTTGTTTATAAATAATGGAAAGTAAATGTAACAAAATCGAGTAGCCGAGTTGTCATAAACTTTTGAGATGTAAGACTTTTTGAATGTTTTTGAAAAAGGATTTCCCAGTAACTCGACCATCTGTCTTGAAAAGGATTGCACCTGGCTTATTAGGGTAACGCGGATTAACGGCCAATACGTAGGCAGAATAAGTCCAGGATCTGTTAAACTTCGCGAAATATTGTACCTGACAAGTCTTAAAAGACTACCTATTAGGGTAACTTGGATTACCACCCAATTGGTAGGTAGAACTAAAGAGTGGGTGCACTTTAAGCAGGTAAATCTTTGATCTATATAAACCTGGTGCTGAATCTAGCAGGACATCAGTTCCTTTATCAAACTCCAACCATGAAGTACCGCATGTTTAACAAGCACAAGCAGGCGAGTCCTTCGCCAGTGAGGGAATCCCCTGTGGAAGATTCCATAGCCAACCACAGTGCTCTGGAACTGGAGGCAGCGGCAGCTCTCCTGCTGCTTCGCTACCAGTACGACCGTCAGGTCTGCAATAACATTATATCCTACACAGAGTCCTGCTCCCCAACTCCTCCGCCTGCCGTGGCCGACAATACAACGCCCAAGGATCAGACGGTTCGTCCGCCAGTCGCCACCCAACCGTTGAAGAAACGCTCCATTCCATCGCACCTCCTGAGAAGATCCCTGACACCAGCTAAATCCGACAGTTCGGTGATCAATAAGTCAATAGTGAAGGCCAAGACCAGGACTCCAGTTCCCAGCAACGAACGCAGCTGCAACAAAACCCTGCTCAAATCCTGTAGAAATATGATCCGCGAGTTTTTGGACAATCAGGAGCTCATCTAAAAACCCATATTTAACCAAAAACCAATTTTACAATTCTTGATTCAAGATTGTTTCATATTTAAAATAAGCATTCTTAGGTTATGATTTAAGAAATCTCTTTCCATGATTTGTATGATATAAAAAAAATTAAATACAAAGTTTCACCCAGTAAATGAAGACAATTTCTGTTTACCAAGTAGGCCCCAAAAATAGTGTCGATCCCCTGGATCTCGGATTTCACTTTTCAATTTATTTATTGCATATAAATTTGTTTCCTTTTTTTTATACATATATAAATTATGTATTGATCGAAAGATAAAGTTTTTAATGGAAGAACAGGTATTGTGGCGACACTAGAGTGCTAATTATTAGCTATTGGCGGTGTTTAAACTTAGGGCGTACGAAAAACAAATAGAAAATTATCGTTACCATAGATCTACACAATAATTAATAATTACAGTTGCACTACAGGCTAAATGTATGAACGTGCAATGATGATATCTCTTCTTAACGCGCTTCATTCTGTTTAATATAATTAATAAAGTGCTTCAAATGTACATTTTCTATTGTTTCATTGTTTTTAGCGGGTGAGGGGGTGGTGGGGTGTGTGGGTGGTAAGATCGTAAGCGTTTTACAAACTAAAGTTGTTAATGCTTAAATGAACACCTTCATTTGCTGCTACTGCTGCTGGGCTGCCCTTTAATTGCAGCCGCTTAAACTAACGTACAAATAATATAATAATAATAATAATGAATAATAATAGAAAACTAATGTGTATACATACATATATGCTTGTTGTTTATCATCATATAAAAATGGAAGCCAATGTTTTTATTTTATAATGTGTGTTCTCTGTTGTTGCAGTGTATCTAGGGCTAGGGGCTCAATTGAAATTGAATTTTGAAAGCTCTCTTTTCAGGCTGATCTGGAAGAAAGAGCAGCTCTGTCCTTGCATGCAGAATCACAAAACTGTTGCAGTTTCGCTTTTGGGAACTGCTCTTTTTTCGCGACCATTCAGCCAACGTGAATCAAAGATAATTCTGTTGTTATCACAAGAAATAAATTTGCCTTGTTGTATACAAAAAACTCTTTCTACGCTCATTTTGTATATTAATTAACAATTTCGCCAACAATTCAAATTTCATATTTTCTTCACTTTCTCTCGATTTTAACAATGTTTGTTGGTTTTTTTTTCGTTTTCATAAATTTGAAACCATTGTTGAGGCAACATTTGTAAAGCTCAAAGGTGGCAACACTTACGGTCTAGGCTACTGGCTAATTTTTACTCCTTAATCGCTACTCATTACTCGTATGATTGATGTGTGAACGCTTATGGATAGGCATTTTTGATAAATGTAGACATTGGCACATAATCGAAGGCTGCGCTGCGCCGGCTCAAGAAATCTACTTACAACAACGAAATTAGCTTAGCTTAATAAATATGTTTGATGTATAAAATATATGTATGCATGCTTGTGTGTTTTTGTTTATGCAGATGTGATTTCTATATACAGAGAGTCGGGCGGGTCGAGGAAAGTAATCTTGAGAGAAGCTTGAAAAATTCTGATTTGGAAATTGAAATTCGAGTATCGAATAAGAAGCAAAATAAATTACAAATTCCTTCGTATTTCACTTTAACCTATAATTTCTAGGAGAATTTCAAAGAATGCTCCAAAGATTACTTTCTACTTCTATAATTAGGCATTTTTCCATTTCGCTTTTACACTAATCGACCCATCCTAACCGAAAGGCATCCAGATCTTTGTCCAGCAGGGTGTCTGTCTATTTGTCTGTGCGCTTGTTGTGCTGGTCCCATTTTAGCTCAGGTAATGTTGTGTGTGTTCAGGAGGGAGGGGAAGATGGAAGAAGTGGGGTGATTGTCACAGGATACTGCTCCTCCTACTGCCGCATATGCCGGAAAGAGTCCTCCGACTCGCCACCATTGCAATCGCTGTCCATGGGCACGGGCTGTTGCGTATGTTCACTGGCCTGTTCCATGGGCCTGGGTGAGCTGCTGGAGGCGTTGGAGGCGGCGGGCTGCTGGTCATCCGGCTTCGGGGATTGCTCCGCAGGCGACGGTGCTCCCTGGTGATCGTTGTAGCGTATCAGCTTGATGGTGGTCAGGCCGTCAGCGTTGCGGATGAGTCTGCAGAGCGGAAGATTTTGGTTAGCTCACTGATAAATGTGCGACTTGCAGACAATCCACTTACGGATAACAGTCCTCGTTGCTGGTGGCGTTACTTTTGCTGCTAACACTCAGATCCGTGGGCTTCAGATCCTCACCAGCGCTTTCCGAACCGGATCCCGAGCCATTCTCCAGTTTCAGGGGATGGAACTGGAACTTGTCGGGTCCTCCAACGGCTGATGGGGTGTTCAGGGCAGGGGAATTGGGTGGCGGACCAGCTGCCGCCGCCGAAAGGTAGTGGAAGGCACCGTTGATCGCGTGCATGAAGAGCGGCGATGTGGGTGGTGGACCATAGGCCGCTGCAGCAGCTGCTGCTACCGCGGCAACCGCGGGCAAGCTCATAGGTCCATTTCGCGAAGCAGGTCGCTGGGGCGATTGCTGCTGCTGTTGCTGCTGCTGGGACTGCTGCTGCTGCTGGGTGTTCCAATTCTGCCCAGCAGGACTTCCGGGCGCCTGATTGCTACCCTGCGGCATCGATGAAGCTCCTCCATTGCCATTCGCCGGCGTCGATTGCCGCAGCAGCGATATATTCTTAATGTTCTTTAGTTCCGTGGGATTGCGCAAAAACTGATAGCAATGTCGCTCGCCCTGCACCTTGCGCAGTATGTTCACTCTATAATAATAACGCAGGGCACGCGACATCTTGTCGTAGTTCATGGACAGATGGTTCTTCTGGATGCCCCAGAGCTTGGCCAGTCCGGCGGGATCGACGATCTTGAAGACTCCCGTGTCGCGGCACTTCCAGGCTATCAGATCGCTGTACTTCTGGTTGCGATCGTTCAGAAGCTGTTGCAGAAAGTCCCACAACAGGCGGCCATCTAAAATAAAAAGGGAAAATAAGGATTAGTTATTGTTGTTATTTAATAGAGTAGGAGAGTTTAATGTTTTTCTTTTTAATCTTTTTATCTTTTAGTGAAGCCAAGTGACTATTAAAATAAGTAAAATTTAGTTTAACTCAAGCCATTACTTTATTTTTTAGAAGGATTTCCTACAAATTTAAAGTACACTCATGTACATATTTTTAGTCAATTTGGTAAGTGGATTTTTGTTGTGCGTGTATGTGACTCGTCAACTTACTTGTATTGGGCTCCGAGTTCTCGGGGAAGAACTCCCTCTTGGCTTTGTACATGTAACTGGGTGTGGTTGGTGCGGAGATGGATCCTCCGGCGGGGGCCACCACTGGGCCAGCGGTATTGTCCAGGGTAAGCTTCTGCGGCAGTTGTTGCTGCTGCTGCTGTTGTTGCTGCAACTGTTGCTGCTGTGCCTGTGCTGCTGCTACTGCCACTGCGGCTGCCTGTTGCTGCTGCTGTTGTTGCTGCTGCTGGGACCACGAGTTCACGAAACTGTTGGTGAGCTGTTGCGTCCAGTTGGGTTTGATGTCCTTGAGAATGGGTGTTCCCGGCGGACTTGCCGTGCTGTAGGAGAGTGGTGCAGGTGGCAACTTGTTGCCACTGCTCTCGGAGTACTCCTCCTCAGAATCGGAGTGGTTGCTGCTGGCACTACTGATACCCTTCATGGGCATAATGCTCGATCCTGGCTGCGAGCCATTGCTTCCGGTGCTGCTGGCACTCGAGGACGTCTGATTGCTGGTGTTGTTCGAACCTGCTGCTGTGGATGATCCTCCTGGTCCGCCGTTTGCTCCTCCATTGGCTCCACCGTTTTGGTAAGGTCCCTGGGGTGGACTACTCGCCTGGGAATCCACGGAGGGCGGAGGACTTAGCGTCACAGAGTTCGGTGCCATGAAATGATGACCCGCCAGCCCGTGAGCCGAACTGTGGAAGGGACTGTTCTCCGGCGGAGCATTTAGTGGCGGCCACGTGGGCGTCGGCGGATGACTGTGCGGCGACAGGGGATAACGACTGGTGGGCGTCACTGGACTGTTGGGCAGATGCCACTGCATCATGTGCGACTCAATTATCAGCATCTGCAGCACATTGTGCAGCACATCGCCAGCCCCCGGACACCGGTGGCCAAAGTCCGCTCGTGTCAGCAGGCACAGTGCCTTTCCATTCATCTGGAAGAGATCAAAGTCGAGCTTGGGGAGATCGAACTCGCGGACGCAGAAGCGCAGGAAGACGAGCACATCCTCGCGGCTCCACAGGCGCGGATCAGAGGGCAGGGAGGGAGGCAGCTGGGTCTTCAGCTCCGCCAGCTGACTGGACGGCGCCGGGGGACAGCGCCAGAGCACATCGCTCCAGATGCCGGGATTCAGCGAGTTCAACGATAACTGTACTGGGAGCATTTTCATTTTGGACATGCAGCCACAGTGTGTAAGGAAGTGTCCTGGTCAGCGGATCCGTATTAGTGGGTCAGTGGGAGCCACTAGAGTTGCCTTATTCTTCGGTTAACTAAAATTATAATAAGAAAGAGGTGGAATTAGTTGGGGAATTGAATTGCAAAATAAGATATTATATAGTAGGTAATCTGCATCACATAAAGTATATCAAGTCATGTAATAAACAAAATTATAAATCACTTTTTTTAAGAGTCTATTTGCTTAAATACAAGTCTATTTCAAACTTCAAATAGAAAATTCTAAAATGCTTTTATAACCTAAGATAACTGTGCAATAAAATTGTTATAAGACATAAAGCATTATTTAAAAAATGAGAATACGATGGAAATTTACTTAAACAATAAGTTAGAATTAAAGTGATTTATGGCAGCTCAACGAAATAAACATTTTTGATTGCACTAATTTAGCTTAATATCGTAAATTTATCTTTTTTGAGGTAAAGTTTTAGTAATCCATGTGGATATATCCACATTAAACAATGTTTTTTTACACTCTTATCTTTACTTCAATTAGGAAATATAAAATATCCGCTTTTGGTAATCATAATCCACACATAGTACATTTCTACACAAAACTATTTGAGTCATTTTGTTCCAAACAATTTTGTTGTTTGTTTTTAGTACTGGGTAAAACACATTTGTATGGAAAACTACCACAGATTCTGGCATGGATGCAAAACACACGGTTCTTGTGGCGGCTCAAAGTTCACTACTGAGAAGTCTCCATGCCAAAAAGGATGTGGCCAATGGATGTTGTTGATCACTCGTCGACACACTTCCGCCAGTGAAATAACTGAGCGGACACATCACCTAGTCGAAAGAAAAGGGGCAACACAGGGACAGGGAGGAGCACAAAACACACATCTCTCCCAGACGCCACACATACCGATCCGCGGTATCCACGAATCCACGGGAGCGAGCGGGAGAGCGACACTCAGACAGACATTCGCATTCCAACCAAATCAGATTTCTTCATAATCGTCGCGGGGCAGCCAGCCGATGGATGAAATAAACAAATAATATATCTCCGATGCCGACGCACGAACAACAACAACTTCTAGCGAATAGTGTGTGTGTGAAATAGTAATACAGCGATATGGCGTGGAAGCGCATCCGAACACAACGGCGGGATCTCGATCTCTGAGAGAGCGGAGAGTGTGACTCACTGGCAGAGGATCAGGCAGCGGCAGTTGAGGCTGCTGCGCTGCTCTGGACCGGACCTCTTGCTCTCTTCTTCCTCCTCGATCTCTCTCTCAGCAGGCATCTTCGACAGCAGCAGCAGCAACACACCCCCGCAGCGACCGCGGCGCAGGCAGACAAGAGGCAAAAAAAAAGAGCAAGAAGAGCGAATGAAGATCGTTCCAAAAGAAAAGGTTCAACCACAACGAACTAGTGAGTGCTCTACACGGAGAAAAATATCAATTCAAAATTAATATACTACAAAAAATATTTTTTTAAATAAATACGAATAAAAAAGTTGTACTATTATTGGTTATCAAAACAATCTCCAGTTTGAATCAATTTTGTGATATTTTTACTTCAAAAACACCTGTTTTACTAAAAGTCAATCATGAATCATGATATATCTTATGTATACTAATATTGTTTCATCGATGTAATCTTGTCTTGTCAATCAATCAAAAAGCGTACTTAAATTTAAATAAAAAACTCTTTACGTGGGTGCCTAATAAGTCTTTTCCGCTTTCATATCCGACTTATAATTAATTGAAAACAATTTACACCTCAAGTAAAGGAAAATTAAAAATACATAATGTATACAACCTTGGTCTTAATTTCACTTCCTGAAGAAGTCTCGTTAAAGGTCGCAAACACATGAAAAGAAATCTTTCGGAAGTGCAAAAGAAAACAAGATGTGAAAAATATTAGAACGTAATATAAATAATCTTCTAGATGTACTTAAATATATTTTTGAGCGCATTTCTTAGTCGCGCAAGTCTTTTGCCCAAAGCTTTTTAATTGTAAATTTCTCAATATGGTAATTTCCACCCAAAAAATGTGTGATCTCTTTGGGTGTATTTGTGTGCATGGGCGGCAGCAGTACACTGCGATTCCGGATGTGTACAAACCAAACACAGACGTACGCACACACACACATGACTGTGGTGATCATTTGCTGTAAAGATTTCAACATAAGCGAATGTATTGATGGCACCAGACGATGGGGCCAAAGGGGGGACAGTGGGGTTGGGGGAGCTGCCAAGTCGAACGTCTCTCGAAAACTTGAAAGCCGTGCCCATTGCCCACTCTCGTATCTGACTGCAGCAAGCAGCAGCAGCAGCAAACGGAAGTGCACATTCCAAACAGAAAACCCGTTTCCAAAAGCAGCAGCCAAAGAAGAGGGAGCGGGATGGGAGCACCACACAACTCATGTCGGAGAAAGACGCTGCTGCGATGGGGCAACTAATAAATCCGCCAGTGGGTAAAGAGAGCAGCAAGTCGCAGTCGGTGGATCGAGATGTCGATGGAGGGAAGGGGCAGAGGAGGATGGGGAGAAGGAGTAGCATCAACCAAACAAGGGGCACCCTGTTTACAGCAAAGGTAAGCAAGATAGGTTTCAGGAACATCATGTTTGTATTAGCAACCTTTTAAAATTAAATGTAATGGTTTCTAAATAATATATTCAAGCTAATAAATTTCTTTCTGATTCACTAGTACTATTCACTTGACCACTGCTGTATTTATTCCCACATGTATAGCCGTGCCAGACGTTTTCCCTGCACACATGTTCAGATTTATCTCGCATCTCTCCGCGTCTCTTGTCTTGGCTGTCTTGCTCTCCCCGAAAGAAACTTCCTCATTCTCCGGGAAGCGCTTTCAACAAGTGAGACAGGGAGGGCAAGAACATCAAATATTTGAGGTGGCGGAGGAGGAGGATGATGATCATGAGTATGATAATAATCGTCTTGAATATTTTATTGTGCATGTGTACATGGGCTTAGAGGGGGTCGATCCGATCTATTTGTTTTCGAAGAGAGCTAGAGGTAAATGCGATGCCCCGCTGCTGATTGTGCACACTCTACTCCACATACAGACACAAATCCATATAAAAACGATCCTACGTGTTATTTCGGTTGCCACAACACATGGTTGAGTTTTCACTAAAATAAAATCATATATTCTAGTGCACACATGTTCCGCAGCACCAGAGCAACAGCAAGCAACACAAAATAAATAAACATTCGGCTAAAAGTTGGAGTCGGTGGCACGTAGTAAAATGACAAATGAATGCTCATCAGCCAGCTACAAAAACAACAATAACAAAAAAAAAAGGAAGGCAGGGCAGCAGCCCAGGAAGAAGCAGAGTTGGGGATCGACACTGGGAAAAATTATATTGTGGCCAATACCTCTAAAGGTAGAATATATTTGGCGCCCAACGTGGGGCCTGAAAAAGGTCCTTATTGTAGAAAAACTTAAAAATGTAATCAACGTGGCAGTAAGTAAATGAGTTAATGTTTTACTGTATTACAATTTGGATCTGCTATCGTTTCTCTCGGTGCAAATACTTAAAGCAGAGGTAAAGACAGTGGAAGAAGGAAGCTTCTTCGTTTTCGTCTCACGCACGCAATAAGAGTATAAAGAATATTTCTAAATCTCGGCGCAGGAGGCGCGGCAGAGAAGAATCCGATCCGAGAAGAGCAGCATTCACTCACCTCTCCTTCTCTCTGATTCTACTTCTCTTTCTCACACAACTCGAAATCAACTCAGGCACACAGGTAGTTCAAAATCGGAGGTAAGGTATGTGAACGATCTCGAACCGGTTTCAACGGAAATTACAAACGAAAATTATAAAACGATCAGTTTAGAAAAGAAAGAAACACAAAAAAAAAGAAATAAATGCCAGGGGGAGTGGAAGGAAAGCTGGAAAACCAAATACAAGCAAATGGGTTAAAAGAATTTCATGGGCTCTTTTTACGAGTATTTGCAATGTTTCCGTTTTTGGCGAAGAATAAGAGTGAGAGGAGGCGGGGTCTTTCGTGTGTGGGATCGTGGGATCGGAAATGCTAGAAAATGGGACATGGGAGATCTGAAAGGCGGATAAGGAAGTCGACGAGGTAAAAGAGTTTCCTATGGAAAAGAAGGGAAAGGATTATGTGGGACAGCAATCAGATAAAATCAAGTTAAACGTTAACCTTAGCTTGGATTTCAGCACTATTATCCCTATCTTGTATTTAATCTTTAAAAAGATCATACGAAATAATTAGGGTTCTTAAAAATAAAATTAACTTTATAGTTTTCTTCGAAAAATATTAGTTTTCTTTGAAGAAATTTCGATGTGAAACTCTGACATTTTTGAGAAAATTTACTTTATATTTTATTTTTATAAATAAGATAAGAAGGCAGTGAATATTTATTTCCAGCTCAGATTTCATCCGTAATCCTATAGTGTTGGCTATACTTCCCTATCACTTATGCTATCCTAAGACGACACTCAAATGGCATTTTTGATCGGCACTCCTAGACGCAGCTGGAATTCCAGCTTGCAAAGTGAATCACCCGAGTGCCAGGGCCGGAGTTGAACGTTAATGAGTAATTTCCGCAGGCGCATCATCCTCTCCTCTTCGGAACCCCCGCCACGCCTCCCCCCGCCCCTTCTACTGTGTGTGCATCAAGTGCTGCGCAGTAAGAACGATGGGAAAATAAGAAAATCTGATAGCCAGAAAAGACGGGGGGAAAAAAGGAACACGAAGAGAGAGACAGAAGCGACAGCAGCCATGGCGCATTAAGATTAACGGCTCAACGGTCGATCGAAGGGAAGGTGCAAGACAGGGAGAGGGATGCTGCATATGCTCTCCCTTTCTACACTGAGAAAGTTATAAACAAAAATTAGAGATAGCATTTCATCTTTGATCAAATAATATCAAAAATGTGGGAGGACTTTAACCTCATTCAAAAACTATCCCCCAGAAAACTATATAGGAATAAGATGTATTTAAGAAATAAAAACCTGCATAGAATATCTGAACTAAAAATTTGGGTTTATTAAACGTATTAGAAAAGGTCCTTTTCCAGTAATCTTAAAATTTAAAGATGCAGAAGGAGCCAAACCTACAGGAAACTTTTCAAATGTAAGATGTTTTAGAAAAAATCGCTTATAAAGTATTGTTATAAGAAAATATTCCTACATATATTAGGATATAAAGGAATGCTGCTCCACTGAATATTTTAAAATTCAGTGGAGCAGTTGTAGGACCTATTTTTGATCCGACACCGAATTTTCTCTCAGTGTTGATGATCAGGTAGAGCAGCAGCAATGAGGAAATGCGTCCGTCCTTCCCCCTACCTGATCTGCACTTTGCTTTACATCTTGTAGGACTTCTTGGAAACCCGGCTACGGATCTGTTTGAAACCCATCAAAGAATGGAATGAAGTAACTGAAAGGAAGAATGACGAGGCATGTGGTGCCAATGGTGGTGCTTATAGTGGTGCTGTTGCTGTCGTTGACATTTGATCTCTTTTATGAGGTCTTCCTTGAGCGAGCTCAAGTGCAGCATCGTTTTTGTTTATCTCTTCTTTTCTGTTTAGTATGTGTGCTGTGCTGGTGTTTTTGGTCTGGCCCTAAATCAACCCCTAAAGCCAAGGGATTTGACCCTAGTCCGCAAATTGTCTGTAATTCAATGAGTTTACTTGGGGTTCCACAGTTCGATTCATATTGATGGTGGTAGATAGGAGATGTTCTTTTGATGGCCATGGATGAAGGGAATCTGGGGGATTTACGCAGCCAATAAAGGATCCTTACAAAGGGCTGTGTATTTCCTATAGAAATTTCAATGAATTTTAAAGTATCTTGGGTTTCTATTTCGTAATCAAAGAAAAAATCAATATTCAAGATCATATTATTGCACAACATTTTGGAGCCATCCACAGTCTTTGTTTATAAAAGTTAAAAATGATTTGTTAAAAGCATCTGCTTCCTGTGAATTTTAAAAGATCCATTTGACTTCTGTTTTGTAGTCAAGAAAAATAACTAGAAACAAAATCATTTCAATGTTATATTTGCCAAACAGTTGAATATCTTTGTTTAAACTTAATGTAATTTAAAACCTTTCGCAGTCTTTGCATCTAAAAAGTTATCAATAAACTATGAGTAATGCTATCGGTTCAATTAGGGTTCAAGTTGGAAAGGTGTTTACTTTTTGCACGTGTATTTCAGTTTTCAGATATCGACATATGCCTGTGTGTGTGCTCGCTCATATCAAATACTCAATTAATAAGCATAAAAAAAAAGATATTCAAAAATCCAAATAGCTAAGTCAACGACCTGCTTTGCTTTTATAACTGCTCACCGCACAACACTCGTAGTCGTCGTCGTCGTATATTTAAGAAACAGCAACAAAGCTCGTAACTCTTGATTTACCTTAACCCCCCTCGGTGCCCCTCTACCCCCTTTTTCTACCCCTCTGATATATGTAGACGCTGCTGAGCGTGCATAACAAGCGCGTGAGCGTATCGTGTTTGCTATTTGTGTTTGACTTCGCTTGGCTGTATTGCTTATATTGGTACCCCTCACCCATACGAAAAAAGTTGTTGAAAAAAAAATAAAAATCGCCAATTCCGGGTTCTTCTTCGCAACAAAAAGTCAAAATAAAAATATATAGAAAAAAAAGTATGTGAAGAAGCGGGGGAAACCAAACCAAATGTCTGCGGTTCATTTTCTGTCTGATCGTCAGTTTATACATATATGTTCAGCTTAAAGCGCCGTAGGCACTTTTCCTTTGTTTTATTGTTATTTTTTCAGTTTTTTTTTTTTTTTTGGAGCAGACCCTCAAACAACAAGGGAAGCTCAAAGCTCAAGCTCAGGCAAATCAATCATCGTTACGCATTTTTTTTGGAGAAGCTTATAGCCCGATCGCAAATCGGTCTTAGACCCAAAGCCTTGCGGTAGCTGTAAATTAAAAATTAAATAAAAAGAAAGGAGACCCACAGGCGCAATCCCTTGCACCTAACACTTTAGTTTGGTCATTATAAGAATACAGTGGTCTCTAAAAAACATAGAACTTCTAAATAGAGTGAACCTTTAGTAATTTGAAGCAAAAACTCTAGAAAGTATTATAGAAGTTTATGAAGTTATAATAAAAGCGAAAGGTTATTGGTTATAGGCGAGTGGCTTTTTTATGAAACTCCTATAAAAATAAGAAAAATAGACAAAACTTCAATTAAAACTCATAAATTGATATATTTTTTACCACTGTAGTTTTCTCTTTTGATCAGGCGACAAGATCTAGCCAGCATAAAAATCTTCTTCCTCTTCTCCAGCTTTAGCTCCGAGCTCTTTTGTTTTGCTCGATCGGAATACAAAAAGAGAGGTGTAGGAAAAAAAAAAAAACTAGATGGGGAGATCTACAGCTGCTGGAGGCGTTACGTGACGTGTTTGTTCTAATGTAGCTCAAACCTCGGCTTCAAGTCGATTTGTGTATTCTTGTTTTTGTTATTTTCTACCTCTTTTTTTTTTTGTGGAACTCTTTCTGCTGCCTCATTGTTCATCTTTATATGCTCGTCGGGTTTCGAAAGTGGGAGCGAGATGGTCTGCCTAATGATATCAAACGTTCGATAACCTTTTCGGTATTCTTTTTTATAAATATGCAAACTCAAACCACAACAAAAAACGTACACATCTCCCTCTATGCTGATCATTCTCATGACTAGAGAGATATCCGACTTCATAATGAGCATTGAAACAATCGGAAAACAAAGGGCTCAAAAGCACAGCATCATCATTATGATCATTATCATAATGCTTATGATCGAATCGGTAGCTAACTACCTAGAAACATAAAAACATAAGAACGAAAAAGATGCTGTGGAGATCTCCCGTCAGATATTCCATTTCCATACGATGGATGAGTTCATCAAACGCTCAGACAAGAGTTCAAAATCATTCTAGTTTTTGCTTGAAGGAGGGGTTGTACGTGCACTAAGCGAAAAAGTTTGGGTTTTTGTTATACATAGATGTTCAATTTATAATTCTATTGTTTAGAATTATAGAACCACTTTGTTGCAAGTGTATTGATGGTGTTTGCTGGAGAGGAGCTGGCTACTCATAGACCTAGACCGCATCAACCGCATCATTTGTGCCCATTACATTCAATTAGTCGCATCTGTGTTTTTGTTTCAACTCTTTGCGATTTTCTCGCACTTGCATCAATCTTCTGCTGCCGCCCCCTTTCCATCATCCCCAACTTAATAAGGCAGTCATCAGCATCATCATCATTGTTGGACTGCTGCCTGCAGCAAGAATTTAATGTTTGCCTCTTATATTGCCAAGCTGGAGAGGATTTCATAAGAGGGGGGGCAGGAACAGTGGACATCGCATGTGCGTCTCCCTTTTGGCTTGGGGGTCGGGGTCAGTGCGGGTTCAATTGAGTTGGTTGACATGATGTGCTTCCGTGTTTGAAGACCACAAATACTCGTAAGTAGAGCTTAGATTGAACAACGAAAAGGAAGACCAAAGGGGAAAGTTGGTACTTGAACTAAAAGCCAATCAATACAAATTGGAAAATTGAGGAAAAGAGTAACCTACACCATATCAATTGATAGCAAGTGTGCAGGAACTAAAAGACTTTAAAATCTTTAAAATACTTTAATATTGTCATACCTCCGTAGGATAATAAAATATTTAAGTACAAAATCACTTTCAAAGATTGTCATCTATAAATTGTAAATTGTTTTTTCATCCATTAAAATGTATTATTCACCAAAAACAAAACCCTCTTTAAAATGAAGGTGTTAAATATATCAAGCCATATTTTATGATTACAATGACCATAATGCTTATTATCAAAGAGCCTTAAACCTTGAACAAAGGATCATGATTTATATTTATTAATGTGTATTGAAATTACCTCCAAGAGTGATCGACCTCAAAAGGTATTGTATTCAATTCCCTAAGTAGGAAGTTTCAAAGATCAACATCTCTACCCACTAAACCACCCATCAACACAATCTTCTGCGGCCAACAACGACTAAAGAAGACTGAAGGAACCTTGTCCATCAAGCTGATAAGATTCCCAGTCGCAGTCGCAGTCCCAATTCCAGTTCCAGTTTTAGATCCCGTCCTCGGAACAGAACACACCTGCTGAGGCGGAGGCCTTTGGCGCTTCACATGGCGATATATATCTGTAAACTAGGATTACTTGTTGTCTTAGGTGTCGCTGCTCTCTGATAAAGACCAACAGATATAGACAGAGCACATAAAAGATACAACATGTTCCGCTAGCCGTCGTCGTCGCACACTTCCACCATAATGTTTATATGTATTATGAAATGTTTACGATTTGCTTGAGTTTCAGTAAGTTCACAACAAATATGCCCCCTCCGCAGATAAGATAACGCATAGATACATAGTGCAATCTGACTCGACTCCTCGACTCCCCTTCTTCACTTCTCGTTTTCTTGAGACTTCCCATCGAAGAAAGACTTTTAGCGACTTCCTGCTCTGGTGGTTTGCCTATTGATCGGTCTGATCTTCCAGCTTCCTGTGGGCAATTAGACTGGAGTCCGGCAAAAAAGCAAACTAACTACAACGTTTTGGCTAGGTTAGCCAGTTACACTGAGGGGAAAATATCTATTTAGCTTAGACAAATAAAGTTTATAATAGTTTTTTAAGAGGTGACACCCAAGTCAGTAATGGAAGCTGATGATATAGGTTGACTATCTTTTGAAACCTATTTTTGTAAGGCACACAAGAGTAAGTTCTATTTTTAAGATCACCTTCCTTATCTTATATACTAGTTTTCTATTTCTGCAACCCAGCGATCAGTTATGAAATCTTAAAACAGATGATATTTTATCCGAAGTGAAGACTACATAACTATTAAAAGAAGATATAATGATTTCCAACTCTTTTCCATTTTCAAGATCACATTCTTGCTTTTAGAACCAATTTTTTCTGTGTGCAATCAAGTGATCATTTGCTGACTCGATTGTCCGGGGTTTTTCTTCTTTTTTTTGTGTGTGCACACAATCTGGTCGGGCATCTAAACCGGTAGTTAGTATTTGCACTAGTAATCAAGCACATACATAGCTAACATCTAGGCATGCATGGCGAAGTCGCCGCTTCCTCGTCCTCTTCCCCGCATTCGGAGCCAAAGAACTTTGACGATCGCGCTTCGCATCTTAATTACAGAGGAGAACGAGCTGCAAAAAAAAAAAATAGCAAAGAAAAAACAAAGCCGAGAGCTGCTAGCCGGCCAAACCTGAATTGTAAAAACGTTCTAAACGAACTGAACTCAACCGAACCGAACTGAACTGAACTAAGCTGAGCGCTGAGCTGAGCTGAGCTGTGTGTGTGGAACGTTTAAAGCGTCGTCGTCGTCGTGGAAAGACACTTAATAAATGCGGAAGCGGATGTTCAAGCTGCAGAAAACAGAAACAGAGAGACGCTGCTGACGCTTGTCTATAATCACAATCAGGTTCCACAAGACGCAGGGAACAGGGAAATGCAAAAAAAAAAAAAAAAAGTAGTCTTATAAAGAATACATAAGTGCGCGTAAGTTAATACCATCCGTCTACAGGTTGTAAAAATCTACAAAGGCAAGGAAATGCCAAGTCCCGAGAAGAACAGCAGGAAGAATTCTTTATCAATTGCATGTGAAGTCATCATCAGTAACAAGTACCAACAACAACGTCATCTTTGCCATCGCTCACTTCCTCCGACAATTCGATTGTGGGAATCATCTAAAGTATATAATCGCTGATGATATGTAATACATGAGCTAATGTTTTATAGCGTGTTCAGGAAATTGGCTCATATCTTTAAATGATGTGGCGGGGTTGTTGGGATTGGAGAAAAAAAGGGCGACACACGAATTATTGATTAAGCGAAGAGCATTACAAACACTGTAAAAAGCGGTACGAAACGGAACCGGATTACAGATAACACGATAAAACAAATACTTCAGAACAACTTTCAATTGAACAGCACAGTGAGTTGTTTCTGAGAAGATTGTAGGTCATTAATTGGTTTAAGAATGTTAACTTCACGAAAGTAATTGAGTTGGGTTTTCAACTCGAACCCTTATTATTAATAAACAAGAAGCTTTGATAGTTAAATGTTACTGACGATAGGAAATGGGTCTTTCTTAAAAAGCTTCTGTTTTAATGTAATTCTTAAACTTTAATTTCAGTAGATATATATTTATTAGGTGAAATACCCGACTTAACGGAAACGAGTTTTCTCTATCTGTTGAACCTATAGACTGAGCATTTAGGAAACGTGTAGTATCAATCAATCAATTGCATTCAAAGCACTTGGAAGTGTGTGCGGGGTTGAAAGCATTTCCTCAAGTGTTACAACCAATTTGATTTCGGTTTCCAGGCGGAATTCACTGATTGACTGCACTTCGATAGTTTGGCTTATATTAGTTTTGTTGTTTTGAGAGAACTAGCTGATTAGCAGGCGAGGGCGCATTTTGAAAAGGCTTCTCCAGAGATTGCTTTCACACAAACGCTAACACAATAGCGATGATAATTATATATACATATTCATATATACGAGAGGCAAAAGCTTGATAAGCACGGACAATGGCATGAGAGTGAGTGTGGGCACAATAATAATAAACAATTGCTGGCGATGCCGCAAGTTGCTCTTAAGTAGCCACTAAAACGTGGCAAAGCGACCTAATGAGATAAAAAAAAAATAACCAAACACGAGACACGACGAGGAGGAATACCCAGAATCCGGCAATCCAAGAACTAACAATTGTCATAGACAGAGCCCGCTAAGATCTGGGGATCTCTTGAGGTTGCTGCGCATAGCCGCCGGCCAAGAACTCATTTAAGCTGTGCTGCTAATTATGAATTTGGCGACAATAGAGGAGAAGAGTGTGCCCCATCTGAGGACCCGGAATCTCTGTTTCTGTTTCTGTTTCCACAGCTCCTTCAACATTCAACATCTTTGCGCGCTACGTGCTGTTCGTGTCAATTTTGTTATTTGTTTTAATTCGTGTTTGCCTTACTTGGAAAATTATAATATAATCTCCTGCTTGACTTGGACCAACCTCCGCCTCCCCGTCATTTTGTGGGTTCATCTCCTCTGGCCGGAGGCTATTTTCGAGGCTGTCGTTTCATTTGACACTTGGTCCGCAGTCCGCAGTCCACAGACAGGGTGGCGCGGCATTCGCTTGAAAATTTCTCAACTGTAATTCCAGGCATTAATAAAACAATTTTGTGTTAGATGCGGGGTAGGAAGAGGATTCCTTAGCCACTTGAGCAGAGACAACTGACTTCCTTGAGTAGGAAAAGCAAACTGACAAGTGTGTGCTTTGACATGAGATGAGTTTTTAGAGGAACTCTTCTCAGACTTATGAGACGACTAGTCTTTGTTTCAGTGCATAATATATTTAAGATCAATTCTCCTTATAGTATTTACCCAAAAATGTGCAGGCTGTCAAGTTTTTTTTAACAGTAAACAATAGGTTTTGAACCGGTTCCAGTCGGAGTTCACAAATTTTTTTAATTACCTGAAATGAAAGAAAATAGATAAAATTATTTATAAGTTTAAAATCTTCAAGTAGTTTTTAAATAAGAAAATAAGGTGCCATCTTAAACATCGTAAAATTTAAAAAATAAACGAATAAATCTTTAAAGAAAATAGGATTTAGTTTAAAGATATTTTTATTTTCTACCGTGGAGTCTTGGCCGAAACCTATAAGAACAAATATAATAGAAGGACAAAATATATGTTCTATTTTAATGCATATTTTTTAACCACACACATTGCCACCCAATTCTCAACGGAACAGCTATTTGAAACGACCCCATTCTACCTCTTCTGACCTTGGAAAGTAACCCTATTTATATTTTTTGTGGTTCGACCATTGCGTACGCATTTTGAAGTGCTCCCCTGACCAAAGGAGCCATAAAATAATCTCCAACCTCGTATCTCTGGGTATCAAGGTGTAAATAATTGAACAGCCCAATATTCTCGGCCCGTGAAAAACAGCAACAACAACAACGACTGCAATCATTATAATAACACTTGTGAAAACCGTGCGATATGATTAAACGGAAAAAAAAACGACAACAACAACAACAAAAAGCCAAAAATAAAACCGAAATACTTTTGTTTTGCTGCTTCTTTTCTTTCCACATTTTTCGGTTGTACGTGTGCCGCCGAGAAAGGAACTACAACTAGAAGAGTAATAAAAATAAATAAATAAATAATGGCCAAAACAAAAAAAAAGGGAATGGTAAATGTGACATGGATTGCGACTGATTACTGTATCAATTAAGACCCAAAAAAACACCACCCGCTTGCCACCCACCACCCACTCCCAGCCCCCAAGGCAAAAGCGTAAATTCTTGTACTGGCGTCATTTCCGGTTCCCCAAACAATTCCCCACCACCACCCCCAAAGTCCACTCGACTCTCTCTATCGCAAACACACTGTGACACCTCCTCCCAAAACCCCCCTAGATTGCTTCCTCTTCACTTTACCAATCCCACCCACCGCCAACCCTTTGCCACCCACATGACTTTGGTTCCGTGCTGCTTTTTCCAGTCGCCTTATCGGCAAAACGACCAACGACTGATTACGCACACAAACGCACACCTGTGTGCAGATACAGATACTACCGAGTGCACGTAGAGTTTACGAACTTGTGGGTCCCGAAAAAAAATGGAATTTCGGTGGTCTTTATCTATGCTATCGCCGTTCAAATCAAATTGATTTATGAAAGATTTGCCAAAATACGATTTTAAAGTAGAGTATCGAAAATGGGATTTACCTATAGGTAAAAATTAAAAACCTTTATAAAATTTGTATGATGATTTGCACTTTGCACTTTGTAACTTTAAGGTTAAATAAATAATATATTATGATAGTTGTTAAAATGTTTCCAAATCTTTTTAAGAAACTAATTTAACAAAAAAAAACGTAATTGCAAGTTACAAAAAAATGGTTGAATCTTTAGAAAATTAGAAATGCCCTTAAAAACAACCTACTATTGTGCATTTCTAGTACATAATTTTCATGGTAAATAAAGCAGAATAAAAAGCAATATTTCCTCATCACTGCCCGCTGGGTTTTGAAGTAGGAACATCGTTAGGAGGAAAAGTGGAACCTCAGCTGGCTGCATTGTTCTCAGTGGAGGGCCTGCTGTTTCCCTCCTCTTCCTTCTTCCGCCTTTTGAATGCAATTTCCTTGAAGTGCCAAATGCCAAAACTTCATTGTGCGTTTTGTTTCTCGGGTCAAGTCGAGGGGTCGATTTGGGTCGGGATCGTATCGAGTTGGTTGTTGCCAGGGGTCGTGAGAGGCTGAGAGGTTCGCAGTTAGGGTTTCAAGAGTGACAATTATGGCTAGGGACCACCCACAAAGTTGCGAACCTGTTCCGCTTTCAGCTCAATTCATTGTTGTAGGTTCAACAGGTAGGTCAAAGGTGAGGGTTGTGGTGGGGGTATTAGTTTGAGTTCCTACAGGTAGTGGTTCCTATTCTTTACTTATCCATTCTTCTAACAGTTTCGCAATACGTTTTTACCAGTGAGGAAAAAATAGGTAAAAACTGTTTATGACTTAGGGTTGCTAATTTGAACTTCATTAAAGGCATTATTCTTTTTAAACCAGATAATCAAAATCCCTACAATCCCTATGTTAATTGTAAATAGCTTTTCAAGTAAAAAAAAAGGTCTTTAGAGAACATTTTTAACTTTTAAAATTGATGCTTTATTAACCATTTTGTTCAGTGTAATTTTTCTTCCTTCGACCATATTTTATTTATCAGTTCCCAACAGTTACAGCTACCCTTTGTGTTAGATAAACGCAGTAGTAATGGACAATCGTTTGTAACTGTGACGTAGTTAGGGTCGCGTTAAGTATCTCTTGTTACTGGGTGGGTTATAAAACTTGGGTGTGCAACACTCTCGTAGGAAAAGCGTTTTCCTTGTTGCTCCGTGTGTCTCTTCTGGTTATCTGTTTTGATATACAAGCGTTACGGATACTTCCTTTTTGGCCTTACGCCATCAACATTAGCTAGGTGCACCCAAGACTGTTACGTTATCCACCACGCAATCTCCACCTTTCCCCCCGGGGTCTTTAACTATCTATCCCCTCTCTACTCCACCCATGGGAGTTCAATAAGAAGAAAGGAGGAAAATTACCTAATTGTGTTGCATCGACAGACGGCTTAAAAGTCGACTTTCCACAACATTACTCCACTTCTTGCTTGATGTACTTTACCCCTCTTTTGCCACCCACTCTTTCTTACCCTCCCCCCTCTCTCTTTCTCTCCTTTTTCCGTATGTGTGCCAAAAGGAAAATGTGCCACAAACTGCAAAATGCGGCGCATATTTGTGTTTGCTTTTTCTGTTTGTTGCTTCGCTTCGTTCGCTTCTTTCTCCCTCTCTACCTCTCCCACTCTCTGGTAGTTAGATAATAGCAAGTCACCGTTAAAGCACCAAAGTCGAGTTGAGCGGAGTATTATAACTCAAGCAAGACTTCCTATATTTTGAAACACGTTACGTTCGTAACATAATTCACACAACAGGTTACTCAGACAGCGAGTGAGAGAGATGGGTTATAGTCGCCGCGAAAGAGACAGCGAGACAGCAACTAGCGATAGCCATAAGCTCAGGCTACAACAACAATTGCACCAGTGAAGTAATACGAATATTAGTACTGGTATTAGTGTGTGTTTTAGTGGGTTTTTCGGTGCGGGCAGAAAAATTGGGAAACACGGGGAAATGATGATCGTGAGAAAAGATTGCGGGAAATTGTCAGAAGTGCAAGATGAATGGGTCGCCAGATGGGTGGAGATCGTTGGATAAATGCAAGGTGCAGAACTGTGCAGATTTGCATCTGAAAGTTACGGAAATAAATGTGATCCGAAATCTCCTTCAACCAGGAGACTAAAATATAGGGAAATGTAGCATATAAAAGTTAAATAGAAAATGCTTAGATTGTTTTTTACCTTTAAATTCTTCAGTTTCTGGTACTTTAAGTAAACTGTTATTTTTGATTTTTTTTAAAAAATAATTAAAAATATGGTTAAATTTTTGTTAAACGTTTTCTTAAAAAAAAAACGGGTAATTGTATGAAAATAATGTAGGAAAATAATCCTGAGACCAAAAAAGACATCAATCAGTTATCCATTTAGTTTCTTATTTTTCCCTATAATATCAAACCGCATCATAAATTCGTAATTTCTCGGTTAACAGCTGGAATATAAATTGCTGTGATGAAATCACTTCCTGGAAATTGGACTTATTCCCAAGCATGATCTCATTGACAATATACAAATTCCCTGTGAGCAATATCTGTAGATTTTTCCACTGTGCATTGCCAACATCCTTAATGGCAAGGCCTAAAAAACCACAACTTCAACTTCACCCACTGTTGCCAGGTAAAAAAAAAAAAAAAAGAGATGAAGAAAAAGAAGAAGGGGGAAGTGGGGTTGCACATTTTACCGCTTTTAATGGCAAATTCGCACGATCGTTGATTGGATTGTTGTTGCTGCTTTTCTCGCCTGCCTTTTGCACTACTTTCTTTATTTCTTTTAGCGAATTTGAGACGCGACGTAATGGAAGCTGGCAGCATTTATGAAAAATTCAGGTTAGTGTGATTTCGTTGCACTATAAAATGGGTTACAATGGGATTTATAGTACGCACAAGTGGTTCGCTGCTGCTTTATGCATGCAAATGTGTACAAAAACAGCAACCAACAACAATAGCAACATCTGCTGAACGATAACAACACACTGTACATATACAGATGAACATGTTTTAATGCATCTTCTCTGTATGTATGCAAATGTGTGGCATTTGTATTGAATGCAAGCTTCCGCATGCAAGTTTAAGCAACAACAACAACAACCAAGAGTCATCAGCAGCAAAAGAGAGGCAACACATGCAACAACAGCACTATGCGTTTTGTGACTCAAGCGAAATAGAAGAAAAGGAAGCGAAGAAAAGCAGAAGCAGTGCCCCCAACAACAAAAGCGAAAAGAGGAAGAACAAGAAGACCACAACAAATGCTTGTGTGTGTGTGTGCGCGACATTCTTGAGGCCTTAACCCTTATGTGACCCTGATTGATAAAAAGGGGTTTTGTGGTTAAAATGTTGTAAACGCTGATTAGGTACTCGAATAAAAATTGTATGAAGTTTAACCACATTTAATATGTTAAAATAAAAGAAAAATAAAAGCCCAAAAGTTTCCTTGTCGTTTAAAAACTACAGGCAGTGTTAATACATTTAATCACATTTTATCCATCAAATAGTCGACCCTTCATAAGAAGTTGTCTTGTCGTTTTTTCCTACTCGTTTTTTAAAACAATTTTTTTTTACAAACTGAGAAAAAAAAAAGAGAGCGACACGCACACATACACATGCACTTTGCTTGTTCGGCATTTTGTGTTAATATCTCAGCCGCTTTAAGGCGTTTTTTATTGTTGTTTTTGCTGCTGTTGCTGCTGCTTGGCGTTTTCTTCCTCTTTCTTTCATTATTTTGCCGCCGCTTATACTTGTTTTTTTTTTTTTTGTTTGTGACTTGGCTGTGATTCGCACGTGTGAGTGTGAGTGAGTCAGTTGCTGGGCGAATGTGTGTGTGAGGGAATAGGTCGATGTTTTCTTGCTCCATCTTCCTCTCTTCCCCTCGCTCTTCGCTGCGATCAACAGTTTTTATACCTGTTTGCTTTGCTCCTTCCCCTTCCTCTTTTTCTTGGCTGTGCTTTTCTGCGATCGTCGCCTATCTCTTTCTCCCTCCCTCTCTCTTACACTTTTGACCCGCTCTCTCGCTTCCGTGCACTTGCCGTGCTCTTTCTCTTACGTCGTTTGTCTTTCGCCGCACACACACAAGCTCACTAGCATTCACATTCACCCATTCCCCATTACGTTGTTTTTTTTTTGTTGGGAGCAATGCGGAAGTGAATTTAATTTATTGTATTTACGCTGCTTTTGCTGCTTTTCTGCCGCCGGCTGGTCACCAGGCCAAGTCTCTGGGGGGTGGCGAATGGGGTGGAGAAAGAGGGAAAGAGAGGGACCGATAGAGAACCAGGAAAGGAAAATCGCAGCTTCTACAATTTTATTTCGTTTTCCGCTAATTGAAGAGAGGAACCGTTTTGTTGTTGTTGAGAAAAAAATCTTAATACATCCGTACTCACAGATATGAACGTGTGAATAGGTTAATAAATAATATACAGGTGATATTTAGTAATAAAATTGAGTCATGATCTTTGGGTTCGCAAAAAAAACTGAAGTACTGGAATTACAAATAATTTACCTCAATTTAAAGTGTTGTAATATTTTATAACTTATAAAAACCTAAATATGGTGTCTTTATTTAAAACATATTTTATTCCTCAAGTAAACCCCTGTAACATAAATATTTGTAATCAAAAACCAAAAGTAAACAAGAGCATGAATATTTTCGTGGAATTTTACTCATGTTTTTCAAGTCAAGAAAACTTGAATATTTTTCAATGCTGATCATTTATAATGATAATACTTTTGAAAACTATGATTAAATGATAAGCGGTGTTTAAAAATAAACAAATGAAAGTGTATTTGGTTATGACTGTTTAAAATCTAGTTTTTTATTATCTACGAATTAAAATAAATGAGTATTTTTCGAACTTAAACTTAAACAAATTATGTTTTCTTAGTAACTACAAATAATTATTATTTTGAATTGAAAATACAGAATTATGGATACGACCATTTTTTGTTCTACGAATTGATCATGAAATTGTATAAATCAAAAATTATTTTAAAGACTTTGGTTTGATAACTATACTGAAAATAGGTATGTACTTCCTCCAAAAAATAAATCTATTTTTCTGTCCCCTATTGTGCGTGTGTTTGTTTTGTACATAATAAAAATTTATTGGCGAGAATTCTGCTCTAGTCTAAAAAAAAAAGATATAAAATAACGGAGGTGGCGCACGATCAGGTGTGTGTCTAGTTCGCACCCCCCACCACACCCCCCTGAAAACCCATATATACGTACACCTTATAGCTGCGGCAGAAGCAGGAACTGTTTGGCTGATTTGTTCGACGTCGTCGGTCGGCAAAGGCAAATAAATAAACACAATTCTGCTGGCTGTTTTATTTTTTTTTTTTATATTGTATATATACACGAACATTTTTATATGGCTGTGCGAGTGTGAGTATTTCTTTTCGCCATAGCGCCCCGGCGATAAGATTTCGCTGACGTGAGCCAGAGTCGCCAAGAGTCACCCTAATTGGAGCTCAACGCTCCGCTTTTGTTTCACTTTACTTCACTTCCATAGAAAAGTGCATGCAACAAGAGACTCGTGAACCGAACAGAGAACCATTCCAAATGCCCGGTTCTTCTATATAACATATAGCATACCGATAAATGGAGTCCAAGACATGCACTGGGCTCTCGATAATTACCGTTTTCTTTTTTTTACCCGAGGCGGAAAACTCGGGACTATAGTCAGTACGATGATGCAACAGGCGTTACCAAAGCGCCCTGGGTACCGTAAAATCGTGTGGAATGTGGAATAGGAAAATCTATTTTCCAAGCTGAATCGATCTTGTCTATATCGTAGAATGCGAAAGAATCAGTGAAGCGTGCAACGCATACAACAAAACTCCGAATAGTAAGCTTGGGAAAAGAAATTACTATCGTATCATAGAATATGTAAATATACAACCACATTTCTAACATTGTGTTGAAGTCATTAATTAAGTGTAATTGTAGTGATTTATTTGAAGTATTCTTAATTGGATTAGCAGGTTGCTAAGAAGATCAAAAGAAAACTTTCTAGCCCATGTCTGATCAAAATCATATTAGAACCAGTTTGCTTAGACCAAGTTCTAGATTAAATTAATTCAAGATAAAACAAAAATCCACAACAATCTGATAATTAAAATATTAATTGAAATCATGAAATCGGCATACCTGCCACTCCCAAGATCACCATAAACTTGTAACTATTCATATTTAAACAGGCCCCTAATGAAAATGCCACTATCAGATCCTCCAAAATAACACGCAAATAAATCAAATAAAACCTTAGATAAACCGTTGGTTGCCGAGTCTTCCATCTTCCATCTCGTATATATAAAACGCTCCAAATATAGCCCAAGTTATCTGTTTACACGTGTAGATCCGACAAATTGTTGACCTCAACCAAAAACTTAAACATTGTAAGACGATGGGTGGAGCGAAGTGGGGAAGTCATATTTAGCAGATAACCAAAAGCAGATTAAGGTGGAGCAATTATTTATCAGCTGCTTCTACAAGACTGTTTTCTGTTTTCATGACCATTGTGACGTATTTATGGGAAATACATGTACTAAAAGATGGTGTCTTAAGAAGTTTGTAATAAAGCAAGATGGCAATTAGCTCATACAAGAAAAAAACATGTTAACACCGATTACAGACAATCTTTAATAGCTCGGTTTTTTGATCAAGTCGAATTATCTGTAACTTAAACATTAATAACTTTCAAACTTCTTAATTTTTGGTGTCCATAATTAAAGAATCAGGTATGTCTTCCATAAAGAAGGTCATTAAAAAAAGTGGTTTACAAATACTTGTAGTATCTTATCCATGTGTATGGAGTTATGTTTTTTGAACTCTTAAACTTTGATTGATTCTACTGAACTAAATACGTTTTCTTCAGATCAAAAATAACTTTTAGTTTACAAAGATACCTAAGTTATTCCATATTTTTCCGATCACTACGAATAAAAGGTAATAAGGATATGTCTATAAGCTCTTTTATTATTTTCCCCGCTTTCTTACCTGTTTGCTCCACTGTGCACTGTGGTGACGTACTGTAAGGTGAGTGATTTCGTCTGTTTGCGTTGGGCTTCGATTCGATTCTTGAGCTTTTTTAGCGACAGAAGCAACGCGGAAGCGGATATGTCCAGATCCCAGAATGCTTTAGCTTTTGCTTCGCTTTGTTGTTGTTGCTGTTAATTCGATGTTTCGCTTGTTGTTCTTGTTGTTATCTGCTGATGACGATGAGGGCGTCGCGCCAAGTGGCCATTGTTGTTGCTGCCGTTTGCGTTGCGTTTTAGGGGGTGGACAGTGAGTGGGCGGTGGTTGGCGCTTTTGGGGCTAATCCTGGCTCTCTGTTTTTGTTTTCGTTTCGTCTCGCTGCGACGAATGTCAGCCGCAAAGCGGAGCAAATAAAAAGGCAAGGCAGAAGAACAAGTCAAACGTTTCTACTTCCGCCGCGCTCACTAACACACAAAACACAAACGCACACGCACACTGTAAGACACTCACGCGATGCACTTGCACTCTGTCGTTTTGTTCGTGTATTTGTTGAGTTTCAGCATTTCCTCTTTCGTCTTCCTTTTCACTTTTGCTCACACTTCTTGTTGTGTTGTTGTCGCCGCTCTTGTTTATTTCTTATTTCCGTTTCGCGCACACACACATTCGCACTTGAGAAACGCGTTGGGCCAAACAACCGTTATAGCTCTCCGCCGCCGCGCTCGAGTTAAATTCTATTAATTGTGAATTAATCAATTTAAATCATATTAGTTTGCGTTTACAGCAGAATGTCTAGTTTCTCGGTTTCTGTGCGGAGCGACACTTAAACACACGTCCGCCTCCGTCGACGAAAAATTTCTCGATGGCGGGACTAAAAACGTAAACGTAATCGCACGACTTAAAAACGCAAAGTTGTTTCTCTGCCGTCGAAATGTTATTCACGGTGCAACCGAAAGGTGATCTCGTCAGCTCTGCCGAGGACGTTAAATATGGTTGTCTCTCTGTCTCTCTCAAACGATAGAAAAAGATAGCTAGATAGAGACTGGCACAAATAACGTCCTCAAAAGAGGGCAGCTCTTGTATACTTTCACCATGCTCTCGCTCTCTTCTTTGTTCATGTTATCTCCTACGCGCAAGTGCTGTTCATGTAAAATGCACTGTTACCAGATGTCGGCGTTTTTGTTTACAGCCATACAAATGGCTCTTAACAGCAAGAGAGAGTTTGGTTCATGGTAAGACAGGCAGCGACAATCAGAATCAGCGGCTGCGCCGAATGAGAGGAGAGAGAAAGAGCGTAAATGCGTACAGAAGAGAAAGAGAGAATTGCTAGACGTTCTCCGAGAACGGCGCCTCGCTAAGAATACGAAATTAAGATAATTATTTAAGGAAGTCGGGCTTTGATCCGTTTTAGACTAAGATTTATATCTTAAACATGGGCCGTAATTGATGAATTACAGTGGAGCCTAACTAAGACTTTAATAATTATGCTGTTATGCTGTTATCTTCTTTACTAAACAAATAAAAAATTTAAAATTATTTTAATTAAGGATATTTTCTTAAAATTTGGGTTGGTAAATAACTAACAATTTTAAGCTCCACAATATTTATATTTTAATATACTAAAATTTACTTTAGAAAATCCAACCTTCAACCCTCAATGTTCCCAAGAATTAAATAATTTGTGCTTTAACTAATCCATAAAATTCGGGAATTATTTCACTTTAACCGCATATATGTAAGAATGATTTCCACTTTGCTGATAAAACGTAAAAATTACCATAATAATCTCGATTATGTTATTATGCTTTAGAGTGTGCATAAACAGACTGCCAACACATCATTAAGTGCGTAAATATTAAGAGATATCTTTTCACTTCCTTGGCAACAACAGAAACAACAACCTCACAAAGGTAATAATTTAAATATTTTAAAATCCACGTAGTTTACCAAGAAACAACTCAATAGGAAACCGATGGCTGTGGGCGGCGTCGAATTCGCGTGGGGGCGATCGATTTAGTTGTTAATCAATAGAAGATAAAGTTTAAACAAAAGTTTCTACACCATGCTGATAGCAAAGACAGGGGCGTTGAAACAGGGGTTTTATCTTTAAGCAATAAAAATAATTCCCACGACTATAATAACACATTAATAATCTAAACCATCTTGAGGTAAATAAAAATTTAATTAGTAAAGTATACTTGTATCATACAGACATAATGATTTTGCAAAAGTTGCGAATTTTAGTAGCCTGTCGATAGTGATTATTGGGAATTTGTGAGGTTTGCTCACATAAACTAATGTGCGTTTGTAAATACTACATAGATAAGAAAATACGTGGAACTCTAATCAGTGTGAGATAATGTTCTAAACTTTTTTTTAAATAATTATGTATTCGCCCCCATTGGCAGAAAATAAGTTAAGCGCCACGCGCCTGAGAAAAAAAAGGCCCTCTATTGTAATACAAAAACCCAATGTTTCGAGGTGCTAGCCGATATGTGTTTTCGATCCCATAAATCTTGCATCTTCATGGAAACCAGTTGGCAATCTTTAATTATAAATTGTTGGAACGTTTCCGCTCCGCTGCGACTGGAAATCTCTTTGGAAAAGGGGGCAGGGGCAGGGGCACGGGGCAGTGGCCCAAAGTGGATGGGTTCCTCGTCAGGTTGGTCGGTTGTCTAAAGATGCGCTCAGTTGCACTGCATCCGCTTTGGGTTTTCAGTTGTGTCTCGAGTCGCCTCAGTTCAGTTGGTTAACCAGTTTCTCCCCAACGTTGACATTTCAAGTCAAATGCCCATAAACGGCGACCAGCCGGACGACCCCGCCCACGCCCTCCACGCCTCTCCCTAAGTTTCGTAGCCATGCACTTCAAAAAAATCTTTAAAAAAAGAAAACAAACACATTGCTTAGAATTTTTTTAGTTACGAACGAAAAAAACGAGTTTTAAAAAAAAGTTTTGTAAAAAAAAAAATAATTTTAAAAACAGTAAAGTTAAAACCAATTTAAAATACATACATCGTTATATTAAAAGAGATAACACCAGATGATAATTTAAAAAATGTAATATTATTGTATGCAATATATGTATAATTTAGTGTTGAAAACCAATTTCTATTTGGTGTGAAATATTTCTTTTTTGTTGTTAATGTTAAATAACTGTAGATGTAATATAAATTAGAACGACAGTAATATTCTAATTGTAAGGAATGTTCTTAGTCTTCTCATTGTTTTTCCCTTAGAATTCCCAACTTTTTATAGCCTCGCAATTTTAAAGAAGAAAATCGGAATCCTAATTAGTCAGCAAACGGTAACTGAATATGCGTGAGTGGCTCTTCCTTGAAAAAGTTCTTTATTGATTTTTGTACTTCAAACTACCTACTTTAATATTTTATTTAAAATTGTTTGTAAAAGGCATGATCTTGCAAAGAAATGTTTGTTAAGTATACATTTTTCAAAGTGCACTGGCTGGTGTCTTTTCCCATCAATAGCTACGGTGACGATGACGACGTTTCCAAGTGATCGTCATCATCATCACAGCGGCAGTAGAAGCCCCAGCGACGATCACTGGCCCAAATTAGTAGCTTTGGTCATGGTGCGTCGCCCAGCGGGAAATGCCAGGCTGAAAGGGGCGCTAAAAGGGGGTTTAAAGGGGGGAGGAAGAGGAGGAAGAGCAGCCGATGAGGATCGGACGGGGGTCAGAGTTCAAATAGTCGTCCAATTAAGCCAATCAGCATTTGTACGTCTGTATTTCAGCCATTGCAATGCAACCAGTTCAGTTTACTTCTGGTATTTCAGCCTCCCACTCTCTTCCATTTTCTTAGTCGTAGCTCTTAGTTTTAAGTTCTTAGTTCGATGCCTAAGTGCAGATAATTCATTAAAATAGAATGCCAATGTCCAGAGGCAGCCAAGTGGCATCCACTTGTGCTCTAGAATCAGACACCAAAACACAGATATATATGAAAACATATATGCAAACTCAGAGAACTGCCAGACAGTCAGCGATTTGATATATGCCCTGCACTATATGGTATAGTCCCAGATCTATAAATAAGTCTTGGTCGCAGCCCCGACAAAGTCGCCTCCCGATGCGGAAGTATTTCCAGACGAGAAGCGAGTTCGCTTCTTGTTCTTTGCTATTTCGCCCCTTTTTTATTTGTTGCTGGTAATTTGCCAATTACTAAACTGACGAAGAGGGTGGTGGGAGGTATAGGTGTAATGGGGGGTGGGGTCCCAAGCAAGGTGTGTGTCAAGTGAAACAAGTACAAACAAAATCATGTCTGGAGCGGATATAAATATATGAAATGCTGACTTTTATAGGAATATCATTTTGGGACTATAAAGTCTTTTCAAAATTAATGGATTTATGGATATGGACTCGAATTTCTGTTTTAAAATTACTTTATTATGTTTTAAATTTAGATTTAGTGACTAAAAACTTCACAAACAATTAAGTTTAAGTGTTTTTAAACAATGTTCTTAAATTTAATAAATAGTATTTACAAATAGCATCTTCAGATATGATGACTCATATATAAATCATAAATATTCAAATATTCTTGTCATCGATAATATAAAAAAAAAACTGATATTTCTTAAGATAACGTTTAATCAGAGATTGATTAATTTGTATGACTCATTGTGTTTAGAGCAATCAGGCAACATTGTGTGAAATCTAATCAGAAATCATTCTGTTGACATTAAAAATTAGTAATTTAACATTCAGGATTAAGGGCAAAAAAATAAAATTTTTTAAGTCCACTATAATTATTTCTTTAAAGAATTCACCCCAGGAAGATTTAGGATTTTCTCCCCCAGAAACCCACCCCAAGAGGACCGCCCCGCGCCAGATCACTTTTCGTAATTCGTTACAAAACAAAGGGCGCCCAAATCCTTTTTTCCTAAACTCAATTGAATTGTGTGTTCCTCTTTGATTTCAGCTGAAAAGGATATTACGCAGAGATCCTGTGCAATGATCCTCGACCTGTATTCGAGCCGTGGCCTAATTGTTACACATTCCCCTTCGGGGCAACAATGGGTAATTGTAAGATTTTTGCCGCCATTCCAGGCATTAAGGATCTGGTCTAACAGTTGTGCGTCTGCAGGATATGAAATGTGCACCCAGCAAAAAAGGAAAGAAGAAACCGTGGGAAACCTGCCCTTATGTCTGGTCTGGGTTCGGAGCTAAGGAAGAGACACACTGCCGAGAGAACAAAGGCCCAAAACGGAAAACTGATCGAATCGGAGAGCCCTGGGCTCAAGACCAATACCAAAACCAAAGCCATCCAACGCTCAAATATCGATCTCTGGCGACGTTTGCTTTGCTGGTCAGGATTATGGCAGCCCAGAATCGTTCCAATTTAGCGCCCAAACGATGCGTAGCCAAGCAGAACGACCAAGCTGATGGAGGAGCATGGGCTATGGAGGTTATGATGATGGGCTATGTGGATACCCTATAATACAAAGGAATGTATCATCAACAAAATGATTATCAATTTGGTTAAAGGATTCTTTCATTCAAAACATTAGGTATACCAATCAATCCAGTATTGTTAAGTGTGTGATAAAAGTGAAATATACTGAAAGAAATTTTTAAAATGTAAATGAACACCTTTTTAAATACCATGTGGTTTAGAACTAACAAAACTATGAAGCTATGAATCCATGTTTCTTAACCATTTGTAAATCTGATATCCCCTATTCCATGGTTGCCCTAATGAAGGGTATGGAATCCCAAGTGTGCACTTAAGGGATGAAAAAGTGATCGCAGATCGAAGCAATCCAATCCACAAGTGTTGGCAGGTTGAGCACTCTCCTCCTTATCGGTGTCTTGGTGTTATTATGTGAGAGTGTGTGTGGAAATGTCAAAGTGTGCGTGTCGAGAGCACCTTACCACAAGAACGCAGGGCAAAAAGGTTTCGGGTTTCATGTTTCCCGATGGATGTCGAAGTTCCATATACACGTGGAGAAAAAAAATCATAAACTTTAAGAAATGGGCATAAAATTACAGATTTATACTCATTGGTTGATACAAAAAAATTATTGAGTGGTAAAGGCGAAATTCGTGCTCGGGCGCCATGTACTACACATTTCATAACGAAATATTAACAGATCATTAAAACACAAAGTTGTTTTTTTCAGTGTACTATTCGGTTTTTTAGATTTTTCAGCTGGTTCCGTGGTCGGTGGTTAGGGTGGATCAGAGTATATCGAAATGGAGTGCATTGTGCAACGGAGATTCGATATGATCCTGTGCGACAGGATTAACCGAGACAGAGTTCCCCTTCGCTTACTGTTTGGCTTCTCTTTGGCATCGCTGGAATGTGGAAATCTTTATCAATTAAATAATCGCTGCACACACAAACCGAACAGAACA